>JANHMN010000001.1:41166217-41296859 GCA_030674055.1 Rhabdomys pumilio
CTTTAATTTCAACCCTTATACATGGTTTACTTCTAGTTCCTTTTCCCAATTAATATCATCTATGTATTATATAAACCAGAATCATGAGATTCATGATTAACCCATCCTTTCTCTATTTTCATTATATAAAATTATTAAGCAAGAACTTTGATTCTTTTTCCTAATTGTCATTGTCATTATTTTCTTTTGTCCTTGTCAATTTTTTTTATACCAAACTATTGTGGTGTATTTTCTCTTCTGTCTCCTTGTCCCTTACATGTGGCCATGAAGTAATTTCTTTTATTAAATTCATAATATATACATTCCTTTGTATGTTCATATCTTTGTTGAAATCTTCAGATTTGCCTCCTCTTTCCCCTCAGTTTTGCTTTGAATGGCAAGTTTCTTAGAGGGAGGAATCAGTCTTTATATTGAGGTTAGGTGGAGAGTGAGTAGATGTGGGGGGATTTGAGAGGAGTGAGGGAGAAGAAAATGTTTATTTACAATAATAATATAAAATCCATCTTTATGCAACTGTCTCTGCTACCACTTTCTTGCATGATCAAAATCATAATCATTATAAAATGATAATTTTATTTAGGTTTTCTCAGTGTCTCCAAGTCCTTGAGGTTCTTCAAATGTTCTGCCTGCAACAGACTGATTTCTCATTTATATCTCTATTAATTTGGCTCAAAATTATTTATTATTTCAAGCAATTTTTTCTAATTTTGCATTATTAAACTACCTTCTTCAGATTTACATATTGAACTCTCACTTTATGCTCTCTTGAAGAGAGAATATAGAATCCTTTCTATATGTTTTTCTGTTGTGGTTGCCATCTTATTTTCTCTCTTATGTAATGTTAATAAACTTTATGTATTTTCCTTTGTTTTAATATCATTACATCCTATATCCTCTTATTCTGTGCTACCTGGGATCTATGACAAGCATGGTCCCATTGTAGGTTTCATGAATGAATGGAGAAGTCTGTAATATTTTATTTAAATTTTAGAACCTTCTCCTAATTTAATCACACTTACTTACATATGAGCCACTCTTTGGTCCTCCAAGAAATCTGTCAATAGATTTGATTAGAAAATCTAACTCGTTTTGATGAACTCCAACATAGTACCTATACGCATGTCATAGTAAATTTTTTTCCTGAAATCCATGAAATTCATCCAATGATACTAAAATTTGGGGACAGAAAGAAAATATTAAATGTGAAGCACCTATTACATACTGAACAATTAAATAGTTTTCATATGCTGTAGAAGCACAAAACTAAAATGATAGTTTTGTCTAGTTAAATACAAACAATCCTATTAAACTGCAAGACATTCATCTTGAATAATGCCAAGAGAACTATAAAAATATGGAGGCACATTGGACAAAATAAATAGGCCTTACTTTCAGCATTAACATAAAGTACCCAATGGTGTCCTTTGCTTCCAAGGCTAAGATTCAGTACTTTATTATTATTATTATTATTATTATTATTATTATTATTATTATTTACATTCCAAAAGTTGTCCTTTTTCCCAGTACCCCCTCCTCATGTTCATCACCCCATCCCCTATCTCTCAGTCTCTGAGAGGGTGTTTTCCATTGCCCATCCACTCTCACCTCAACCCCACCAGGATCCCTCTCTCTGAAACATCACGTTTCCACAGAACAAAGTGTATACTCTCCCACTGAGGCCTTTCTTGAGAATTCTGCTTGTTACATAACATGTCATGGAGAACTTGTCATTCAGAGGCATGGACAATCTCCCCACAAGAAGTATAATATTTGATGTATCTCTATGCCATGGGAAGCTCTTGCATGGCATAGTCCAACCATTACAGACTTTGAGTGCTAAGAACGGTGAAGGCCACTTAATCTAGCACCTAGAAAATTGCTTGTACATCAGAAACCTCCATAATGTAATGAATAAAGAAAATCCTTTTATTCTGTCACATACAGCCAGCCCTCTACTGAAAACTAACACAAGGAATTTTTTCCATCTCAGTTTCAGAGTTCCTTGTGAAGTTTAAATCTATAGATATGTGCCATAGTTGGAATTGTATTAGTTTTAAAGTTAAGAGAGGTGAGTCTATGAAAATCTTGGTAAAGTGTTTTAGTTCATACATGTCTGTAGATAAGAATTCAGCATAAGAATATAAATGTAAGCTGTATAAAGAACTCTAGGTTTAGTTTTATTTATTATATTTAGTTTAAGATCTCTTTGTTTGAAAGCTTAATTGACTCTTAGAAAAAGGTATTGTTTTAATACCTCATGTTTCTTCTACTTCAATGTAGCTAAAAGATGAACATTTTCTTCTTAGTTAATAAATACAGTAAAAAAATATTTAATATTGGGAATTGGTTCTAATGCTTTGATTTAGTCAGGAATCTGCATGTCCAAATACTGAAGGTTCTTGTGCCCAGTTGGTTTTTGATTGATTATAAAGATGTCAGCAGCCAATGGTTGGGCACAAGGAGACAGAACAGGACTCTTAGGTTTGTGGGGGCTAGGACACAGGAAAGAGGGGGAAAGATAGAGAATCACAAGGTTTTGGGGGAGATGGATCAGATTTAGAGTTGCAGAAGGTAAATTATGCAAGATGTAGGTGAGTAGGAATGTGGCTTTCAGAAGTGCTGCCCAGAAGAGTCTTGGGCAGCAAAGACTAGGGGGCTGCCCGGAGGGAACAAGGCAGCAAAGATAGATCATAGATTTAGAGGGTGTTGAATCAGCAACACTGGAGTGAAATCTCTAATAGCTAGGCAGAGGATTAGAACTGCCCAACCTTTGAGCTAGCCAAGGCATTTCAAAAATAAGCCTGTGTGTGTGTGTGTGTGTGTGTGTGTGTGTGTGTGTGTGTGTTTCATTTTTGGATCCAAAGAGTTCCTGGTTGTGTAGCTGGAAGCCTGCAACCCGCCAGGAGCAAAAAGCAGTATAACCCAAATTACTACTCAATTTAAGATTAATAATTATATTAAATTAATATAAAACAATTTGCCCATGAGTGATTATATGAAAGATAATGTTTATGGTTTTACATTTTATACCATTTAAGAAAACTGAATTATATGGGAAACATTGTATTTTCAATAAGGTCCAACCTTAAAACTTGCACTGCCTTTCTATCCTGTTTATCATTATTTCACTTACTGAGAGACAAAAATAATAATGAAAATGTATTAAAAGATCCTCAAATTTAATATATTTCATAGTTTTAAATAATTCAGTTTAATATGTTTAAACTTGTATGATACATGATTGGATAATTTATGTCTGGTTTAATCGCAGTGTTTTACTATTAAGTCTCTCTAACTAGTAGTTTTTCTTTGAGATTTTAAGTGTTTCTATATATATGAAAAAACTTTACAAAATTTTTTTCTGAGAAGGTTGTTAAGATATGATAAATCCTAGGTATATAAAATGCATTTTAAGTTGGCCTAAATGTAAAAAATATTTAAATATTGAAAATCAAAAATAACTTTTTTCTTTCACATATTTGTTTGATATATAGTTTACTTCAGATTTGACATATTTTTATTTATTTCACAAAAGAAATACATATTTGTTGCTGTCAATAGTTTTTAATGAATTTTTTACTCTGAAATATAATAATATCTGTCTTCCTTCTTGAAGGGCACATAACTTGGTCAAAGATAAATTACTATTGGTTTCATGTTCACATGCAAAACAAAAAGAATAATAACAGACAAACCATGGTGAACTATCTTCTTACTTGCCAAACTTTAAGTAAGGCAAATCTAGTTCATATCATTAGACATTATTGTATTATGTGATTTTCAAAACTAATCTTATTTCCCCTCACACCCTCAAAATTAAACTTTTGAATGCTGTCAAGATCCTCACAGTCACCCTGGCTTACAGCATTTCTGTGCAATGTATCATTTATACTACAGGATTTTATAACCACATAAAAGGGACTTGGAACTTTGGCTACTCTGAAAGCTGATTTTTTTTAGAGGTTAAATCACTTTGAAGTACCAACATTTACAGGAAAAATGTAGCATCCAACACCCAGATTCTGGTGAAGTATTCTATTATCAATATGATTTTAACAGCAGACTAAGATCTATACACTTTTATGAGATTCCTTAACTGAACCTTAAAAATTTAGAGTTGACAGGAACTATAGATTAAATTTTAAAAAGAGTGGTTTGCCAGGACATTTATTTCATTTATATTGGAAGGTTACCATATGTATCACAAGTGTTTTGAACTTCTCTTTCCTTGTGTGTGTTTCTGAATACCTTGAACGCCTGATCTGAGAAAAGGAACTACGTTACATTAGTGTTTCCAGATGCAGGTAGTCTGGGGGCAGAGGGGAGAGTGAATGTCAGTGGAGATCAAGGCCTTCTCTTATCTCTGGAGGCAGAGTTCCTGGGGCCTGGGTTCCATCTAGGTCCATGTTCTCATATAGGTCCTTATCTTGGGTGCTTCCAGTTAGAGTTGTGGCTGGGTACCGGAGTTGTGATTGGGCCTTCTGGGAAGGTAGGGGCCCTCCAGATGGGCAGAGCTAATTCTCATTGTAGCCTTTCTTCCCATCTCGTGGACTTCCCATATGTTCAGTATAACCCTAGACATGGTCTTATTCATTAATAATGATGTGCAGTCAGAGGACTTTGATTATTGGAATATCCTTATTTTTGGTGGCAAAACAGTTTTGTTTTCATTATTGAAGTTTTAATTATGTCTATGTTTATTCTCCCAAATTATTAAATACTCATTTGTATAACAAATTAGTATAATGATTAATGTGTATCCCCACTAATATGTGAAGCACCACTTCGTTAACAAAAATTTCCATAAAAGTGTCTGAGATCATGCTTTTTGTAAGTTATCAAGCTTTTTAGTGTAGCCACTTCTAATTACCTGGCCCTTAGCACTTACATAAAATTTTTGCTAAAAATAAGCTTTAATTATCTTATAGTCTTTGCCCACAGCCTCAATTATCTAGGATGAACCACAAAATTAGAAGTAATTGTAAAAATATTTTCGTGCAGCTTTTGTGACTGACAGTCCATCCACCGAAATGCATGCTTTTCACTATCATAGAATGCTTAATCATTTAAGATTACTTAATTTTCTTAGTATATATGACGATAAAATAAGCATAATAACTATAAGAAGTAGGTTGGCAATTATAGTTTAGAATTACATGGTTTTTTGAAAATAATCATACCAAGGACTATAACTTACTCTTAAGACAGCAGGTCTATTTTGAGGATGTTCCCAAAAGAAACAGATGTAGATGTGAAGGTGTGATCTAGGAGGAAATTTCTGAATACAGAAAAGTGTTGAGTTATGTTGAGACAGGTTGGATGAGCTAAACAATGGTAATTGAGTAAAATTTAAAGCAGCCCTGTAAAAATCTCTCAAGTTGAGGATGTTGTCTAAATTCCCAAGAAGCAATAAATCTTTGCATCCCTGTCAGTCATTGTTTTTGAAAAAAAAACATATTTATAAATGGGTTGCATACCCAGAATAGGCATAATCTGTGCATAATCACTATTTTTGTAATATCTAGGAAAGGAAATACATTTGAGGAAAGAATTCAAGAGAGCATCATAGCCATTGCTAATGTAGAGGAAGGACTCAGTGTGCTATGTCTGTGAATTGAATGACTTTAGAAATGATTAACTTAATTATTTATTGCATACGTATAAGGAGGGTGTACACACACATTTGTCTGCCACCTCCACAGACATATGAGATTTTCAGAAAACAGTTAAGAGGGGAGTTGATCTGCTTCTTTCATTATGTAGGTTTCATTGTCAAACTGAGGTCATCAGGCTTAGTGGTAAGCATCTTCAATTCTGGAGTCTTTTAAGTAGCATTGTGTATTATTTTTTAATGGGGTAATTGGATTGAAGATGGGGGTGAGAGGCAGTTGATTTCATGTGATGAATCCCTGGAATCAGACTCTGGAAACCAGAATCAGGGTGCAGTGTTATAGGTGCCTGTGGCACTCACACTCCATCTCACCTTTTCCTTCACAAGGGTGACCTGCACAGCTCCACACAGTTTTTTATTGGTTTTGTACTGTTTCATTTATGTTTTGGATGGTTATTCTAAGTACAACTATTTTAGGATACAAATGAGAGACATATAGGTAGCTTAAAGGCAGTCATTCTTAGGAATGGATTAATGATGTTGTTGTCCAAAGGATTATGGGGTAAGCTTCTTCACTATGCTTATGGTGAACAACATACCCAGGATAGAGTATAAGGTTCAAACTGCCATACTGAAAGACAAATCACATAAGTTATGGACAACATGAATTTTGAAGCCCCAGTCTACAGAGCAGTGAGGAACTCAATTAAAATTTTATTAAAATGAAGCTGCTGTTGATATTTCACTGTAGCAACACAAGGGGGCTAAGAGAGAATGAAAAAATTGTTATACAAGTACCCAGAAACATAGAAGTGTCTTTGGAGTTGGTTCATGGGCTAATCAATATAGATATGTTTTTGAAATTAAGGCTGAAAATTGACTCTATTGCAGTGGGAAAAGGAGAGTTGGTGGAGGATTTATAACAGGGTTAATCAAGTTTTCAGTAATTATCTAAGTGATCATAATAAGAATATGAGTCCTTATTATTGACAGGCCAAATTTTTGCTGGCCCAGAGAAGCCAACCTCAGCAGCTAGGATGTAGTGTTTGCAAGGGTTATGTCTTTCCTTAAAGATGACATTTTATTTGTCTTCTCCCTCTCTTTGTTCTCATACATTCTTTCTACAATATCACTTTGCTTGAGCTATCCTAGGACAGCTAAAAGTGTTTTCTCAAAGTTTCCATCTGACAGATTACTAGCCTATGTTATGTTCAACCATGGCAATTTAATTTTAGTTGTCATTCCAGGACCAGAGATATTTTCCCACTAATGAATATCAATACTTTCCATTGGCAGTTTCATCACCAATTGAAAGTATTAATTCCAAAAATCTCATTTTACCTTCTTCTCATACTTTCTTTTTATTTGTTGATAGACACTGGTCAAATGCATTCAGAAAGAAGTCAAAGGTCCCCCTCATCTTACAACATTAAGGGATTGAGTAATAGCAAGTTGAATGGGCTGATAATATGAACAAAAATAAAGGCAAAGATTCTAAACCACAGAAAATTTAAGAAAAAATATAACTCCATCATTGAACATATGAGAATGTGTAATAAAGTAGCAGATGTTATTTATCAAACCTAATCTAAGATCTTCCCAGGAATCACCACTCTCACAGAACAACTTAAACTATCAATTCCATACAACCTGTACTAAGTATTTAGATACTTTATTTTAGAAGTATGTAAATTGCTCTGCATATTATTCTGTACACTGTAGAATCTAGGCATCATCACGAGTTGATTCGCATAATAAAATATCAAAAATTGTAAGCATGGTTTACATTAAGTAAAAACACGTGGTGACCAAGTCCTTGAAAAGAAGAGTCTGTTTTAGTTACATAACTACCCTTATGTATGAGACCCAGATATGTCTTTTCCCATTAGCTATCTCTCAATCTCCATTTTAATGATCTCTCAGTCCACAGCTAAGTCTCTCATAGTGTACATTTTTACATCCCAAGGGGGTCAGCATAGGTTTATTTATATAATAAAGAAGTGAGTCTCAAAGGATATCTTGGGGGAAAATAGTTATATCACTAAGCGTTTGCAAAATAGATTGACAAATAAGACCTGAGAAGTCACAGATTTTATAACTTTTCTCTTGGTGATTAAAAATCTTTATTATTGTATTACATGTTCAGATATACATCTAAAATTAAGAAAACTTATTTTATTGAATATTAATGAGCAATCTGCTGATATTTTATCATTTATTATCTTCTACTTTCACATCATTTTGTTTATGTGTTTCCTATTGTCAGGGTGGAGTCCTAAAAGGAACTTAGTAGAATTCTTTATGCAGCCAGTGCTGGCTTTGAACTTGTGATCATCCTGCCTCAGACTCTTGAATGCTGGGATTATTGGTGTGTGTTGACATATCTACCACTCTGTAAAAATGTTCATGTATGAAAGAAAATATGTGATATTTATTCTTTTGGTTCTGGTTTATTTCAAGTAACATTATGTTTCTGGTTTCTTTTGCCTGTTTGGAAATGACTTGATTTTGTTCTTCTTCGTGGCTGAGTAATATTTGACTATAAACATTCTTTTTATTCATTCATTTGTCCTTTGATGGGTATCTATGCTTATTTCATAAATTTCATAATGGGAATCTGTGATGAACTAGGGGTCTTTTATTATGTGATAAATTTTTAATATGAAATTCTATATGTAGCTTTTAGAGGAACCTCTAAATAAACTGCCTGAACATATATACATTCTTATTAGTATCATGTGAGACATCCTATTTACCTATATACTGGACAACATTTATTGTATTTTATATTCTTCCTAATCTCCATCTGATTGGAGTGAGAAAGATTAACTTGCAATTTTGACATGTGTGTTCCTCATAGCTAAAATTGCATGGTGGATGCTGGTTTCTTACTGAATTTTAAAACTCTGCAGCACACATAATCTTGGCAGAGGTAATTTTCCTATATTATCACAATATGTTTTTTTTTTTTCAAAAAGTATGATATATTTAACCTTACGTGTCAGTTTGGAAAGAAAAGATTGTCATATATCTGGTTAAACAGGGTTTCTGTGCTTATTCGTGGATGTGCATGCTGAAGAGATCACCATTGGCAACATTAAACTTAATACAGAAGATTTCCTTTCTGAAGTATTGGTGGTTAGTGGGCATTCCTTGAAGGCTTTAACAGAACAGAAGAATAAATGCAGTTGAATTTATTTTCCTACCTGAGTGCCTCTTCCTGCCTTCACACTTCAGTCCTCTAATCATCTGGACAAGGCTCCAAAGCTTACACTACAGCATTCTATCCAACCACGTTTCTAAACTTTTGACTTTTTCTGGAACTTGAATTAACTGGTTCTCTGGTTCTCCAATATATTATTTTGGGCAACTAATATGGCCAGTTTTCATGTTCTCCAACCTTCTGATGTCATGAAATATAAACAAGCTTCATAATCTCATCACAAGAAGATAGAAATGCTTCCCTTGTTCATGGACCAGCAGAAATCATATTATTTAAATAAGCATACTAGTGAAAGCAATCAATAGATTGCACACAATCTCCTTCCCAGCTAGAAGTACAAAATACAAATGTTAAAATTTATGTAGAACCACAATAGATCCACAATAGTCAAATTCTACAAGAATAAAACAAACAAACAAACAAACAAACAAACAAAAAACCCCAAAAGACAAACAATAAAAAACCCAAACTACAAAAAAGAAAAAAGAAAAGAGACGGCAATACTGAATATTCAGTGTTCAATTTCAAAAAATACCATAGAACCACAAAGTTTACTATTATAACCAGAATGGTGTCAGCGCGCGCGCACATACACACACAAACACACACACACACAGAGAGAGAGAGAGACAGACAGAGAGAGAGAGAGAGAGAGAGAGAGAGAGAGAGACAGAGATAAATACAGAGAGATAAAAAGACAGACCTACACACATGCATGCACAGAGACAAGTTGAATGCAATAGAGAACCTAGACCTAAATCTGACTCAAATCTACTTATTAGTGATGAAGCCAAAACAAGAAAAACAAGAAAGACACTGGAGAAATTACAACCTCTTGAATAAAAGCAATTTAGTATTTAATAATTTGGTCATAATTTAAAGGAACCATATTAAAGTCAAAACTAAGTATGATTTATACTAACATGATGAAGTAAACAAATTTTCTACTAGATATGTCAATTAAAATGGAAATTCTAAGAGGAGTTTGATCAAAGCATAGCTTGCCACATAGTGTAATGCATACATAATATATCTATACTTGTCAGCAGATATTAAAGTGTTAATATTAATGGAAATATTAAGGTGGAAAAGAGAAAATGTCATGTGATACCATCCCTAGACAAAGAACAATAGACAACTAATGACTACTCAGAGAGGGAGAATAAGCCTCTGGGATGAGTCCCTTGTTGGTTCTCCAAGTCAGAGGGGTCATCCCTAAAACCAAATACACAAAAACAAAAAAACATAATCAGCAAATTCTATCTATGTATTTGAAGGGGGTAGGAGGGATACTGGAGGAACAGCACCTGGGAGGGACTGGAAAGTGAAAAAAGGATGAAGCAATGTAATTCTGTTTCAATTAAAAATGTTTTTAAAAAGCCATAAAAATGGCAACTACGTAAATTATATACACATAAATAATTAGCAAAACATTTTATCTCCTTTTTAGATTAAAAAAAGGCAAAATAATAAGGTTTCTTAATCTAATGAACATCATGATTAAGATTGTAGTAATCCAATAATGATCTCTCCAGTGATAGAGAGGGTAGTTCTGTTTATCCAAATAACTTTGTGCTCCTAGGATTCTGAGCTGGTTTCCTAAGCTTCATGTAAATTAAATTTACATTGAAAAATTAATTCTCACAAATCTCAATGTTTTGTATACACAAGGAAGATTTATGAATAAAATTATTGTTCAGAGCCTTCAAAATCAAAATCCTTTGTTAAACCTTAATTTAATTTAGAAATATGTCCTTGGTGATAATAGGTTTTCCTACCAAGCAAGACAAATGAAGGTAAGCTATCAGTATTTTTAAATATAGTAGAAGCATGCCATTTATTTACATGTATTCGTGGAGTGCTTAACTTATGCTGATGTTTGTCTAAGAAGAATCAAAGGAACAAAGTTGCTCTTTAGTAATTATCGAGTTTAGAGGATAGTGGAAGAAGAAAAGATGATTGCATGAATACAACCAATAAGAGCTACCATGATAAAATAAAATAAAATAAAATAAAATAAAATAAAATAAAATAAAATAAAAGCAAGGAAAAGTCTCAGGAAGTGTTTGAATATAACAGGACTCTCTTTTGATGCTGAAATAGGAGCCTGGCTCTTTTCTGAAGGGAAACAGAGGAGCTATGGCTTGGCTCTGGTGGAGGGAGGTTCAGGGAAAAATAGGAGTACAAGGGGGTTGTAGCTGGAATGTGTTGTTTGAGAAAAAAATAAATATAAAGAAAGAAGAAAAATAACTTATTGGCTTAATGGCATAATGGCAGTTTCTGATTTCACTGGATATATTAAACTGAAATGTTCTGAGGCAAGAATGCCACTTTGACTGCAGACCTTTCAACAAGAAGTTAGGAGGTTCAAAAATTTTGAATGTGGGTTGGTCCCTCTAATTGTTCCTGTATAAAAGAAATGCAGGGACAAAAATATAGCAGAGACTGAAGGAAAGACCATCCAGTGACCTGCCCAATGTGGGATCTATCCCATATTGTGGGCACCAAACCCTGACATCGTTACTCTACTGTGCTTCCAGACTGGAGCCTAGCATGACTGTCCTTTGAGAGGCTCTACCAACAGCTGACTGTGACAGATACAGATACTCACAGCCAACCGCTGGACTGAAGTTCAGTACTCCTATGAAGGAGTTAGGGGAAAAATTGAAGGAGCTGAAGGAGGTAGTAACCTCATAGGAAGAGCAACCATGTCAGTTAATCTGAAACCCTGGCAGTTCTCAGAGACTGAACAACTAAGCAAACAGCATACAGCGGCTGGTGCGTCACCCACAGCACATATGTAGCAGAGGACTGCCTTGTCTGGCCTCAGTGGGAGAGGATGAGCCTAATCCTGTAAAGACTTGATGTCCCATGTAAGGGAGTTGTTTGAGGGAGAGGGAGAGCTCCCCTTCATACTCAAAGGGGAGAGTGGAGAACTCGGTGAGAGCAGTCAACATTTGGAATGTCAATAAATAAAATAATTAATTAAATAAACAAAGAAGTTAGGATGACATCTATAGTTTAATATAGGGAGATATAAACTGGATTTAAAGATACCTTTGATAATTTGGATGTGAATGTTTATCATTTTCTGAGGCCTAAAATATATTTTGCTGTTAACAAAATGGACATGAATATATCAATTTATATTGATTGTAGAAGTGAATGAAGGCAGGAGTAAAAGCCTTCATTATCTGAACACAATTTTAAGTTGGAAAATATTTTAAGTTATTCCTCCACTCCTAAGTATATTATCAAATTATAGTCTTTAATTACAAAAAGAAAATAAAAACATCTTCAGATTTTATTTTTGTAGAGACATTAATATTAATATTACACATATTTATAGCATGTACAGTTTTAATCCTTTTTAAAAATTTTTTTTTAAAAATTTATTTTTTAGCTAAATAAGTAACAAAAGTGTGCATTTACTTTTTTTTCCACGAGCTTGCAGCTTCAGGAGGGATGCACATGGAGCAGTGAGGGAGGAGGGGGACACCTGCCTAGCCAGCCAGATCAGCCGAATCAACCTTGGCAATCAATGGAGTGACAGATGTCACAGTCAGATCGCATCACATCTGTGCATTTTTAATGTGATATGCTGTTGGTTTAAATGAGAATGACTCTATAATCTTATATATTTGAATATTTGGTCCCCAGTTGGTGTAACTATTTGGGAAGGATTAAGAGATATGACCTTGTAGGAGACAATGAATCACTGGGGTTAGACTTTGAGATTTCAAACACACACACAATTCCTAGTTATCATATTCTCTCTCTCTCTCTCTCTCTCTCTCTCTCTCTCTCATCCCCTCTCTCTTTTCTGTTTTACTCATTTCTTCCTCTCTTCTTTCTGTTCTCATCCTCACCTTGTTTATTGACTACATATAATCTTTCAGGTGCTGCTCCAGAGCCATGCCTGCTTGTCTACTG
The DNA here is from genome assembly GCA_030674055.1 of Rhabdomys pumilio. Taxonomy (NCBI): domain Eukaryota; kingdom Metazoa; phylum Chordata; class Mammalia; order Rodentia; family Muridae; genus Rhabdomys; species Rhabdomys pumilio. The sequence continues at coordinate 41,178,985 of JANHMN010000001.1, forward strand.
CCAGTCTCCTCACCATGATGGTCGTAGACTCTAACCCTCTGAAACCCTAATCCTCAAATTAAATTTCTTTTTTATAAGTATCACTTTATATAAAAATACATAATTAAGTCAGTGTCCTATGTTGATACATGCAAATTTTGTATATTTAAATGATGAATTCTTTGTTGTCAATTAGCTATTTTATTTTGAGTTCTCTATATAATGGAGAAATGTTGAAGATTGCTGACTTTTTTTTATAAAAAATTAATCCAGTCTAAGGTTTTGTTTTGCAAATGGTGAAACCTAATTTTCCCCTTCATTATGTATTATTTTTGTTTTTATATTTTAAACCAAACAGCATGTCACACTAACACAGGCTGTAGTCAAACTTGTGACTATCCTTTTGTTTCTGCTTCTCATGTGTTGAGAATTACAAATAAAGCATGAAAAGCAGATTTCCCTTTGTCTTGCATAATAATGCCATCAGACATTACTGTTGTTATATATTTCAAAGATATAGTTAGTTGTGATATAAAAGAAAAGTAAAATAAATGCAAATAGCATGTTGAATATTTGGTTATTGAAAAAGGAAAATCAGAATAAAACTGGGTAAGATAATAACTTTCTTCATCATCTTAACATTCTATGGTGTAGATAGATTGAAAAACTGACACAAAACTTGGAATAAAATTATCAAGCATAATTTTATAATTGTATTTCTTTTGGGATAAGAGTTGTCTATGCTTGCAAGCCAAAATGCTCCAGAATAAAGACCCTGATATTCAGATAGCGTTTAGCTATCTTATTAGGAGATGAGAGAGGAGGAATGAGCAGAGCGGGAGGATCAACAACTACTGAGAAGCTGTGCCAGATCCAGCATGACCTTGGAAGTGAACATGTGATACCATTCCCATCCCTGGAGCAGAGACAGCAGGATGTGGACCATCCTGAGTGCTTAAGGTTGCTATAGGCATAAGGCTTATTTGTGTAAGAATGCATATATTTTATTTTATGTTCCTCCTAATGGGAATGTTCTTTTTGTCAAGGTTAATGACTCCATAGTAATCAGAAATACAGAGATCCCAAGAAGTAAGAATGCGCTTGGTGTTCCTCAGAAAAATGGTAACCCTGTGACCTTCAAAACAGTCCTTAAGGCTGTGGGAAAGAACTCTGAAAACATGAGTTCAAGGATATGTAAATCAATATAGGAACTGTTCTTTATAGGATTTCTCCAATATGCAAAAAATAAGAATGCAATATGAATTGTATGGGGAAATTTATGGACTTGAAAGAACAGAGGAATCTGGACTAATGATCCTGCTTTGTTAGAAAGATATTAAGGAAAGAGATAAAGAGATTCAGGGAGTGGTGATCATAGGTCAAAATCCTACCTAGCTAAGCTTATTTATAATTGTGGTTGAACAAGGAATAGTTTGGACCTTTAATCTGGAGTGAACTACAATCCAGAAATGGAGGTCACACTTATTATCCAGATCTTATACCTCAAAGACATAGGCTTTTGATCTAGATCTTGAAGAATAGTAGTCATGAAAAGGTTAGGTCCTGCCTGGTGGTATACACCTTTCATGCTAGGAGACAAAGACAAGCAGATTTCTAAGTTCAAGGCCAGCCTGGGACAGAGCAAGTTTTAGATAATGAAAAGCTTAGGTCCATGTATAGTGGTATATACTTTTAATCACAGCATTCATGAGACACTTTCACATAGAGTCTAATTTCATGGTCTAGCTACAAAGCAAGTTCCAGGATAACCAAGCTTAAGCACTAAAGTTAGAAAACAGAAGGCTGATGATAATTTAACAGAACAATGAGGTTATGTTCCAGTGCCAGTAAGTAGCAGAACACAGAAAGCAGCTTGGGCCATATGGCTCTGTCTTTAGAATCAAGGAGTATATGTCTTTAGAGCCAAGGGTATAAACTGCTGATTTGGGAGGTAATCAAAAAGTACCTGGGTAAATGATTGAATTGATGTGCAATTCCAATGGAAGTATCTTATGCAAAATAAAAGACTGGGTTTTAGTCTACAAGAGAGAACTATCTTGAGCAGAACACAAAGCTGTCAGCTTGCATATATCACTGACTACAAATCATTCTACACATTATGAAAAAAGGTTTGCTTCTTTGAAAAATTATTTCAAACCTTGATCAGAGAGCCCAGATTGAAATAGACGACCAACTTTTTTCTACCAAAGTTTCAGAGATGTATTGTTCTTATTAAGATTAAGACAGATGTAAAGATTACTGGTTTGAATTATTTACTATGCTCTGATACTTTTCTCAGGAAAATCACAAAGGATCAGATTATCTACAATAGGATAATAAAAATAAAAATGCATAAAGTATAATGTAATTATAAGGATACAAACTTATGTATAATGTTAAGTCCTGTACCAAGAATTACAGCCAATGTTCACCACACCTTACTTTGTCAGCATCCTAGACTGGATGCTATAAAGTTTCAAGATACTGCATACTTTACATGGGCAATTTTATTTACAAACCTTGTAACTAAAGTATAGATTTGATATTCTGATTGATGTATAATTATTCTGATTGATGTATAATTGATATAATATATTCTAAATAGTCATCTTTAATCCCTAACAATACACTTGTTATAATAATAATAATAATAATAATAATAATAATAATAATAATAGATGATATAGTATATCTAACTGAAGATTTTACAAAGATAATGCCATTACAATGCCATTACTTGGAGGACTGTTTTTATCCCATGTGAAAAGTCTTATTATCAAGTCAAACTGCTTCTTTTTTAATTATTTGTGCCTTTCCTCCATTTTATCCATCCTTTTTTATCCTCCTATTTTTTGTCTCTTTCTCTATTTCTGTTTTGTCACACTGAGGTCAAATTGAAGATTCTGTACATGCTTGGTAAATATTCTGACACCCACAAGCTTATTGCATTATTGATAAAGAAAGAAAATATACTGCAAGACTTTTAGTAATGATTTCTTTCTCCTAGTTCCCTGCCTCAGAATGTTTCTCATTCTCTCTTTACTTTTAACAAAATATTCCTTTCGTCCTATGCATTGGATTCCAAAGTTTATACATGATTTTTGGTCATTGGTTTTCATGCTTTAAATTTTAATCTTTTGGGAATAGAAAGATATTATGACTTTTTTTGTATGTTCTTTGTATGTGTTTATGTCTTTGTTTCTGCTTTCTTTGCTCTTTGTTCATTTTTCACTTTCTGGAACCATCAGATTTGCAGACTCATGGTATACAATAACTCATCAATGTTTTCCTTGATATAGTATAATTTCTATTAGTATTAATTTATATGTCAGAATGTGTGATTAACTCTGAGATCTTTAGATAATAATTTAAATTATTTCATTAGATAGACTCTCTACACAATCACATACATCCATAAGTTGGTTTAGATGTAAAGTCACCTGTAAGAACTGAAGATGGGGGGATGAAGCAAAAAGAAAAATGGTCACAAGCCAAAAATGCCAATAGTTATGAGATGCTGGCCAAGACATAGAAAACATTCCTTTGGAATTTTTCAGACAAATATGATCCTGCTTACTAAAATTTTAAGTGTCTGATCTCCATAACCAAAAGCCAAAACATTTTTGTTCTCTAAGTCACTGTATTCATGGTAATTTACTAAAGTATCTGCAAGAATGTTTAAGTGTTCCAAATTTATTTAGACTATATTATATTGCTCTCTCTCCCTCTCTCAGTGCATGTGTGTGTATGTGTGTATGTATGTATGTATGTATGTATGTATGTATGTATGTATGTATTCTCATTTCATTCTTCCTCTCTGTTCCCTTCTCTTGACTCCTTTCTCCTCTCCATTTAAATTTCTCCTTTCATTTCTGCAATTCTTGCAGTCAATCCATTTTTTTTCATTTAAGACAGAACTTACTTAAACAGGATGCTCTTCCTTGTTTGTATATATTTCCTGCCTTAGTCTACTATCAAATTTTTCTTTAAGAATTTCTTTTATTTTTATTAAAAAATAGCACTGAAAAATTAAGACTGTGTGCTGGTTCTGCTCACAGGAAATCATTTTCCCTACACAATCTTACCTATAGAAAAAAAAAGGCATGCATATCCTGTAATTTGTAAATACATTCATACCTATAATATCTAGAAATGTCAAAATATTTTCACATGTAGCAATCTCCATCTTTGTGGGCTGACATTCATTCTAGATTACTGCCTTCAATTCGAATTCATTACAACATGTGTCAGTTTGGTACTCTTTACATGGTTTTCTGTAGTGTCATCTCAACAGTGAGAAACTTGGCTTTTATGTATCTATCAATTATCTTTTTATCTGATCAGTTACAGCATACAGGATATAGTATATAGCATTCATATAAAAAGATTGATAAGGAAGAACTACCCATTGAAAGCAACCTTATTAATGAGAATACAGTGTTTATGCATAGTTAGTTTGCAGACCTTATTTAGTACCCACGTCAAAATTAGCCATCAATTTTGTTTTTTTTTCTTTTTTGTTTAAATTTCTAAAATAGATTTTTATTGATACTTTTTTGGTGTTTAATTTTACCACATGTTTCTTTATTTTTTTCAGCATTCACAGATATGGTTTAATTAACTTGTCATTAATTAATTTATTTATTCACTTTACTTGCCAGTTACTGTTCCTCCTTCACTTTTCTCCTCCCAAATCCCACCCTTCCTTCCTGCATTACCTCACTGCCCTTCTCCTCAGAGAAAGTGAAGTCCTGCTTGGGTAGCATCTGTACCTAGGTCATTCAGTCACAGCAGAATTAAGTCCATCTTTTTTCCCTGAGCTCCAACCAGTAAGTCTAGTTAGGGAAAAGGGATCCATTATCAGAGAGCAGATCAGAAACTGTCCTTGCTCTAGTTGTTAAATCTCCATGGAGCCACTGCTGCACATCTGTTACAAATGGTGGAGGGAGGGCTAAGTCAAGCCCATGCACGCTTTTTGATTGTGATTTAGTTTCTGTAAACTCCCATGGGCACAGGTTAGTTGACTCTGTAGGTATTGTTTGGGTGTCCTTGACCCCTCCATGACATTCAATTCTATCTCCCACTCTTGCTCAATACTCCCTGATCTCTGCCTGATATTTGGCTATAGTTATCTGCATCTATCTGCATCTATCTGCATCTACTGCTGATTGAAGCTTCTCAGGAGCAAGCATAGCAGAGTAACATTAATAATGTCATGGGTTGGCTTTTTCCCATAGGGTGAGTCTTAATTTGGACCAGTCATTGATTGGCCATTCCCTTAATCTCTGCTCCATCTTTATCCTTGCACATCTTGTAGGCAGGACAAGTTTCGGGTTGATGGTTTTGTGGGTGGGTTGATGTCCCTCTCATCCCATTGGAAGTTCAGCTAGCTACAGGTGGTAGCCATTTTATGCTCCATATCACATATTACTTCTAGAAGTCTCAGGGTCACTACATATCCTCCCAGGAGTCTCCCCATCCTAGGTCTCAGGTTAGTCCCAGAGATGCCCCTGCATTAATTTCCATTCTTTCCCCAAACCTCTTTCTCCCTCTCTCCCAACACCTGACTGAGGCTGGAGAGATGGTTCAGAGTCTATGAGACCTTACCATAGGTTTCCGGGCAATCTAATCTCTGGTTCTTGGTCATACATGCAGTGCCAAATATGAATTTCAACTTGTAGACTGGGCCTTAAATCAAATCAGACTTTGGTTGGCTGTTCCCACAAGTTCTGTAACACTATTACTCTAGCTTATCTTGAAGGCTAGATAGATTTTAGGTCAAAGTTCTTGTGGCTAAGTGGTGTTTACTTTTCTTGTTTGGTTGACTGCAGAATATATTCCTGCACTAAAGACACAGAGGAGGTGAAAATGTGTAAGACCCAAAGGGGATGGAGGCAATTAGGAGAACAAGGTATCTCCATCAACTGAGTGAGGTTCATATAAACTCACAGAGGTGGAGCATCAAGCACAGGTCCTCTGTGTACATATTATAACTTTCAGCTTAGTATTCAAAAATAATTCCTGCATGTGCAAGCAAGTGGGTCTTTGATTCATAAGAATGCTTTGAGTGCTCTTTTGCTTCTGTTGGGTTGCCCTGTTCAGCGTCAATTTGATAGTTTTTATCATTTCATTTTGTAGTGTTTAGTTAGCTCTTTGAAGTCTGTTTTTTTTTTCTTTTTCTTAATAGGAGAGGTAGTGAATTTAGTTGAAAGGAGAGGTGGGGAGGAACTGGCATGAGTAGAAGAAATGGAAATTAGAGTCAGTATATGTTGTATTAGAAAACAACCTATTTCAGTAAAAGGAAAAAATAAAATAAATTTTAAAACATTTGCATTTTATGAAAATAAGCACAAAAAGCAAAAACAACGCCAACCAATCAGAACGAATTGTTTTCTATTCTGACTGTGTAGATATAGTATTCCGTTTGATCAAGGGAGACTATACAGTATTCTCATGTTTTATAATGCACTGAGTTTTCACCAACTCAAAAGCCTCATGCTACATGACTATTTTGATAACCAAAAACATATCAATGTCTCAGTCTGTAAGACAAAATTATAACCTTTACTTGGCAAAATTACTTTTATATTTATTTTTGTGATCAATTAAATTCTCATGCCAAGTTGTAAATTTCTTCCTGGTGTCCTCTAACCCCAGGTTAGGGATAACTCTTTGTTAATAAGCATTTTATGCTTTAAACATATTTAACTAGGATAGTTTTATAGCATCATACAGAGTAGTTTCCTTGTCCTGAAAGTCCTTTGTGTTCTGCTTATTTAGTCTTTCCACGTAATCCCCAGAGAAAAAACTGCAAGTTTGCCTGTCCAAAATATTATCTTTTCTAAAATTTCAGATAACTGGATTGATGCACCATGAAGCCTTTTCAGATAGGTTCCATGAGCAAAACTAAGGAGTTTTCCTCTGTCCTTTCATGAATTGATGGTTCATTTTTTCTCAGTATTAAATAATGTTTTATTATATGGATTACCAAATTCCTTCATATATTTATATAATTAAGTTATAATAGATACTTCCTATCTTTTGTAATTATAAATTAAAGCTGTTACAAATACCTGTATACAAAGTTTAAATACCTTTGGCTAGCTATCAGAGTTTAATCACTAGATAATATGCTAAAAATATATTTGGTTAGTAAGAAATTGATGAAATATTTTTCCAAAGTGGCTTTATTGTTTTGCATTCACAAATACAAACTCTTGTTGATAACATTCTTGCTAGTCTTATTATAAATTATGTTTTTAAATTTGTATGTCCTCTTATAGTTACATTCTTTTATAATTGCACTTCTCTGTAAACATATGATATGGACTTTCATGCCATATTGTCATGTCATGTGGTCTTTGCACTGTGTACTTGGTCTGCATAGACTTCAGATTTGCAATCAAATTGTCAAGAGGTGATTTATATAAACTATTTTTTCATCTGCTTGCTTACTTGCATGGAATACTTAAATAGTAATTCCTATTTCATAGCATAAATGTGAGGTCAACAACAGTCTACCTACCCTAGGTTAGGTAGTAAATAGTTACTAACTACTAATATTCATTACTGCAAATATATAATGTAAAATATAGTATTTTATGTAATTAAATTAGTATTCTAAAATTCAATTCATCAATCTACCTTAACAACTATTTAATCTTTAATTTCTCACTGTAATATGAGCATGCTTATATTTTCTTCATTTTTTTTCTGAAGAGGAAATAAGAATATGAAATTAAAGAAAATAAATTGAGAAATAGAAAACTAAATTATAAGTAATAATTATTGCTAATAGTCATATAATTTACTTACTTTGCCTATTTCACATTCAGAATATGAATTTATGCCTGTTAAATTGTCTTTATATAGGCCAAATTATGTGATAACCTTAGGGCAGGTAATATTAATTCATTTGTCATAAGTTACAGGATCACAAAACTCACCTAAATAGAAGAAATCTCTCTACCTGAAATGTAGTTAGCCAAAGAAATGCTTTTACTCAAAGGGACAGTGTCCACAGATAACAAAATTTGAATAAATGAGGTAGGCTACAAGAACAGTTTGAATGGTAAAGAGGTGTAATAAGATAAAAATCTAACTCCAGTTAAGCATTTGAGATATGACTTTACACTTGCCCTACTTTTACCCATTCTGCTCTACTGAGGTAAACAATCAGTAACCAGCAAAGAAAAAATAATCACCTTATTTTCTGCTTCAGTATTTCAGTGGAGACAAAAGTGTCTTCCATAGTGCCAAGAGGAAAATTTGGTAAGAATAAATAAACATCAAAAAGAATAAATATATAAATAAATAACTTTCATGTATGGAATCAACTTTTAATCAGTTACTCAAAACTGTGCCTCAAATTGCTAAGTTTTAAAATAGGGAAATTATATATGAATGTAAGTGCAGATGTCTTGTTTCATTCACCAATGAATTTGTAAATTTGTAGGCATGGCTCACTGTCAAAGAAGCTCTCTGAGTTTAGCATGAGGTGTTTGTAGCCCTTGAGGTGAATAGCATGATAAATGTGCACTTTTGCCAGCAAACTCTCCCTGTGCTGTTATAATAATGAATTCTTCCTCCTTAGTTCCCTCCTCACCAGATCTTATTAATTTTTTATTTTCTCCCAGTAAAGTATGTGACAGGGTAGAGGAGGAAAAGAAACTTATTGGGGGCTTTCTTATTGAAACTTCACATATTTTAGTAAGTGTTTAATAATAATAAGATTTTCAAAAGAAAGATTAAATCTTAACATTTAAGAGAAAGAAAAGAAAACAAAACATGGCAAAAGAAATAATAGTTTGAACTAATAACCCTACTAGGCAGTTGGGGAGACATGGCAATGTTAAAACATGACAGCTAATTGTCTCTGTGAGTTTCTTTCATTGCTTCTAGTCACCGATGCCAATTATACAACTGTGAAAACAAAGAATAATGGGAAACATAAGTACAGATAGGTTGTTAAAGAAATTAGGGAAGGAGGGGCTTAATTAGTAGGAATATGAGGTTCAAAAGCATTGAGATTGATAATGTCAATCTCAAGTAACTGCCCTCTTCATCTTTCACTGAAGATTTGTTCTAGGTATCTCTGTGTAAATGCCTTACTTTGAAATTCCAGAAGTCATAAATCAGAAAACATAAGGTAAGTTAAATAGCACCCTCCCCACCCTCTTTCTCTGTGGCTCTCTCTGTCTTCTGTAACTTTTAAGTTTTTTTTAAGTCATTTTCATTTTTTTATTACATATTATATTTATATTTCAGATGTTACTCCCCTACCCCATTCCCCCCACCAGCACAGGAACCCCTTTTTCTCATCTCCCTCCTCTTGCTTCTATGAAGATGTGCCCCCACCTAAACCCCCAACCCCAACTCCCCAACCTTGGATTCCCCCAAACTCAGTGTCCAGCCTTTATGGGACCACGGATCTACTCTCCCACCTATGCCCAACAAGGCCATCCTCCCCTACATATACAGCTGGAGTCATGGTGCCCTCCTTATGTGCTCTCAGGCCAGTGGTTTAGACCCTGGAGAGCTCTGGTTGATTGGTATTGTTGCCCTCCTCATGGGGCCACAAACCCTTTCAGCTTCCCTATGTTCATAGCAGCTTTATTTATAATAGCCAGAAGCTGGAAAGAACCCAGATGTCCTTCAACAGAGGAATGGAAACAAAAAATGTGGTACATTTACACAATGGAGTATTACTTAGCTATTAAAAACAATGAATTTAAGAAATTCTTAGGTAAATGAATGTAACTAGAAAATATCATCCCGAGTGAGGTAACCCAATCACAAAAGAACACACATGGCATTCACAAACTGATAAGTGGATATTAGCCCAAAAGCTTGAAATAGCCAAGATTCAACTCACAGACCACATGAAGCTCATGAAGAAGGAAGACCAAGTGTGGATGCTTTGGTCCTTCTTAGAATAAGTAACAAAATACTCAAGGGAGCAAATATGGAGACAAAGTGTGGGACAGAAACTGAAGGAGGGGCCATCTGGAAACCATTCCACCTGGGTATCCATCCCATGTGCGGTCACCAAAGGTAGATGCTGATGTGGATGTCAGGAAGTGCATGCTGACAAGAACCTGATATAGCTGTCTCCTTAGAGGTCTGCCAGAGTCTGATATATTCAGAGGCAGATGCTCACAGCTAAACATTGATCTGATCAAGGGGTTCCCAATGGAGGAGTTAGAGAGACGACTGAAGGAGCTTAAAGTCTATTTCTAATGATGGTTTTTAAATACTTTAACATCCTTTGTAACCCACCACCTACCAGAAGTGGTGGCCAAGAACGGATGAGTAGGGTAGTGAACCTGTCTAGAAAGGGTCTTTGGAGCAACTCCCATCTGTGTTGTCTGGAAATCTGTAGTTTATTTTACAGGCTAGCAATGGCAGCTCAATCCACTCATAAACACTTTACAGATATACCAGCAGTCTAGTTCTGTATAGTTGGAGTAAAATCATCAGTGGTGGCAGTATCTAATCAGCTATGGCATGAGTCAGCATTAGAAGGGACCAGCAGGAACCCAGAAATTCTCAGCTGTGCCTCTTTCAGTGAAGTGAAGATCAGGAAGACTTGGGACCAATAAGTGTTGTATAGCTAACTCTATAAGTAAGCCAAGCTCAGCCTCTATCACTGTCCACTGAGTCCTTTTTATACTTCCTCCAAACATCACATGTGCTCAATGGACTTTGCCTTAGCGCATGCCTTGCCTCAACCCAAGTCAGCAGAAGTGGCAAGAAGCCTTTTCACACCATTGAAACTTCCTTGGTGCATTTCTTTCTATGGAATTCCTACAAATAGAGCTCAGCTACACAATGTAAGTTATACCGATACTTGTGTTATCAGAAAAGAATCCTTTATCATTTGTCCTTTCACTTGCTTGCTTTGGCATTGCATCCTTTCTCTCGTGTCTACTTCAGCAAAAAAAAAAAGTTCCTTCACAAGTCTGTCTTACCCTTTCACCTGTGTCTACTTCAGGAAAATACTCTTTCATGTATTTGTCCCAGCAAAACACCATCCCACAGTGCTGAATTTCCAAGAACCCTTAAGTTTCCAGTTCAGTCTTCTCTTCCTTTTTCTCTCTCCTCAATTCTCATTTTGCTTTTTAAGATAGAGCAATAATCATAGCTACACCATGTGCAATTGAAGGTTTTGAACAACTTAATGGTCTAGTGAGTCCTGATAATCAATAGAAAATTATTATGAGAAAGCATTTATGCCTCAGAAAAGGACATGTGATACAAATAAATAGTAAGAGATGAATACTTTCAAGATGCCCAGGGCATCAATCAAATGACAGGCAAACAGAATTAATTATTATTCTTACTCTTCTTCTTCTTTTTTTTTTATACAAGTGCAAGAATCAGATTCAGTTTGTTATTTGTCCTGTTTCTTTTTTATGTAGAATTTTAATATACTACTAGTATGGATACATTATTGACTACTCTCCACTGAAATACTTTGCCCATTCCAAGAGTTTATGTGTGACAAGACACTGATGTCCACAATAACATAGGTATATTAGGGATTTCTCTAATGTGTCTGCTTTTCTGAAAATATAGGCACTTCACATTTAGAGCCACTCCTAAAGGGAAAGGCACATGCATGTGCATCTGAGGCTATTGAATATGCTATCATTATTCTGGGTCTGTGCACTGTTGAGGACAGATTTTCTTCTCTGTAAAAAGGTCGAACAAAATTAATTAGCTTTGAGTCCAGGAGACACAGCAAAGAACTCACTGAAACAAACACAGCAAGATCAGCTGCTTTTGGCTAACTGAATTCTAGTGTTATAAAATGCAGGTAACAACAGTTGGGCAAAATGATGCTCAAAATCCAGGTAACAGCTGGTTACACGTGGTTTAGACAATCCTTTCAGAAAGATGTTGTTGACAACAGAAAGGTGCAGGAGATAACACTTAAGTAATCTGCAGGGAGTGATTAACAATTGCTGCTAGTTGTACTTCAGGGTTGCTAATAGAGTCTAATACCTCAATTGCAGTCTATAGACTGCAAGATAGAAAGGAGGGGCACTGGTTCCCTGTTCTATTAGCCATTGAGTCAAAAATTCAGACTGTTTTTGGGGTAGCTGAAAATATGTAAGACTATGTTTAAGCAATATAAATAACTCAGGTAGGCATAACTAAGAAGTACCTGTCTATCTCTATAGTATTTTGTAAGCTATTATGGAGAAACTTTTATTTCCCTTTTGAAAAAAGAAAGTAGAAATCATGCCTTATTCTTATTCTATTCCTTACAGAGTTAGATTTGGTTTGGGCAGTATTATATTGTCATGAAGTCTATGCCTAAAGCAATCTGGCATGTAATGATTTATTAATGTGTTCTTTTAATTACCTCTGCTTTGGAATTGTAGCACATTGTCTAGAAGGCAATCTTATCTCAAGAAATAAAAAGAGAAAGCTGGGGCTGGTACAGTCACAACCCATGTGGCTTTCCCATTGCTTTCCTGAAGGGCAGGATTGTTCACACAGGTAAACAAATTGAAAACAAAAAATGTGAATATGTACTGCCTAGGTTCCTACCTTTCTATGTGTGAACAGTAAATTTTCAGTTATGATTTTGTTTTTAACAATAATATATTGTGGTGTAATATATTCATGAGATAAACATATATTGTATAGTCTATTTTCTTTAAATTAAAGTCAACTTTTTTATTGCTGAGACATTCATTTGGCATTATTGAAACTTGGAAATGTCTGCTCTTCTAAAATGCCATGCAAAGGTTTTGGATTTTCATTCAATAAAAGGGGCATGATGTCATTGAACATTAATAATGTCCTAATTTGTAGATTAAAAGAAGAATACATACATTTGAAAAATAATGGAGTCTATATTAAATATCACTCTAGACCTCAGAGCTATTACTCACCATATCCCACTTGTTCGACCATGACCTCCATGAATGTTTTATTATACTGAATCTTGATCACCCATTATGCAAAGCATAATTGCAACTCAGGGAAGTAAAATATTATTAATCAAGGATAACATTGCAATGGACTCTGACCCATAGGTATAAATCTAATAAATGTATAGCTTTTTCCCTCATAACATAATGAGTTCTTCCTTATATCATTACTCATGGGACCAATGCGAAATCATAATAGGAATATTTAAGGCAATTAATGAGACAGATAAGAAATGATTGTATAGTTTTAATTTCCTAATCACTTTAATGTTCCAAATTAAGGTATACATCAAGATGTATCCATTAAAAGCCATCAGTTTTATTCCTCTAAGATAATGTGGTGAAAGGGTAAGAGTATAGGAAATCAGATAAAATTAAGTGAAGAAACTGTTAGTCTGAGCACCAGAGAAGCAATATCCAGATGATTAAGTCAGATGGATTGTGAAACAGTCTATTAAGTGAAGAGGCTGGGAGTACCATCTTCCAAGCCATAAAAACAGACTGCACTAGGAACATCACTAAAGGGAGTCACTTTTCATTGTCTTGATTGGATATGAACAGGTCATTTAATGCTCTGGTTCTAAACAGCAATATAATTTGCTTATTTCTTCTTTTCTGGGACTGTTTATTTTCTCTTCAGATATCCAAAATTCAGATCTTTGTTAACCCTTATAATTTAGATCAACTCATAGACATACAAAAAATCTTAATTAAAAAAAAATACACTTGACTCAGATGTATCCAAGATGGTGTGCGATAGGCTGAAACATGAAGCAACTGACTAACAAGAAGATGCGGTCTGTGGAAACACATTCTAAATATTTTTGGATACAGATGGTTTTACATTATTGTTATTGATGGATTTTTTTGTCATTTATTTTCTTCACATTTAATTGTTTATCGAGACCTGCTTTTCCTAAATGAGTTATTGAAGAAAATGAAGAATGTGAAAATTTAAGAATTTGATAATCATAGTTTCATTGAAACAGTACAGATAATTAAGGGGCATGATAAATTGTAGGTTACTTCTCATTGGATTCAAACTGATGGAAATGGGGAATTAATTATATACATATTATTTATATACCTATCAGAATGTGTATACATATATACACATATATACACATTCTGATATATATTTACATATACAAACACACATGTAATAAAAATCTGTGAAAACATGAATTTGAAGAAGGCTTGGAAGGGGTGTATGATAATGTTTGGGGAGAGAAAAAGAAATGAATAACTCTTGTAATTACAATATAATGTAAGAAATAAAGAATAAAAAGTAAGAGAAAATGAATCAAAATAAAATACTCTTCTAAATTTACAGAATCAACACATAGAAATCCAATTCTCAGATATAATGTAGAAATAAAATTATTATTGAAAATCTAATGAGACTGACTTTTCTAATAATAACACTTTTAAACTGTTGGGTGATATCAGCATATTCTTTCCATTGAGAGCTTACAAAGCAGAAGTTTTTAAATCAAGAGATACTAAAGAGCAGAATATTTTTAGTGTTTAAAATTTTAAAAATTTATTTATTTTACTTATTCACTTTACATTCTGCTCACTGTCCCCCCTTCTAGTCACCCTTTTCCACATTCCTTCCCACAACCCCACTTCCCTTCTCCTGTGGATTAGTGGGGGACCCTTCTGGGTATCTCTCCACTCTGACATTTTAAATCGTGGTGAAGTTAGGTGTATTGCACTCCCACTGAGGCCAGACAAGGCTGCCCAGCTACAAGAGCATGTTCCACGTTACAGGCAATAGCTTCTGTTGCAGTTGTTTGATACCCACATGAAGACCAAGCTACACATCTGTTACATATGAGCAGCGAGACCTAAGTTCAGCTTGTGAATGTTCTTTGGTTTGTGGTTCAGACTCTCAGGGCCCCAAGGGTCCAAGTTAGTTGACTCTGTTGGTCTTCCTGTGGCGTTCCTATCTCCTTCAGAGCCTGCAGTCCTTTCTCCTCCTGTTCTTCCATAAGAGTTTTCAAGCTGCATCCACTGATTGGCTGTGGGAGTCTGTATCTATCTGAGTCAGGTGCTGGGTGGAGCCTCTCAGTGGACGGACAATATGTTTCTGCTTACAAGCATAGCAGAGTATCATTAATAGGGTTAAGGATTGGTGCTTGTACATGGGATGGGTCTCAAGATGGGCTGGTTATTGGTTGGCCATTTGCTCAGTGTCTGCTCCCACCATGTGCCTGTATTTCTTATAGACAGGATAACTTTTGGATTGAAAGTATTGTGGGTGGGTTAGTTTTCTTTTGAATGAGTGTACACTTATAAAATATAGACGATTGGAAACTACTGAGTATTTAGGAATACATTAAAATTTAGTATAAATAGAAATTTCAAAAATGACTTGTGAACTCTTTTTTTATAACTCTACCTGAGAATTCTAGTACATGTAATGTGAACCAAGTGCTGAATAAATATTATTTTTAAAGAAAGCAAAATTATTTTATGATTAAATCAGATTTGTTGTATCTCCTATTAGAGTAGAATAGTAATTTTAATATTCATTTTTATTTTGGTGTTATAATTACTGATAATAGTTATTGTAAGTAGATTGAAGAGAATCAAGATGCTCGTGTGAAGAGATTAAAAGCCAGAGATAATATTTAACTTAAATCTATCCTTCTATAGCCTTAAGAGTTTGTTTAATAGATTTTTCCACTAACTGCTTACATTTTATCATTACATTTTGAAAATATTCTAGATTTTTATCTGTTCATGAATTTTCCAAGCAGAGCATTGAGTAAATACCGGGGGAGGGGGTGAGGATCTGATATTTACACTCCAGAGTTTGTTCCCTTTATTCCTGGTCCACCCTCCAACTGTTCCACATCCCACACTTTTTCCTCACCCTGTCTCCACGAGAATGTCCCCCATGGCCAACTACCACCCAACCAGACGTCTAAATTCCCTAGGGCCTCCAGTCTCTTGAGGGTTAGGGGTATCTTTTCTGACTGAACCCAGACCCAGTAATCCTTTTCTGTATGTGTGCTGGGGGCCTCATATAAACTGGTACATGCTTCCTTTTTGGTGGTCCAGTGTTTGAATCTCAGGGGTCCAGGTTAAATGAGATGGCTGGTCCTCCTAGAGTATCACCCTCCTCCTCAGCTTCTTCCAGTCTTTTCCTAATTCAACCACAGGGGTTAGCAGCTTTGTTCCATTGGTTGGGTGCAAATATCTTCATCTGACTCTTTCAGTTGCTTGTTGAGTCTTCCTGAGTGACATCATGAGAGATCCCTTTTTATGAGCACTCCATAGGCTCAGTAATAGTGTCAGGCCTTGGGACCTTCCCTTGATCTGGATCTTACACTGGGCTTGTTGCTGGAGCTTCTTTTTCTCAGGCTCCTCTCCATTTCTATCCCTGCAGTTCTTTCTGACAGGAACAACTATGGGTCAGATTTTTGACTATGGGATGGCAACTCCCTTCCTCACTTGAAGCCCTGTCTTCTTGCTGGAGATAGGCTCTATAATTTCCCTCTCCCTACTGTCAGGCATTTTCGAAGGTTCCTCCTCCCTTTGAGTCCCGAGACTCTCTCACCTCCCAGGTTTCTGTATAGTTAATTCTCTTTTTCTAATACACATCAGTTTGGAGTTATACTATGGTGAAGATTTGGATTTCTTGGAGCATCTTTGATGTTTGCCTTTGTATTACTGATTCTGTTTTCAAAACCTTATTTTCTAACAAAATGTTTAAACACTTTTCATAATTATATCATAGAGGAGTGTTTCTCAATCTGTGGATCAAGACCCATTTGGCAAACATTTATTTCCAACAATATTTACATTGTAATTCATAACTAGTAAAATTACAATTATGAAGTATCAATGAAAATAATTTTATGGTTGGTGGTTACCACAACATGAAGATCTGAATTACTGAACTGTGGCTTTAGGGAGTTTGAAGATCACTGCCATAGAGAAAAGAGGAAGTATCATAGATTACAGACAATTTGGAGATAATAAATATTTAGGAAGTTATCCTAGACAGGTGAACACCTCTGAGAATTTTCTACTACCATATAATTTTAAATTCTCTAGGCAGTTATAGGAATAAGGTAACATATTTTGTATATGGTTTTTAAGCTTATTAGAGATGGGTGTCTGAAATGTAAAATGAATAATAAACTGTATCTCTTATTTTATCACAGAGATTTAATATATGTATTCTTAGGAAAAATAAAGAATTATGAAACCTTAAAAAGGTCATGTTTTTGTGTCTACATTTAAAACACAATGACACCCTCCAGTGATTAACTCAGTACATTATTGATGGAGTTTGAGTGGAAGCCCTAGATCCTTGCTTCTTTCATCTCCAGTAAGTTCTAAAAAGAATACTTTGGGAGAGCAAAGTGACGTATTACGGGTCTTCAATCTTGTGATTTTGGCAGTGGGCAGGAGAATATGGCATTCAAAGTCATCTTTGGCTTCATTGTAAGTTCAAGGCCAGCCTGAGTTGCATAAGACTCTGTCTTACACAAAACAAACAAGTAAACAAACAAGGAACAAAAACCAAAGCAACAACTAAGAACTAGAAAGAAATAACCCATTAACTAAATGAATAAACAAAGTAAAAATCTTTAAATATCTTATACTTTGTGAGCCAGTGAATTTTAGAAATGACGAGAGTTCTCCATCTGTCTGTACTGTGTACAGTTGAGTGTAGATCCTTTGTGGTAGTTTGAATGAAAATGCATGAAATGTGGGTAGACATTTTCATGTGACTAGGGGGTGTGGCATTGTTAGAAGAAATGGGTCATTAAGGATTGGCTTTGAAGTTTCAAATGGTCAATTCAAGACCAGTCTCCTTCTCCCTCTCTCTCTCTCTGTCTCCCTCTTCCTCTCCTACCTCTTTCTTTCCCTCCCTTGTCCCCTCTCCCTCTCCTTACCTTCCCCCTTCCTGTTCACCCCTCCCCTGCCTACTGCCTGACAGTAAAATTGTAAAGCTTTCAGCTACTTCTCCAGCATCATATCTGTCTGAGTGCCCTCATGCTCCCCATCATTATGGTAGTGGATTAAGCTTCTGAAATTGTTAGTAAGCCCACAATTAAATGCTTTCCTTTATAAGAAATACCTTGGTCACAGTAACCCATCACAGCAATGGGACACTAAGACATCCTTCAACCTAGGCAGGAAGCATCAAACCACTTTCATAGCTAAGAGCTTAAATAGAGGGAGAATAATGAGGCTCTCAGATCATATAAAGCATTTCAATTTTAATTTTTCTGTCATTCACTTTAGTCGCATCGACCAATGTAGTGCTTTGCTTGCAGTAAAAAATCAATATCTAGTGATAAAATGATACTTGTCATTTCTCTCTAAGCTCTACTTATTACCAAGCAATAATTCTAAAAATTCAAATTTTCTAACAAAACAATGTCTTGGCATATATTTAGATATTATAGGAGAAACTGTCCAGTAAAGCATTAACATGTGACCTATCCCCCTTTCTTATTGTGATGTTTGCTATCCTAGAATGAATGGCTCAAAGTTGTATTTACTCTGAAGTAATTTCTGAAGTAATGTTCACCTTTAGCAACAAACTAAACATACGTGTGTGTGTGTGTGTGTGTGTGTGTGTGTGTGTGTGTGTGTATGTTAGGAATGTGTTTGCGTGTGTATAAAATATAACATCCTATATTAATGAAAAATAAAGGACATGAATTTGAAAGAAAGTAAAGTAAGTTATATAGTGGGATTGGAGAGAAGGAATGGAAGGGGAAACTTATGTAATTATATTACAATCTCAAAAATAATTTAAAAATGTTTGAAAAGGAAAGGTCACAAATTTCAGTGTTATTAGCAGCTACTTGGTAAGGGAAATGATTAATATATACTTTATATAAAATAATAGAGAGATGATAATTGTGGCAAAATTTAAGCACCATGAATGTTTGATATATAAGTTGCAGTTTTCTTTGAACTCATGAATCACCATGAGGTATTATAAAGAAAATGTTTCAGATGTATAATTATCAAAGTACACCATAAATCTAGATATTTATGTGATTTATTTCATAGTTATGGGTCAAACCCAATATATTTGAAGGTGGGATTCAGCCTGAAATGATTTGATATTTCAGTACCCTTCAGAAAGGTTTAGAGCATTTTAAAGTATTCTGCTGACAGAATTTATAAAGGTGTCCAAGCTTTAACTAGAGAGAAGGACATGGGTTCTCTGTGAAGGTTCTATGGTTTGGAGTTCAAATTTCCATTATTTGCTGATAGATATGTTCAGGCCCAGGAGCTACTGCAAACCCCACATCAATGCTTTCCTAAAATATCTCCAGGCTTGCTCTTTCTCTGATAGCAGGTGAATCAAGTTCAGTTTCAGCCTGGCAGCTCCTCTCTGCACCGTCTTCCCTTTTAAGTTATTTCCTTTGATAATTGTTCTTCTGTCTGTGAACCACAGTTTGCAATCTGAACTCAGCAACTCTGGAATTGAACAACGGGACTAATTGTATATCTGATTTATGCAATCACGACAAAAGGAAGGTGAAACCCTGTTTTCAAAATAAATAAATAAATAAATAAATAAATAAATAAATAAATAAATAAATGCAGCTAGTCTAGAATCCAAAGGCTGAAATTGGTGTCTTACAAATATGAAAAGCATAGTCTTATAGTAAGAGTCAAATTGTTCATACTAATCTTTACCAATTTGTTCTGACAGAAACGTCAATAAAACTTATGATATTTCTTTTTTAACGATGATGGTCTGAAGGACCCAAAGTAGCTATTTGTGTGCTGACCTTTGATTAATAATGTGAACTGGGAAGAATGTAAAAGCAGTTGCTGTCCTAGCATGTTTCAAGGGCTCAACTACATCATCAGGACACTTACCCTTACTGCGAGCTTAAGACTCATATAAATCAGGCTCAAGATCTTACCATCTGAGGAACAAAAAAAGACAAAGATATACTATTTCACATTAAAATTTTGAGAAAGAAACCTGAAATGAAATATAGAAAACATACCTTTAAATATATCTTTTCTTTACACTTTCTACATACATAATGATGAGAATATTCAAACTCTATTTGAGACTTAAAACATTACAAGCCACTTTGATTTAAAGGTCTGCAGGAAAAAAATACATATTTTTAGCCAATTAATCTTTTTTTTTTTTTGGCATCCACATAGCCATTTTTTTCATTACCAGCATTTAGGAGGAGTTACAAAATCAATTTATAAGCCAGGTAGTGGTGGTGCATGCCTTTAATCCCAGCACTTGGGAGGCAGAGGCAGATGGATTTCTGAGTTCAAGGCCAGCCTGATCTACAAAGTGAGTTCCAGGACAGCCAGGACTACACAGAGAAACCCTGTCTCAAAAAATAAAATCAACATATAAGCCAGAACAAAATTAAAATTAATGTCATTTCTTTCATGCATCTGCACACTGAACATTCTTCTTATAGGGCCCTGTTCTTATTTCCTTTTCCTCTTCCTAAATTCTTTGCATTGCATTTTTTTCTGCTGTATTTCCAGGACACATGGGAGATTAGATGAAATCTTGAAGACATCTAATGTATATTCACTGAGATTTAAACAAATATTTGAAAACCATCTAGGTTTAGTGTGATAGAGTGATTTAAATCAGTTGTGAAAAATTCAATTATAAAATTAAATTTCTTTTGTCCTAAAAAACTATTTTAGCTTGAACTCTCCCTCATACATGTTTCAGCACATGTAGTCCATGAGGCTAATTCGTATCTCCATGTAGGTTATAGGTTATGCCTTTCATAGCATGTGACTGTTATACTCCTCCAGTAGTAAGAAAATAACTGGTATTGGCCAACTATTTCATTGAATTTCAAAATATTCTGCTATGGTTTGTGTAAGCATGAAAAGCAATACTACTACCATTCAAGTGTTACATATTCTCCATAGATTCCTGATTCAGTTGTGAGTTGTGTTAATTATAAAGTCACGCTCAATGAATATTTTAGTTTACTTGTGGTTGTGCATGCTGTTAAAATTGACAGTACATTTTTTCCTAGAAATTGATTTTAATATATAAATAAGTAATGTTAATGTAATCAAATTAATATTGCATGCAAAGTAACAACATATGCTTGATTAGATAAAAGTTAAATTTGTGAAAACATGTATTGACAGTTTTTGAATATTCCTTTACGGTTTGGTGAACTTTTACTTTAGTGTTCATATGAATATTGTCTTTCAATGTTTTCAGATTTAGTCATGCTTGTAAACAATGAATGCTTTTAAGAAGATAATTCCAAGACTTTATATGTATGTATTATATTTCCAATGAGATGAGTAGAAAGAGTGATTTTTGAGTTTTAGAATTGGGATTTCTAAGAAGAAGCCTTCTATTGCTTTTTAACTTGAGTGACTTCTGAACAGACACTTTAATTCTGGAACTGGTTAGTCAGATGCACAATTTAAGAAATATTTAACTGAAAATCTTTACAATTTCTAAAATGATTATCTAAAGTAGCCTGGATGTGACTATGTCTTATCATTAGATTAAAGCTAAAATGAATTGGGTGAGTCAAAGATGTCCAGGGTCCTATCCAGAGATAGTAGAATTGTACTATTGACATCTGTGATCTCATGCCTTCTTTGCTGTTATGGGAAAATATTTCACTTTACAGGGCATACGCCTTGAAAATTTCCATTTAGTAATTCTTTGCAGGTGTGCTATGACATTTTTCATTGCTGTTCCAGAAATTTCCCTTCTATAGTAACCATACTGTATTGTGCTTTTCAAATCATAACACTAATTTGATTCTGAGAATTTAGAACTTTAGGTTTAAACTCTATCAAAAAGTGATACTTGTTCTCAATTTTTGAGTTGAGATAGAAAAATATTTTTAGTCATTTATTTGTTGATCAACTAAGGTATGGGCATCAAATGTCTGTGACAGCTTCTAATTCTGCTAGAAGTCTTCTCTTTTCTATTTTGTAAGAATGCATTTACTATATGAACAAATGATTTCATATTTTAAAACCATAATGCTAGTGCTCAGAGCTATAATGGCTAGTTTGTACTTTTAAAAGAAAATCTCTTGAGCATGCATGTCACTTTTGTTGAAGAAAAGAAACAAAGCAGAAATTGAAATGGGCTTTCCTTAGAGAGATGTCTGTGACCACCAGATTATATTGTATTATTGTATTAGGAATAAGTGTTATATGACTTGAACTACAGCTACAGAAACACACAGGTCCCTGACAGCAGGGCAAAGAAATTATTTTGCCCAGATAATTTAGTAAACTAGTGAGTTTATTAGGTTATTTATAGGAGTATATATGAGGGTTACTTAGAAAACCATGAATGAGTCACCAGGGAAGCCGGTGCTAGCATTGAGTACTACTCATGAAAGCTTTATCTATGAAGATCCCTGAACCAACAGTTCACATCTAAGGACATGCATGAACCTCAGCTGTCTAGAAAATCTTCTCTCCCCAATTTTGTAAACTTAAAGAAGAACAATATAAACCTAGGTGGTTTCAGGAGTTTCCTAAGTTTTAAGAGTTCTGTTATTTTCTGAGATCTTCATGTTTTCTTTGCTTTTCTCAGTTATAATGAGCTTTCCTCTATGGAGCTAGTCATAAAGGTGGATCCCATATGAACGGGCTGATAACCCGGATAATGGAAGCTCTCAGTAACATTCAAGAATATAGTAAAATGATATCTACCTCTGATGAACTAGGAAGTGGGGCCTCATCAATCTGGAATTTGCCAGTTATATGCTCTTGTTTTCTTAGCAAACACATTTACATGAAATATATTTCTCATTCTTTTACGACTTCCCTAGTCATAGTATTTTATTATAGCAAGGCAAAGAATAAGACAAATGGACCAGCTGAATAAGACTGGTCTTATAAGAATCAAGTTTGGTCAAGCTTGTAAATTTGAAAAAGTTTAGAAATATTACTTGTCTCAGTTGCCCCAGGGTAGCAATTAATTCCATCTTTACAAATTTTGGGACTAAAGTAGTTAATAACCTCCATTTCAATGTAAGGGTTTTTGAGGTTAATAAATTTGTTATTTTGATTTTCCTACTGTTGACTCAAACAATATTGCTAGTCTAATTTATTTTTAACACATAGTAAGTAATTCATATTATCCTCAAATATTAAAAAAAAATAAAGCTTCTTTAGAAATTCAGAAAGAGTTGTTCAAAACCTTGAAGGTAAGAGAATCCCTATAATTTATAGTGTTTATTTTGTGTCCAAGGAATAGTTCATATTGTGCTATTTTACTTTCTATGTGACAAAAAGTTCTGAGAGAACCAGTTTGAAAGAAGGCAGGATTTATCCTGGACCACAGTTTCTGGCTGCAGTGGCTTTGCACCATGCTTTATGATGGGGAGTATATGGTTTGCAAGGCTGCTCGCCCTGTGGCTATCTGATTGCCAGTGAAGAGTGAAGAAAATAGCAGAAACAATATGTTACCTTTAACAACATGTGCCCAGTGACCCACTTCTCTCACTCAGACTTCACCTCATAGTGTCTATTACCTAACAATGCCTTGCAATGATGAGTCCTTTAAGGGATTAATTCCTTTGTCATATATAGTCCCCATAATCTAATCAGGTCCCCAAAGTGCCTCTTCTGATCATTTCATTGGTCACTAGTCTTTAAGAACATAAGCATTAGCCTTAAGGAGACATGTCATAATTATTAGAAATGATTTTATTCTAACACTATGTATCAATGGCATACTCTGTCCACTTAATCTTCACATTTTCAAAAAATATTTTTTCAATGTATACATAATAAGCTATCAAGGGATAATACTTTCATCAATGACCAAAAAAAATTTCATAATTATCTCTGGCATTGTTTGAGGCCATAACAGATTTTTAGATTTATTTAAGATGAAACAACTATAGTAAGCCTACAATTTCAACCTAATTCCAGAAATATTAGAATATGTTATTTTTAATTTTGATGTAGAATTCTGCCATAATATGGATTATCTTCACAACAGATGGAACACATTTCTTAAACTCTCATTATAAATGTTATATAGAGCATTTTCTTCCTCTTTGCTCTATCTATTTACATTTCACAAATTTAAATCGTAGGTACTTGCTTAACTTCAAAACAGGCATGTGCTTTTCCAATAGCATTAACTATACAATTTGAAATCATATTATACCAATCAAAAATCAACACACTGTGAAGAGTGGACCATGGGACAGTTCATCAGTCATATATCACAAATCCCCACAATGGGAGCAGTAATGTCACAGGAAGATATCATGTTCAGAAGCTGTGAGGAAACTGAGCATATTTTTAAAGCTGGCTGCAAAGTCTTTTTTTTTTTTTTTTTACACTTGACTGTTGTTTGATCTGAATAATGATCTACAAATCAATACTATACATGGTAATTAATTTCTGTATTTAATACCTTAACAAAGCCTTTAGAGAGAAGTCTTTATTCCTAGAAAAAATGAACTGTACTGCTGACAAATGAACATATGAAATATTTTCACAGTTATACATTCTGACTTTACCAAATGTCTTAAATTTTAGATAGTATTTACTATGCTACATTTATTTTGCTACACGCCCTTTTTTGTATGCACATTCAGTTTTATACATTACAAATGCTAATTGTTTTATTGGAGTAAATAAAATATAATTAATAAATGGTTATAACATTTAGTTACTTTTTTGTATTAATAAAATTAAGAACAATTTTTATTATCTATTTAATTCTATATTCCAGAGCTATATTATGTGTCTTTCAAACCTAACCTAATGTCCTAATCAAAATTCATGAGTAAGAAGCTCTGACGTTAAGTCACAGGAGAAGAAAAGGTGATAGAAAAACCAACCTCCAATACGACTACAAAGATCTCAAAGTGAAATGAAGAATGATTCCATTTCCTTTAATGCGGTATTAATATATTGGTGTGTGATAATGATTACTGAAAATAAGACTGTAAAGATTTATTAGGCTCTGGGATGCTTTGCCAAGAAATTGGTTATAAATTAAGCTATGGCATACACCTTGAAGAAGAATGTTCTTGGCAACAGTTGGACCTCAACAAATATATTTATTTCTTTGTTTATTTTGGATATGTTAATAGATGAAGGTGTGATTCAAAAATTATAAGTAAGAGTATTTCTGTTTTTCTCTATATGGGCTTTGAAAGATAATTTTCTACTTATATTTTATGAGTATTACTTCTATGCATTAATGCATGTTTGAGAACCATGTCATGCCTAGTATCCACGAAGGTGAAAAAAAAAAGGACATCAGATTTCCTGAAATTGGAGGTACAGATGGTTATGAGCCGCCATATGAATGCTGGGAAGTGACTGCGCATCGTGTTTAAGAGAATCAAACACTCTTAATGGCTGACTCATGTCTCTCTAGCCTCTCCAGGTAGCACAAAAATATTGAAAACATTTTTTCTTGCAACCTTAACTGAGAATCCATTATGGAATTAATTTATTTAAAGCAACATGTTGAATTATTTGGGTATCCATACTATGAAACTTCCCCAAAAAATGTATTCTAAAATTAGGATAGGTCCTATTTTTTTCTATAGATGATAATAATCTAAGATTTCCATATAAATTTTTGTGTGTTAACAAAGTATTTAGGTAAATACATAAAGAATAAATATCCATTTATATTTCCAATATACTATATTTTAGAAAATATTCCACTTGAGTATGAGTAACAAGGCTTACAATTTGTTTAGTTTCTCTTAGTTTATTATAATTGTTATTTGGGTGTGAGAGGGCATGGCAAGGGTCAAAAAAAAAAACCAAAAACCCTGTGGTAATTTGTTCTCTAATTTTGATTTGTGGGTATGAGGGGATGGAACTCTGGTTGTCAGTCATAATGTCTTACCCAATACGACATCTTGCCAGCCCAGGTTTTTACTTCTAATGCAATAACAAGGTCAATAAAAACTCAATTGTTAAGGGACCCAAATGAAGACTAAGCTGCACATCTGAAACACATACATGTGTAGGAAGCCTAGGATCAGTTCATGCATGCTTTTGTTGGTGGTTCAGTCTCTGTGAGCCTCCATGGGCCCAGGTTAGGAAGCTCTTGTACTGTTCTTGATTCCTGCTACCTCATTGCTTCCCCAACTCTTCCACAAGACTCCCAGAACTCTGCCTAATGCCTGACTGTGGATTTCTGCATGTTTCCATCAGTCGCTGGATGAAGCCTCAGAAGACAATTCTAGTTTCCTGTCTGCAAACAAGAGTATCATTAATAATGTCAGGGATTAACTTTCTCCCATGAGTTGGGTCTCACGTTGTGACACTCAGTAGATGGCCATTCCTTTAATTCCTGTTCCATCTTTATCCCTGCATATCTTGTAGACAGGAAAAAAAATTGGATTAAAAGTTTTGTGTATGGTTTGATGTTTTCTTCCCTCTATTAGAAGTCCTGCCTGCCTGCTGGAAGTGTCCGATTCAGGCTTATCTCTTGCTGTCAGAAGTCTCAGAAAGAATCACTCCATATCTTTCCATGCATTGAGGGGGCATATGTATGCCTTTTTTTGCCAACAGCTACTGTAAGGTATTTGAAGAAGATATTCTTTTAAAATTAGGTAAAGATGTCTGGATAAAATAGTTTAAAATATCTTTAAAAGTGTGGAACTTCTAAACATTCTGAATCAAACCAAGTCATGTAACTATAAATAAACTTGCCACTGTGTTTAGACAGAAAAAAATGTTTAAAGAAGTAAATTGATTCACAAAATAAAATTGTTATTCTCTCTAGTAACAGTTCTGCAGCTTGGACCTCATATAGGACTCTTAACAGTGGGAGAAGGACCTGCCTCTGACTTTGTTGCTTATCTTTGAATCATTTTCGCCTAACTGAGCTGCCTCACCTAGCCTCACTAACACAAGCTGCATCTAGTCCTGTCTTACTTGATACCCATGGGTGGTCTTTCCTTTGCTGAGGAGAAAAGGAGGAGGAGAAGAGAATTGTGGTGGATGAATAGAGAGGAGAGGAGGGAGAGGATGCTGCAGTTTGGATGTAAAGTAAATAAATAATTTAACAAAAATATATGATGACCATGATGACAAACTTCATGCAGAGATTGCCAGAAACAATATTACTACCAAATCAATTATATTCTTATGTAGCTTACATACACACACACACACACACACACACACACACACACACACACGTACCCATATTCTATACCCATATTCTGTATGGTATCTGCTCATACTGAACTATCTTACTATATATATTATATGTTTCCCCACACAATTAGAAACAGTCATATAATCAAACAATTCATCAAAAACTTATATCAAAGATTTATACCTGAGATTAAAATCAGAGGTCATAAATGGAATTATTTATGATTTTCATATTAGCTCATTACTTGAAAACTCACACCAGTTTAGGAAATTTGTTTATACAATCACTATTAATATAACTTACAATCTAGTCCTATGTGTGTACTCTACAGAAATATGTGAATATATGTATTTTATTTCTCCAAAGCCTCCATAGTTTGACTTTACTGTGTCATTTCTGAAAACTAGGCTCATTTAGCTGGGGCTCCAGGGTTTTGCTGGCAATGATTACAATTTTCCCTTAGCCAGTACCACTATATCCTTGCTGGTGACTTTATATGTAAGTGCTTGACCTGTAGTCAGGCTTACCTCTCAAATAAAACTTCTTCCTACAGGAGACCTCAGAGTACCTGCTTGATCTATGTCTCAATTGTTCCCACAATGTAATGCATTCTTCAGGAAAGATCTGATTGGTTGTGTAGGTCAGAAAAGTAAGACAAACAGAAGGCAGTTCAATAAAATGTGGGCAATACAGAAGCATTTTATTACATACACATTCTCTGACATATACAGTAGACTATCTCAAAGGACTGATAGAAAAAATCCCATATACATCATCAAAAAGTCTGTGATTCAAAACACAAACATAAAAGGAAGCAAGGTAGAAAATTATCCTGAGTAAAATGTAGAGTTGTGGAAATAATATGAGTGTAGAAACTGCTGTAGGGGGTCAGGTGCTTACCTAGCAAGCCTGAGGACCTGAATTAGGACTCAGATCCCCCTTATCTTCTATGCATAACTGTAAAACCAGTGTTGGGAGAGCATAGGATATAGGCTCATACTCTGAACTCACTGGCTACTAAGCCAGTTTTGCCCAACTGGAAAGTATTAAGAAAGTGAGGAACCAACCAACCAAACAAACTAACAAGCATCTATAAGGTTTATAGTAATTGAATAAGATACTCAACAAGGACCATGGGCTTCCACATGCAAATGCATTTGCACGTACATGGACTCAGGAATACCCATGTTGGCACACAGATCCACATGTACAAGCATATACAAAGTAGATACTTACATAGAGGAAGACATATAATATTAAACTCTGACCTCTACATGCAAACCCACACATGTGGACACCAAACATTCTTATGTAAGTTTCTTATATAAACAGGCACAAAGACTCATTATGTAGGTAAAATAGGATAACAACTTCAATGCAACATATGTTTAGAAAGAAGAGAAACTATGAAATAGTTAGTAGAACAAGAGGCACAAGAGACAATGAGGTACAACTTCCAGTATATCGAGGATGGTGTAGAGCACATTTTGATTGGACATGCCTCACTGAAGTAAAAGACTGCTAGGTAAGTACAAAACAAAGTATGCTTTAAATATATTTATTTGTGTACATGTGTATAGTGCAGGGGTATGTGCATATACCTGCAGTTTTGAAAGACATTGCAGCCCACCTAGCTGTCCTCACTGTCTTGAGGTTCAGAGAAATTTCTTGGCATGACTAGGGTTGGAACCAGACTATGTCTTTAGAAACCTGCTCCTGCAAATCCTGACCTGCTGGTTTTGAAGGGGCTATCCTTTGGTCAACTCCAAGAAAGAGAATATTCTCAGCCCTAAGATAAGTATCTGCAATTGATCAATTTAGACTGTAGCTTTGGCATTTGAAAACTCAAAATCTCAGTCAAAGTTGATTTTCTCACTGTATTCTGGTTTTCATGTCTCGTTTCTATCATTCTTTTCTGTGTTTAGGTATGAATATTTTTTATTATATGTATTCTTCTAAGCCAAGTTAAATCTGACATGCCTGACATTGTATTTGTTCAATAAATATATGATGAAGCTAAACAAAAATAATCTAAAAATTCCAGCAAGAAGAAAGTTATAAAATTAAACAAATGCTTGCAGAATTGTAAATGAGCTTTGCACTAATGTACAAGGGTAATGTAACTACTGTGCACACCAGTGCTGTTGGGTAGAGCTCCATTTAACTTTGCCTCTTTAAAGGTCTCCACATACACTCATGTGGTAGGAGCTTGAACTTCCCTGTATGAATATAGAGGTGAAATGGGGGATATAATACAATCAACGGTGTAAGATAGATTAGAAAAGCTTCAAGTCATTTGTGTAGGAAAATATTAGCTCTGTCAGCTTTGTGCTGTTGGGGTAAATTTTTAAAACAAACTCCATGCTTTCATTTTTTTTTGTGTGTCGGGGGAGCTGGAGGGGTGGCTTTTGGTTTTGTCTTCCTTGACGTTTTCTGTTATTGTTTTATTGGTTTTTAGTTTGCTTATCTTTTACTTTTTGGTTTTCTCTTGGGGCTTACATAGTTTGAGAGGGAGGAGAAGATAAGAAAAAAGAACAAGCAGTTGGGAGGGGAGAAAAGCCAGAAGGATCTGAAAGGACTTTGAGGGAGAGGAAAACATGATCTAAATATGTGTATAAATTGTATAAAAACGTTTTAATTAAAAAATGAAGTATATATGCATACACACAGAGAGACACACAGACATACATATACATACAATTCCAAATCCCATAAAAACATTAAAACAAGTAAAAATTACTGGCCAACAATGAGACACAGGATGTTATCTGGTTTTAGGTATTTGTAAATTTATATGTGGAAATTTTTTTTTTTACTTCATGTTGTAGTTAATTGCTGAAAAAAACTATTTATATTTAAAACTGCAGTATATATGGTATATTCAATATAACACGTTAGAAAATTATAAATTATATGTTTACATGTACTGTATCATCTGCACACCCATCTATATGTGAGCTTCCGTGTGATGTAAAAATACACTTTTTAAAATCTAGCACACAAGTTTTGATCAAAATAAAATACACATGTTTTACCAAAAATGGCACTAAAAAGAAACTTCCTTAATTTGAGAAAAAAATTTCAAGAACACTGTTTCCTGAGAAATCACTGATGAAGTTTTTCTGTGTTTGGGAAGTAATGATGTTGCTGATCCTATAGCTGTCAGTGGTGATAGGTGGCTGGTTAGCTAAGGCAAAAACGACGTAGAAGTCTGGGAGGCCTGGAAGGACTGGGAAGGGAACAAACTGCCATTGCTCGCAGATAATTTATGAATGCAGACAGGAGCTGCAAAGCGTTTTCCAGGTGTGTTGCCACATTAAGAGGCGGCCTCTGTGAGTGTCTGACTTGGTCTTTCATATTAGGCATTCACAATCCAACTGACCTACTTCCTCGTTCCTTCCAAAGCATCACTGTGCTTCTCAAGCTGACTCTGATTTGCAGCTCTTATTTCTGTTCCTCCTCCCATTTTATTCCCTGCTTTGTTGATTCTATGGTTGGTACCACCAGGGTGAGAGCCAGGGTATAGGAGAGCATCCAGAAAACAGATTCTCAACACGACATCCTTCCTTCTAACACAGAATGTTGAGAACTGCTCTGCCCCACACTTGGGGGCCAAAATGTCACGGACCACTCTATCAACGTTGGAACCCACACTGCCAAAAGCCTTGGGGGCTAAATTGTTAGAGCTCGCACTGCTCCAAGCTGTTCAGGTCCATGGGTAGGGGTTCAGCAAGAGAGAGAGAGTGAGGAGGGACGCAAGGAATGGAGACCAGAAAGAGTGTGATTCAATCCCCTTTATTCTTCAGTCTCTCTTCCTAGTCCAAGTCCCAAGTCTTGAGTTCCTAGTCCCTAGTTCCTAGTCCCTAGTGCCTCCAAGTTCCAAGTTTCTAATTCCAAGTTCTTTCTCCAAGTGCTAAGTGCCTAATTCCTAGTTGTTAGTCTCTTTCCCAGTTCCACGTCCTAAGTTTCAAGTGTCTAATATATAATACAACTGTCCGATTCTCTATCTTCTGCCTGCCTCTCGTCTTTATATGTCTCACTTCTAAGCCACACCTTTAAGTCAAGCCTTTAAGTCTTATCTCTAAATCACACCTTCAAGTCACACCTTTAGGTCTAACACACCCAAGGGAAAATCCTGGGTATCTAAAACAAGATGTTATCAGAGTGTGCTCAGCTGTTGTAGGTTGTTGTAATCAAGTCTCTTGTCAGGGTATATGGCTCAAGATGGCTGCAAGGATGATAGCTGCCTTCTGTCGGCTCCCCACAACAGAAGACTGTTTTCCAGCACATTTCTTTTCCTTTAGATTGTTTCCTAGTAAATACTGGCCAGTCTCTATGTCCCTGATAACAAGAACTTTACATAAGAAAAAATAAACACCAGATCTCTGTCCCACCGTAGGGAAATTCTCAGACAGGCCTCTTAATGAATTTCTCACTTATATGTGGGTGGTAGACTCTTGACAGGATATTTTAGGTGGTTTCACCTTGTAACTCTTTTGTAGATTTTTTTTTTAATGGAGTGAAGATCATTGGATTTATACTAAAAAGTTAGGATATCTAAGAAGAATAGGCAAGATGGAAAAGCACAAATTTTAATAACTCATTGGAAACTTGTTAGGCGAGCTTGATGAGGTCAGCATTTTAAAATTTATTGAAATCTGGATCATTATTGTTCATCCACTCCCTCTCCATAACAATGCCTTGTTATGTACCCAGAGCCCAGATTTCGTTGAGCAAAGACTAAATTACACATCACCTTATAATGTTCCGTATAAAAGTAAAATGTGCTGCATATCATTTTTTTTTCTTTTTTATGGAGATAAAACCTAAAGATTTCAGCATTTTTTAAAGGAAGCACTCTTGTCATCTCCTAGCTTGGTTAGTCCACATTTTTATACATACAAACCTGAATCACTTATTTTTTCCTACTAGAACAAGTAATGCCTGTGCCTGGAACGCTCTGTTTCTTTCTTGCTATTTCTTAATGGAACATTTGATGAGTCAAAATCATTTTAGTGAAGTGTTCATTATAGCTAAAAGTAAGAAAACAGGGTTTCTTGTTCCATTCAAGGACCTGCTGTACTTTTTTATTGTCCTGAACTAAAATATGCTGACTTTTTAGCTGAATATATGTCTTTATAATTATATCCTGCACCATCCACAGCTGCAAATTATATCCCAAGGACAGGTCAAATTCAATTAAAAAAATCATAATACCCTGCCCATTCAGAATTTTCAACTGGGCATGATGCTACATGCAGGCCTATAATTCTAATACTAAGGACACTGGGGCAGGATAAATTGGAGCTTGAAGCTGTTCTTGTCTCAGAAATTAGAAGGAGCACAATCTGCGCTTGGTTAATATTAGTACGTTGCTAGGTGTCACCATTTGTAGCTGAATAAACTAAAAAGAAATGAAGAGCAGCGTAATTTTACTAATGGTTTGAATTTTTTAAATTATCTTTAATCTCTTTTTCCTATAGTCCAGTTGTTATTCCCCTCCAGGTCTGCCCTCTGACAGTTCCTCATCCCATTCATCCTACCCCATCTCCAAGAGGATGTCCTCCCCCACCCCCACACACACTTCACCTGCCCCCAAACCAGACAGGCCTCCCCACTCCCTGGAGCCTCAAGTCTCTTAAGGGTTAGGTGCATCTTCTCTCACTGAGGCCAGACCAGGCAGTTCTCTGCAGTATATTTGTTAGGGAGTCTTGAACCAGCTAGTTAGTATATGCTGCCTGATTGGTGGCTCAGTGTCTGAGACATCTTGGAGGTCCAGGTTAGTAGAGATTGCTGGTTTTCCTATGGGGTCTCATTCCTCAACTTCTTCCAGCCTTTCCCTAATTCAACCACAGGGGTCACTGACTTCAATCCATTGGCTGGCTGTAAGTATCTGAAACTGTCTCAGTCATCTGCTTCTTGGATCTCTCAGGTGGCAACCATGCTAGGCTCCTGTCTATAAGCACACCACAGCATCACATCATCAGCAATAGTGTCAGGCCTTGGAGCCTCCCATTGAGATGGATTCAAGATTGGGCCTGTCACTGGAACTCTTTTCTCTCAGGATCTTCTCCATTTTTGACTCTGCAGTTCTTTTACACAGGAACAATTCTGGGTTATAGATTTTGACTCTGTGATGGCAACCCCATCTCTCCACTTGATGTCCTGTCTTTCTGCTGGAGGTGGGCTCTACAAGTTCCCTCTCTGCACTCTAAGGTATTTCATCTAAGGTCCCTCTCTTTGAGTCTGGGGAGTTTCTCACCTCTCAGGTATCTAGTACATTCTAAAGGGTACCCCCAAGTCCTACCTCCCGAGGTACCCGTTTTCATCCATTCTGGTGACCCTCATGGCTTCACTCTTCTCCCCCCAATATCTAATCTTGTTTACCTTTTTGTTTCCCTGTCCCCGCTGCCACCTTGGTCCCTCCTTCCCCCTGACCCCCTTACCCTGTGATTGCTTTCTTCTTCCTCCCATATGGGATTTGACCTTTCTCCAGAGAAATTTAAGCCATCAGATGGTTTTAAAAAGAAGCTCTGGATGAGTATTGTACAGAATATGAATAATTACATCAATGGATGAACAGTGAGTAAATATAGAGACTGTGTGGGAGAACAGGGTGTGACACAAAGGCTTCTGACAGACTGGACAAAAGGGAAAGAGCAATAGACTAAAGTTCATTGCGTTCACTTGAGTACAACCTTTGAAACTGAAGAGTTAGCAGCCCACGTTAAAAGTTAAAAGTTGACAAAAACAAAGTATCCAATAGCAATGTCTTGATTATATAAAACTGATACTTACAAAAGACTAACTAGGTCTAACTTCCTGATAGGAAATTCCATGGAGGAGTTATCTGAGAATAAAACCAATCAGAAGAGGAGAATAGGTAGGCGATCATAACACACACACACACACACACACACACACACACACACGAGAGAGAGAGAGAGAGAGAGAGAGAGAGAGAGAGAGAGAGAGAGAGAGAAGGGAAAGGAGAGAGTCAGCTATGTATACTGATTATGTGGTTATCCAATATAGATATAGAACAAATATAAAAAATACAAGATGCTTATGAACATAACTTGATTAAGCTTTGAGTATAATTTGATGAAAAGTAAATTAGAAGAAAAATTATGGTATACTACTATTGTATCATCATCCATGTCATAAGAAACTTTTGAAGGAAAATAAAACACAATATCTAAAGAAAAAACTCAGGATTGCAGTGAGGTAAATATGAATAATACCCATAATGGGAAAATTAAGGGAGGAAATAAATATAAATGTTTTCAGACAGACTATTCAAAACAGAAATTGCTGTAAATGTTATCAAGGTAATGTCAAACTACTACACAAAACCCAGCACCTCAGAAAAGAGCAAGCTGGTTAAAAACAACAAAAATAAAGCCAACCAACCAAACACACAAAATAGAAGGAAATACAGCTTACAAGAGCTCTAAATTAAAAACCCTGAAAGAGGTCAGAGATAAAGTTATTTTTTTCCAGAGGGATTTAAGGTAAAAATTACTTTTACCTTCTCAGAAACTATCCATTGAAGAGTAAAGTAATACTGAAACTTTAAATTTTTTTTTTATAAAGAAAACCAAGCATCAACAAAATCGAGAATTATCATTATTGTGGAATAATCCTTCAAAAGCAATGAAAAGTAAGAAAATTCCTTTTAGAAAAAATATTGTAAAATTTGCTAAAATCTATTGTGCCTGTCCAAAAAAATTAAAAAGATTAATTAAGAGAGTAAAAGATAAACTAACATATGTCACAAA
This sequence comes from Rhabdomys pumilio, assembly GCA_030674055.1. Classification (NCBI taxonomy): domain Eukaryota; kingdom Metazoa; phylum Chordata; class Mammalia; order Rodentia; family Muridae; genus Rhabdomys; species Rhabdomys pumilio. The sequence goes on from JANHMN010000001.1 coordinate 41,213,820, forward strand.
ATTATTCTGTATAAAAAATAACTAAGGTAAGAAATAATTTTAAAATGTTTTCTTACTTTTCATTGACTTAAAAATAGTAATATATTTCAAATAATAACTATTTGGTTTTATACATATGTCTCTACATGTGAATATATTTCCTCATATTGAAAGCATTGGGTCTGGAGCAGGATTAAAGGGTGAAGACTGCACAGCTTACCGATCTGAGTTCTAAAACCAGAACCCACATAAAAGTATAAGGAATAATTTGATGACAAAAGTTTTCCTTTGAGCACTACACTGTGTCATACCACCATACATACACATGTCTATGTGCACATGCTCACACATGCATGTGGGTGCACATATAAACACACACACACACACACACACACACACACACACTAAATACTTTTTCAGAGAAAGAAAAAATACTGACAGTCATAACACAAGTGATAGGAGGAAAATTAGAATTTTGTTAGCAGATCCAATGAAACGTGAAAGGATTATTTTAAAATTGAATGAGAATAGTTCTAAATACATATTTTAAAGTGTGAGGCAACATATTAAGAATTATAACTTTTTTAAAATGAAAAAATAGAAATCAAGTAAATTGTCCAATTAAAAAGTGGAAGAACAGGAAAAATAAAAACAGGTATGAACTATAGAAAGCTCTAATGAGCAAGCTATATATAAATCAAAATGTAGCAACAACACTTTTAATATTGATAATATAATGCACCAATAAATCTTACTGTCCACATGGATTAAAACCTAGCCTCACAAAATATCTAAAAAAAATAATAATAATACATCTGAGGCTGGACTTTTTTAGTTGGAAAGTTTTTATTACTGTTTTAAAGTTGTTGTGTGTTATGTATGGATCTGTTATGTTGTTGATCTGTTCTTGGTTAATTTATATGGAGTTATTCATCTTGGGTGACAACGTTCACACCTAAAACCAAAAACTATCTAACAAAAGTCCAAGTTTTCCCTGGCATGGGAAAACTCATTAAGAGTTGTAGGTCAAGGTAGTCCAAGAGAATCCCAAAATAATGTAGGCTATTATCAATACTCTTAGCCGCCTTTTAAGATTTGAAGATACCACAAGCTTCAGACACCAAACTTGGAGGAATTAAGTTGGAACTGACTTGAAGCCTTCCTGATGGTGACTAGCTCTCATAGTCTCAGAAGTCTCTACCCAAGATGCCAGTGGAGAAAAGCATTCAACAGTCATATGTAGTTAAACATATAAACCACAGTGACCAGCACAGTGGTACATCTCTAACTCTGACATACTTTCATTATTCTTTGGGAGTAATCAATATCTGTCTAATTTGACTTAAGGATATCTACTTCCATATGATATGAGCATGGCTGATCTTTTGTATAACTGTATTTAAGACCAAATCAGTAGGAGGGATCCATTCTTTTCACTATAAAGCTACCCAACTACCTGGAGAGGTCACGATTTCTAGAGAAGAGCATATTGTCATCAAGCTTTCCAAACTGGAATAATTTATAACTATATTAAAAGTATATTGTTTATTTTCACCTGTCATCACAGATTTCTTCAAGCAGATGAAAACTATAACAGTAAACCACAAGTACTCAACATGCAAAGAAATTCAAACCATGTGGTGCTCAAACAGAGGCGATCTATCTAAAACTCAATCTCTGTAAGACTGAGGGAACATTAGGAAAGAGGAGCCAGAGAGACTGTAAGATAGAGGACCAGAACACCCATTCCAGACTCTGTTTTTTTATATATGTCAGGGAAGTATAAATCATAGACTTGCCAAAATAAGACCAACTTAAAGAAAATGCCAACTTAAAGAAATTGACATTCAGAATAATGTAGATAATCTCAAAAGGTCCTACACTTAGATGAAACCCTGCAAGCAGCCAATGTCTTAGAGAGGAAATTAAGCTTAGAGTAACTAGTAGAATAGGAGAAAAGAATCCTATCAAAACTGAATAAATTCTTAACACTTTTCCCTGAAATGAGTTGTTTGTATCCATTTGTTCTTCTCTTACAGATTTACCAAAAAACAGCACAATTCTTAGGACAGACTTGTTTTGCAGAGAAAGGATATTGTCTTTTTAACTTATAATTATTTTTTAAAGCAGACCTATCAGGACAGTCCATACAAAGACCAGGGGAGAAGATATGGATGGAAGCAATCTTACCAATATTTGGCAATATGGAAAGAGGCCCTCTGAGAAAGGCCATTCTGTGGAAGAAAGTGGAATTTTATGTGTGTATACACTCGAGTTGATGTAGCCATTGTATTGATGCCTTTGATGTATATTTCAGTTTTTTTCTTCCAATTTTAACTAAAGTAACATTTTAACATTCTTTCCGGCTCACAGATATTTGTGTCTAACTTGGAAACACTTGCTACTTTATAGTGAAAATAAAGCATACTGTTAGAAGTGGCTGTTGATCAGCCTGAACTGCATGCTCTTTCACATCAGGTCTCACTGATGATTTCCAGTTCACATCCAGTCTTTCCTACCAAGAGACTGTAAAATAGTTTCAAATTCCACATTATAGAAACTAAAGCAGACTGAGCTGGTGGTAGATATTTTGCTCTTGTTCTTTTTCACTTAGCATAGTTTCATGGGGAGATTAAATAGACAAGGAATACACAGAATGAAGAAAAAATTAGTTGTTATACACCAAGTTCAGCATATAGTCTCATGGATCCCTCTATCTCAAGGATTAAGGTTTAGTGAAGTGCACTAGTTGATTAATTTCATCCATAGCATGTCATCTTCTCCTCAGTTTTTACATTTGGTATTCTAGCAGCTCATTCATCTGCAGCAAGATGAACTCCAGGATTCATTTTTGCTCTTTTTAGAGTTCAAATAAGGGGAAATTAAAAATAGGTTTACATAAAAATGTGTCTCTGTTCATATTGATTTCCTAGCTATCTAACATTTCTTTTCTCTCTCTCTCTCTCTCTCTCTCTCTCTCTCTCTCTCTCTCTCTCTCTCTCTCTCTCTCTCTGTCTCCTTTGATTGTTCTCTTCCCTTATCCTTTTTTTCTTCCTCCCTTCCTTCCTTCAGTACCTCCTTCGTCCCTTTAATCTTCTTTTAATCTTCTTTAATTTATATTTACGAAGAGACATTTTTTATATTTTAAGATGTTTCAGTTTGCATTCATAAATTGATACTGCATGAGCTTAACCATTTATCTCCACCCCATCTCTCACTTTCTAACAACATGTTTGAGAAAAACGACACAATAAGCTATACAAAGTTACCTTTGAAATGGTGACAATTAGCCTGTTGATTTCACCATTGTAGTTTTATGGTGATGTCTATTATTAACTGTGTGGGGAGCCGACAGAACGCGGCTATCATCCTTGCAGTCATCTTGAGCCATATACCCTGACAAGAGACTAGTTTACAACAGCCTACAACAGCTGAGTACACTCTGATAACATCTTGGTTTAGATAACCAGGATTTTTCCTTGAGTGTGTGAGACTTAAAGGTGTGATTTAGAACCGAGATTTAAAGGCATGACTTAAAGGCGTAGCTTAGAAGTGAGACATAAAAGGCAAGAGGCAGACAGAAGAAATTATTAGACACTTGGTACTTGAGACTTGAGAGAGAGAACTTGGAATTGGGAAAAAAGACTAGCAACTTAGAACTGGAATTAGGACCTGAGACTTGGTACTAGGAACTGGGAACTTGGAGAGAAGAAGAGAGACTGAAGAATAAGTGGGATTGAATCACACTGTGTTTGGTCTCCATTCTTCCTGTCCATCCTCACTCTCTCTCTCTTTTGCTGAACTCCAACCCAGCTTGGGGCAGTGCAGGCTCTAACAATTTAGCGCCCCCAAGACTTTTGGCAGTGCTGGTTCCAACACTGACAGAGTGGTCCACGACATTTTGGCTCCCAAGAGTGGGGCAGGGTGGTTCTCAACATAACTAGATGAACCTTTATATTTATTTCTGAGTATTAATTTTTATGTTCCACTCTTTTACAATCTAGACTATCTGCATGCATTCTATATTTCTCATGAAAGAACTCTACACGAAAATTGAATTTTGCATGCAATTATAAGATAACTTTAGGTTGGCTGTATGTGGATAAAATTAACTGAATTTTTTTTAAAGATAGAATTTATCAATCTCTGAGCAGAGTTCCTTGGACTACTGAGAATGAATGTGAATAGCGGTTCTTTGCCATGGACATCAAATGCCGAAACTTATCGCCTAGTCCCAGCCACAAGCAGCTTCAATTTTCAAATAATAATTTCAGTACTTCTGTACTGTGGTAACCAAAATTTTGTAGATTTTAATTTTTGATAAATAGGAAGGTAAAATATAACTTTTCCAGCCAGGGGTAGCTAAGGAATAAGTAACTTTGTTTACTAAGATATGAACTTCTATTTAATAATTACTCCCCGGCACCAGCAACATTTGCTTTCAAAACCAGGTCTTATATTCCCTTACTTGGTATCTCATTCAAGGTTGTAGAGAAATTGTGTCTGTTATTTCTTACATACAGGAAAATTCCAAATCAGAATTATTTTAGAAAGGATTAGTGGAATGGTAAAAATCTAGAGAAGCTGACTGACTGTAAATTGTGATTCAAATAATATACATATATTCTATTCTGAAGAAAGAAGGAGAGGAAGGGCAATAGAAATTAGCGATGAAATCCCAGAACAGTGTTGTTAAAAGAAATGACAGGCAGGGGAAGGGATAGAAGTCAAGCAAAACTGTTCTATCTGTAGGGCTTCCTGGTGCAGAGAGAAAGACTGCTTAAGCAAAGGTAGACTGGTGAAAACACAGGGACAGACATGCCATCAGAACAAGCCCAGCCTCTCTCAAGCCACAAAACCAGTTCTGGATGTGCCTGACACAGTGACTCTTTCATGGAACTGGTTGCTGGTGAAACAGGATACCATTGCTTCAATTTTTTGTAACTAAAACGCATGTGCCAGGAACCACAAAGTGGATAAAGAAACAGTAGAGGGAGAGAGAGGAGAGAGATGGGGAAGAGGAGAAGGAGGAGGAGAGGGAAGAGGAGGAGGAGGGGGAAGAGGAGGAGGAGGGGGAGGAGGAGGAGGAGGAAGAGGAAGCAAGAGAATATTTTGTTTGAAACTGAGCTACTTAGGGATCTTGAGACAATCTTTAGCTAGTGTCTGAACTCAATCTCCTGCAGCCCTAGGGTGAAATAGAGAGTCCTGAGGGAGGGTGGGGGAAGAAGCAGCTGTATAGAGCAGCAATATCAGGCAGGTAGGAGCTAAAATGTGAAGGACAGGAGGCTTGTTTCAAGAAGTGACATTCTGATAGAAATTACCTCTGCATTAATTTGTAGAAGGGAAAATTTAATCTTATCAACTAACTAGAACTAACTAGAATTTGATGGTTGGATCAAAGTCTGAAAAGGCCCATCTGAAATCCACATTACTGTAGACCTGAAAATTCTGTGTCTACTTGATACCTACCGATGCATTTCTCCAACAGGGATGCTTAAAAGTGCACATCTTCATGGTCTTTCTCACATTCCAGGTAAAACTAAGAGATGCTCCTTAGATGAATGTTAACCACTGCAGGGAAGATGAGCAGAGAGTCTGAGAAGTAAGACAAGCTGTCCAGCATACAGACTGCCAAGCTAAATGCAGTCAAGAAAGAACATTGGGACTCAAGGAAGGAAATTCACTAAAGTAAATAAACTATGGCCAATAGTCAACATGTAGATCAAACAAGCTCAATACCAGGGTGACACCCAGGAAAGAAAGAGTTCATTAACTCTACTGTGGGCCACCTCTGTTTATAATCCACTGTCACCAATGTTTAAGGACTTGGTTGGAGGTGACTGCAACATTTCATCTTTTCCTCTTCTGTTTGTCCCTTGTGTTGTGTCGCCCTGCATTCTCTTTGTTTTACATTTTACTATACTTTCACAGCATTTTTACTTTGTAGTGTTTAAAAAAATTCTTACATTTCTTACCTTTTATACATTTGTTTAATTTTAACATCTTTTGAAATTAATGTTTTCTTCTCTTTGATTTTTTTCTTGTATGCTTTATCCTCTTTTCAACGTTTAACTACATTTTAATCTTATTTTCATTTTAGTTGTCTGAAAACTATTTTTATTTCTTTCTTTACACATATCTCTTTTGAAGCTTTTTCTTTACTAGAATTCCTTTGGCTTGTTCTCTAGAGTCCCTTTTGTATGGCTTCTTTGTTTTCTTCTTCATAAAATTCTTATCCACTGCTTTTCCTCTAATTATTTCTTGTAATCAATGTTACTTCTCAATTTATACATTTTCTGTCTCATTGCTTTATTCCATTAGCTTACTTTTTCAATTTTTTTGCTAACATATTTTAATTTCACAGAATATTCTATATTAATTATGCTAGTTTCTGTCTTATGGGCATTGACATTACACTAATATTGTTTAATAGATTTTATGTGAAGTGCTAAAATTTGGAAAGAATGTTTTAGTTACACCAACATTTCTTTCAATACTCTTTCTTTCTATGGAGAGACACTGTGATTAAGTGTTCCAAATAAGGTTGCTAAATAAGATAACCTTCAAACGAAATTGGAAGAGACATCGAAACCTGCAGAAACACAAACAAAATCACAGAAACAGGAATGAAAGAAAAGTTGATGTAATATTATTCCTCTAAAGAACTATATGTTTTCAATTACTAAAACCAAAACATTAAAATAAGTGATCTTCTATGTGAAGATTTCAAAGTTTTACTATTAAAAACCCCAATGATCTGATAGAATATCCAACTAAGCAGAGGTTTTCAAACTTGGAAATAGAAATCTGGAACAAAAAGGGAAAAAAAATCATCAAAATGAATGAGAAATACAGGAAATGGATGAAAATAAAAATGTCAGCCAAATGGAAGTAGCATTCAGTAAGGAAAAGTGTGATTTTTTTAACCAAACATTAATACAACAAGACAAGTAGAATATGGGGAAGTAAAATTCACAGACCAGAATAAAGCTAGGCTATAATACATCATCATCAGTAGACCTGACCATCAGAAGAAAGGGTAACAAAATCCCTCTGCATGTCCTAAAACACAGACTGATAACTGTGGACTGGATACTGACAAGCTAGTGGTACAGTGGAATGAGCAAGTCCCTTACCTGAAGCACGTAGAAATTGAGAATTAGTGCTTAAAATTATATAGGTTGGGGATATAAAAGAAGTAGAGAATTTAAGTAATTGAGTGAGCATTACTTGCTGTAGTAAAATATAAAATGTGGGCAGTTTTGGTAGGCTGTAAGACAAATCAAATTCCAATCAATTTTGGAAAATAAATCAGGTTTTAATTAATATCATTCTTTATAAGCACAATTTTCTGAAAACAAGAAGTCAGTATTACAATAAAAATTACCAATCATTATGTAAAATAACTATAAACATTAAACATAAAATATATTTGTAAAGATTATTCATGATTATTTTGATATTTACAATTAGCAGAGTTCATTCATTTACATTATATTACCTTCTAGCTTATAATTATTTTGTGTATTATAAATTATATTTAAGCTTTAGAAATGAAATAAGGTACAGATCTCGCTTTAAACACTAAAACTGAAATTAAAAAACAAACCTTTAACATCATTATGTAAGCTGTCTTGTTGCATGGTTCCTAGGTACAAGCATCTATAAAACAGTTCATTATTTCTACCTGACACCACTACTCAGGATTTTCCATAAATCCATAGTGAGTCCCTCCAAACTTTTTTTTATTGGATATTTTCTTTATTTACATTTCAAATGTTTTCCCTTTTTTAGATCTTCCCTCCAAACTTCTTACAGAGAGATATGCTTCTATTCATATGACTTACATCGAATGAGGACATTTCATCATAAACCATTTCAACTTATAACTCAGTTAAAGTATATCCTGAAACATTATAGTTATGAAGCTTAAGAAAACAAATACAAAATTACAAGTAATGTTCAAAGTATGTTACTTTCATTAAATTCATTAATCCTTTTATTTAAAGTCTTGCTCTGGCACTTAAAAATCTTTAATATTCTTCATTTTTAAAATAAAAAACAGATTTAACTTATTTAATTTTTCTTGTATTAAAAACAATTACCCTTATAACTTGTAACAGTTACCCTTATATGGTAACCACAGTTGGAACCTGGTTCCTTTGAACAGAGACTCTGGTGTGGTATTTCACGAGATGGTCAGTGAACACAGTCTCTTTCCAGAGGTCAGGGGTCCTGTAGATTCAGGTCTTGGAGGTTTTTGTTTAAAATTTTAGATTACATACTTTGTGTTGAGTTGGTCAGCGCCATGACTGACATGAGCAAGTACAATAAGGAAAGTACATTGAGATAAAAGAGGGAGATAATCAAGGGACAGAAACAAGAGAAGAAAATTTTTTGTGATAAGATATTAAAGAACTCACACATTAAAAAATATTAGCCAGGCATAATGATAAACAGTTTTTATCCCAGTACTTAGTAGGCAGAGGCAGCTGGACTTCTGTTCTACATAGTGAGTTCTAGAACAGACGTGGCTACACAGAGAAACTTTGTGTCATAAAATATAATTAATATACTATATATATATATATATATATATATATATATATATATATATTAGTTGTTGCATAATATATATATTAGGTTGTTTTCCTAATAAAATTAGGAGAGTCACACAAGCACAGTGTGACATAGCATGTGACTGAAAGATTAATACAGAAGTAGGAATATTCTTTGGTCAAAAAAATTTGAAATACAGGAAATCCACATACTTCGTTATCAAGTATATAACTTTTTGAGTCTTAATGTAGGTTTAGAATGCAATGTGAAAATAAATTATGTATTACATGTTCCATGATTCTCAAATTATACAGAAATTTATGGATGACTCCAATCATATAGAATAAGTTTTTATGTATGACAAAGAATTAAAAAATAAATTCTGGCAGCATGCTACTTAAATATGTTTAAAATATCTTAAAAATCTGACTTTCAATTGCTACACACAAAACCATTAGCCACATTAGAATGAGCTTTTCATTCAGGGGTATAATACCTGAAGATCATTGGTACCAGACATGGCAACCCTTCCTTAATAGGACAAATAAATATATCTTTACACAGAAAAATGTACTTGCTGTATTAAACTACCTTGTAATATTGTACTTTGTAGTTAGTTACACATAAACAGAGAACTTTAATGAGTGTCAAATAGAGAGATGACAGTAAAAAAATTAAGAGAGCAAACTTATAGAGCTATACAGTCAAATACTTTTCAAAATTGGGTCTAGCACCATATGTTTTTAATGTTAAGCAACTTTACCATGTCTTTAAAACCCATTAATAATTCAATATTGCAATAATTGAATAATAAAACCTTAAGTACATAATGGTATCATGTAGGAAAAATCTATAAAATAAATGGCCAATTATAGTCAATGTCAAATTAGACTTATCTACACAGTGTAAAGGCACATTAAAATTTGGCCAAATTGGCTTTAGGTTAGGAACTTCTCTTCCTGGTATTCTGACTTTACAAGAACAGTTGTAATTAACCTTTAAACAATAATGCAGTTATCAACATCTTTTAATTATTGATTACTTGACATCTGAGGGAATCATTTTTAATATAATATGACCTTCCAGTTCACGAACTAGAAAGCACTGTCCCTGCTGGTTATTCTTCATTCATCAGTAAACATTGATCGGTGGAACATGTGCCTTCTTTTCAGTATTCTTACTTTGTCACTTAAAACATCACCTTTATCACAAAATCAATTGTAAAAATATTCACATCTCAAAATAGACAAAATAATTTAATATTCTCTAATGTGCTTACACAGAAAGGCCTGGAGCTCATCTACATGTTTCTAATGTGATCAATTCTGTTGACCATGTAGATGAAATACATTATGCTAATTAATGAATGAAATTCAGCGTGAGTATCAGTTATATACTTGCTGTAAAAGAACAGATTTAAAGATGTACTTTGGCAAACAACTTCAGTAAAAACTTTTCTGTGGTAAATCTGTTACCAAGAAACAAACACTAATAAGGTTCTTAACATCCTTTACAGATACCACTCTCCAATGTTGTTGTAAAATAAATAAGATATCAATAGTTAATAAAAAAACTAAATAGATAAGAGGTGTTTTGAGAAGACACTTTAGGAAACAGATAATTTATTTTATAATCTACTTCCAAGAAGATCATTACCCAATATAGGGTAACTTCATTTAAGCTCTTCATTTATTTACATCTCAGAGGTCCTCTCCTGAACCCACCTCACAGACTTTCTACCCCATCTGACATCTCCCCTTCCCTTCTCCTCTGAGAGATCCACCCCCTATCCAATTACCCTGGCATATCAAGTGTCTGCCAGATTAGGGGCATCCTCTCCCACTGAGGCAGACAAGGCAACCATGGAAACTGAACTACAAGTCAACTACACTTGTGCCCTGTTCCTTGTTCCAGCCCATGTACATACTTTTGTTGGAGGCTCAATCTCTGAGAGCTCCTAGTCCCAGAGGTCCAGGTTAGTTGTCTCTGTTGCTCTTTCTTTGGTGTTACCTTCAATACTTCAGGGCCTTCAATACTTCCCCCAACTCTTCCATAAGAGTCTCCAACTTTGTGTAATGTTTGGTTGTGAGTATCTGCATCTGTTTCAGTAAGGGGCAGGGTAGAGCTCCATCTTTGTCTACTTTTGTCCTTCACTGTAGTTTCATTCTGCAGAAAGTTCAGTATTTTCCACTGGTCACCTCGTATTCTTGCCCCTTGTAATTTTTACTTTTTCCATTGAATAATTTTTATAATATTCTTCTAGAAACAAAATAAAATATTTTAAACTTGAATATGAATAGCTATCCTAAAACATCAACTTTGAAAATAATTTTATATTATTATGTAAAATGTTATGTTATAATATAAAATATACTTTAAATGCTAGTAGAATTTATATTTTATACTTCTATTTGCAACTCTTTTTCTCTGTCTGACTGTCTCTCTCTGCATCACTCTCTCTTTCTCTCTGTCTTTCTCTGTCTCTCTGTCTCTGTCTCTCTGTCTCTCTGTCTCTCTGTCTCTCTCTCTCTCTCTCTCTCTCTCTCTCTCTCTCTCTCTCTCTCTGTGTGTGTGTGTGTGTGTGTGTGTGTGTGTGTGTGTGTGTATGCATGAGTGCACATGCCCACAGAAGCCAGACGATGGTGTCAGGATCATTGTAGCTAAAATTATAAATAGTTTTGAACTGCCAAAGAGGAGTTCCAAAATTAAACTACGTTCCTATCTGAGAGCAATGCATGTAATTAATGACAGGCCCATGTCTTTATCTCTTAAATATCAAAATGGGCAATATAGGACTTAAACATAGAACTCTGAGATTATAGTCAAATATTCTATAGGCTTAGGTAAGCAGGCATGGCTGCTGTCTTGTCTTTGCTTATATCTAACTCAGGTCCTCACCATAGTGTTGCAAACATGTTGGTGACTGATTGATTTATCTCTACAGTCTCTGAAAATTTGCTTTTGGAAATGTTTAATATAGTTCATCTATTTTTAGTCTTGTTAAGACATTTTGAAGATATACTCTTCTTTATCATCATTCTTAGTTACCAATTTGATTTAATTCTATGTAATGTTTCATGTATAATTTATATTTTTTATGCTTTCAATAGCACTGTCATATTTGGAATCTCATTAGCTTGAATCAATTTAGGTAAACAGTCACATAATAGGTATTTACTATATATCAGAGATGTACAAAGATTCAGGAATATTGAAGTACTATATAAACCACTATTTTGACTAATTTGTGTAGCATTTATTGAGACAGAAAATGAGTTATCACAATAGTATTATAATGTAACTGAGAAAAGAGGCAGGAAAAATACTGTACAGACTAACTTCAGAAAGCAGATTTTACCTACAGCTTGACAGTAGTGATACTTTCATTCAGATAATTCATTTTGCAACATGAGAATGTGTTAATTAACCCACAGCCCATTTTGTATCATTTGTTGTTCTGCTTATTAAGTACCAGTGCATGATGCCCTTAGATAGGATAACCAAGTGTCAGATAGACATTCCGTGTTCCCCAAAGAGGCATTTCCCAATTTGACACCCACTTTGAAAGATGGTATCTATTTTGTTCTCCTTCCATCATAACTGTCTATTACATCTTTTGCTCAGTGAGTTATTTTCCCAATGTACTTTATGTATTCATACCACTTCTCTGAAGCCCACTAAAGATGATTCATTACTCAATAAATAGAGATCAAACCTGTAAGAATGACATTTAAGACTCTTATTTCCACCACAACATACCTTTTTTGCTCTTCACATCAAGTGCATGCTTTGTATCAGTCAGATGTAAGAAAAATTCTAATATGGATTCATTCTAAACTTTCTTTGATACCCAGTAGACCATAAGAATTAATATACTAAGCCAAGGCAAAATGTAAGTTCCTTTATTTTTTTTCACTGTTCTTTGTATTTATGATGGAAATGTGAGTGAAATCAATTTCCTAAAAGGTGGTGAATATTTGAAAATTATACATAATGTCTATGATTTCTGGTTCTCCAATTGTATATATCATCTGGTAAGATCACATTCTTTATCACCTATGAAATAATCTAATTAAAGTCATTTGTTTTTAGTGTCCTTTCTTCAACCTTCGGTTTGTTATAAGTGTAATGCCCTTTATTTCCTATCATATTCATGTCGTGAATCTCATCCATTGGCCCATGGGCCTCTTCAGTCATATCTTGCTAGGCTTTACTACAGCTCATTGTCAATCTAAGAGATCTTTAAGAACAAGTATTTTAGCAATCATTTAATGTTGTAAAGGTATACTCTATTAAAATGTTTGTAATTGTTAACCTATTTTAAGTATCTGCCATGTTTTAAGTTCTGTCCTCAACATGAGGACATTCATAATTGCTTATCCTTCACAGTGTTTCAGGTATAATATTTGCAGTACTAAATTATAAATAGATGCCTCAAAATTCAGTATACAGGCACAAGCTCAATTTCCTACTGACAAATAACTACCTAATGCAAACCTAATTATTGGACTGCAGGCTTAAATATGTCATTCAGCCACATTGTAAGTCACATCTAACGTATATCTAATGTTTTTAATATGTCTATGATAAACATCATTTAACATGAGGTTTACATGTTATATTACAGAGATACAATTCTGAGCAATGGACAGCCACATTATGCTCATTGTTATTTATGGTAAAAGCAAGACTAATAGCACATCTTTGTGTTTCATTGCAATTAAATGTCTTCCCCAACAAAAAACTCAGAACTTAAAAATGAGGCAGAACATTACAACTTAATTTTTGATTACAGATTAAAACCTGCTTTATAAGGTCATTATATGTATTTTGACACTTCCAGCAGAAGGAACAATTGTGCTATTTCCTATAAATCTACTTAGTTTGTGATCAAAACAACATTGCACTTACCATTTTGAAAACTTATGTCTGAAAATACGCAAAAATGATTTCAGATGCAAAATTTTGAGAGATTTTCACTGTGAACCACCTCTCTACAATTTTAGTTCTTTTGCAAGCATTATTATTATCATGCTGGTCTGTGTACAGAACTCTATGAGAGTTCACACAAATGGGGAGGGCTAAAGTAGGGAGAGGGAAGTGCAACTTTTGCCTGCTTAGGCTGCTAGGAGGCAAGGTGCAGGTGCAGGGAGCTTCCAGTGGGAAAGCTTTGAGAGAGCATTCTCTTTCCCAGGAAGTGGTACATCTCTTGTAGTAAAGAAGCTCTCAGGATATCTATGATGGAGTAATTCTCACACCTTCATTCCTTCTGGATAGAGTCCTATGTACATTTTGGGGTGGGTTGTGGTCCGAAAGCATGTGGTTTCTATTGTCTTGTTCTGAGATGTTAGGTATGCCTTATCTACATGTGGAGAGGCTTTGGGCACTGCCCCTATATGACTGATTTTCATGATCTACTCAATGGAGTGCTGTGGTCACATGATATGGGCCTGGTCAGAAGCAGGTGAAGGTCTTATTGTCCTCTCAGAGGTTCCTTCACAGAGGTTCTAGGGCTTTCAACCCACTACACCTTACCAAGTTTTCTGGCATGGTTCACTACCCCAGAGTTTTATATTTGAGAATCTTTACTTATCAACTACAATTATATCATTCTGTACTTGCAATCATCGTTTAGGGATAGTTATATGGGTTTTATGCTGTTCTAATCAATGCCTACTTCTATTGTTCTCAAATGTAGTGTATGAATTTTTCTCCTATGAGATAGAATTTTTCCCTTCTTAACATGCCATGTCTTTTCATACTCTTTTTAAATACTATCACAAATTGTTCACCTATGCCTTGTGTTGACATTGCATGCTATTTGGCCTTTAATAAGGATGAGAACTTTCTTATCGTGCTTTATTCTAGAACTGCGTCAACCTCCATTTACATTATCGGAAACTATCAGGCTGCCAAAGAATCAGCATTAAGATTATAAAGCTTTAACTTCATCCAACATGAGTGTTTGACAGACTCATCTAAAATAATAAAATATTATACCAATGTGAAACAGATTATTACAATAATAATGTACAATATGATCACTTATACCACCCAAGGTTTCTAATGTGAATCTAAAAATCCATGTTATAGTATCTGTAGTAGTTGGGCTAATCATTTACACACAGAAATAAAATATGTTACATTACTTTCATTGGTCTGGTCATGTTATCTCATAAAGGTTATGCTTTTGTTTTATTATAACTTTTATGTCTTTACAGTCCAGCGATTGCCCTCCTCCTTGTCCCCCCTTCCCCAGTTCCACATCTCATTCCTCCTTCCTCTTGTCTCCAAGAGGTTGTTTCCTCCTGAACTAGGCCTTCCCACTTCCTGGGGCCTCAAGTCTCTTAAGGGTTAGGTCCATCTTCTTCCATTGAGACAAGAACAAGCAGTCCTCTGCTATATATGTGCTGGGGGCCTTGGACCAGCTAATGCATGGTGCCTGGTTGGAAGCCCAGTGTCTGAGAGATTTCAGTGGTCCAGGTTGTTAGACACTGCTGGTCTTCCTATGGTGTCACTCTCCCCCTCAGCTTCTTCCAGCCTTTCCCTAATTCAACCAAAGGGGTCCCTAACTTCACTTTAAATATATGCATCTGTCTCTGTCAGCTGCTTGTTATACTTTTTAAAGTGTAATATGAAGTTAGAGGGCTGCAGAACATTCCTTTTTCCAGTATGTAAACAAAAACATGTTAATACAGAAAAATTAGATTAATGCAATATAGATTTTAAACAGTTTTAGAAGGCCATCCACTAAAACATGAGAATTAACTACCTGACTGCTTGCTAGAATATTATAAATCCTGCCTGCATAGCTCATTCCTACAGACAGCAAAATCACAAGTCTGTTGGGAAGCTCAGATGTCAGGACATTCAACATTTTTTTTTTTTTTAGATAATTTAGATTGTACCTATAATTCTCTGCTCTAGGAGGAGCATGACAAGAATCCCTTACTCATGACCATTCCAGAACTATAATCATATTTCAGAATATATTACATTACAGAAATTTCCATCTACTTCATATATTATAATCTTCATACCATCTATAATCTCATGTTGGTTTTAGACTTCACACACACACACATGCACATGGAAACTCACACACACACACACGCATGCACATGCATACACACACACATACACACACACACACACACACACACACACACACACACATTAAATATTCAAATATAATCACTATTGCTAAGCACCAGAGTTCCATAAACCTTCTCTGCAATGTCAGATAATAAATTTTAGGTGATTTCTCTGTAGTATAATTTCTCTGTCACAATGACTCAGCTCAGCAATTATAGCACGTAAACTGCCCTAGAGATTTATAATGAATGAGTTTTGGTTGTATTTCAATAAATCATTATTTACAAAAACAATATTAGGATGACTTTGAATCATAGGGCAGTAGTTTACAGACCACCACGCCCCCAACTCAAGTTTCAGTTATTGTTAAACATCATGTAAATATTAAGCTATGGCTTAGATGTCACTGGCATGTACAATGCTTTTCCTCTACCCTTTCATGTCACAACAAATTCCTGTACATCATTTCCAGATATTATTAAAACTTTTCAGAGCTTATGAAATGTCAATAAATAATGTTTGAAGACAACAAAGCAGCTGAACTAGGTTTCTCATTTTTACATATGACAAGTAAGTTCATTTTAACAAGGTTCCCAGTTGGGTGAGACTGCTTACAAATTAGCTCTATTTTGTTTTTATAATGAAGAGATTTGGAAAGTGACATGATACTATTTTCAGTTGGCCTTGTAAATATATATTGCTGGCAAGTTTACTCATGGTTTGTGTAGTACATGTTACTGTACTGCATGTTATTGTAGTAACTGAATACAGCCCAATGCAAAATCATAAACTTCCACAATATGAGTAATATTTTAGTAACTGAGTAGCATAACTTGATTGTGAACATGATAGATATCTATGTTTTAAGACTATCAATAGAATAAATATGCCTGTGAACTTAAGACAAACATTCATAAAACTAAAAATAAAGCAACTATAGGTGCTTTTAAGGAAGAAAAATTGGAGAGGCATAAAATGCTCAGTTAAAAATATGAAAACAAAGAGCAGAAAATTGAAAAAGTAGTAACAAGGCACTAAGATAGCCAACAGCAAGTGGAAGCAGATGTGGCAGTAATTAATCTAATTGTATCGACAATCACTCTGAATGATTTTAACTTGTGTTACCCAGTAAATGGCATAAATTATCACAATGAGTCAACAAACATAGTGTAGACACAACTTGTCTACAGAAGTGTATTTAAATAAACAGTACATACATAAAGATTAAAAGTAAAAGAATACTATAACATTTACCATGCTAACATTCACAATACAAACATAACAGACTGTTGCAGATAAAGCAAAACAAGTGTTAGAGGAAAAAGGCTTTTAATAATAAGAGCTGTTTTTTTTTTCAAAAGTATGTAATATAAATATTTGCTCACCTATAGTGCATCAAGACATTCCAGGTAAGAACTATTAGAACTTCAGGGAGAGAAAAAGATAATATCACTATTGTCTTTAAAGATGTTGACATGCTTCTCAGGGAATGGGTAGATTTGGTAGGCATAAATGATATTAAAATATTTTAGCTCAACATCATCAACATATATTAGATATCATTAACCTCTATTAATTATTCATCACACAACAGAAGAACACAAATAACTCTCAAGCTTCCATGGAATATTCATCAAAATAGACCAATCACCAGCTCTTACGTTTTTTTCAACTCTTCTTCCGCCATGTTTGTTGTGTTTGTATGTACAGGATTGTTACAGAACTACATTATAGATCTAATTATTCACAGTCATTTCCAGAACTTGGACAGTTATGAGTCTCAGCAGTAGTCAATACATACTGCAACAAGGAGCTGCCCATGCCCCAATGGATAAGGGATTCCACACTCACTGACTTGTCAGAAACAATAATTTGCTTAAGTGGGTAATAATAAAAAGAAGATATGAAATAAGAGTGATACGTGTTGAAGGGCCATGTGAGTCACCATAGGTGGCAGAACTGTGGTTATGATCCAGATACAATGCATGAATGTTTACAAACTTAAAGAATAAATGAAAAGAGACAATCTGATACAGAGAATTTCTGTGTCCGTATGCATTAATACAAATATTTATATGTGTTACTGTCATAAAAAATAAATGCCTAGATTATTTCTTAATTGCATATTTTCTTTATTTACATTTCAAATGTTACTCCCTTTCCAGGTTTTGCCTGGAAGCCCCCTATCCATTCTCCCTACCCCCTGCTTCTATGAGGGTGTGCACCCACCCACAAACCCACTCCTGCCTCCTTGCCCTGGCATTCCCCTACACTGGGGCATTGGGCCTATCCAGGACCAAGGGCCTTTCCTCCCTTTGATGTCTGACAAGGCCATCCTCTGCTATATATGCAGCTGGAGCCATATATCCCTCCATTTGCATTCTTTGGTTGGTGGTTTAGTTCCAGGGGGCTCAGAGAGTTCTGGTTGGTTAATATTGTTGTTATTCTATGAATTGCAAATCTCTTAAGGTCCTTTAGTCCTTTCTTTAACTCCTCCAATGGGGACACACTGCTCAGAACAATGGTTGGTTGCAAGCAACCACCTCTATTTGTCAGGCTCAGGCAGAGCCTCTCAGGAGACAGCTATATCAGGCTCCTGCCAGCAAGCACTTCTTGGCATCCACAATAGTGTCTGGGTTTGTTGTCTGTATATGGGATGGATTCCCAGGTGGGACAGTCTTTGGATGGCCTTTCCTTCAGACTTTGCTTCATACTTTGTCTCTGTATTTGCTCCTGTGAGTATTTTAGCAAGATTAGAAAAAAAGTTATGAATTCATTATGTTACCAACTCAGTTAATCTATACAAAGTGGGCCAATTTCTTAAAAGATGTATTTTATAAAATTCAACACAAGAACAAACATGTGGTACAGACATGTATTAATGTACAATAAGTTTTTAATTATAATACCATCTAAATCAAATCATCTCCTCATGAAATAATTAACTACAATACAATAATTAAAATTTTGATGTGATATTTTTCCAGTCAAATATTCTACAAAGTTAGTACTGCATTTTTCACTCTTAAATGTATTTTAAATACATTAAAATTTAATCTAATCTATTAATATTAATGTTTTAATATTAATTATAAATATTTAGGAACTTTCTTTAAGGAACACATTCATAATTTCTTAGCTGATAAACACTATAAATATTTTCTTTGCTTACTTCTTATATTTGAGTCATAACCTTCAACCACCTACTTCTATATTTGAAATATTAATTTTAATATTTTCTGATTCCTTTATATAATTTTCTCACACTCAACCAAAGTAATCTTTTTTTTTAAGTAGGAATATGTCTCTCTATACTAACCTATTTTTATTTCATTTTTAGATATCTTTATTCTGCTATTACTTGTTACAAGGTAAAAAATCATTTTTTATTGATAGCCTCTTTTATATTCACTCTTTATTTTTAGCAGAATTTTATTAGTGGTGAAATGATTGTCTAGTCATATCTATCATTCAGTTTGTTACTCCCTATGTCAAGGTTTGTCTTACTGATTTATTCTAAAAATTAGTCTGAATATGTCCCATATCAGTCTAGAGGGATTAAAAACATGAACAAAATATGAAATAGCCTTCACTCCTATTGTGAAGGAAATAAAGATTTTTCTGAAAAGCACTCTAAATAAAGATATAAAGCACATGATGTACTAACAATGATAAACACTCTATCCAGGATAAAACAAAGAAAATCAAAACCAAGGATTTTCATTTATATGGGAGTAAGAAATTCCATATAAAATGCACCAGTAATTAACAAGTGAGCAGAAATTTGAAGCTGTGTTGCAGAATTATTTTTTCAGATGTTATGCAACATACTTCTATATTCTTCGATCCCTCTAAAGTCCTCCAGATCTTTCTTTTCTCTTCCAATTCAACTTTATGGATTTTATCCATCTTTATACCATATTTTCACTTTTCTTTTCCTTTTCTTCCCTCCATTCAGCCTTTCCTATCCTCCCCAACCCTCACTTTGGTAGTCTCTTTTTCATTAATTATTATTGTGACATTTAAAAACTCTAGATCCAGTAAATAAAATTAAAAAACTTCCTGTTTTATTAAGCAGGAAGGCAATGCAAATGTCTTGCATTAGGAACAGGTATGATATTTTTTAAAGAACTAATATGAGCTATGCCTGAGGGAGAGTAAGAAATCTTGAGGAAGTAAACTAGAATAGGGGAGCAGTTCCAGGTAATTTATAATATTATTGAGGACACAGAGTAGCCAGTTTGAAATCTCAGTCATGCACTAAGCAATTTGGGTGCTATGAGGAGCGATCAGACAAAAATGCTTTGTCTACATATTTTATCTTATCTTGAGCAATGGAAATGACCATTGGTCTTGGCAGGGTTTTAGTGAAAATGGAGCCCTGAATTCCAGCTTGTACCCTAATGAACTATTTTCTGTCTATCATCATACATAGCTGCAGACATTAACACTGAAGATTCAAGGTTTCATCATAGGATCATTGTTACCTATTTATTGCTGTGAATTTTATTGATGTTCCTTTTCTTTACAGAATAAATCTGAAGAAAGCATCTATGCTATTCTACAGAGTGCCACAATTAACTAAACCTGGGTTTGCGGGTTTGCTTATGCTTTGTCATCCCTGGCATCTGTAGTTGGCTGTAAGACAGGAGATGTTTACATTTGTGGCTTTATGCTCTTTCTATTAGCACAGGTTAATTCTATTTGCCTTTACAGGAATACTTTTTAACATCCTCTTGTTCACTGTTCTGGCTAGGAGGGCTTAATCTATATAGATAAAATCAGTTTCTACTTCATATCTCCATTTAGACATTAGAAATCTGAGATAGTAAGAATAACAATAGAGTAGAATGAGTTTGGGATATTTAATACTTTCTCTTTGAATACTCATTATTTCTTTCAGTGAGTTAGCTTTGCAGGGCTCTTTCATTCCAGATTCCAGTGGATATTTCCTTCCATGTCCCAGGGATTTACAGGTGGTGACTGCTCTGTGGCAACAAGCCCAGAATCCCACACACTCCCTCAAGGGACCTCTACACTCTGCCCATGCTTCAGTAATTAGTCTCTTTGTTTACAAATCCTCTTCAAATTATCCTAATTTGCTCATGCCATCTGTCTTCTGTTATGACTGGAATGGATATACCCTAAGTTCCACAGCTGCTCTGTAAACACAAATGTTTAAATCGGGAGAAGGGGCTTCCTGATACACATGGTGTTATTCCACTTGTCTTATTACATTGATTTTTGACACTAATTGGCTGTTGCTTCCATTTTGGAGCACCCAAGGACTAACAGGGTATTAAAGCTTTAACAACTTGGGAGATTGTCAGCTCTCATTCACTAATTCTCTAAATGAGAAAACAGGAGAAAGGGTTAGTGTAGTAACATTGGCTGCAATAGCTGGCAGGCATTTGGCTTATATAAGCCATCTCTGCCTGGCTCTTGCAATATAAACAACTCTCAGGTAGTACACCACAGTCTCTGTATAATTTAATGATGTGACAATGACAACTGGTTTATTCTAACCTTTAAAAAAAATCTCCTTTCATTCTAACTTAAATATAAGCTCCTAAACTCAATGCTTATTTATGTAACTCTTGGACATCTATATTTTTATCACATTTTCTGATACATTTTGCTATATTATATATAATATGATACATATTGCCTTCACCACCCCTAACTTCTTTAAGTATATAAGGGCATTTTAAATGGGAAACTGTTTCCAAATACTTCCAGGGATTTACCTGGCAATAAACTCTTACTGTATTAATAAGCCCTTCTATATCCACACTATTTAAAATACCAGCATTGGCATTTACATATCTTCTACTGCGCTGCTTTATTCATTTATATATAGGTTACTTGTACTCATTTTACACTTTATATTATATTTTGTTGTTTATTTTAGAATTTCCTGTATTTGAATCTAAGGGCTCTGTTTAAGAGAAAAATCATCGTTTCTTTGGTTTGTTAACAAACCCTTGCTATACGTAATCTCTGCCACATAGCATTCAGTGAATAAATATTGGTTGGATCAAAAAACCAAAAGAAAAAAATAAATGATATGCATTTTGCTGTTATACTGTTGTACTGGATACTGAAGGACAACATCATGGCATTTGGGGGATGGGCGGGGTATGGCAGCACTGAGAGGCATGTCTTAATGGGGTTTTCTGTAATGAGCATGAGCAAGATCATTCCTCTTACACTGTTGAGAAAATTAACTGTGTGTAACAAATAATGAAACAGTAGGACCTTGTGGTTTTAGGAGGAAGAGATGTAAAGTCTTTCTACCTGAAAACTATTCAAGCAGAAGCACATACAACGATCATTGTCCAGAAATTCCTGCCTGATTTATTACTGAATATATGAGCATAGAGGAGATGAATTGGCCCCTTCTGCTGACTTACTTCTATATCCCACACTGTCTGAGTTTAATTAGGATATGAAGCTTGTCTTAAGGTTATGCTATGGAAAATGAATATCGTTTAGTTCTCTAAAATAAAAATTCAGGGAATCATTTTTTGTTTTCATTATAATAAGAAATTTCAACATTATTTAGAGTATTACATAGTGTATCACAGAAAAACATCCATCCTACTGAAGGAATGTTTTGTGGAATTAAAGAACAACTACTATCAAATATTTTATACAAAAGAAATAATCTGGTATTCAAATACATAGTCACATTGTACCTTTCAGACTGGACTCAAGAGAAACCTATTTTTAAAATGAACTTATAAAGTTCAACTAATCATATCATTTGTATTTTCCATATTTTTAAAAATTAATAATTTTATGCTCTTTATATTCCTGCAGTTTTGCTTGGGAGGCTTGAGGACTTTGTTTTCTTCTTTTAACCTTTTATCTTGATATATTTTTAGACTTACAATATTTAAAGTGTACAGAAAATTCTGCATGTGGTTCAATGATGTTTTTCATAATTAACATTTGACTAGATTTAGTTGCTTTGGCTACATTTTTCTTACAAGACATATGTATGCATTTCCATATGTGAACATTCACATAAAGTTTTAATGAATGCAAGCTTAGAAATGATGTCTTAGAATTTGAGCTTTACACTGATGGTTTATTAGTAAGGCATATGAAAGTCCCTAGGGTTAAAAGGACTTTTGTTATTTTATGCTTTGAAGGAAAAAGGTTCAGTATTTAAATATGTTTGACATTTAAATGCTATTTTTTAAGGAAGATGAACTTTTGGATACATTTTTCATCATTTCTCTTGTTAATGTCTCCCAAGCACCCTACTCTGCAATTATTATGAGCTGATTACATTTGGAAAATTATTTTTTCAGATACTCTCTGCATTCTTTTCTATTTCATGGGGGTAAACTGATATCTGAGGACCATGCTGTGCCCAGTCTTGTATCGGAGAGGAAGCTACACTCAGATGAGCTTGCCCTCAGTACCAGATCTCTTAAACAAGTTCAGGTCATCTTTTCTCTGCATTTAATTTATGCAGAAGTAAGCTTTAACTGGTGCCATAAATAAAATAGAATCCCCCTCTCTCACAAGGACTACCAACTGCTCTTTCTTTAATTCTAATCTTGATTGCTAAATCTTTGAATACGCAGTGTATTGGCTTCTGAATAATATCACTTGAGAATTGCTTAAAATGATAGAATGAACATATTTTTTATCTCCTACTTCATAATTGATATATTAATAACGTTTGGAAGCAATATGTAAATAGCCCAATATTGTGACAAATACTAACATTGTTCATATTAAATATAGATCACATTTGGATTCATAGTACAGTCAATTGACTGGAATTTTACATCATGTGTTATTGACCTGGAATGTTATTTATTTATTTATTTGCATTAAGGACTAATAGCAACTGCAAAATCTCCTTTTTTATACTTAATATAATTGCTCTAGATTCTAAAAAAAAAAGAGGGTGACATATTTGAAAACATGTTCTTTTTGTATGTGCTTTTAACATGACTTTGCCTTAGAGATAATAAAAAATGGGGATCAATAAATGTAGTTGGGCAGTATGTTGAAGATAAAAGTAGTATCATTTATAAATAACTTCATGAAATTTGCAGGCAAATGGATGGAACTAGAAAATTACCAGGAACAGTATACAATGACAGAGACTGCCTGAAGTAGGCTGGGATGAAGACATCTCAGTAGCCAGTGGCCATTGTTCCCGTTTTTCCTAACCTTAGCCCTTGACAATGGCTGTATAGATTTCATTTGTGCTTGACTGTTTTTCAGTTGGCTTTGGTGTGCATAACCATTCTGTTATATCTGACTTTCTTACTTCTTTCTCCTTCTGCTCTGGTGAATTCTGTGAAACTAGATGTTCCTTGATGTAATGATTTTTAAACAATTAAAAATTGAGGCTTGGGGCACAGCATAGCACAGTCCTAATGGCCCAGGTGCATGCTATGTGCTCCTATCTTGGAAACAATACAATAACTGCACAATGGTAGTTCCAGATTTTGCTTGACTTGCAAAGAAAGTTGAAGAAATTATAGGAAAATGAAATACAGCCAACACTGGGACCCCATGAAAGGAAATACTACTGAAGTTATAAAATAAGTTTTGAACAACATCTAAAAGTTGTTCTTGAATAAGGAAATATAGAATGCATAAAATTATATATTAGTAAAACTAAGTCAAAACACTGGGACTCTTAGGAGAGTCATTGTGTGCAATGTACAGAAGCTAGCAGAACTACTGAGTTAAAGGTTAACTTGATTCTTTGTGGCCACTGCCTGGCAGCTTTGCCCGTGTCATTTATCATTAGAACCTCACAGGAAAATTCAAGTAGCTGACCTCAGAGCTCTGAGCTCTGAAGTATAATAAGTCAGAAGGTAAAGTTTAAATAAGAATATGTTTGCAAATATTACTTTTTTAGCTACAGGCCTGGGATAGGGAAAGCTTAAAACTTTGGGAAACAATTGCAATTCTTAATTCTTTGTGGGATGTGGTTATTCTTTTGAATTTGATTTGACAATGATTACACAGTGTCTTTTTTCATATCTGCTTTTGTAGTATCAATAAAAGACTGGGGCAAGAAAAAGTCAAGAGAGCATGAGAAGAGTGAGTGAAGAGAGAATGTGAGGTGTGTATGAAGAGTGTGTATGTGAGTAAAATGAGAGTGCCTGTGGTGTATGTGAGATTGCAAGAGTGAAAGGGGAATGCACAGAGGTGTGTGGGAGTGGAAGTTCAAGAAAAGTGCACCAGATAAAAGCGGAGTGCACAGGAGAATGGAAAGTGTGTGCAGCCTCAAGCTGCAAGTGAACTAGCGAGAGAAAGAAAGCAGAGAGTGAGAGAGAAAAGCAAGAAACTTTAGGTCTTGAACAATTGCCTGTCAGCTTGTACCCAAAAAAGTAGTCTGTGTATATTTATTCTGCACCTTCCAGATATCTCTGCTTCCAATTGAGAACTCTAATCCTGTGTTGAGGCTGGACCCTGACAGAAAATTTCATCCAGAATAAGGTAATTCAGACACAAAAGGACACACACGGTATGTACTCACTGATAAGTGGATAGTAGCCCCAAAGCTCAGAGCACTCATAATATAACTCACAGACCACATGAAGCTTAACAAGAAGGAAGAACAAAGTGTGGATGCTTCAGTCCTACTTAAAAGAGGGAACAAAGTACAGGAGGTAGAAAGAGGGAGGACCTGGAAGGAAGAGAGAAAGGGGGAGAGAAAAAAGGGACAGGATCAGGTATGGGAAGAGATAAAAGTCCAAAAGGTCAGGAAAATGAATAGAAATATGCAGCAGTGGGGTGTGGGGAACTGGGGGTAGCCACTAGAAAGTCCCAGATGCCAGGAAAGAGAGGTTTCTAGGACCCAACTAGAATAACATGAGCCAATATACCCATTGGAGAGAGATAAAACCTGTAGAGACCAAATCCAGTAGATAGGCACAGCCTCCAGTTGAGAGATGGGGGCCACCCATTTCTAAAATTTTAACCCAGAATTGTTCCTATCTTAAAAAAAAAAAGAGGCAGAGACAAAAAATGGAGCAGAGACTGAATGAAAGGCCATCCAGAGACCACCACACCCAGGGATCCATCCCCTTTGTAGTCACCAAACCCTAACACTATTGCTCATGCCAAGAAGTGCTTACTGGCAAAAGCCTGGTATAGCTGTTCCCTGTGAGGTTCTGCCAGCAAATGACTAATACAGATGCAGATATTCACAGGCAACCATCAGACTGAGGACTCCAATGGAAGAATTAGGGGAAGGATTGAAGGAGCTGAAGGAATTGCAACTACATAGGAAGAACAATAATATCAACTAACCAGATACCCCTCCACCCCTGAGCTCTCAGGGACTAAACCACCAATTAAAATGTATACATAAATGGATCCATGGCTCCAGCTACATATGTAGCAGAAGATTGCCTTATTTGGCATCAATATGAGGGGAGGCACTTGGTCTTGTGGAGGCTTGATGCTCCAGCATAGGGGGATGCTAGAGTGGTGAGGCTGGAGTGAGTGGATGGGTGGAGAAGCACCCTCATAGAGGCAAAGGGGAGGGGAAATTGGATGGTGGGTTTGAGGAGGGGAAACAGGGAACTTTGACAACATTTGAAAAGTAAATAAATAAAATAACTAATAAAAATAATATTTACAAATTTGAATAAACTATATAGGTTGAAAAAATTTACACATTTTGTATGTACCTCATAAAGAAGATATAATTCAGAATTCTATTTACCCTCTTACCAAAAATATAGTTGCAGACATCAAATGAACCTCTATGTCTTGACTTTAAAAAGTTTTTCAATTTCCATTTTAGACAATTCTTTTGTGTCTTCATTGGATGTAGGATGAGAACAGAGAAAGCTGCCTTTTGTGATTCCTAAGATGATGTAAATGGACAAAGTGAGACACAATTCTGTAAGCATAAAAGATGACTGGTAATAATCATCACATTCAGGTAGAGCAAATGGAAGAATGCATATGACTATATGAACCATTTCCGTCTGATATCAAATTAAAACATGTCTGAGGGGAAAATAGCCTCATAAGAAGTGAGAGTATAAAATTGATAGTTCCTTTAAATGCTCTACACTTCCTATAATAAAAGCAATAGAGAAAAACCTAAATGAGCAGCTATTAGAGCTACAAGCACATATAATTTTAAAATCAGACCAGATTACAATTCTCAGACTATTAACACAGGTATCGTGTTATATTTTTACAAATCACATAATTTATTTCAAAAATAATATTGATAGGACTCAGACATTGATAATAGGTAGTAAAACCTCAATCAAGTGGACAGAACTGCAATTCGAAAAGCACTCATAACCTATAAGTTAATGGCTGTGGAGTGAATTGTCATAATATTTCATCTGATGAATGAAAACACATTTGAACAAATGAAAATAATAGCTGGAGCTGCTAGGGAATTTATTAACTGAAAAGTTAGAGTCTGCATTAGAGACCATTGCTTAACTGTGACCAAATATTACAAATATGGCTTAAGACTCATGGTTTTGGAGAACTCTACTTCATAATAGTGGAGAAGACATGGATGCAATCCTGGTGGCAGGAGTCTGTGATGGAGGTTTCTACCTCATGGTTAAGCAAGAAACAGAGGATACTGAACCAAAATAGGGCAAAAACTATCAAAGGTCCACTTTCAAATGTAATCTTCTCACCAAATAAATGTTCCAAAACTCTCAGAAAAATACCTGAAGATGAGGATTGTACAACCACAGTAGGAGCTTGTGAAGAACATTGGTGTTTCAAATAAACACAACTATTATGATAAATGAGCATTTATTACCTTTCAAGAGTGTAGGTCAGAATTGACTTAGATGCCTAGAATATGAAGAGATGAAAAATATCAAAAATCCTCGCATACACTGTTTATTGCATGAAAATGTCATTATTTTTGCCCTACTAGTCTTGTCTGCATTAAAACTAGCAGACATACAATACTTTAGAACTGAGAACTCTCAAATCCATCAACAACTTAAAATCAAGAAAATGTGGTTTATTTACCCAAAAGAATAGTACTCAGCTATTTAAAAAAAAGGCATCATGGATTTTGCAGGCAAATGGATGTAACTAGAAAATATCATCCTGAGTGAGGTAACCCAGACATAAAAGGACATGCATGGTATATACTCACTGATATTTGGATATTAGCCATAAAATACAGGACTACCACACTACAGTTCACAGATCTAAAGAATCCAAATAACAAGGAGGGAACAAAAGAGGATAATTGAATTCTTATCAGAAGGGGAAATTAAATGGATATTGGAGGTGGATGGATGGAAGGAACTGAGGGCAGGGGAGAGGGAGAGGCTGGAGGATCATATGTAGAAAGAACAGGGGAGAGAAATGGAAATCAAAGTTGGGCAAACTGGAGAATATCTAGGATGTGCCAAAGACCTGGAGATGTGGGGAGGCCCTATAATGTCTATGGGGATGACTCAAGCTGAGACTTCTAGTAATGTGAGATATGGATCCTGAAATGGCCACTTCGTGTAGCCAGGAAGGACTCACAATAGAGGTATACAGACAACAATCCACTCACAAAACTTTCAACACAAAATGTGCAAGGACAAACACAGAACAGAATTGAAAGGAATGGACAACCAGTGACTGGCTCAAATTGAGACCCATCCCAAAATCTCTGACACTATTAATGTTATTCTATTATGCTTGTAGGCAAGAGCCTAGTAAAACTGTTCTCTGAGAAACTTTACCCAGACGCCAATGCAAAGAGATGCAGAAACTCACAGTCAAACATTACACGGAGTAGAAGGAGTCTTGTGGAAGAGTTAGGGGAAGGTTTTAAGGACCATACGAAGACAGGAACTCTACTGGAAGACCAACAGAGTCAACTAACCCAGATTCATGGGGCCTCCAAGAGACTGAACATCCAACCAAAGAACAAACATGGACTGTACTTAGGCCATCTGCACATATATAGCAGAAGTGCGGCTTTGGGCTTCATTTGGGTTTCTCAACCACTGGAGCAGGGGCTGTCCCTAAATCTGTTGTCTGCCTGTGAATCCTGCTCCCCTCACTAGAACATCTAGTCTGCCTTCAGTGGGAGAGAATGTGTCTGGTTCTGCAGTGACCTGATGTATTGGGGATGGGGGTGATACCCAAGAGGAGGGTAGACTCTATTTTCTCAGATAAGAAATGGAGAAGGGAATGAGGGAAGGATTTGCATGAGGACATAGTAAGAGAGGCTGATATTTGGATATAAATCAAGTAAATAAATGAACTAAAAATTGCTCATATATACTTAAAGATCTATTTTATTTATGAATATGTATTCATGTGTGCATTTGCATGCCTATATTAGCCAGAAAGAGATTTCTGATGGCCTGGATTTGGAATTACAGGTGATTGGAAGTGAACTTGGATCCTCTGAAACCACAGAGCCATCTCTCCAATTCCTAAATATACAGTTATATGAAAAACAAAGCAACAAAAAAAAAAATCCAGTTCAAAATAATCAAATGTAAAAGTAACTTTCCTTCATCTGATGTAATTGTTGTGTTGAAGGCTTACTGCTGAGTAAGCTCCTCGCTTTTAGCTCTTTCTGAATCCAGGCTGGCTGGTTCAACTTGGCTATTCTGGCTCTATCTGCTCTCTAAGCTGACTGTCAAATTTGCTTCTCACTGAATTGCTCTGCTTGCCCTCAAGTTAACTCTAGCAATTTGTTCTAATCTTCTGGCTGGTTCTCTTTCACTGGTTAGTTCTATCTTCACATGTGTTGACAGATTGTGTTCTCTTTGCCACCTGTCTGTAAAACTGCCCCTGCTTCAACTGACTGAACTGAACTCAACTAAACTCCACTCAACTGAACTGACTGAAGAGAATTGATTGATTAAAACTCAGTGTTCTGTGTACCTCTGTCTCCTGAGTGCTGGGATTAATGGCAAGTACCATCACCCCTGTATGTAAGCTTTTCTATACCTGGAATTTGTTTTGTTGCAGGCATCCGTTGAACTCAGAGATTTGCTAGAGCAGCCATGCTGCTAAATTAAATTCCTCTGTACTCAAATAGCTTAAATGATCCTCCAATCAAGAATTCTATACCCCAAAAGAATGAATTCCTTAGAAAATTAGGAAAAAACTAAAATATTCTTAAACCATAATCACAATAAACTGTATGAAAATGTCCATTTGTAAATAAATAAATATGCTCAACATGAAACAAAGGAACAAAATTCAGATTTTGACTTGTCCTTCTGCTCCACTGTACTGTCTACATTTCTGGTCTTTTTGTCGACCATCTTTGTAATCTCTGGCAGATGTTTCTTCCTTACTTACTTTTTTTCCACCTTTGTGTTTCAGTAAAAATACATCAGAAGAAAAAATTTTTTTCACATTTATGCTGTGTTGCTACACAGTTGGCCTACTCTTTGCTACTGTAATAAAAACACAGGATCAATTCCTTTCATAAGTCTTTCCAGTAAATTTGTTAATTTTAAAAAATTGTTAATTTTTCTATACATCTCAGTTCTTAGAATTATTCTCATTTGTATTATTTTTCATAAATGTTATGTTGAGCTGACTGAGTAACAATTAGTTGTCCAGAAGTATATGAGAACAGGGAAGTTTCAAATCCATTTTAAAATATGATGCTTGAAAAGTGGTTAACAAAGTACAGAGCTAAAGTGGAGGGAATATCATTTCACCCTCATTTTCAAACACCTAATAGTTGGCATTTGAGTTGTTTTAGCTTCTTCACATGACAAAGAAAATGGGATTACTTTCTCTCTGTGTTTCTACCTCATTGAATCTATTATTATTTTTGTCTTCATTCTTTTTTATTCTTTAGATACATTTATCCTACCTTCATTTTTCTATCCTCCATACAAATTTCCCCCTTATACCATATCTACTCTAACTTTTTTTTAAAAAAAGAAAAGAATGCAAGACTCCCAGAGATATCAACTAGACATAGTATAACAAATTATGATAAGACTATGCGCAAATTGAGGCTGGATGAATAGATGAATTAAAAGGAAAAGTATCCCAAGCACAAGCAAATGAATCAAGATATATCCCACTCCCTTTGTTAGACATACTACTAGGGGGCTTCCATTTGCTGCTCCAGAACTCTGTTTGTATTACTGGAGGCCTTCCAGACCCAGGGGCAACCTGGTAAGCACCTCCCCTCCCAAGTCTTGCTAGCAAATCCCCTGAAAGTAGCTTCAACAGCAATAAACTACAACCTGTACCCTGTGCCCTATTTTCTTTCCTACAATTCTGCCTACGTTCTTGGAGGCTTGTAGTCACCAAGAGCAACTAGGTAAGAGCCTCCCCTTGTTCTCCATATTCCCCATACACACACCATCACCTTTGAACTGCACTTTACTCCCATGGATTCCATTTTGCTGCCCCAAACCTGACATACTTCTTTGGGGACTCACCAGCACCAGAGACCCTAGGCCATCTGACACTAATGACCCCAGAGGCAAGGGTAGCACTTATAGAGGACACAAAAACCCAGTGAGACACTGTACTAGACCTAGACTCCTTAGAAACTAGAACTCCAGGTCACTCAGATGAAGAGAAACAGAAACTAAGGGTAAAATATTCCCAAACATGCATCCAACAGAGATAAACTTAGAAATCATCATTTAAACTGATATCAGTAAAACACAAATGGCTAAAGGCCAGAATAAAAACACAATCGATTTAACACCTAGGCAATATGGCACTACTAGAGCCAAACTATCCTACAACAGCAAGCCCTGGATATAATAACACTGCTAAAGCACAAGAAAATGATATAAATACACTCTTATGAAGATGATAGTGGCCTTTAAGGAGAATATGAATAACCCCCTTAAATAAATACAAAAAAGTACAATAATACAGGTGAAGGAAAAATAAAACTACTCAAGAACTGATAATGGAAATAGAAGCAATAAGAAAAACACAAACTGTGGGAATCCTGGAGATAGAAAACATAGGTAGGAGAATAAGAAATACAGACAATGCATCACCAATAAAATACAACCCATAGAAGGAAGAATCTCAGGCGTACAATACATACTAGAAGATATAATCAGTCAAAGACAATATTAAATCTAGAAAATTCCTGGTATAAGACATTAAAAAATCTGGGACACTATGAAAAGACGAAAACTAAGAATAATAGTAGTAGAAGGAAAAGATTCCCAGTTCGAAGTTCCAAAAAATATTTTCAATAAAATTATAGAAGAAAATTTCCCTAACCTAAAGAAAGAGATGCATATAATATACAATAAACTTACAGAGCATCAAATAGACTCAATAATAAAAAAAATTCCTCCAGCCACATAATAATCAAAACACTAATTCTAAAGAATAAAGAAAGAATATTAAAAGCTACATGGGAAAATTTTCAAGTAACATATAAAAGTGTACCTATCAGAAAATTACACCATAGTTCTAAACAGAAACTAGTCCAAAGAACCTGGCTAAGTATCTTGTAATCTCTCAGACACCATGGATGTCTGCCCAGACTACTCTTTGCAGAAAAACTATCAGTAACCATATATGGAGAAAACAAGATATTGCATGACAAAATCACATTTGATATCTATGCACAAATATAACCCTACTGAAGACACTAGAAGAAAACCTTGAACATAAGGAGGTTAATTACACCCAAGAAAATACATGAAATAAATAAATACACACCAGAAAATACAAAAGAAGGCAAACACGCACACACAAACACACACATGTACATCCACTCACGTACACATTTACAACCATTACCTTCAAAATTACAGTAATTAACAATAATTGGTCATTAATATTTTTCAACGTCAGTGGACTCATTTACCCCAGTAAAAAGACACAGAGTGACAGGATGGATGTAAAAACAGAATCCATCGTTCTGCTGCATATAAGAAACATAATTCAGCAACAAAGAAAGATATTACCTCTGAGAAAAGGAATAGAAAAGGTTTTCCAAGAAACTAGGACTAACAAGAATGCTGGAGTAGCTGTTCTAATATCTTATAAAATATACTTTCAACAAAAATTGATCAAAAGAGGTGGGAAGTACACCATACTCATCAAAAAATTTATCACGATAATGTCTTAATTCTGAGTACCTCTGCTCCAAATACATGAGTAGTGACACTTGTGAAAAAAAAACATTACTAGAGCTTAAATCATGCATTAATAATGAGAGATTACAATAACTGACTCTCACCAATGGACAGGACATCCAGACAAAAACTAAGCAGAAAAACAATGAAATTTACAGATACTATGAATCAAATAATCTAACAGATATCTACAAAATTTTTCACCCAAACAAAAAAGAATATACCTTGTTTTCAGTACCCCATGGAACATTCTCCAAAATTGGCCATACACTTATACACAGAGCAAGTCTCAACAGATACAAGAAAAACTGAAATAATGCCATGTATTTTACTAGACTACGATGCATTAAAGCTGAACTTCAACAACAACAGAAACAACAGAAAACCTAGATATCCATGGAAACTGAAAATCTTGCTACTCAATGACCATTGGGTCAAGAATGAAGCAAAGAAAGAAACCACAGACTTCTAGAATTCAATGAAAATGAATGCACATCATAACCAAATGTATGTGACATAATAAAAACAGTGCTAAGAGGAGTGTTTATAGCATAAGTGCCTTTATAAAGAAATTAGTGAGATCTGATAGTAGCCACTTAACAGTACACTTGAAAACTCTAGAACAAAAAGAAGCCAACACACTCAGGAGGAGTAGATGTTAGGAAATAATCATACTCAGAGTTGAAATCAGTAAATTAGAAACAAAAAGAACAAAACTAAGAATCAATGAAACCAAGAGTTGGTTCTTTGAGAAAATAAACAAGATAGATAAGCCTTTAGCCAAACTAACTAAAAATTAGAGACACAATATTCAAATTAACAAAATCAGAAATGAAAAGGAAATATAACAATAAACACTGAGGAAATTTAAATTAATCCTCAGGTCTTACTTCAAAATCTGAATTCACAAAACTGGAAAATACAAAAGAAATGAATGATTTTCTTGATATATACCACATACCACACATTAAATCAAGAACAGGTAAACAATTTAAGTAGGCCTGTAGCCCCTAAGGAAATAGATGCAGTCATTAAAAATATATGAACCAAAAAGAGCCCAGGGCCAGATGGATTTAGTGGAGAATTCTACCAGACTTTCAAAAATAGAGCTGATACCAAGTTTTCTCAAATATAGAATTTCCACAGTATAGAAATCTAGCCAACATTGCCAAATTCATTTTAAGTCTCAAAGTCATCCCAATAGATAAACCACATAAGGACTCAAACAAGAAAGAGAATATCAAACCAATCTCCTTTATGAAAATTAATGGAAAGGTACCCAATAAAATACTTGCCAACTGAATTCAAGAATACATAAAAAAACATCATCCACCATGATTAAATACGTTTCATTCTACAGATGCAGGACTGGTTCAAGATATGAAAATTCATCAATGTGATCTACCATATAAACAAACTGAATAAAGCACTCATGATTGTCTCATTAGATGCTAAAAAAGCTTTCGACAAAACCCAGCACACCTATATGATAAACGTCTTGGAAAGAGCAGAGATACAAGGCACATATATGAACACAATAAAGGTAATATACAGCAAGCCTATAGCAAAGATCAAATTAAATGGAAAGATATTTAAAGAAATTCCAGTAAAATCCAGGACAAGACAAAGCTGTCTACTCTCTCCATATATATTCAATATAGTATTTTAAGTTCTTGTCAAAGCAATCAGACAACTAAATAGGTCAAGGGAATACAAATGGAAAGAAAAGAAGTCAAAGTATTGCTATTTGCAGATGATATGATAGTATACATAAGTGGCCCCACAAACTCTACCCAGGAGTATCCTACAGCTGAAAAACCTCTTCAACAAAGTGGTTGGGTACAAAATTAACAACAACAACAACAACAAAAGTCAGTTAGCCCTCCTATATACAAAAGATAGAATGAAAAAGAAATTGGTCAAACCATACCTTTCAGAGTAGTCACAAATATAAAATATTAAGCAAGTAAAAGTCCTGTATGACAAGAAAGAAACTGATGATATCAGAACTTGAAAAGATCTCTCATGCTCACTGATCAGTAGAATTAACATAGTAAAATTATCCATCTTATCAAAAGTATTATTTACAGATTCAATGCAATTTACATTAAAATTTGAACATAATTCTTTACAGAATTTTAAAGAACAATACTCAACTTTGTATGGAAAAAAAAAACAGAATCGCTAAAACAATCCTGCACAATGAAAGAACTTCTGGTTGTACCACCATCACTGATTTCAAGACGTCTTGCAGAGAAATAGTAATAACAAACCCCACATAGTATTATCATAGAAACAGGTTGGACAATGGAATCAAACTGAAGACAGAGAAGTAAACCCACACACTTATGGACACTTGATTTTTGACAAAATATCCAAAACTATACAATAGAAAACAGAAATCAATTTCAACAAATGGTGCTGGCAGTCTGCATGTAGAATAATAAAAATAGATCCATATGTATCAGCTTTCACAAGCTCAAGTCCAAGTGGATCAAGGACATCAACATAAAAACATATACACTGAATTGAATAGAAAAGAAAGTGGGGAAGAACCTTGAACAGATTGGAACTGGAGAAAAGTTTCTAAACAGAACACAGGAGCTCAGGCACTAAGATAAACAATTAATAAATAGAACCTAATGAAACTGAAACTCTTCTATAAGGCAAAGGATGTGCTCAATAGGACAAAAATACACAGCTTGCAAAATGGGAAAAGATACTCACCAGCTCTATTTCTGGTAGAGGGCAAATATACAAGCTATAAAGGACTAAAGCAATTAGACACCATTAAACCAAATAACCCAATTAAATAATGGGATACAGATCTAAACAAAGAATTCTCAACAGACTAATCTTTAATGGCTGGGCACCTAAGGAAACGTTAAACATCCTTAGTCATCAGGGAAAGACAAATCAAAGCAACCATGAGATCCATCCTACATCTGTCAGAGTGGCCAAGATCAAAAACTCAAGTTACAGTACTAGCTGGCAAGGATATGGAGCATGCGAAACACGTGTCCCTTGATAGTGGGGTTGCAAACTGGCACAACCACTTTGGAAATGAGTTTGGCAGTTTCTCAGAAAATTGGGAATAGTGTACCACAAGACCCAGTTATAGCACTCCTGCACATTTGCCCAAAACATGCTCCAGCATAGGGACACTTGCTGAACTATGTTCATAAGAGCTTTATTCAAAATAGACAGAAACTATAAAAAACATGGATGCCCCTCAACTGAGGAATGGATAAAAACTTATGGTACATTTACACAATAAAGTATACTCAGCTATTAAAAATAATGACATTATGAAACTTCCAGGCAAATAGATGGAACTAGAAAACATCATCTAGAGTGAAGTAACATAGACTCAGAAAGACAAATATTGTATGTTACTCACTTATAAGTAAATAGTAGCCATAAATTACAGGATAACAAGGCTACAAGACACAGAACAAAGAAGCCAAGTAACAAGGATTGCCCAAGGGGAGATGATTAAATTTCATTGAGAGGTAGAAATAGAATATAGGGGGTGAATGGAGGGAAGACATTGTGCGGGGAGGTTAGGGAAGGGTGTGGGGAGGATCATGTGGGGGAGGGGCAGAGAGTACTAAGAGTATTCAGAGAAAATTGAAATTGGTAAGGGGAACATCTCTTGGCTGAGTTAGAAATCTAGGACAATGAAATCTCCCAGGAATCTATGACAGTAACCTTAGCTAACAGTGCTAGCAAAAGGGAAGTATAGATCCTGAAACGGCCATCTCCTGTAAGCAGAAAAGACTTCCAATAGAACAATCAAGACACAAACTCAGCCACAAAACAGACCCAAAATTTTTCTTGCCCAAGAGATGTACAGGGGTAAATATGGAGCGGAAATTGGAGGAATAGTCAACCAATGACTGGCCCAGTTTGAGACCCATGCCATGAGAGTCCACCCCGACACTATTAATGATAGTCTGCTATAGTTTCAAAAAAGTACCTAGCATAACTATCATCTGAGAGACTTCAACCAACAACGGATTGAAATAGATGCCAAGACCCACAGCCAAATATTAGGAGGAGCTTGGGGAATTCTATGGAAGAGGGAGCCAAAAGACTGAAGGAGCCAGAAAGTTTGACAACACAAGAAAACCCAGAACAAACTAATCGGGGCCATAGGAGTCCACAGAGACTGAATCACCAGACAGAAAACATACATGGATGAACATAGGCCCTTGGCACATATGTAACAAATGTGCAGCTTTATCTTCATGTAGGACCCCTAACAGCAGGAGCAAGAGCTGTCTCTGACTCTACTGCCTACCTTTAGATTCCTTTCCCCTAACTAGGTTTCTTTGTCTAGCCACAATAGAAGTCGTGGTTAGTTCTACTGCAACTTGATATATCAAGGCAGATTGATATCCATGGAAGGCCTCCATCTTTTCTGAGGCCTTTTATCAGAGAAGAGAAGTATTAGAAGATGACAAAGAGGTTATTGGAGAGGGAGGAACTGGAAGGAGGGGAAAGAGGGGAAGCAAAGATGGGAACAATATCTCTATAAATTCATTAATAAAATTAAAACAAAGGAGTACCAGGAGAACATCAAGCTATGCAACCATAACACACATGCAAAGGACCTAGAGCCAGCCCATACAAGGTCTGTGATTGTTGTTTCAGTTTCTGTGATGGCTTCTGAGCCATGGTACTTAACTCCATGAGTTGAAATCTATTAGTTTGATAGAAAAGGAAGTATTAATTGATTAACACAATAGATAATATATTTACTTCTCCTTATTTGGTGTAGAATGTATCATAAACCAGTAAATGAGATCTTTCACCTTGATCATAAAATATGTTACCATTTGCTATCTCTGTATATTGTTTTTTCTTCATTTTTATAATACATATAACCTAACTAAACTAATCTGATTTCTTTATGTTTTTACTAACTATGTGCAATTAAAATATCATGTTGAATTTTGAGATAACTTCAGTAGAAATCCAATCAAAGTAAAGAAATTAGAATATGAATATGATTTTATGTAAGTTTATTTCTTAGAAGAAACTTTAATGTGCTATATTCTACCAATTTGTTTTCATTTTATTCCATTTTAGTTTTTATGACTGGGACGTTATTATGTCACATTTGTCTTGGAAAATGTGTCTTCTTAATTTATCATGTATCTTAATTATAGCACTCCAAAAAACTGCCAGCAGTTTCAATTGCTGTCAGTGTTTTAAAGAGTGGATACAGAGAAAGGCTATGTATTCTGATTTCACAAACACATTTGCAAGTTTCTAGCACTGTATTTATCCTATTATAAATCTTTCTTATTTGTCTATTTCATTCTCTGATATACCTTTTTATCATTTTTGTCTCACATCTTGTCTGTCAACAGGTACAATTATAATCTATAATTAAGTAGTCAAAATTCACATTCACAACACCTTGCATATGGCCTACAAAATTTGTTTTAAAATCATATTTCTAAGAAATATTATGTTTACTCACAAATACAAAAATTGCATTTCTTTTTGTTTTGTTTTTTTAACCAAGTATCAATTCTGTTTTATTTGTCAACTGGAAAGCTAGACAATCCTCCAGTGCAGCAGGGTATTAATTTAATCCTCTTCCTTATCATCACCAGCTCCAGCACCACCCTGGCCTTTCTTGGCATTCTTCCTCTTCGTTCAGCCTGGACGTCCACCACCATAAGGAGAACGGAGGGAGAAGTCAATTTGATTCTGAGAGTCCAGATGAACAATGAAGGACAAGATATTCACCACCTGCTTACGGACCCTGATGTAATGTTGTCAGATGAGCACACAGGCATGGTCAATAGATTTGGTCAAGCCCAGCTTAAAAACCTGGGTCTGCAACCGTCTGTCCAAGAAATCCTTGATCTTCAGGTCCAGGATGTAATCCAGATTCATCTTGCCCTCATTTAGCACCCCAGTGGGAACAAATCGCCTCAGTAGAGCATTGCCTTCAAACAGATGCCAAGGATCCATTTTTGATAAATATAATTTTTTCCCTATAAAACAATAAAATAAATAATAAAACCATTATTGGTTATATTATATGCAAGGACTTCAATTCACAAAAGGTTGTTTCTTTAATGTTGTCTAATTAATATTCACTATGAATACCCTATGTTGCATTTGTATGTATTTACACATCATATATATATATGTTATATATATATATATATATATATTCATAAATAATATTTCAGTAAATGCCAAATTGCTAATAGTATAAATTACCATCATTATCATTGGTACCAGCATTTTATGAAATGTATAAACTAAGTTTCTTTTATTAAAGAATTATTTTATTATTTCTTATTATATGTATAATATATACTATGTACATAATTATATGTGTTTAAATATATATAACCTATTGCATGTGTGTGTTTTTGTATATGTGTGTGTACATGTGAGTACAGTTACTTAAAAGGTCTTTGAAACCAAGTTGGAATCACAAGAGGCAGTGAATCGCCTAATGTGGGTGCTTGGAATGATGCTCATGTCCCATATAAAATTTCAGTTGTGCCATCTTTCTAGCTCTGGATTTGTGGGGAGCCGACAGAAGGCAGCTATCACCTTTGCAGCCATCTTGAGCCATATACCCTGACAAGAGACTTGATTACAACAGCCTACAACAGCTGAGCACACTCTGATAACATCTTGTTTTAAATACCCAGGATCTTCCCTTGGGTGTGTGAGACTTAAAGGTGTGATTTAGAGGTGAGACTTAAGGATGTGACTTAAGGTGTGATTTAGAGATAAGACCTAAGGGCATGACTTAAGGGCGTGACTTAGAGGCGTGGCTTAGAAGTGAGACATATAAAAGGCGAGAGGCAGACAGAAATTATTAGGTAGAAGACACTTGCACTAGAGAATTCAGAAGAAGTATTAGGCACTTAGCACTTGGAGAAAGAACTTGGAACTGGGAAAGAGACTAGCAACTGTAACTAGGATTAGGTGCTAGGAACTAGGGACTTGGAACTAGGGACTTGGAGAGAAGAAGAAAGACTGAAGGATAAACAGGATTGAATAACACTCTGTCTGGTCTCCATTCTTTAAGTCTGTCCTCACTCTCTCTCTTGCTGAACCCAGACCCACAGACCCGAGCAGCTTGGGGCAGTGCAGGCTCTGACAATTTAGCCCCCAAGGCTTTTGGCATTGCGGATTCCAACATTGACAGAGCAGTCCGTGGTATTTTGGCCCCCAAATGTGGGCAGAACAGTTCTCGACATGGATTTCATTTCTTAAAACAACCAATTTTATGTGTATTCCCTATAGTAAATTAATTGAGACCATATTTTTAATCATGTGCTATATTTATGGTGAACTTTGTTTTCAACATAAATTGTGGGCTTTTGTGAGTAATAGACAGTAATCATACACTAAAGTAAACCCATATTTGTAATATTCTTTAAGTGTGTTTGCTCTACAGTAATGATATTAGTGCTCTATGAATCTTGCAAAGTCCTAAAAGAAAATGCAAATACATATGTTACTTTTCTCATATATGTTTACATTTTTATTTGCATAATTAGTAAATGAGTATAGGTGTACACTGTTATAAAAATAAATGCAAATTTCTCTCCAACTTTGTCTTTTCAACTATCTCCACAATATTTGTATAACAAAAATAATTGATTAAAATAATTTTCTGAAAGAAAAAAAATACAGTAATATTCCTTCATGCATGAATTTGCTCTTAAGAAAAGCAGGATTAGAGACATGTATAATCACAGTAGTGTCTTGAATGCTGAGGAACATGGAAAGTGACAAATGCTGTGAAAAAAATGGAAAATAACAGAAGCTTGCTTCAGAAGAAGTGCAGGTAGGCATCATCAAACCTACACCTTCTGTCTCTTTGTCTCCCTGTCACCTTGTCTCCCTGTCTCTCTGTCTTTCTGTGTCTCTGTCTCAGTCTGTCTGTCTGTCTGTCTGTCTGTCTGTCTGTCTGTCTGTAGGTATGTCTCTCCTGTATATAAATATGTGTTTTATGTCTGCATGTATATGTGTATGCGCACATGTGTATATGTGAGTTTGTGTGTATGTTTTATTGCAATATCAGTAAAATAAATTGAGTAAGTTAAAGAAAAAGAAGTTTTATTTGGTCTCACAGTTTGGTGTGAATTGGCACAGCTTCACTGATAATTGCATTTTGTTGGCAGATCCATAAGACTGCATGTGCCTTACCATGGCAGGATGGGAGAACATAGGTTCTTGTGTGCTAATATAAGTAAGGAGAGCATAGGGGTGTGTGTGTGTGTGTGTGTGTGTGTGTGTGTGTGTGTGTGTGTGTGGTCAAGCTTAAGCTTCTCTTACTTCTCACACAAAGCCAGTAGGATTCAACATGGTATTCTAACTAATGACCTCAGTCACCTCAGTCAACTCCTACAGCCACCACTTCTCAGAAATTCTGTTCTAATGAATTCCACATGTTGTGGATTAGATTTCAGTATTTACTTCCAGATCTGGCAGCTGTCTACCTCCAGTTTATGGAAAATAAATTAAAACTCTAAGTAAGTACATACAAAGATTTTTTTCCCAAAGTCTCCTGCTTGCTCTAAGGGAAACAATTAAGCAATATAGACACATCATTTATGCATGTTTTAATTTTACATTATTACTTGTATATTTTTCTTTAACTCCCACTAAATTAATTTGTGATCTTCTGATGTTTTAACCACAGTGTTTTATAGTTTGTTTAATGTCAAATTTTATTAAACTTTTTACATGCTTAAAACATTATCACTATACAAAGTCATGTAGATGTTAATATTCTCTTGTTTTGTACTTTCTTTAAAACCACAAACTTCCTAGATGAAGTTCCTGGGTTCCTATAACTATGAACCTGAAGTTGGTTCAGGAACATGCTCTAACAAAATTTCTGTTGACGCTGGACATTTGGAGGAACTCTGACAATGTGCATTACTGTATACTGAAGAAGATAGGAGAATTTATAGAACTGTTATTAAAATTAATAATCCACTTTTAAAATAGAAATGAAGCTGTATGACAAAACATTCACTTCAATGTTTAACTGCAGAATTATGTGACACATGCCATACATGATATACAGCTCTCCACTGGCCTTTACTGATGCCTGTCAGTTATACTACATATATTTCATTTTCTTTTCTTCTGGCCTCCAATTTACGACTCCCCTCTCTAATCTTAAGAAACTAATATACTCAATGCTCAAAATTTTCTTGAAATGAATTAATCCATATTCAGGACTCATATTCAAAAATTTAACTTTAAATTTAACATGTGTCAAAAACCTATGATGAAAAGGAAAAGTAAATATCACTTTCAAGTATATAATTAACTATAATATTCATTATGTTTAAAGTTTCAAATTGTTTTTTACCTATGCAAAATCTTCAGTTTAGGAGCTGCTTTTATATAGCCATGGACAACCTCCTTTTTATCATTCTGTACTTTAAGAATTGCCAATGTATCAACCCATTCAAGGCTTTTGAATATTTAGTGAGTTCAGAAATAATATAGGAACCAGAGGATGGGAAGGGAGAGTACTATTGCTATTATGCGCTATTCTGAGCATAGCTATGGCCCTTGTACTCAGGAGCTCACTGATGCTGTGGGTAACTTCACAAAATGAAACCAACACATTCAGTCATCATCCCAGCAGGCAACAGTAATTGGAATCAGTGTTGAAAATACCTATGAATGTTGAAGAGATGAAATGAGGTCTTCATAAAGGGGCCTTGATATAGATACATGGTATAGAAGTATGAAGTTTTCAAAGACTGAGTAAAATAAATTCTTAAAATGAAAGAGTGGTCTATATGTGGAATAGAACTTTTTTGAAAATATCAGTGTGAAATTTAGCTTTATGAAGGTTCACTGATGAGATCTGTACTAAAAACAAAAAATTAGATACTTCCATTAATAATTGCTTCATATTCTACAAAGTTACATCTATGCAATCAGGTTATGTAAGACCATGTTAAAAGATAATATGGAGAAGTTACAAAGACTACTAGCAAGTTATTATAACAGAACTTTTGGATTTATCTTAAAGTAGGTCTTCTTATACAATCCATAATGTTTAAGAAGTTTTCAAAAGAAAAAATATTAAAAAATGTCTACACAGGAAAAAAATGTGAAAATTATGAGAAAGTAAAAACCAAGAAACTCTGACTTGGTCAAGTGAGTCCTTTATTAATTGTTTGTTTTCCAAAGAGCTCTGTGAAGTTACTTATCAAAGAGAAGTAAAAGTTTCACTGTCTCCAGGGCAAAGTGACATGTTATTAAGGACATGATTAGCTTGGAGTTATTTTAACATCAATTAATATATTCACTGAATTATTTGTTTATAATAAATTATTCACATTAGTACTTTACAAAGGAATTTTAAAACAGAATAAAATACTTTAAATTTTAGAAAATCAAAATAGTAAAGAGCATAACAAAACTACTGGTAAAATAAAATGGATAAAATATAATTATATTGCAAATTATTTTTTATTTATTTTTATTTTTTATTGACTATTATATTTACATTTCAGATTTTATCCCCTTACTTCATTTCCCCCACTACCTAGGAACCTCCTATCCCATCCCCCCTCCTCCTGCTTCTATGAGGATGTGCTCCCACCTACCCCACAACTCCCACCTCCCCACCCTCGAATTTCCCCTTCTCAAGTAAAATTAAACAGTTAAAAATATTATTTTTACTTTTTAAAAATACATATACTTCAGTAAGTCTTAAAAGGTTTCACTTGGTACACATTTAGAACAATTAGGCAATTTCTTAGCATTTCTTATT
This sequence comes from Rhabdomys pumilio, assembly GCA_030674055.1. Taxonomy (NCBI): domain Eukaryota; kingdom Metazoa; phylum Chordata; class Mammalia; order Rodentia; family Muridae; genus Rhabdomys; species Rhabdomys pumilio. The sequence goes on from JANHMN010000001.1 coordinate 41,257,338, forward strand.
TATAGTAATTATGATAAAAATTTCCATACATTTTAACATTTGAAAATAAAGTATTTATGTCTGAAAATGTATATATGTATCATGTATAGGATTGCAAAATGTAATTAACAAATGAGGATATGGTTGGTTAAAATTCTATCTTAATTATATAAAATAAATCTACTTGATTAAAAATAATCCAAAAATTGAAATAGTTGATTTTACTTTTGCAATATTACTACAAGCCATTTTTGAGCATAGTCAAGAAAACATGGCAACAATCTGTGTATACTAAGAATTCTATGACCAAGTAATCAACTGAATCTCTTAAACTTTTCAGTACAGTCTACTTATGATTCAAAAGAGATTTGTCAAGCTATGCCCATCAACCAGAGTTTGCTTTCCACTTTTCATTGCATTATGAATAAGCAAAAATTTAGTTTAGTAACTATGTGGTTATTACTTAAACAATAAGTAAATCCTAGGAAAAATAAAACCGTGGACTTACACCAATATCTGGACAGGCTACAGTGCCTCATATATCAATATTGTTTTTAATTTTATAAAATATTTATTAAAGTATTATACATTTAAAATTAGAAGATTCAATCAAATGATTTTTCTTTCTTTCTCTTTTGTTTTGATAAAATAAAATATAAAATTAAGGAAAACCCTAACATTGTGGCTGAATTAGGCAAACCAACAGAACAAAAAGAGACCAAAGAATATGCAGAAGAATCAGAGGCCTACTCATTCATACATAGGAGTCCCATAAAAACAATAAGCTAAATGCTATAATATTTATGCAAAGGGTGTGGCAAGGACTTGTGTAAGCCCTGTGCTTATGGCTTTAGTCTCTGTGAGTTTATATGAGCCTTGCTCAGTTTATTCAGAGGGCCTTGTTTCCTGGTGTCTTCCATTGCTTCTGGATTTTACACCCCTTCCGTTTATTTGGGCTTTTCTGAGCTCTGAGGAAAGTGCTTTGATGGAGACATCCCATTTAGAACTATGTGTTGAAAGGATTTTCTCTTTGTGTAATGTTCTATATTCATATGAACTGACTCTTCACTGATGACATAGAATACATTTTACAACTTAATTTTTCTTATTTTTTATTTTTTAACCAAAAAATGTTTTACAGAAAAAAAAAAGCAAAAAGAAAGTAGCTGCTTGGGAGGCAGAGGCAGGCAGATTTCTGAGCTTGAGGCCAGCCTGGTCTACAGAGTGAGTTCCAGGACAGCCAGGGCTACACAGAGAAACCCTGTCTTGGGAAAAAAAAAAAAGTAGCTGCTAAGATAACAGCAAATCCAGAGAAATGTTTGGTAAGAATTCTGTATAATTTGCTTGACAGAGAAGAATTTTTATGATCCATGTAATGTAATCATATAAAATGGAACAAAATGAATATATTAAAATTCCTAGAAAATTTCATTTAAATTTGAGGTTTTTAAAAATAAACCTTTGATAATTCTAGACCATTTCTTGTATTTATTCTTGCTATGTGGTTAACAAAGAGTGCTTGAGTAATTTAAATGATCACATTATCATTAAATATGTCTTACTACTTGATCTTTGTAGTCCCAAACTACAAATCTTATAGATACCCACTCTAAGCATTTAAAGATATTAAAGACCTGCACTTGGTTTCATCCTTCATCTTCTTTGTCAAGAAAATACTCTGTCAAATGTTTTTATAGAATACTTGCTAATAGTATTAACACAGGGTGTTTAGTTTTAATATTTTCTTCTTGTATCTAGTTAGAAAAATTAGTTTTTAATAACACATTTGTGTTTGTGTGTGTGTATGTACATGTGTGTGTGTGTGTGTTTCATTAATTGATAAATTGTTCACTCACTTTTCTGTAATAGCGTTTATTTTTAATTGATCTAATAGAGATATAAAACAGTGTTAGTCTTACCAAGTCACTTAATGTTTTTGATGGTAGAAGTTCTTAACTATTTTCATTGCTATCTGTTATTATTTTAAACAAAATAGTCTCTGCAATTTTGTTTCTTTCAAATATCCTGCACTCTAAGGGCTAATTTTACAGTAACTTTAAAAATACTAATCAGGGCCTAAACCAATGAACAAAGAGTATACATGGGCCAGTCTATAGTTCCTGCTACACATGTAGTAACAGAGAATGGCTTCATCTGGCATCAGTGGGAAGGAAGGCACTCGATCCTGTAGAGGCTTGATGCCTCAGAGAAGGGGGATGCTAGAGGGATGAGGTAGAAGTAGCTGGGTGGTTGGGGGAGCATCCACTTAGAGGCAAAGGGGAGGGGGATGAGGTGGAGGATTTGTGGAGGAGAGATGGGGAAGAGGGGCAACATTTGAAATGTAAACAAATAAAATGATTAAAAAAATTAATAAATAAAAACTAAAAACACTTACTAAAGACTCTTAGTCTTTGATTCCATAATGCTCAATGCACTCACACGCTTTTTAGTTTTTATTCTTATTTGTTTTGTAACAGGAACTTGTGCTAGCCCAGACCGGTTTTGAATCTTTATGTAGTTGAGAACAACTTCTAACTTTTCACATTCCTTTCCCTATTATTCATGAGCTGCGATAACAGGGATGCGCCTAAACCTTCACCAAGTAGGAGCTCATTTTGGTTTTTTATTCACAGAATGGTAGGTTACAGGGAAAATGGAGATTTATTGATAAATTATTGGTACCTATGTGAACTATTCATTTAATAATGTTATCTTTTAAGCCAAAAATATTCTTTAAATTTTGTAACCTAAACACATTTTTAAAAACTAAGAAAAATAAAGTATTGCTTAGCACATTATGAACAAAATACGTACATTTAATTATTTAAAGCAAAAATAATGCAAATTTCTTCTGCTATGGTTTGAATGTAAAATGTGAGCCATTGGGCTTACTGCTGTAAACTTAGTCCTTAACTGGTTCTATTGTCTTGGGATCGTTTTGGAATATAAGTTATAGAAACCAGCAGTAAGCAAACTTTCTTGAATTACAGTTCAGTGTAATTCCTTTTTAATGCCTCTGTGTCATGTTTTATTTTTTTTTTCTGACTACCAATGGATGTATCCAACAAATATATTGCTGTTACCACTTTTTTGAGTGCTGCCATCTACCATGTCATTGCTCCTAGTAGAGCTTACTCAAACTGTGAACATTCTTTAAGTTGCTTCTTACCAGATACTTGGTTGCAATGTCAAGAAAGTTAATTAGCATAACTTCTAAAATTTCCCTCTCTGGGAAAATTATTCCAGCTGCAAGAAGTGTTAACTCTTTGCAAAGTAAATGTCACATTAATATGATCAACCAGTGGAGGAGTAGATTACTCTTAGAAGTCTTACCTTGTCGTAATGCAGTGATAGCCTCATCTAATTGCCTCTTTTCAAGAAATAGGGAATTATTTATCAGAAAATCCAAAATATTCATCTAAATCTTTCCCTAAGTTTTACATGATGCTATTGTTCAATGTGCTCATCATTTTAAGCTTTTATTTGTATTGAAATAGGACATGTCCTTTATGATAAGTGATTTTCACCTTTTTAATTGTTTATGAGGTCAATTTTACATCAATACATTTTTTGAGATGACAGAATATTTGAGTGTTGACAACATTGATAACTCAGGTCTTTATAGAAAGGACAAAGTTCTCAGAGCAGTAGATCTTTCCAGTTCTCTGTTGAAATTTTTGACAGTGAATTATTTGCTACCCTAAACCCTGTCGTAATAAAGGTAAAAAAAATGGCTATAATGTGGGTTTGGGGCAAAAAGAGAGTTGTTAAATTGAATAGTTTTATAGCTTCTTCTATCAGTAAATTTACATAAGTTATTACCACATATATCAAATCACATATTTGTGTATAAGTATAATTATGTAAGATCTAATTTATAGAGCTGAAAATTCCATTCAAAAGCAAGATAAATTAAAACAAGTAATCTATATTTTATATATGGAGCATATTAGCAAAAATTCATTTCATATATTTAAAGAAAAATAAGTTTTTCTAACAAACTACTTAGAAATAAAACAAGAGATGGAATATAGAGGAGGCTGATATTAGCTGAGACTGGTCCATGGGGAAGAACAAGTATTAACTGTCCTGGAAAGATGGAGAGAATACAAAAGAAAAACAAGCTATACAGAAGCAGGTGAACTTCACCCCATTGTATGGAAGAGGAAATTGAGTTGGGAGTTTCAGGACTCCAGCTTAGGCATTCTTAAAGATGCCTTCATCCTCACAACTTTATAATAACCTCCTGCAGACATTTGTTCCTGAAATGGCTTTTTCTTCCAGCTATCTTTTCATAAGCAGTGGTCTCCCAGGAAGCTCATTCTTTCCTGAGTACGGCCTTCTAACATTCCTACTGAAGAATATTATATAATTATGTATTTATACTCTCTAAATTCTAGTGCCTGCTACTAATCAGTAATAATTAGGGAAGCCAACAGAAAATACTAGAGCAACATATGAAATAATTTTAATTGAAGCAACCCAGAAGAATGACTATCAGTCTAAGAAGATATGACAATTCTCAGAATCTGTCTTTCCTAGAATAACATCCAGTGCTGGAGAATGGAGTTCAAACTATACTAGGTATTTTTCTAGATCAAGTACTTGGGTTGTTCCAGAAAACCAAGGACATATTGCTTTATTTGTAAGACAGAAAAAAGAAGAATGGGCCTGAGCGGAACAAGATTCGAAGTCATAATTACCAAACTTAAAGCAAGGATAAAGGTAAGTGAACTGAAAATCAACCCCTCTTCTAAATGTATTGGAAAGGCAAAGTAATAAAAAAAAAAAAAAAGACTACCGCTTTTTAAAGTCTGAAAGAAAAAGAAAAGGAAGAAAGAGGAGGAGAAGGAAGAGGAGGAGGAGGAACCATTAGGACTGAGATATTATCTGAATAAAAATCAGTGGTGTCATGAACTGGCGAAGTATGATAATACCGACAATATAATAGAGAATCTATTTTAAACAAGAATTAGAGTAAAAATTCTGTTTTGTGAGGGGGTTATTATATAAATTTCATGTCTGAGAACCTCACAAAGTTTTCCAAGCTAAAATCTAAGACAAAACAAATAACAAACAAGCAACAACACAAACAGCAGCAGCAACAAAGCATCCTCTATGTCACGGGAGGGTCTTATTCACTAGTTTAAAATAATTCCATGTAATTACTCATAATTTGGGTATGTCTTTGGGAAAATAGCCATCACAAGCAATTCATTTTCTATAAGAAAAATATTATATTTCCAATTTCATTCCATCCTTTCTGTCTGTTTCAAGGTAGGACACAATAGTCAGGTAAGCCTTCTGATGATATTGCAAACAGTGAACATTTTGGAATTAGCAGGCAGGACATATGGTATTTGTTAAAGGTCCTAATGAAAGAAATGTGGAACATTCCATAAAGAAGATCAACATAAATGGGGTGTCCTCCATCTTGGAGCAAGTCTTTTTTAAAGTAAGAAAATAAATAGTTGAGGAATGGAGACACCCACTCTCCTCAAAATATTTAACCCAGAATTGTTCCTATCGCAGGGACAAAAAGTTGAACAGAGACTGAAGGAAAAACCATCCAGAGTCTGCCCCACCTTAAGATCCATCCCATCTGCAGATACCAAACCAGACACTATTGCTGATGCCAAGAAGGTCTTGCTGACAGGAGCCTGGTATGGCTGTCCTCTGAGAGATTCTGCCAGTGTTTGACAAATACAGATGCAGATACTCACAGCCAACCATCTGATTGAGCCTGGGGATCCCAATCAAAGTTAGGGGAAGGACTGAAGGAGCTGAAAGGGTTTGCAACCCCATAGGAAGAACAGCAGTATCAACTAATAGGACTCCTCAGAACTCCCAGGGACAAAAACCACCAAACAGATTACTCATGGGCTGGTCCTTGTCTCCATTTATATATGAAGCAGAGGACTGCCTTATCTGGCATCAGTGGAAGAGGAAGCCCTTGGTCCTGTGGTGTCTTGAAGAGCCAGAGAAGGGAGATGCTGGAGGAGTGAGGCAAAGTTATGGGCGGGTGAGGGGACACCCTCTTAGAGGCAAAGGGAAGGGGTTCCATGGAGGGGAGACCAGGAAGGGTGAAAACCTTAAATAAAATAATTAATGAAAAAAATTCAAAAGTTCCTGAAAATCCCTGACAGTGAACAAACACATTAGAATGACTCCCTCGCCAAAGTGTTTAGAAGAGTCTCAGATCATCTCAGATGCCAGGTAGAAGCAGAGATCAACCTAATGGCATGGAAATGTCTCAAACCACACAAATAACTTAAAAGAGATACGCTGTAACCTGATGAAGTAACTATTCACTTGTAATGCATCCCTGGATTTCCTGCTTTCATGAACTATCACCAATGGAGTAGCATTTTTTGCTGCTGCTGTATTTGAGTCTTATCTGGTCTTGTAAGTAAATCCAAATAAAAATCATTGTTTTGTTAATTTTGTGATGTTCTTTCTTTAAACTGTTGGTGATTTCCTCATCTGAAATGAATAGACATTTATTCTCATCACCTCAAGAACATTATATAAAACAAACTTTTAAGAATACATAAAAAGAAAATACTAAGCATATAAAATAATTTAGTAGAAATAATGACTTCCTATAATAGACCTTAAAAAATTTGTGATGATTACAAAAATACATTGTTCTTAAAGCCAATAAATTAGTCAAATGAAATGCAAGAAAGAGTGACTTGTGCTTTGTAGGGACTTGTATCAACTTGATACAAGTTCAAATCACTTGGAATAAATAGAGCATCTTAATTGGGAATATGCACATATCAGCTTAGTCTCTGGGTAAGCCTATGGTGCATCTTCAAGGTTGGTTATTGATGTATGAGGGTCAAGATCTCTGTAGCCAGTACCATCCTTGGGTGATGGTCCTGGGTACTACAAGAAAGCAGGGTGAGCAAGTCAAGAGGAGGAAGCTAGTAAGCAGCACTCCTCTATGCACTGGGCACTGACCTATGTGAGTTTCTGTCTTGACTATTCTCTGTGATATACTGGACTGTGAAAGTATGAAATAAACCCTTTATTTCTCAGATTGCTTTTAGTCATGATGCTTTATCGCAGAAATAAAAATTTTAACAAAAGCACTTTTGTAGTTAAAATACTCATATGAGAAGAAAAAGGAGAAACTAGGAATGCAATATTTAACATGGTAATGACTGAGAATATTACAAAATTAAACACAGAACCAAGAGCCTTAGTATCAAAGACAAATATGAAATAATTATCACACACTTACACTGCAAAAAACAACCTTGATTGTTCAGTCTGACTTGATAGGGGGAGTTCTGTTAAAGCAGAAGACTTAACATCATCATGGTCAGGAAGAAAAAAAAATCAGAGGATATAAGAAGAGAACCATGACAAGACATGGTTCTCAATACACCTCCAGTGACCTCCTAATAGGCACTATGTCTTACCTTTCACCATGCCCAACAATGCTAGCATATTTGGAATATCTAAGAGAAACCATCTATCTATTAGGTCAGAGCCTTCACAATCTTATTTCTGTATATGGTGGAACAGGCACACTTGCAGGAGTGGTCCATTAAAGTTCTGGATATATTTTTAATACAAACAAGCTTATAATCAAAATGAACTTTTATAGTTGCTCTATATATTATATTCATATAATAAATGCATACATGAACATGCATTGTGTAGAATTTAAAGTATAGTCTTAGTGTTTTATTGCTGTAAAGAGACACCACGGCCAAGGGAATTCTAATAAAAGGAAGCATTTAATTGGCGGCTCGCTTACAGTTTCGGTTAGTCTGTTACCATTACGGTGGAAGTAGACACATACGATGGTGGAACAAAAGCATAGGGCTTTGCATCCTGATCTGTATACAGCAGGCCCAGAGAGAAAGACACATGAGAAGATATTGGACTGTAAAGGGCTTTTGAAGTAACAAAGTTCACCATTGTTAGTGACCCACCTCATCACATTGGGTCACACCTACTGTAACAAAGCAACACCTCCCTCCTGATCTTTTCCTAGCATTACCTTTTCTGATGACTGAATATTTAAAAATATGATCTTATCAGAGACCCATCCTTATTCAAATCACCACATATTGCCACTATCTTCTTGAGTTGAATACTGATATTGTTTGTTCGGGGGAATAAACATTTATGGAAAGTTTAAAGGGGCTAAATGTTTGGTTTACAATTTCTTTTCAAGCCAACTCATTTTGTCACCCTAACAAATAACGTGTAGAAAGAATCATTTAGGTTAATTTCTAAGCAGACAGATGGGAAAAGCTTTTGAGATTTCTTGTTGGACAAGTCTCATCTGGTGCTTATATTATTTGCATGGATTTTTGAACATTTTATGAGGCACAGCACCTGCCAATGAGTACTGCAAATTCTAGGAATAAATTCTGCATGTGCTGCAGGGATAGGTTTTAAATTTGTTATACACTTTCTCCAGTCAAATGACTTCTGTCAAAATATAAAGGAAATATTATCTGAGTCAATTATTTCACTTAGACGAAGCATCCAAGTCTAACTCATTGACACAAGAGAATATCCATTCTTCTAAACAAAAGGAAAATTGTAATTTGTGCCCAAAAGAAACACAAAAGAAGCCATCCAGCACCATAAATAGATCATGATACCTGTAATCATCTGAACTAGACTACTTTTGAGAGACAAAGGTATTATCATTAATTATTATGTCATAAATTAGAATACAAACTTGTGCTAGTTGGACAGCTTAGTGTTAAGGTTTATTGGGGCAGGCTGCAACAATTTGGTACCAAGAACAATTACAAAGAAACGTAGAATACATCAAATATTTGAAGTCTCTTTAGTTATCCACTCTGTTGAATAACCTTAGATTATTAAGGCTCCTAGATATGCTTACAGTGAGCAATTGTTATTTGCTTTTTAGCATCTATGTATCCTAATTGTATTGTGGTTTGATGCTTTATTTGATCACACGTTTTTTTGTGAGTTATCTTACCCATCTTTCAGTTTATATAATCGGATGGAAATTTAGCTCACAATTTTAGAGAGCAGTCGTTTGAAATAACCGGGGGGGAAAATACATGCTCACTAATATTATTTCTATTTAAGTACCTTGATTTATGGTATTTTATTGACAGCAACTTCAGCCAAAACATTTTCCTCATCATTATTTCAAACAAATAAAAAAGGAAAGAAAAAATGAGGACCTGCATCAAGCCAATCAATTCTCATGCTTTTTACATAATTCCAGTGGTTCATTTGGAGCATACTGATAATAAGGGAAATCATTACAGAAAAAAACAAAAAACAAAAAACAAAAAACCTTGCATTCTCCTGTCTAACTCAATTTAAGTGCTGAAAACTTCTGTTATTTATGCTCTTGGCTATCAGTTTAGTATAGAGTCAAATAAACATCATAGCTCTAATTTGAATAAATTCTCCTTGGTAATGCGTATTAAAAAATCTGATATTCACCATAATATCCTGTACAAATTAGATTTCTTACTATAAATAACTGAAGAAAACATGAATATATTTTATGCATATTGGAATTTATGCAAAAATATACTATAGAATAAACTTGTAAAGTCTGGCTATCTAAATGTAATACTAACTGGTTATACAGTAGGAAGTACAACCTACTTCAGTTGTGTGGAAGTAGAATATGCTTTATTCTACATCCCTGACTTGAACTGTATAAAAAACTTTATGATCTTATTTTTTGAGAAGTTTCAACATGTTTTGCTTTTAATGCTATTTGAAATATTATGTTTTGGCTATATTTGTCTTTCTAAAAATGAAGTGTATATGGATACACACAGAAATACACACAGATGCACACATAGGCATTCTTGTAAGATTTGCAATAGAGCTTAGTATTAAGACAACTGCCATAAATTATGACCAAAATAGGAATGCTAAAAATATAATTTTAAATTACAGTTTATGTACATACATGTAAAAACTATGAGCTGAAAATATAAAATAGTCAATGAGTTATGTTGTCTGCATGAAGCCAAAGAGCAAACTTGATTGATATTTATTCCCAAAATAATGAATCAACTTTTCAGAAACATGGAAAAATCTTTGTTTAAGAACAACATGGATCATGTCATAGCTGTGTTTAAAACTCTTTGTATGATGGCTTACAATATACTTACCTCGATATAGTGAACTTTAGAAGAGCCAGAGTGGATTTTCTGACAACCTTTCAGGCCACATCCCTTTGTGCTTGTCATTGTGTGTTAGATAAATTTTTGTTTCCTTTCAATTTAGGGAACCGTCTCTGATGGTTTAATGTGGGTTGTCCTAGGATATTATTCTGCCAACGTTTCATCTTATGCCCAATGATCTTTTCATGAGACAATTCTTTTTTCACTGTTTAAATCTTAGCATATATGAAATGAGAAATAAATAGAGATTAATAATTTTCCCTCAGGGATGGATCTATTCATTCTTCAAATTTCCTCAAATTCCTTTGGTTACTCTTCTCATTCTCCCTATATACTACCTACTCATTTCTTATTTAAAAATTATTTTCATACAATACATTCTGATCATATTCTTTCCCCTCTCAAACTACTCCCAGATCATCCCAATGTTATTATCCAGCCAAATTTGTGGCACGCACTCTGTCTCTTCCTCTCCATAAAAATAAAGAAAAATTAAAATAAATATCAAAGTAAACAACCATCCAGAATCAAGAAACTATTTGCCATAGATGCTTGTCAGGAAATAGAAAATCAGTTTTCTTCCAATGGAGTATCACTGAACATTTATTTCAATCACACTCCAGACTAGACTGGTGCCCTAGAGTTAGAACACTAAACCGACAGCATGTTTGGTTGGTTTGCTTGTTAGTTTATTTGTTTGTATATGCTGTGTTTGTTTATTTTGCAGGGTTTTTGTTTTATTTTGTTTCATTTGATATCTTTTGTCTAAATAAACTTTGTTCTTCCTCATTCTTTCTACCCTTGTACAGAAATATCTCCTGGGTCCTATCTTTTATTACTTATGCTCAACCTCAACATTCCTTTTCTTATATGATACCTACCTCATATGATATATGATATAAACACAATCCCAATATCCTTATGATTGTAATGTTAATATTTCCAAATCATATCTCTTCTAACTGCTGTATTCATTGACAAACTCACTACTTACAAGAATATCTTTTTTAAAAGTTAATTCATTGCCAACCCAATTCTCTGGCTATTTACTGTCTATTAAACTGGGATTCTTTTTTTATAAACGTTAATTAGCAGAATTTCCATTTATCTACAAACTCAAGAAACTTATGAAATCAATAATTTAGCTTGTAAATGAAAATACAGATACAGATACTGCCAATTACATGGTATGATGATATAGTAGAGTCAATGACTGCTTGCATATCTCCTGTACTTCAGAACATAATCTAATGAAGCATATCTGAGATATTACCACTTTCTTTTCTACAAACCTATTCCCTGGTGATAATGTCATAATAGTCTATAATCTAAAAATCATTAAGCAGCCTATCTATCAGATTTCTGTATTATGTTCTTCAACCATAAAATATTCCAACTCAGCAGTCAAAGGGCTCCTTTCAAAACGGAAATCCAACTCCATTACTCTGCCTTATCATTTTGATGGCTATTTATTAAGATTAATCATAGATGACAATACATCTTCTCAGTAACTGCTACTAGTAAATAATCTGCTACTGTGCGGCTGGAGATATTAAGCAATCACTCTTACATTTCCCCATTAAAGCTAGTGTTCATGACTAAACACAATCATCTTAATGTTTCAGAAGATTTAATTGAATTTCATCTGAATTGCAGCCATTTTGACCCAAAGCTTGTTGATCTCTTTAGACCTGGTGGGACATTGACAGATGAACAAGGAGACTAAAGTTTTATACAATAGCCAACTTTATTCACAATATCAGACAATTTATACTATGATGGTTATGAGGAGTCATATTAGTGTACAATCAGAAAGACAAGCTTCATGTGATACACAAATTTCACATGGTAGAAACTTGTTTTTCCATAGAGGAGGATAAACAAGTAGCAATAGCCAGTTGTAGTGAATAATCTGAAATAAACTAAGTCCTAACAGCTACACCTGGGCAGGGCGTACAAGCATATTCCAAGAAATTTTTTGTGTTTTTGAAGAAACTGTAGACCAACCTCTGTTATTTTGTTTTGTTATAATTTTGTCACAAGCACTCAGAATTATTAACACAAGACTCTTTTATGGACTGAATTTTAACAGAAGCTCTTGATAATATTTATTTTTTATTTTTCAGAAAACAAGTCTTGGGAATTCTAAGACCTGACAGTCAGAATAAGATCTGCTTCAGTAGGTAAGTGGTTTTATTGGTAGTGAATATTTAGAATACATACCCATATATTAACAAACAAAATAATATATGAGTGAAGGAGGCAAAGAAAGAGATAATAAAAGATGTGGAAATCAACTATTTGAAGAGTATTATTTACATAATATTTTTGAAATTGCTAAAACTTTACCTTATTTTTTTTTCTACTTATTCACTTTGTAACCCACTTACTGCCCCACTCCCTTTTAACCCCTTCCAAAATCTTTCCCCCATTCCCACACCTTCTCCTCTGGGTGGGTGTCTTAGTCTTAGTTACAGTTTTACTGCAGTGATCAGACACCATGTCAAGGAAACTCTTATAAGGACAACATGAAATTGAGGCTGGCTTATAGGTTCAGAAGTTCAGTCCATTATCATCAGAGGAGGAACATGGCAGCATCCAGGCAGGCATGATGCAGGAGGAGTTGAATGTTCTACATCTTCATATGAAGGCTGCTAGCAGAATACTGACTTCCAGGCAGCTAGGGTGAGGGTCTTAATCCCATACCCACAGTGACACAGTTCCACTTCAACAAGGCCACAACTCCCAAAAGTGCTAATCCTGGGCCAACCATATACAAACCATCACAATGGGTGAGGTCCCCTGTGTATCACTCCACCCCATCCTGGCACTTCATGTCTCTTTGAGAACTAGGTGCTTCCTTTCCCACTGAGGCCAGACAAGAAGACCCAGGTAGTAGAACACATTCCATGTACAGGCAACAGCATTGGTGATAGCCTTCATTCCGGTTGTTTAGAACCCACATGAAGGCCAAGCTGCACATGTGCTACATATGTGCACAGAGGCCCAGGTCTAGCCTTTGTATGTTCTTTGGTTGGTGGTTCAGACTCTGAGAGCCCCAAGGATCCAGATGAGTTGACTTTGTTGGTCTTCCTGTGGAATTCCCACCCCCTTTGGGACCCTCAGTCATTCCTCCTAGTCTTCCGTAAGAATCCCCAAGCTCTATCCACTCTTTGGATGTGGCTGTCAGTATCTGTTTGAGTCAGGTGCTGGGTGGAGACTCTCAGAGGACAACATGCTCCTGTCTATAAGCATAACAAAGTATCATTAATAGTATCAGGGATTGGTACTAGCAATGAGTCTCAAGTTAGGCTGGTTATTAAGTGGCCATTCATTCCCTCAGTCTTTGCTCCCTCCCCAGTTCCTGGATTTCTTGTAAGCAGGATAAATTTTGGGTAAAAATTTTGTGGGTGGTTGATGTCTCTATCGTTCTACGGGGGTTCCTATCTGGGTACAAGAGGTAGCCTCTTCAGGCTCCACATCCCTGATGTAGGCAGTCACAGCTAAGGTCACCCCACTGATTCTTGCATACTTTCCTTATCACAGGTCTCTGCCTCATTCTGGAGATCTTTTGATTCAGTTAGACCAAAAGCAAGAAGTGAAGAAAACAATCCTTGTATTGCTATTCAACTATAAGAGCTTCTCAGTGGCAGGCTTTGGGTGGAGATACATTCAACCACGTAGGTAAAATGAAACTGGAAAAAATATTTCATAAGCCAAAAGTGCATGAGGGTATTTTAGTAAATTTTAAATCATTGCCCACTAGTTTAATTTTCTATAAAACAAAGTAGTTAACATACCCCATCTCCAATAAATATCTATAATGGAATTTCAAATGGACACAACTCAAAATTTTTATATTGAATACATTAATATAGCATTGTCTATTATAATTTATATAAAAATTGGCTTGTTATCCAGTACGGTTCCCATGTCCAGGCATTTGTTAGGAAATACAAAACAAACTTCATGTTTTTGTTGTTGTGTTTGTTGTTGTATAGTTTTGTGGCTTTATGTTTTATCTTACCTTGTTTTGTCATTTTGGTCTTTTTTGATTCACTTGGGGTTTTTTTGTGGTTTTCAAAGAGAGAGAGAAAGAATAATGAGTTGTATGTGTAAGGGCTTGGGAAGATTAGAAAGGAGTCAGGAGCATAGAAAAACATGATCAAAGATTTTTGTACATAAAAAAATGAAAAAAAAAACAGAGATGAAAAATATGACCAAAGCAGATGAGAACAAGACATTAGGAATCCTGCACTGGCATAGATTGTTTATATATTAGAATGTCCATATGATTTTCTTTATTTTCATTTATTATAGTGGGTACTGACTGACAGTTCTAAAGTTATAATTAGTATAAGCAAATGAGTTTTCAGTAAATAATGAAATAATTTTGTTTGCACTGTAACAAAATTTTCGACTTCACATCTGGAAAATTAAAAACAACTACAATATGTAAGCAAGACATAGCACAGCATGATTTGGAAAAGGCTTTCTCTAAAGGACCAGAGAGAAAATTTTTTTCAATGTGCGTCCCATGAAATAACCATTCAAGTGCTAAAATCTGTTCTTCATCGCTAAATCACTCATAGACTACTTATAATGGAAGGAGCATTACATGGAGAGTGTGGAAATCTACACTTTACAGACACTTTGAGGATAGAAAGCTTGGTTTTTATTAAGATGGCATAAACAATTAAACAAGAAACTTCTCTTGTAGGACACAGATGCAAGATTTTTTTTTTTGAGTTTTAGCTTACTGCATGTTCTAGTCCTTAGAAGAGTTAAACAAACAAACAAACAAACAAACAAACAAACAGAATCCAAACTGGAACCCTCTGGCTCTTATGTTAGTATATTGGAGAGAAGTGTCTAAGAAAACCAGAGAGAGAGAGAGAGACAGAGAGAGAGAGAGAGACAGAAAGAGAGAAACAGAGACAGACAGAGAGACAGAGACAGAGACAGACAGAGAGACAGAGACAGAGAAACAGTGACAGAGACAGAGAGACAGAGACAGAGAGACAGAGCAAAAGTACAGTATCTATTAATATACTGATGTGCTCTTAGATTAAATGGTTCACACACCAATAGACATGCTAACATTCAAAGGGGACATTTTATGGTGTATGTTTGTGTGTGTACATGTGTGTATGTCTAACAATAGCAATTAAAGAAAAAGAGGCCATGGGTTTGAGAGGAAGCAAGGATTGGCGAGAGGAAAGGAGAGAAAGTATGTAATTGTATTTTAATTTCAAAAATTAAAACATATATTGCTTAAAAATAAAATGCTAGATAGATAGAAAAGGATTCACAACCTTTTCTTCACACACACAAAAGAAAGATTAAATGGTTCAGATGAAAGACATTTCTTCAAGACAACATACTGCTTAGACTTAGTTACGAATAAACTTACTAAGGAGATTAAACCACACAAAATTTACATCATCATTTTAGTGTCATGCACCCAACTAAAGTTTATTTTTAGTTCTGTTTAATGAGAAAACCCTAAAGGGGAATCTAGAGCTGTGGTTGTTTTTAAATGTGAATCTGTTGCAGGAAATATTTAAAAAAAAAAAATAGAGGCACCATTTCCCACTCTACAGCCAGCTACTCTCAGCCCCAGTGGTCTCGATGGCCAGTTCTTATCTTGTGGAGACTCTGACTCAGAGCTCCAAAATTTCAGCTCGCTAATTTCTCACGGGGGGGGGGTTGCTACCACACCAGCCCATGCTTCAAAATCCCCACGGCCTTTCTGGTGCACATCAGGTAAACCCACGTTTTGCCACAGTATCTTTTTCTCTCGAACCCAGAGGAGCCACAGCGCGAAGAAAAACACAACACAAACTTAGTTCAGAAACAATGGTAACTCAATAACTGGGTGCAACATCTAGAATGCTAATCTTGTAAGCCATTATAAATCTAAATCCTCCACGTGGCGAATCTTGGCAGATCCACTGTGGAAACCAGGAGACACTAGTAGCTACATCTTGCCCTCATGCTATCTCTGTCCAAAAAGACCCTATCACTCTTCTGCTTCCTCTCTTCCCCTATCCAACCCAGAACTAGGCAACTCCTACTTGCCCAGTGATTGACTCCTTTATTCATTAGAGGATGGTTTACAAGAAATTACCTGAGTACATGACTCACTCCTCTTCTACACTTCCTCCCATGAGAACAGAATCAACAACAAAATACAAACAGCACCAGGCCCATCCACAACACAAACTTACTAAGGAGATTAAACCACACAAACTTTACATTATCATTTTAGTGTCATGTACCTCCCTACAGTTTATTGTTAGTTCTGTTTAGAGCCATTTTTAAAATATGAATCTCTATAACCTTTATTTGTCAAAAGCTAGAAGCACTACCAGAAGATATATATACTAATACTTTTCTGATTAAACTAGTGCTGAAGGGATACATTATCACCACTCTAAGATAAAAGGTAACAATTCAAGCTTTAAAATTAAAAGTAAAAATTACATTTACTATTATCATCCTATAAAATAATTGACATATGAGATTCAAAAATTTTATGAGCAGACAGTTAAAACTGTAAAATCTAAAAATGTACTCAATATAAAAATTTAACCCATGTAATAATAAATCAAATTTTATGCACCAGAAATAGAACAGTAATTTCAGAAACACATTCTGTGCTAGAAAAACAAAATAATGAAAGGAAATGTTTAGTAAATTATGTTAAAATATATTTGAAACTATCAAAGGGCTACTTGGATCGGTGAATTATTATGCCAGTTATTGTATTTTGATATCTGTATGTCTAGAGACCAGTAACAAAGTGTATCTTTTCTTTTCCAGGTCCCATAGAAATATAATTTATTTAAAACTTGATCAACAAAAAATTTCAAGTAGCATGCCATAATTAGACCACAAACAGGAAAGTAACATGTATTTTCAATTATAATAAGGGATGTCTTCAATTTTCTTTGTAAATTGGCATCATATTTCACTATTTACAAATAATTATTGTAAAGCAATACACACTTTTCTAAGCAGTGCAAACAATTACACGTTCTATAATAGGCTTCCAAATGATGCATACATTTAGCAATCATAGCTAAATTTTTATGATTATAAGTGACAGATATCTGTAGCTTGCAATCATTTTAACATGACATTTTCAATTATTATAGCTGTATTGATGAAAGAAGATGAAGGCACTCTCAGATGCCAAAGCCTATTATTTCAACTTTATATACAGCTGTCAAGGCCTAATAATTCCAAAGGGAGATGTCTGTTCTGGAATAAAATGCACAGGGTAAGTCCTCTTGGCAATGCAAAAGTGTGATCTTACGAATATAAATGATAAAAGATGAGTCCAGATCTGGATTGTCACTTTTAGTTCTCCTTGAAAATGATTCTTTAAGCTTAAAGTTGAAGGGATAAGTCAGACCAGGGTGCTTAATAAAGCTTTACAATCTGTTTGTCAATTTTTTTAAAATAAATATATGAATTAGAATATGGAATCAAGAATGATAATTGTCTGTTTTCTGAAAGAAAGTCATTTCTGTTTTTCTTTTGTCTAACATGTCTCAGCAATATGAAGTCCAGTCTTCCTTGATTTATTTTTGGAAGGTGATGATTTTTAAAGAACATCTTCATTAATTCCCTGATATTTCCCAGCATTCTCTTTATTACTAGCCCAATTATGGCTTACTGGAGATCTGCTGAAAGCACTCCCATTAAAAATTATGATTAATATTGTCAAAGATACTGTTATCTGTATTCTCTGTGTTACTAAAATCAGGTTTATTCTTAGACAATATCACACATACAGACAACACATACTGACTGCATTTTACTCTCTCCTGCCTCCCCTACCATCCTTTTTCTTACAGATATTTCTCTGTTATTCATAGCTATATTCATTTTGCTTTGTCAATCACTGAGTTAGCCAGGGCTACCTAGGTGACCATGGGTTAAATCTTATCTTTTGTAGCCTTGTGTGTAGGAAGCTGGCCTTGCTGACACCTGTCGTGCGTGAGGTAACAAACCGAGCATGCGCAGCGACATGGGAACGCCTAGCACCACCCAGCTTGGATGTCACATACAGTGGCAGGGGAACCTGGGAATTTGAGTAAGCAACCAATCATAATTGTCCACCCCAAGGGGTATATAGGTGGGACCAGGTTCCTCTCGGTCTCTCTCTCCTTCAGGCATGGGAAAATAAAACACGTGCTGCGATAGAATCCTGCGTGTTCATGTGAGTTCCTGCTGGCGGGAATATCGCACGGGCTACACTTGTGTGTTGAGCATTGGATAAACTATTACAATGATTTGCCTCTCCCAATAATTTATCAACACTTCAGTGGGAAAAAAAGTGAGCCCTTTCCTCCTCTCTAGTGTGTGACTTTAGGAAGTGATTTCAATGATTCGAAGAGTTTTGAGAATAAAATTTCACAACCCTTCACAACAATGATTGTTAAGTCTTGAAATGGATCGGGTGAATGTCTTACTTGTGTCTGAGTTTGTAACCATCATTTCTTAGCATCTTGGGAAGTCGTGAGTTATTTCTTATTACAGTTCCTTATAAGGAGAGTATTCTCTGGTTAATGTTTGGAGTAGCTTTCAGGTACTTGCATAATTCCAGATATTCAAAAGACAGTTGCATGCTATAAGAATTTACTACAGCAATTGTAATACATTACTTCCTGAACCCATGAAATCTCAAGACTAGGTTTTTCATGAGCATACAGTACCAGGGATAGGTCCTCCACCATCTCTTCCATGGAGTAAGCATCAAATCCAAGCAAAGGAAACTTGATAATCACCACAATAGTCAACTCTCTATCATATAGGTCTTATCTCATAGGTCTGGTTCCTAGTTCATAAGATTCATACCTGGACAAGACTCAAGATATATGATTTTTTTTTAAAATTACCCAACAACAACTGCAGAGCCTTCAGGTGGTTTGAATTCTAGCCAGCAAGGAGAAAGTTTCCAGTTCAGTTCTAGCTCACCTACCATATAGCTTTCTACCAGGATACATATTATTTTAAGCGATATGGTTTTACTTACTGGGTCTTATGAACAACAAAAGAATTGATAGGAGCCTGAATCATTTTGAGGCCAATGAGCTGTCTTTGATCAAATGCGAGCTGGTATATCACATCTGTGAATGTGAGAATTGTTCAGTAACCACTGCTTCTAGAAAGAGAAACATCTTGCCATGCAGGGCAACTCCTTTCTATCCTTCATTTACATATTTTGTTTGGATGACAAGACAAAGTGTTTCCATTGCTCATTTATACTCCATTTGTCTTACTTCCCCTCACATACCCAGCATCTTCATCTTTCCAATTTTCCCTCTGAACTTGAACCTCTCTACCCACAATATTCTTCATCTCTCATTTATTCTTTAGTTACATTTAAGGAGGTACATCTTAAAGAGAAATAAGGTTCTTGGCTTTATTACCAAATAAATTGAAATATTTTCTAAATTTTTAAAATCCAGTAGATAACTATACTAAATTTAAGATAATGTGGAGTTAGAGTTGGAAAACTAGTAATTATTTTAAAATATTGACATCATCTTTTTGATTTTCTTTCTCAAACTTCCTCACTGGTTTTCTTTCACATATTTGTATACAGTTGTAGCATCTCTAACTATTCACCTATCAGTGATCAACTAAGCCAATGCTTCCATCTTCAATCTTGATCTTTCTCATAAAACATATTTTGGCATATGATTGATACAAAATACACTATGTGACAAATTTGCACGAAGGCTACATTTTGGTGTGGACTTTTAGAGTTTATAGTTATTTTTTGTGTGTTTTTTCACTAACCTGTTGTGGTAACTGAGCCCCATGCCTATAATCTCAGAAATTAGAAGGCCAAAACAACGTCTCCAGTGACTTTAAGACTATCAGGGCTACACTGGGAATTCTAGGACAAATTTCTTTATAGAGTAAAACCAAGTATCAAAACCAAACATACAGACAAATAAACATCTCCCAAACAAAATTCATATCATTAATATAACCACATAATAATGAACACCATCTTTACTTGCAGAAGGTGCCTTGTATTTGTAATCCCAGACTTTCATTCTTTCTCCCTGTCCAGGTGAATACTGACAGTCTTTCGACCTTTCTCTGTATATTACTTTGTATTTTATACTTACTCTGTATATTACTCAGTATATTTCTATAAATGCTATTATACACAAGGTACTATTTCAGTATGAGACAGTCTGTTGTTCATCAGTGAGAGAGATCTGAGGGAGGAGTTTATTTGCCTCTGTTTTTCTTTCTGTTTCTGTGTCTCTCTCTGACTCTCTCTGTCTCTCCCCCCACCTCTCTCTCTCTCTCTCTCTCTCTCTCTCTCTCTCTCTCTCTCACACACACACACACACACACACACACACAGAGAGACAGATCTATTGAATAAACTTTTGTAGACAGAGGAATATCGAATTTCTAAGACAGTGTGTTTTCATTTCAAAATTTTGTAAACTAAAAAATTATATAAACATTAGTCAATTCATAATTCACAGCGAGAATCCTACCTTTTTGGTTCAGATTGACAAATATTCAGAGAAAGATGAAGCATATGGTCTCAATTAATGCTATTGATAATAGATTTGATCTTTATTATTCAACTCTACTGGAGTGGGATGAAATATCAGTAAACACTATTACAGCATTACATTTTGGAAAAATAAAGAACCTAAAGAGTTGAGTCACATGCCTTAATTGTTTGGCTATATAGATGCATCATTGATTACATATAAAAATGTTTCAGCTGCCAACTGTTTTATCACTGCTTCCTCCAGTAATCAGAAGATGGTCATGACAAGTAACATTAGGTAGCACTAATGTTATGGCCTACATAGTATCTTGGCCTAGATGTGAAATTGGCATGGGTAGAACAGTACAAAGATTGTTAGGTCTTTGGTGAGAAAAATCTGATCCTCTTAACCCTGGCCAAATATGCCAACCAGAAGATGCCAATAAGCTCCTCTGTTAACCAGACTGACACAAACATGTCATCTTTCTTACCACTGGACAGCGTTAGTGGCACATTCCCGATAAAAGCATAGATAGAATAATATAAGCACAGAAGTCTCCTGAGGTTGACTTCACTTATGTTGTCTGAACCCAGTTGCTTCTACTGTACCACATAAGCTTGCACATTTGGCTGCCATGCAGAACTATATAAAGTAAGAGCTTGGTGTGAAAAGGTTGGCAGTTTTTGGATGAGCCACTGCACAGGAATGAGTTGATAATATTTCTGTAACTATCCCTAAAAATTAGACCTGTTGAAATGGTTCTTTGATCTGTCTGACCGTTCTTATTGTCCTTAGAAGAGTCAAACACTGTTCACAGCAAGGAAAGTAGACACATTCTTTAGTAGTAATATCAGGTGTAGGTGAGATTTCTAACCTGAGATTTTATCCACCACTTCTTTTCACCAAATAGAGGACATGAGATATTGAAGGATGATTATGGAGGGGAGATCTGATCATGCAGCTACTTATGAGCCACCCTTGTTCTATAAATATCTCCAGTAAACTCATTGGTCCACCAACTTAGTTTTGAATGGCATCACTTCTTTATGCTGCCAGTGAATTATGTTGAGTAAACCAATGAATGTCCCTTTATATTGCCTCAGGAAAATTCACACATAACATTTACCTTTTATAATAAATAGAATGTTTTATGGTCAAACTCACCTCAAAGCCACTAATATTAATCATTACATATATGTTATATTGAAAGAAAATATATTATAGTATGGAATAAAAAATCACTCTGAAAACATATGAGAAGAGTCATGGGAAAATTATGAAATTTGTCATGTACAAGTAATCTTGTGCTTTTTTTTTGGAAAGAATACTATTTCTCAAAAACACTGATAAAATGCTACCTAAGATGTACATTTTTATAAAAGTCACCTAATGTGAGGTTTTGGGTTAAGTTTAATCAAACTAATAGCTTATAAACATTTCTAAAATTTAGGATATTTGTCACATATTGTATATTTGCCACCTATGTTGAATTCTTATCCTTCTATGGTTGGATTATTTTTCTGAGTAACCTCTTATAGACAGTTCACAGGTTAGCCATTCTGTACTCTCTAAAGCAAACAGTGTGTTGACAAAGTGGTAGGCTCTTCAAGTGGCATTAGATAGTGAACTTAAAGCCATTATGACTTATAAAGGAAAAGAAAAAAAGGAAAAAAAAACACTTATATTCTCCCTGAGAGAAATGGACACAGAGAGGTCAAGAAAGATTTCCCCTCACTTACTTTGGACTGCACAGCTTTTCTTCATGTCTCTCTCATAATTCTTTTTATTTTTCAGTTTGACAGGAAGGAAAATTATTGACTTGCCAGCTTTCCTTTTGATGGTTACCTGACTCACAGGAGTGCAACATCTGTTAAGCTGTGGGTCTGTGATGATTATTTCCTTCTCAGAGATCAGTCGTTCTTTCTGCTAAACTTGTACACAACAAGTTTTCAGGAGAGTCAGTAATTTGTTGGCATGAGTCATTGAAAGACATTTCCAGCTTTGCGTGCTCTAATGAGTATAGTGGTTTATTCTTAGCATCTGAGTCTGGTGACAATAACAAGCCTGGCCACTCTGTTAGGCACAGAGGAGGGCACAGTGATATGTACGGTGAACTGCACATGTAAAATAAACTGTTCTGTTTGAATCAAATAAGGGTGAAGTACTCATGGTAGACTTTCCTTCTTATAATATTTTATTGAAGTTGTTATCGAAAATTTCTGCAAGACACAGAATTTTTTAAATGATACATAAATTAAAAATATGTTTGCATGTATGTACATACATGTGTAAACATGTATATGAATAGGCAAGTATCACATGTTTGCACATATTAGGCACATTTCCCAAATGTTTTCCACAAGAGTTTTCAGTTCATGAAATCAGTGCATAAATTTTATACACCCAGTATTAGATGGACTCATAGCTCTTATTAATTGAACAAGAAATATACAGAAAATAGGTAGCAAGTTGAAGGGAGTATTACCAGGAAGGAACAGCCATTTGTCATTTTTTTTCATACAGATGGCCCACAAGTACTAGAAAAGACAAAAGGAAAAGAGACACAGAATAAGTGTACTTAAGGACAAGTCGGTGCCACCTGCATGATGAACACAATGAATTGTTACCCGTATGATTGCAATGCCACCATAAATTCATGAGTCAAAAGGTTTAACCTCTACTGTTTTGTTATGTTTTTAAATGAAACAATAGTGTTCAAACTGCCATTCTGTAACTTTGTAGCAAGAATCCACAGCCTATCTGGAGTGAGATATGAGTAGAGTCATACTTAGGAAAAGCTCAAAAGTGCAGCTGGTGGAAGCCATGTGCCAGATCCTGGATTTGGAGTCCATTGAGGCATTAGGCATACAGAGAGCAAGACCTGATTGAAGTGCACACTGAGAACCATAAAAAGAGTAATTGGTCTTCAAGAAATAGAGACTTTCTGAAACCAACTGACAGCTGCAAACAGCTGCAGATAACAAACCAGTCTTTTCTGAGGTTTTTTTTTTTTAATCAGACAGTGGTACTGTGAAGCATGAATTCTAGGCTACAACATGCCTAGGTGAGATCTGTAGGTCTGTGGTAGGTACAGTAGCATGGGTGCTGTATCAGGCGGTGTCAAGGTATATCTCTTGTCAATGCTTCTACCAACAGAATGCCAGAAATATTCATGTGAATAAACACTTGATATCTCCATAAGATGTCACCTTGACCTCTTCTGATGGAAGTCAACACTTCACCCAGCATTACTGCTAAGTTTATGACGAGTGTTCAATGGTCTTCAAGTGTGTTAGATGGGGGATCAGAATTTTTATTTGTAAATACCAACAGAAAGCCCTTGATCAATATGGAGAAGCACATGGTGTGAGCAGGGATGGTTTTGAAGTCTTAGCTGAAACCAACCACGTAGGTTTAATGAATCCAGTCTTACCTATATTGCCTACTCTAGCCTTCTGAAGTTGCGTGGAAGCTAATGCCAAAAATTAGAAGATTAAAGGAACGTGGAATTTTTCAGAACTGTGAAAGAAGCCTAACTAAAACCTACACATGGCATGAAGCCTAAGTGGGACAGTATCAAGCTGACTTAAATATGAGGCAAAAAATATTCAGGAAAATGAAAGCATGCTTATTCAGCATTGTATTTTCACCTTGCCTGTTTAACGCCACCTTTATCAACTGTTTCCACGTTTCATTGTGAATACACTGTTCATTAGGTTCTTCTAGGTGCTAACTTCAGTATCAAATGAACACATTTGAGGAACAATAATAATCTCATAGCACTCCTCTTACACATATATACAAATGTCGGGGGCTGACTTATCCTTATATTATCTAGGATAAAGTGTATTACACTAAAAATATGATTTTAAGTGAGATGTTCAGTTTGATAAATGAGATTGATAGTTGGAAGAGTAAATTTATTTTGCTTAAACCAGACATGATGTCACATACTATAATTCCAGTATTTGCAAAGCAGTCTTAGTAGCTTTAGGGGTTCAATATCTTCCTAGGCAAGAGCAAATTAGAGCCTCATCTGATACATGAGACCCTTTCTAAAAAATAAGATTTCTCAACTTATTTTGTATCTAAGAAACGTCATATGTATGCATCACTGCTGATGTATTATCCTTACCTGTTTCTCACTACCTGACTAATTCAGCTTTAATTGTCATCCTGAGATAGCATAGAGTCACTGAGAATAGAAACTTTAGTTGAGGTATTGCTTGGATCAGATTGGCCTATCAGCATTTTGAGTATTGATTGATGCAGAAGAGTCAGCATATATGAAAGTTAGCTAATTATGAGCTAATGTGAGAGATAGAAAATGATCTAGCAGTGAGTATCCCTCTTTGATTTCTGCTTCAAGCCAAGCTTGGGTGTTTGCCTTGTTTTCCATCAGTGATTGCAAATGTAAACCAAGTAAATTCTTTTTTCCCGTTCATTTCTTTTAGTCAGATTGTTTATCACAGCAATAAAAAGGAAATCAGAGCACTGCCTGAAGTAGTAAATATTGTTATAATAGTGTTTATGGAAAATTATGTTCTTTCTTATCAGAAAATAGCTCCCTGTCAGCCTGGTACCAAGAAGAATGTTTAAATTGATAAAGCATGGCAAGGTCAGAGGTGTATTCCTTAGTTCAACACAAGAAACAAACATGATTTGACTTTTTTTTTTGCACAATTAAAAAATTACAAATTGAAAGAATTATGCTCCACTGTTTCAATCAATTGCTTGCTTTTTTTTTATTTATTGGCTGTTTCTTAAAAATAACTACAATGGTGTCATATGCTTTAATCGGAATAAAAAACAAATTACTTAGAAATACATCAGAAAAATAGATTTTATTAATGACCAAAATCAAGTATGATGTATGAACTCTTTTAAGATAATACTGCAAAAGCATGGAAAATAGAAACGTGTCATATAACTTATGCAGATTGTATTTATAAAGTATTCAGACATGAGGGGAAAGATGGGTCAGGGTGTGGTGCAAGTGAGGAGAAGCCTCACTTACGGAGAAGTACTCCCAAAGAAGCTTAGTGAGAAACAGAAAATTAGAGTCATAACATAAGAAACAGAATCAGAAACTGTGTCTCTCACAGTGGTATTAAGAACACACAGGAGGTGATAAAAATTGGAAATAAAAGACCTTCAAGGATGCACTATCTGTGGTTTTAGAAAAAAATATAACAAAAGGCTAAAATTATCTAAATGGCAATAGGAGGGCTTCAAAATTAGACTGGCTTGGAAAGATAATAATGTAGTGAAATGTGCATGTTCACGTGACCCACTCAGTCTTGAAATGGTATGTAAAAGTAACATAGATTTGAAAGAGGACTTTCAGGCACTAAATCTCTCGGTGTCACCATAGAGGAAGAAATAATGAGACTTGTAAAATAAAATGGCTTCCACATTCTAGATATGCATTTGGTGGCATGCCTGTGAGGGGTCTAGAATAAATGATTCTTCTTGAAATCTTTTAAATCAATGCAACTCTTTCAAGATTACGTTGGATAGGGCATATGAAAGTTGTAAAAATTTTCAATGCTAATCTTCATGTTATCTCTTTTTCTTCTTTAAGGGGAGTGTTTTAACATATATAGCTAAATTCAGAAGAGTAACTGCTTTAACATTTATATATGACATGTACAAAAAATTGAAATTTATTTTTGTACATAGTGATATTTTATCACAGAGTAATTTAACTTAGTCTGACAGAAACAAAGCATGCAATACACTCTCCATTTAGAATCATTGTATGTCTGAGCAGCATGGTAATATTTGAAAAATAATAAAGTATCATGAAGAAAATATATTCATCATCTGGGTTTAAAGAAACTCAAATTTTCCTATACTGTGAAACTACTATTATATTTCTCCATTGTGAATAGTATATAAAATAATTTACATTTTCAAAATTGATTCCAGATAATGTAAAGTTAGATATTTTTCAAGATAAAGGGGAAATAGTGGTTATGCAGATCGATTACAGAAATTGAAAAGGACAAAGCATTATTAGGAAAAGAAATACTGTGAATGGTAGAAAAGAATAAATTAAAGATACACTGTGGTCTATGCAAGCAGGATGATATGACTCATTATAATGCACTTTAATAGAGTTAAATCTTCATCCTATGGTGTTAATGTATATTAAAAGTGGAAACATGACCACAGGCATCACTGAAACGGATAGTCTTTCTCTAAACCTGAATTTGTAAATGTGGAAATGTTGCAAGAGAGCAGTGAAGAAGTAACTTAATTATGAAACATTTTAAATTTGAAAACCCTGTTGAAATTTTACCTTTAAGTCTGGCCTCAGATTAATACTATGGTCCATTTTCCTACTATGTGTTGTTATTACCTAAAGGGGATTGCAACCCCATAGGAAGAACAACAATATCAATTAACCTGACCACTCATAGTTCCCTGGGACTAAACCACCAATGAAAGAGTACACATGGAGGGTCCCATGGCTCCAGCTGCATATGTAACTGAAGGTAATGGGAGGTAAAGTTCTTGGTCCTGTGGAGGCTTGATGCCCCAGCGTAAGGGGATGCTAGAGCAGTAAGGCAGGAATGAGTGGGTGGAGGAGCACCTTCATAGAGAAG
Source organism: Rhabdomys pumilio (assembly GCA_030674055.1). Taxonomy (NCBI): domain Eukaryota; kingdom Metazoa; phylum Chordata; class Mammalia; order Rodentia; family Muridae; genus Rhabdomys; species Rhabdomys pumilio. The sequence continues at coordinate 41,284,623 of JANHMN010000001.1, forward strand.
AAGGGGATGGGGGGATAGGTGATGGAATGGGTGGTTTGCTGAGGGGAAACTTGGAAGGGAAGTGACATTTGAAATGTAAATAAATAAAACAACCAATAATCACTCTCTCCATATATATATATATACATATATATATATATATTATACTTTATGTGTATATATACATATATACATATATACATACACACACACACACACACACACACACACACACACACACATATATATATATATATATATATATACTTTTAGATAGTGAAACAAAGATAAAGAGCCTTTGTATTTGGACAAAAATGTGGCAATTTAATGGCTTGGTCTGATGCTGCTTATATTCTAATTCTAAATACTGATTCTTCAAGATGTGGTTGCAGATCCTCACAAATGGAAAATGATACCATATGAACTGCTCCCCCAATTTAACTAGTCAATAAAAGGCTAGAGCTTGTGATTGACCAGTGGAAGGAGAAAGATGAGACAGAAGATTGGAGTGAGGGGAGTTGTATATAGAGAGAGGGAAGGAAAAAAAGAAGATAGATGAAGAAGCTACATGGACCAGAATTCCATGGCTAGGAGAAACAGCAAGTAACAAGAGACCTATTGCTGGGAAATAGTTAGTATAGCCCTAGGTACTCTCAATCTGGGCTTATGCCTTATAAATAATATAGCTGGATTGTTTGTCTTTTATACATGGTTGTTAAGATTATAAGTTCTTACTACGAAAAGCTCTGGTTTAGTGAACATGTAGACATTCTTAGAGGCAGCACCACACCAAGACTTCTCATTCCAGGACCTATTCTGATCTGGACAAAGCTATTGTTGGTTTTCTACACACCAGTGCTATCTGTGCTAATACTATGATATCTGATTCCAGGTCTCTTACATTGATTTAGCTAGGCTGGTTGAGTCACCTTCATCTCTCATTCTATCTTTAAATCTTTCAGCATCATCTCCTTCCAATGAACATCCTCTTTGTCAGGTCACTCTAAAGCTCCTTTTTTTGTTTCTCCTGTGCATACAGACTGTTCCACAACTAAGACAAAAATCAGGACAAAAAATAAGTTTATTCAAATATTATTTTTTTTAAAAAAAGTGTAAAATTTCTTAAGACTGCAGTATTCTGAAAGGACAAGCTTCTGTGAGAACTTGTGTTTGAGATAGCTCACTATTCACCCACACTAATCTCATATATTTATATATCTAAATATCTATATCTACTTGATCTTTATATCTATATCTACATATTATATTTAGATATACTGCTGTTGGTCAACATTTTTAACTTATTTTTATTAACTTTTTATTGACTTTTTGCACCCCAACTCCACTTATCTCCCCATTCCTTTGTGCCCACCCTCTGCCCTTGCAGTCTTCCCCCACAAATGAAAAGAGAAAGTAATCTTGTGGAAGTTGAAGTGTATCAGTGCATCCCACCATTTTATAGTCACTTCTTTGCTTGCAATGAGTCTTTCATTTGGTTTAAGACCTTTGGCTTCTGCTACTCTATCAACACTAGAGCCTCACTGTGACTCCCCTCGGATATCCTGTTGCTGCCCTTTGTCTTGGAGATCCTATGGCTTTGGATCTGTATGGCACACCTGTTCACATACTCCAGCCATGAATAGATGGGGTAGATGTTCGTGTGGACCAACTCAGAGACCTGGATCTGAGCCTGGGTTTTAGGAGAGCTGATCGGTCTGCCAGCTCTCCTGCACCTAAAATATTAAGGAACACTCTCAAGTGCTTCTCAGATTTGCTCGTCCAGTTTTGCCACAGACAATGGGCAGATCCTGATCTCCTGCTCTTATACCCTCAGGGTCAGCTCATCTTTGCCCATGTCAACAGGAGCAGCAGTATTGTGCTCCCCAGGTGAGGTGTAGCGCTTGTTCTCAACTTTTATGACCTTAGGTCCAGCTTTCTCACCTGTTGTAGGTAGAGAGGTAGATGAGTGGAGTGGCAAGGCCAGTTTTTCCATGCTCATGACCTCAGGCCAGCCAACCTCAACCCCAATAACCATAGCATAGTCTTCAGTGCTTCCTGGAAGAGGTGCCAGAGCATTCTCAAAGTACTGCAGCTGGCAAGATGTGGGGCCAGCTGTCCTGCTCTCAGGCATTTAGGGCCAGCTTTCCCATGATTCCCAGGTGAGGGCAGATATGGTTCATGGCAACAACACAATTCGACACCTCACCATTGCCTTAGGTGGCATCTTTGCCTATGTACATCAGGCTGTTCTTCACCACTCTTGAGTCTCCATTTCTGCCTCTCTTAATTCTGTGTACACCCTTCAGGTCTTTGTCTTCCATCCCTCTACCACTTACTTGATCATCTTACTGGTGCCTGGTGTCTCTGGGTGCCTGGGGTTGTCTCAGGTACAATGTGCAATGTGTCTTAGGGCAATGTGAAGGAGTCATCATAGTTGAGGTCTTCCCACTACAGGCTTTGTAGCACCAGAGAGATCATTAATTCTTTAAGCCAAACTGGTTTACAAGTGTACCACATTCAATAAATTGTCACCAATACTCTCTCATTCCCCAAATTTTTAGGGGATAAGAGCTTCCAGCAAAACATTTTAAAAAAAAGCCAGGTTAGCCATTTTTCATTCCAGTTACCTGAGCCTCTTCTCTTTATACATTCTAAATTCTAGAACTGGAATCACTCAATTATGTCCAAAGGTCATACTTTTCAACTATACCAGATTACTATGGTTCTTTCTACTTTTTTTTTAAACCAGTGCTCATATTTATCTCTCTGGGTAGATAACCAGATATAAAATTAAATGTTTTTATTAGTTTACACAAACATAAACACAAATATATACACACACACACAAACACACACAAGAGAGAACACAAGTAACAAATTTAAAACAAGAAATCACAAGTATAATAAAATTCTCCTAAAAGTGTTTTTGAAAAGTTTATTTCCTTTATAAAAGTACTATAAGAATACTACTGCTATTTAACTTATCAATTAGTGAGAAAAAAACAGTTACAAATGTAATTATATTGTACATGTAATGACATATATATATATATATATATATATATATATATATATACTTTTAAACTTAAAATGAGTGTATCTGCACCCAAAAATAAACCAATCATATTTCATGGAATATAGTCAATTCCTATATTGTGAATAGGAAGTATTTGCATTATTATCCTCTTTTAATATTTTGTAGAACTTAATTTCAGGTAGAAAGACAGCTTGGCCAGAAATTTAGTGATAAACAAAGAACTGTAACCTTCTGAAATACTTGAAATCTCTTTGGAAACTTTTGTTTAAGTCTGTTCTACCCTTGACCATGAATCTCTAATATTGCTTTAGATATCCCAAAGTTTTCCATTGAGTAGATTTATTCTGATGCAGATCAGTGAGAGTTCTATCCTTTCATATAGGCATCCGTAAGTCTACACTTCTACAGGTTCACAGTATTGTACAATTGCTAAGTATCTAAAATGTGCTATAATCTGAAATATACTATATGGAATAATCTATCTATGGCAGAAAAACAAGGTAAAAAACTACTTGACTATACAACATTTAAACAATACATACAAATTTGGGTGCTCATTTTTTTAAGCCCTTTCTAAATTTGCTGATGCCTATGTCCTGTTGAGTGTTTCAGACTAGATGTCAATATCTGAGAACTGTGTATGTGATACCAATATCACTGACATAAACCTTTACCGACATTTCATCCACATTAAATTAAGAGCCTTAAATTGGCTATAGTCCTGGATACCTGCTGACACCAGGGATGACAAGATAGGACACTTTCCCCACCCTAAGCCCATGCCTATTAGGCCTGCTTGGGTCTGTCAGTTTGTCACCTAAAAGTGACAAACTGCTCTGTGTCCCCTGTTTTTCATTTTCTAATCCAAAGTTCTTCCTGAAATACTGGAGGTGTACCTGGACCAGAGTCTACCAGGTGGGGCCCCTCTCCCAATCGCTTTCCTTCCTGGTAGTCCAGGTAATGCACTGCAACAGTGAGCTGATCCCTGTCTCCTGAGCATCATTTTCTAGACCACATTTCAGCCTGCACTCCTAGAAGCCACCTGGTACCTGTAGCAACTAGGCAGGACCCTTCCCCAGGACCCTTGCCTGTCAGGTCACCTTATGTCAAATTCAGCAGCAGCAAAATGCACTCCACCTTCTGCACTCCTTTTTTCAGATCACAACCCTGCCTGTATTCCCAGAAGCCTGCATTCAAAAGGGACAAAGCAGCCCACACCCTTCCCTGCATTTCTGGAGACCTTCTGGGACCAGAGACAACGAAATGCCTAAAGGCCAGCATAAAAACACAATCAACAAGATTCAGGGCAATATGGCACCACCAGAGCCTAGCAATCCTACTACAACAAGCCCTGGATATCTTAACACAGCTGAAACACAAGAAAATAACCATAAATCCAATCTTATGAAGATGACAGAATCCTTTCAAGAGGAAATTAATAAGTCCCTTAAAGAAATACAGAAAAATACTGTCAAACAGGTTTGAAAAATGAAAGAGAAAACTGTAAAAGAACTGAAAATGGAAATAGAGGCAATTAAAAAAAGTACAAATTGGGGAAATCCTGGTGTGATAGTTTGTATATGCATAGTTCAGGTAGTGGCACTATTTAACAAATGTAATCCTGTTGGAGTAGGTAGTGTCACTGTGAGCATGGGTTTTAAGATCTTCTTTTAGCTTCCTAAAAGTCGATCTTCTAGCAGCCTTTAGATGAAAATGCAGAACTCTCTGCTCTTTCTGCACCATGCCTGCCTGGACGCCATCATGCTCCTGCCTTGGTGATACTGGACTGAACGTGTCAACTCGTAAGACACCCCAATTAAATATCATCCTTATAAGAGTTGCCTTGGTCATGGTATCTGTTCAGAACAATAAAGCCCAAACTAAAACACATGGATATGGAAAACCTAGGAAAGCGACTAGGAATTACAGACAAAAGCATCACCAACAAAATACAAAAGATGGAAAAAAAATTTCAGATGTAGAAAATACAATAGAAGAAATTAATACAACAGGCAAAGAAAATGTTGAATCTAAAATGTTACCAACACAAAACATCCAGGAATTCTGAGTCACCATGAAAAGGTTAAAATGAAGAAACAAAGAAATTGAAGAAGAATACAAGTCCCAAGGTCCAGAAAATATTTTCAACAAAATCATAGAAAATTTCCCCAACCTAATAAAAAGCCTATTAGCTTACAAAAAGTTTACAGAACAGCCAATAAATTGAACCAGAAAATGACATCCTTCCATCACAAAATAATCAAAGCACTAAATAAACTGCAAGGCAAAAAGGACAAGTAACTTACAAAGACAGACTTATAAGACTTACATTCAACTTTTTTACAGAGACTCTAGAAGCCAGAAGGCCTTAAAAGCTGTCTTCCAGTCTTTAAGAGACTACAGATACCAGCCCAGACTAGCAAACACAGCTAAATTTTCAAGCTCTATATATGGAAAAAAACAAGATATTCCATGAAAAAAACAAATTAAAAAAAATATCTATACACAAATTCAGCCCAGCAGAAGATAATATAAGGAAAACCCCAACCCAAGGAAGTTGAGCACACCCAAAAAAACACAAGAAATAAATAAGCCCACACCAGCAAAAGCAAAAGAAGGGAAGCCACCATCAAAATAACAGTAATTATCAATTCTTGGTCATTAATATCCCTCAACATCAGTGGACACAGTTTTGTAATAAACAGACATGGGTGAACAGAATGGATATAAAACAGGATTTTTATTTCTGTTGCATACAAGAAATATATCCCATCATCAAAGATAGACATTGTCTCACAGAAATATCTAAAATTAGATTTCACTAAGCAAATGGACCCAAGACGCAAGCTATAGCAGTCATTTTTAATGTATAATAATTAGATTTTTACCCAAAGTTAAACAAATTCTGCAGCTATTTTGTTTAGTTACTATTATAAACTCTTTTGTTTATTTAATACTTTTGTTTATTTAATATCAACAAAAGGCAGATGTATGTAGAAAACCATGTTATGAAACTCAATATAAAAATTGAAAATTATGCTTTGCTTAAAACTTATTAGAACTTAATAGAAGTTTCTCTAAATAGCCCCTCCTTTGTCTTATATTTTTTCTCTTGATCCCTTACAGTCTTTCTCACAATTGACAATAAATCTCATTAATTTTAAGGTCCAACTGGAGAATTTTTAATATAGGTGTTTATCTATAAGTAGAAGTGTGAAGATTTTTTTTTCTGAATCACTACAATAAAATCAGTATAGGTAAGTAACAACGTTTAAAGTAAGGCCGATGAGAAGGTTTGCATGTTTGAAGAGAGACTTGGGGGACTATGTAACAGTCAGTTAAGCAATTTTAAAAATACAAATACAAAAGTCAAAAGAGTTGTAATAGTAATTCAGTCATTTTTAATAATATAGAATTATTTGTCGCGACCGCTCGACCAGGAAGACGGGCGATGATCTGTGTTCACTCGACCAGGAAGGAAGACGCCTGTGTCTGCTCGACCAGGAAGAAAGACAACAATCTACGCTCTCTCTCTCAACCGGGAAGAAGGATGCAATGACCGGGATCTTTTCAACACGCTTTATTGCAGGAGCACTCCATTGTGAAGCCGGGACTCAGAGCAGCCAGAGAGTGCTGCTTATATAGAGGGGAGAAGGGGTGTGGCTTTCCCTGATTGGTTGCCCTGTCGGGCCTAATTTGCATGTCCTCTCTGATTGGTCGCCCCATGACCTTATTTGCATACCCTCTCTGATTGGTCTTCTACTCGGACCTAATTAGCATAGGCCTATTTGCATAGTCCCCGCCCAGGGAGGGATTGCCGTGCAGGGATTGGCTAAGGCACCAATACCTTATTTGCATATACCCACTCGGGAGAGGTTTCCCACCAGAATCTGCTGATGCATGCGCAGTAGACTTGTTTGCAAGTGGTGCAACAGGAAACCATCTTGTAATGCTGGATCCGGATCGGCAGGCTACAACTATTATTATTATCATTATTACTAATGAGAATCTAATGATGACCTTAACCATGGTTAGTAATTGCTTTAGATCTAGTGTCTTTAGGGATGATCTAATAAGGTCTGTGAATTCAAATTTGAATTCATTCTATCTTATGTCCTATAAATCTTCATTTTTTAAAAATGGTTAAAGACACTGTTTCAGTTTTCAATAAAATAAATACAGGTGGTTATAAATCACCCACTTTAAAGCTCTTAATTCCTCAAAAAAAGTTGAGCTGATTAAATTTTTGTAGGTATTCAAATACATGGTTGTCTCCAGGGTAATGATCAATCACTTAGCTATAGCTGACCTTATTACTGTTAAGATTTTTTTTATGTATTATGAAATTGTATGCTGTCCTCTATAATTACAAAGTTGTAAATATCTCCAGTACAGCAGAAACAAGATACAAGCTGGAGGGTGACCTAACCAGAACATCATGTGTTCACATTTTCCTGGTCCATCTACGTCTTGCACATATTTTGTTACTGTCCAATACTCAACTGTACCCTATTCTTGTAAGAATGAGATTTCCTACTATAAACCAATAGATAAACTTCTCATGTTTGAAAGTTGGCTTCAAGCTAAGAACATGTAATAATACTATTTTTTTTCCCAAGGCATGGCAACTCCATAGCTTCCTGTCTTCTCTCCTTACTTTCTAACTTTTATAATACTGTAGGAAAAGAAGAAGGAAAACATAGGCTGCATTGATATTCTGCAGAGTGCACAATTGGGATGTTTACAGAGAAAATATTTACCTTATTTGCTGAACATTGTGAAAGTGAAACAAAAGGTTGTGATGAAACTTCATATTGCTTCACAGTTTTTTATCAGTTAATATGAAATATTGAAGTACATAAATCTCATGAATTATTAATAATTAAGTCTAAGCTTGGTGTAAAGTCCTGGAATATGCAGGGAGGAGTGTCAAAAGCAAAATCAATATAAAGTAGACAAACGGAAGCAACGAAATATAGAATCTGAATAGTACTCATTGTTATTCAGTTTCTTTTCATTTGTGAAACAAATAAATCTAGAAATCATAGCCACGTCTTACAAAATTCCTTCTAAGGTGCAGATAAACGTAAGAAATTGTGTCTCTTATGTACACATAAGTGTACTAAGGTCAGAAAAATATGAGCTGTGAATATTTTTATTCAGTATTGATTAAAGAGAAATTTATATGTTCTGTAAATCCCAGCAATGAAGTACAAACCAATAAAATCTCAAATTTCTGATCATGTGATTATTATACATTTTTCATTCATACTTGCTGCTACACCAGTCAAACTTAGGATGCAAGAGTTGCTTCATAATGTCCTATTTAATTCAGATCCCCATAGGTGAATTAGGACATAAGTTCAATGATGCAAAAACATTTGTGAGCAGAAATTCTTGAGCTCAGTGTAATAGTGCCTTCAACATAAAGGTGAAGTCAAGTAAGTGTTGCATCAACCTTTACAGAGAGTTCAGTTATTGTCAAAGGATAAAAATGATACTATCAATTTTATTAATAAAAGAAAATAATTAGGCAACTTTAGAAAATACTTATATCCTTACACTTAAACTCTTAACCTTCCAATAATGTGAATAGGATAAAGAGCATCAATCCGTTCTTCCAAATGCCTATCTAAATCCTCTTGTATATACAACACATTAGTAACATTTTTTGCTGAATGATTAACAAAAGTAGCTGTCTTAACTTTTTGTGTCAAATCAATTGCAGAAGCAGTGCTGCTAGCAATTAATGTAATTAAAGCTGTTATACCTGCAATAATCAAGCCCACTACCCTCTTGCTTCTGCTTAAAGCCTGACTCACTTCATCCAGTACTTGCAGGCTTTTTTTTTTTTTTTTCAGAAGACCAAGGTTCTGTCATACTCGGGGCAATAAAACAAAAGCTGGTTGATAGACCTCTATAACTTACATGCCAGATTTCAACACACTAACACAATTAGAAAGGATACTTTTCTTTTCGATTCTCTGTTCCATAAGGTCTAAAATCTTGAGGCAAGACAGCTTGTTCCATCAGGGATATAGGTTAACAAAGGCGGGTGGGAACATATATCTAATACAGCTTCCCAGTCACCATTGTCAGGGCACACAGCAAACTCACAGGTCAGCATCATTCTTTGTCCCGGTATCAGCATGTCTCACCAGTCACTCTGGCAGCTACCAGGTTCCTTCAGAGTCATGCAGAAAAAACACAAACATGCCCTCTTCCCATATTAAATACCTGATCAGGATCATGCCATATGCCAGTAAATGGATCCTTCACTTTCACCTATGCATAAGTATGCCTAGTCTAAATATCAGGCTAGAACAAAGAAGTAATTTCAGGCAGGAATCTAAATTTTATGCTAGAACAACGAAATAGGCTTTAGACATGAAAACGACCTTGGGCTAGGACAGGGAAGTAGGCTCATATATTTTAGCCATCCTGATAAGCCCTTAGAAACAGTGATCACAGGAGTGTTCATGGAACATTGCCTTGCTTATTCTTTGACTATTTGTGTTTATTGTCTTGCCTGTTCCTTGACTTTTTGCATCTATTGTATTGCTAGTTCCTCAACCTAGAACTGACCTTAATACTTGCATGAAATTAAAATGATATAAAAGCAAAAAGGAGGAGGGGGGATGGGATAGGGGTTTTCTAGGGAGGGGAAATGGGAAAAGGCAATGACATCTGAAATGTAAATAAATAAAATATCCAATAATAGAAAAAGAAAATACTTATATCATTCAAAGCTGAGAATTTCAGCTTATTTCCAGTTTGAATCTAAACTTTTAAGTAACAGTATCTTCCATTTGTAGCTTATAATATAAATACATGCTGATAGTGATATTTTATTGCTATAAGTATTTTAAAATAATTTGGTTAGTTAATAAATGAAAGTTGAACTATGAATATAATGTTTTTCATGTCACCTTGCTTCCATTATTTCAATGTTATGGTTTAAAGTGAACTATAAATGTCTTATGTCTTTATGATAGCTTCTTTTTAGTTACATCTACGACTATTTTTTGAATCAGATATCTTGACAAAGTATGCTATTTTAGAATACTGCACACTCTGTATAATTTTCTCCCAAACACTTTTTTATCTGAAATGTACATCTGAGAAGTAATGATGACATTTGCTATTGTGGTTAAAAAAAAAAAAGTCAAGAAGATTCTGTACTTAACACTTTTAGAGCCTGGGATGTGCCTGTTGAGATTTTGTTTTTGTTTTTTTTTTTTATAAAAGATGGATAATCAAAGAAACATGAGAGTGTAGATGGAAACAGGTGAAGTTAGAGCAAGGATACCTGAAAGGCTAAGTAGGACTGGAGGGAGGAAAAAGTAAGAGTGAGAGAAAAGTGATGTAACGTATTTTAATATGTATTATATAATATATAGATAGTTGGTAAATAATACATATGTGATTCTGCCCCACTTTTACCCTCACCTCCTCTCTTCCTTCTAGGTCCCTCCCTCCTGTACCTCCTGTGATTATTTTGTTACCCATTCTGGAAGGACTGAAGCATCCACACTTTGGTCTTCCTTCTTCTTGAGCTTTATGTGTTCCATGAGTTGTATCATGGGTATTCTGAGCTTCTTGCCTGACATCCACTTATCAGTGAGTACATACTATGTGTGTTCTTTTGTAATTGGGTTACCTCACTCAGGATGATATTTTCTAGTTCCATCCATTTGAATGGAGTTGTGTAGCAGGAGAAGGTGTGGAATTAGTAGCCACTAGAAAGTCTCAGATGCCAGGAAAGCAAGAGGCTCCCAGGACACAACAGGGATGAATTAGGTGAAATTCCCAACAAAGGAGAGAGAGAGAACCTGTAGAGGCCATATCTAGAGGTTATACACAGCTCCAAGTTTAGGAATGGGGCCACCCCCCATCTCAAAAATATTAACTCAAGATTTCTCCTTTCTAATGGAAATTCAGAAACAAAGAGAGGAACAGAGATGAAAGAAAGGCCACCCAGAGACTGCCCCACCTAGGGATTCATCACATCTGCAGACATCAAATCCTGACACTACTGCTGATGCCAAAAAGCACTTTCTGACAGGAAACAGTTATAGATGTCCCCTGAGAGGCTCTGTCAGAGCCTAACCAATACAGTTGTGGATGCTAGCAGCCAAACATCAGACTGAGCATGGGAATCCCAATGGAGAAATTGCGGGAAGGACTGAAGGAGCTGAAGGGGTTTACAACCCCACAGAAAGAACAATAATATTATCCAATCAGACCCTCCCCCTGGAGCTTCCAGGAATTAAACTATCAACCAAAGAGTACACATGAATGGACTCACGGCTCTAGTCGCACATGTAGCAGAGGATGGTCTTGTAGGGCATCAGTGGGAGGGGAGGCCATTGATCCTGCAGAGGCTCGATGCCCCGGCATCGGGAATGTTAGGGCTGTGAGATGGGAGTGGGTGAGTGGGTGGGTGAGCACCCACATTGAAGCAGGTTTGGGGGTGATGGGATAGGGGCTTTTTGGAAGGTAAATCAGGAAGGCGAATAACATTTGAAATGTAAATAAATAAAATAGCCAATAAGGGATGAACCCCCGAGGGAAAAATAATATGTATGAGTGTTTCCGTTCCTTTGTTCTTCTCTTATATATTATATCCAGACAACAACAGTTTCTCTTCTGTCCTCTCAACCCACCATCAATGTCCCCTCTCACCCAGATCCACCACTACCTCTGCCTCCCCTCAGTAAAGAATAAACTTCCCAGGGACATCAACCAAATACAGCATAACAAACTACAATTAGGTCAGGTATATACCATCACATTAAGGCTGGATGAGGCAACCCAGTAGGAGGAAAAGGGTCCCACAAATAAACAACAGAGTCAGGGATAAACCCTGCATTTGCTGTTAGGATTTGTGAAAGAACACCACCTAAATCAGCCATAACTAGTAGGCAGTGGATCTAGGTCAGACTCCTATAGGCTCCCTGATCTTCATAAAAACCCATGAGTCTCGGTCAGTTGATTCTGTGGGCTGTCTTCTTGTGGTGTGCATGACCCATTTGGTTCTTTTGATCTGTCCTCCTCCTTCGCTGCAGGACTCTCTGAGCTTTGCTTACTGTTTGGTTGTTTAAGAAGAAGGTTTATAAATAATTTGTTTCATCTTAACAAATTCTAGAACTAGTACTTTCTAAAACAATTGTTTAAAATGGTTGGCAAGTGCTCTCTCTCTCTCTCTCTCTCTCTCTCTC
>JANHMN010000001.1:41309542-41385129 GCA_030674055.1 Rhabdomys pumilio
AGAGAGAGAGAGAGAGAGAGAGAGAGAGAGAGAGAGAGAGAGAGAGAAAACAAAGGACAACTGGGAAGCAGGAGGTAGAAGGACAAACACAGGGTCTGGAAAACCCTCAAGTAATAAGGGTCTCATAGCTGGGGAATAGAGTAGTGAGGTGGTGAATCTGCCCAATCTAGACTTGCAGAACATATTCATAATTATTGAGTTGTGTTTTCTTTGACCAGTCCTATTTGGTTTGGAGATTTACTTCAACAACGGACCCTGAAACCAGGTGACCTGGATAAGTTCCACTCACCAAAGTTAACTTCCTTGCTTAACCCCTTGTGTCAAAAATATGATTGATCAATGCAAGAGCCTTACCCCATGCCCATTGCTTTGTGTTCCCATCCTATTAAAAGTTTATACAATCTCCCTTCCTGTACATGGTTCAGATATGGAACTGGCTGCCTCCCTACCTACACAAAAAGTAGAGGTTTCATTAGAAGCTCCTGCTTCTGAGGTGAGTTTTCTCATCTTCCATCCTGAACCCAACAGAGACATTGCATTCTATTAGATATTCCCATTCCTGCAATAGTCCCAAAGGGACTGGAAGTTGGTTCTGGGCAATCTGATGATGTGGAGTTTAGGGAGAAGTAAAAGGATATAAAAGTTTTTGGTGTATAATTTTTACTTGATAGACTAATATGAAACAGTGTTTTCAAGCATTAAAAATTATCTCAGGAAGACCTTAAAACAGAGATATTTGGGTGCATGATCACAGCTGTCTGTGAAGAGTGTGATAAGAAACAAGAGAATTAATTTACCTCAGTTATTTCCTTTATTTTTCTGCAATTGTGATTGTGAATTTTTATTTCACATGGAAAAGCACTCTGGAAAAAAGTGTATCCAGTGACATAGCTCAGTAGTCAAAGGCACCTGTAGCCAAGCCCAGTAACACAAGTTCTATCCTCCAGATCTACATGACGAAAGGAGCGTACCAACTTCAACAGTTCCAAACATATACATGTGTACAGAGGCACATGCACCCATCTTCAAGGGACACACACACATACAACACACAAACAAACACACACATATACATACACACACATATACATACACACACATACATATATGTATGTATTTATATATATAAATAAATAATGTGTAGTAAAAAAAGTAATTAGTTTTATTGTATTTTATTTTGTTTTAAGGTCTATAATAATGCAAAAGAATTATGTTGTCAAGTAATCACAAAAATTATAAATAAATCACACCATTAGCTAACATGATGCACTTTTTTATAAATATTCTTAAAATTAAAACCATAATTTAAATTTTGCTTAAAATTATAAAACAACTTAGTGTGGATAACATAATAGATTTGAATATTAATAGCAGATTTTATCAGTTGACTTTAATTCTGTCCAAAATCATTATTTCCTTCAGGAAAAACAAACCCAAATTCAGTCATAACTTTTGGTTATAAAATTGTTTATTACTTTTAGTATTAGTGTTAATATCCATATTTGAAACAATATTTATCAAAATCAGCAAAAATTTTCAATTCATTGCCAAACTTATAGAAATGAAGGAGCAAATGATTTATAATCATCTCATTAAACAAAATATACAAGAAAATTCCTTCGTTACATGAAAATATATACTAAAAGCAAAGGTGACTTATCATAATTTTTTTTAAATCTTGTAATATCCATTTGTTCTGGTCCTTTCTGTTTTGAAGTGTAAGTATATATCAATATTTAATAAAACACAAACATTTACGAGATATAGGCTTATTGCAATTATATATTTCTTCTTGTGTGAATTATAGATTGTATCTTTCATGCAGACAGTTATTCAAAGAATTCTTTTTTTATTCTTTTAGTATACATGGGATGTACAATAGTGTTCATTTCATTTCTGATACTGACTTTTTTCTCTCATTCCCTTCTCTCTACTCTCTGGGTTGATTTGTGTGTGTGTGTGTGTGTGTGTGTGTGTGTGTGTTTGTGTGTGTGTGTGATTGTGATGGCTTATAGATTTTTTAACTGATTACTATTTATATTAATTTATTTTTTCTCATAATATTTATCTTCTACTTATTTTTCTTTATTTTTAAAGAATTTCATATTACATTTTGTTTCTGATTTCTTAGCATAAAAGTAAATTTCTTTTCTTCTCATAAATGATTGTATTATCATAATCTTTACCATCTTAACAAATTGGTTTATTTATCTATCTATGAACCTATTTATTTATTTACCTATCTATTTGTTTATTTTACAATTTGGAGTGATGCTTAGTGTTTTTAATATACAAATAATTGAATATACTTCAAAGTAAATTTATTATTAAAAGATAATAGACAAATCATATATCCCATTAAAAAATTGCTTTTCCAGTCATCTGACTGAAAGAATAAAAATTTTACATAGATACTGGAAACATTAAACAATACTCAAAATTCCTCAGCCACATATAAGAATGAGCAATATGATTTGAAACTGGACACAACTCATAATGAAGCTATTCACTATTCACCAGAGTTATTAATAGGTAAATGGCACTTAAAAAGATGTCCAACATCATTAGTCCTCAGTGCAGCACAATAAGATCCTGGTGACATATTACAGCACACATGTCAAAATTGCTAAAAGGAAAAGTAGGTCACAGTGTACAATGTTAAATAGTATATTCAAAACTTGCATCTTAACTGTTTTTGTTGGGATGTAAAAAAGTTACTAACCATCTTGAAAATAAGTTTGCATTTGTTTTAAGCACTAAACACAAAGAAAACATTCTTAAGTAGCATTCAGCAATAGCATCTTGATGTATTTATCCCAGAAAAATAATATTATGTCCCCAAACCCCCTGCTCCTCACTTTTACAGTTTTTTCATTGGTATTGGTCATAAAATAGAAATAGCCAAAATATTCTTTAATAAATTGGATTCATAAAGTGTTGCACAGACATATCATGGATTTTGTCATCAATCTAAAAGATGAACCATTGGTATACTCAACCACTCAGATAGGTGTTCAGGCCCAGCAGAAACTTATCAATAGGACATTATCAAAATGAAGTAAGAATTACACTATTAACTCCCATGGAATAAAGATAGTGAATGTGAGAAGTTGACTGATTAAAAATAGCCCCAAGAGATCTTTATGCCAACACAGTGGTTATGTATTTGAACATGAATCTGCATGGGCCATAAAATACATAGATATATAACTGCACATATCAATGTCCATTTCATGGTTTTAATTTTAATGATAATTAAATAAATCATACTTTTGGAACACCAATGTAAAATAAGTAGCACCTCCTTACAGTGTCTTTAAATCTTCTCGTTAATCTTAAATTATTCAACAACATTTTTATTAAAAAATAGTTTTAAAATGAGATCTATTATGATTTTGATTTCCTATTGTCTATCTCTTCATAGATTCTCTACTCTTCTACATCTTTTCTTTCTGTCTGCATTAAGATTAAATAGGTATCTAATATAATAATAATAATAATAATATAAAATCAAAATAAAAAAGCCAGAGTAGTACAAAAAAAAGATAAAACACAAAAGAAAAAGCTCAAGAAAGAATTATAGGTACAGAGATAGACACAGAGAAATTCTATTAAAAAACAGAACCAAAAACTTCATATATATCAACAGGACCTGTTAAACAAACAAACAAATAAGCAAAAAGCAAAACAAAACCAAAAACCTGACAAAGCATTGTATGACAAAGAATCTCAAAAACCATTTACAGATGACTGAAAAAGATAAGAATATCTAATTTATCACCTGATAAAACTTGTCAAACTTCTTTTGAAAAAAAGTTCTTGTAAGGAACAAGCTGGTAATGACAGTGATTCATCAATTGTGTTTTATAACACTCACAAATTAGGAGCAATAAAGTATAATGTGAATTTTGTATTGCACAATGTGATGGCATAGTTTGTTAAATCAAATTTTATATGATTGGTTATTTTACAGTCCAATTTTACGTAATATTCACAATGCACTGAGGCTTACAATATTTTAGGCAAATTTCAGTCACTATTTTATTGCCTATATTTTACATATAACTGAACAAAACAAAAGGCGACATACATTTTTCCAGAATAGAGTTCAAATGAAATGCATATTTGGAAGACTTAATATAATCTGTCTTTAAGTCATAGTCACTGTTGAAACATGGAAAACCACAGACAATTTTGTGTTTACAGTCCATAGGTCAGTCATATGCGATGACACAAAATAGATACATTTTGTAACATTACTAGAAAATATTAACCAACTACTTTGAAGCTGTGGTAATCCTCGTGTTAATCAGGCTTAGGAGAAAGATTGAGCCTGATTTCTTCTTTGTGCTGAAGCCTATGATTAAATAGACTTCAGAGTAAAGTTGAGCTTGGCTCTTGCTAATTTTCAATAAAGAGGATGACCACCAGTGCCTTCTCTGTAGCAGCTAGTACACCTCACACTCCAGCAAATATTCACAGTGACCTTGGAAGGTACCTTACCAGGGAGGCTCACAATTTTCTTTTGAATAATGATAACAATTTTATAAAGTCATCTTTGATATCCTCAGTAGAATAAATCTTGAGTTGATAATTAGTCTTTGAAGAAAATTACCACTAAAGTTCACTTAGAAAAAAAAATGGTATACTATACCATGTATTAGACATATACTTCTATGGTGAACTGCATCAGCAAAAATCCATCTCAGATACTTCTTATTTCTGAAGGTGAATGTCTTTGATATTGTGTAACTAAGGTCATCTGACAAGTATATCCTGTGTGAATGTATTTGGGCCTAGGCTCCCATTTTGTCATCTATAAACCTTGACATTAAGAATAATAGACAATATATTATATCAACATCTTCTCACAAATCACTGCTGTGAATATTTTTACTTCATGAATAAGCCTCTTATAATTGTTTGCCCTTTTAATATGGCCTCCATTTGATTCTTGTCATATTAATCTACCAGTTTCTGTTATTTTAGCTTTGGCAATATCATTATCTAATGTTTGACTACATATTTTATTTTTCATCTTCATTGTGTAGTCCTCCAAAAAAGTTCTAACTTATCAGGACTTTTAATTTCTTGTGAAACTATTTTCTTTTCTCAGCCAACCAGATGCTGCTTGAATTTGTATTCAACTGTTTAGTACCCAAAACACCCTGTATCTCATTCATCAGAAGTATCTTCAATACTCTCATCTTTTATCTTCCTTACAATAACTCAATGAATTCAACAATAAAACAAATTTCTAATTCACAACTCTAGTTTTTGAGTATATTGCTTAATATTTTAGTGGTAGTCAAAAAATTTGGTAATTTGCTTCATTAGAAATCATAATGTCTGGAAAACTCTTTAATTCCATGCCTTATTTTTAATTGAGTTTTTCTTCATGTTTATTTTTTGGTATTTTTGTATATTTTAGATACTTCTCTCAGATATGTAGCTGGCAATGATACTTAATTGTCCTTTCTTACAAGTTGGTGATTATTTTATGTGTCCCTGGATATCACCCTTCCCTTTTACTGACTCCAGAATAATCCACTTAAAAACTCCCCATCACTTCCTTAGTTAGTAAAAGTGTAAGAAGGCTTTGTAGACATAACTGTCTTAGTGCAATATAGTTTTAGCCAAACACATACATGTCTACTAAAATATTAATTTTTCCATTTATTTATTTACTTATTCATTCACTTGAAGTCAGGATCTCAGTCCATCCTTTCCTCCCATTTTCCCCCTCATCAGTTTCTTACCTAACTCCTCTTGTCCTCTCCTCTGAGAAAGGAGACTACCCTAGTCCCATATCAACTCAATCTGACCCATCAAGTCACTGCAGGACTATCATATCCTTGCCCAGTCAGGGGAGAAGGATAAACAGTCAGGGAGCAAAGCCAAGGATAGCATTTCTTCCAGGTTTTGAGGGAGCATAGTGTAACTGTCCTCTGAGAGGCACCATCCAGTAACTGACTAAAACAGATACAGAGGGACATAAAGGGGTTAGGGACTCCGCAAAAAGGCCAACAAAATCAACTAATCTGGACCCTTAAGAGCTCCCAGAGACTGAACCACCAAAGAGCATACATCACTGACCTAGGTCCTCAATACATACGTACCAAAATACTGATTTATGTTTATTTTCGTCTCAGTGACTTCAATTTAGTATATTTTCTTGCTTTAAAAATGTTCATAATATCTACTATTCAGAATCATTTGCAATTTTAACTTCCATCATAGAAACAATTTTAAATAATCAGTTACTAATTTTCTGTTGTACTTTATTCTCTCCAAGTTTCAACCCCACTTACCTTCCAAAGAGGCAATTTTTAAATTCTCTACAAATTCTTCATGTCCAGCATTGATTTATAATAATATGTTTCTTTATTTATTTCAATATTTCTTCACTGAAATTGCCATTATAGAGATTATATGATACTTTCTTCTTGGTCAATTTGATGAAAAGTTTTTTTTCTTTTCAACTACAGCATTGCCTTGAACGTCTACACTTGTTATTTTGCTGGCCGTGACTCTTTGTTATTGATCTCCTTTATTTTCATCTCTAAAGCACTGGTGTTTCATAAAAGTCTCTTTTGTACTTTCATGTTCTTAACTACAATTCTCTTTGATTACCTATTTATACCCTTATGTGTTGAATTACCAGCTACTTGCTGGTGACTCAAACATCAGAGCTCTTTTCTTTTTCTGAAAATTTTCCATGACAGACACTTAATATGTTATCAACATTTATTTCTTCATGAACTTTCTTTCAACGGACAAGTCAATGACTCAGAAGCCAAATGCCTTGGACTTAATTAAAAGATTTTATATTCTGTATTATAAGGGAATAAACTCATTACTTATGGATATTTAAATTTCTTCACTGATAAAATGTGAAAACAATGATGCAACAGTAAGGCAGTTGAAAGACTATGTTAATATATGCATAACACTAGGAAGAATATCTGACTATACAAACTGTTCAGTAAATATTAGTTCTTGCTAATGCTGTTGGAGAAGAAAACAAAACATGATCTGTATTCCCTCAGTATTAGGTTAACTTCGTTTTGTAGGCAGTGATTAGTTTAAAAGCTCACTATTTATAGACATGTGTGAGAACAGCTAGAGTAGTCTTAGAAAGAATTCTATATAATTCTCATTGTAAGACATCACTGGCACTTTTTTTAAATTTATTTTTATTGGATATTGTATTTACATTTCAGATTTTAGCCCCTAACTTCTTGGGCTCTCTAAACTTCAGTTCTAGAGTTAAGAGTAAAGATGAAGGTGCTGTGTCTGCCTGTACCACATAATGAAAAACAGGACAGCCCAAGCTATGTCATAGACGTCCTATTATTTCTATAATGACTATTTGCAGATATTGAAAAATAGAGAAGAAAAGTGAATTTGTCAGTGCCCCTCTTAAATATAACATAATTAAACCTAACAATTAAAAATGAATTCCCACTACAATCACAATATGTATGTCTGCATATGGAGAATATAGAAAAAATCTGGATAACAAGAGAGAGATTTCTACAAAATCTTGATAATTATGGTAACAACAGTTTCCTTCAATTGTTGGACATTTAATCCTGTCTGGTATTATTGTTGGTTTGCTTTAACTGTAGCCATTAAATATAATATCTGCCTTGATCTAACAGTGCTGAAAAAAAATGAAATGTAACTACATTTGAAAAATCATTTGTGACTCTTAGACTTTTAAAAACCCATTTAAATATAAGCTTGTTAGTCTCTGTTTTATATAACTTGACATTAGAGAAAATGGCCCCATTTTCTCTTACCTAAAGTGTATTGTTATAACACTTTTCAATGCTTCTTCATCATGGGATCTGATCTTATTTGTGCATGTTTGTAATTCTGGTAATGAATATGTAAGATGCCAGGCTAGTCTTGGCATATCCTTGATTCTTAACTCCTACTTTATTCACCTTCCATAGATTCTTTATGAGTAACTAAAAATTCCACGAAACCATAAAGCCTCAGAACACTATGTTACAAAAAAGATGTTAGATGCAAAATACCACATCATGAATATCTTCAGTGACAGGAAGCAGAAAGCATTTGACAGCTACCTGCTAGCAGACATACAGATTTTGTTTACTCAGAACGATAAGATGGGAACAAAATGAACTACAGGAGCAGAAAATGTTCTACTCCATAATTAAGGACATGGGTACGTGATGAGCTGGCCAAATTCCTTGTTACTTATGAATTTAGCAGCTTTTGGAGTAGATGATTATTACTATTTCTATTGCCACACAGGAACTCTGGGGGCCAGAAAGACTGATGTGTTGTGGAAGTCACAAGTTTCCTATAAGCAGAGGTGAGACTGGATTCAGGTCATCTGCCTCCATGAAACCAAGAACAAAATCACTCAGAGTAGTGAAATAAACCAGGAAAGCAGAGCTCTGCAGAACTTAATAAAGAAGATTCACTGGGCTTTTCGAATAACCCATGTCATTTCCTGTGCCTTTTTATTCTGTCTTTATTGCAAATGCCTTACTTAGATTCTAATCGTAGAATTTAATTTCTAAAGGAGGAAGGAAAAATAAACCTCACACAATGACTGTGTTTCAACTAGCCAGCATTTCAAACAAAAAAGAAAAGTGTTTATATAAAACATTATATTATTACACTAATATAAAAATAGATAAAATACAAGATTCAAAATTTCAAAATAATAACTTTACTTAAAAAAATCTTTAATAACTGCTACAGATTTCAATATTTATATAAACTTTAATAATACACATTGCTATGTGACAACCAGGTTTGACAAGCATGTCTTAAGCATATCTTTTATGAATATACAAACAATAAACTATATGTTGGAAGACAAAATTTGCTGTACATACTCAGTTGCATATTATGCACTAATCTAAACTAGAAATAAGCCACTGGATGACTTTATTTCTTTATCTGCTGGGGATTAAATCTAAGGTCTCCTGTATGCTAAATATATATTCTACATCTGAGTTGTATTTGCATCTCCTAAAATTTTTCTATGTATATTTAAGAAAAACATTTAAGAATGAATATGTCCTTCAAACAAATAAACTGAATAAACTGATAAAAGACCAAGCTAATAGTTCCATAACTTACCTAGATTAACATATGATTTTTCTAACTGAATAAGTTTCAACTATTCAACACTAACAGGAAAAGAAACATTTGGCTAACGTACATCTGAAATTTGTCCTTTGACTTCTTACAAAGAAACTTTTGGTGAAATCCTACACAAACATCTATACTTTATATGAAAGCTTTGAAACATCTAAATATTTCATTTAAAACATTAGAAATAACAAATATGGATAATGTAGATTACATTCAAAATGACTTTTGACCACAATCTTTTGTTAAGTGTTAAGTGAGGTTTTGTAATTTTACACTTTGAAACTATTTCTTTAAAGTCAGATTGCTATATTTTTAACTTTAAAGTAGAAAATTTACTTATAACCATGACATTTTTAATAATATATTATTTTAACTGTTTCAAAGAAACAATATTCTTATGAAAGTGTTATTGCTTCATAACTACATGAACTATATAGCTATATAACTTCATAAGTATAACAAATTATAACTTTACTATTAGATATCAGACATAGAATAGTTCATGGATTATCAAACTACTGATTTGAATACAAATTTAAAGTATTAATTATGACTTATTGAATCATTATAAAATATAACTTCCAATAAAGTTGCTTTTATATTTCAAGAGTCTTTACAATCATCCTAAAATAACAAAATTATGTTGAATTGATTTTAGTATATATGGAAACATAGCAGAATCTGGATAGCCAAAACAATTTTGAACAACAAAACAACAATCACCATCACAGATGTCAAATAATGTGATATTATAGAAGAAACATAATCAAAACACCATTATACTACCTAAGACAGACAAACTGACCAATAGAATAGAATTAGGATACACTTGAAAGCCCATAATTCTAAAGCCACATAACTTTTGACAAAGAAGGCAATAATGAATAAAGAAGAAAAATGATCATCTTGAACATACAGTGCTACTAACAGTAGGTAATTACATGCAAGAAAATGAAAATAGCCTGTTTTTTCTCACCCTGAACAAAATTCAGCATAAGACCTAGTACCATGTGCTGAGATTTGGTCTTTTGCTATGCATTGCAATCTTAAGTGCAGGCCCCCAAGACCTGGTTGCCCTAGTGACAATATGTGCCTGTGGCCACAAGTTATTTCTGATTGGTAAATAAAGACGCCAATAGCCAACAGCTGGACAGAAGAGACATATGTGGAATTTAAAATTCCCAGGCTTGGGGTGAGAGGAGAACCACAAAAGAGAGAAAGAAGATGAAGTAGCAAGAAGACACAATGGGTTAGGAGTTAAGAAAGCATGGCCCTGAGGGCTGGCCAGTTGGAGTTAAAAGAATCCCAGATGAAACAATGAATAATAACTCAGGGTTATCGATAGAAAATATATTTTAATAGCATAGAGAGTAGATATCTGCCTAGCTCTTGTGCTGTTTAAGGTTTATTGTAAATAATAAAAGTTGTGTGTCTTTTATCTGGCAACTAGATGGTCAAACGTGGGGTAGAAACCTGGGATTGGGATTAAGCATTTCTACAACCACCATGAATCAGATAACAACAAAATTAGGGAATGTACATTAAGTTATAAGAACAAGAAATGACTTTCTAAGCATGACCTATAGTGTAGACACTAACAATTGAAAATTAGAATCTCATTAAACAAAATCCTTTTGTACAGCAAAGAATATTATCCAATGAGCAAAACAAAACAGCAGGCTAAAGAATAGATAAAAATGTTTACCAGCTATACATGTGATAGTCTGTATCTAAATCATACTAAAAACTAAGTAAAAATTCCTAAATATAAAAAAGTAACAACCTGTTTTTAAAAATGGGGTACAGATCTAAACTAAGAATTCTCAAAATACAAAAGGCTAAGAGATGTTTTTAAAATATATCTAGTATCTTTAGTTAACATAGGGAAATGAAAATTATAACTACTCTAAGATTTACTTTTTATAAATATAGACAGAATGGCTAAGATAATCAACTTAACAAGGACAGGAATGGATATAGTGAAAAGGATGCACTCATTTACTGCTGTAAAGAGTAAATATTGGTGAAGCCAGGATGAGAACCAGTATGTATATTTTTTTCTAAAGCTAGAAGTAGTCTGTCTTGAAAGACAGGAGATTGAAATGAGTTTTGCATACCAAAGTATAATGGATCTAGGTTTCATCTAATGGTTACTTTAGTGCAATCACAAAATGAATAGATTAACCGTTAGCTTAGAATGCCCATAGCTTGATAGAAAATTCATGTGGAGTGATCAGTTTAGAAAAACAGGCTCCAATAAGTGATGAATGTTAAAATGGCCTTTTTTTGCATTTGATTTTCTAAAGTAGTAACTTTGAGAGTTCTATAAAAATGTATTGCTTTGTAGAAAGAAAAAAGGCAAAAGAATGACTACAAGCTAAGAATATTTTCTTGACACAACATGGATAGCTGAACATTTTAAGTCACAGTAGTAGTGACAACATTTACATTCTAGACATTACCCCCTCCCAGCCCTTCCTCCTTCAGGTCTTCATTTCATTCCATTTCCCTTCACCTCTGATAGGGTACTCCTCTCTCCTCCCTCCCCAGGCATTGCCCTTCCCTGGAGCCTCAAGTCTCTGTAGGATTAGGCATATCCTCACCAACTGAGACCAGACAAGTTAGTCCTTTGCTATATATGTGCCAAGGACCTGGGACCAGCCCGTGTATGATCACTGGTTGGTGGCTTACTCTCTAGGATCTACCATGGGTATAGGTTTCTTAACACTGTTGATCTTCCTACAGAGTTGTCATCTTCTTCATCTCCTTCAATGGTTACCCTAACTATTCCATAGGGGTCCCATACCTCAGTCTAATGGTTGGCTATATGTGTCTGAATCTGTCTCATTTAGCTGCTGGTAGAGCATCTCAGAGGACAGCCATGTTAGGCACCTGTCTGTAAGCACATCATAGCATCAGTAACAGTGTCAGGCTTTGGTGCCCTTTCATGAGATGGATCTCAAGTTGGGCTTACAGTCGGGGTCCCCCACAGTATTATTATTAGTTCCTGCAATAAAGGCTGATGAGAAGAATCCAACCGTGTTGTGTCTGCTTGCTGGACAAGTTGGGAGCGACAATCTGGTGGCCCATACAGGGAACCCGAGGACATTGACCTCGTGGATTCAGAACTCATCAGTCTAGGAGCTGCGGTACTGGTAAGAGAACAAAGAAACTAAGTTCTTGAAAAAAAGAATACAAAAGAATAGAAAAAGAAAAAAATTGCAATTTCAATTCAGGAAGAATACCAGCATGATAAAAGAAGTTGGACTTAAAGTCTCACCCACAGGTAAGAACTATTGGCAACCGATTGCTGCTGAGAAAAGCAGTCAGATTTCTGAATGTGGTTTCTGGTAGGTTGATCATGCTCCATTGTCCGTTTACTCTGTTGGCCATTTACTGCTGGGCATGAAGCTTACCCTTAAGAGTAGTTTGTTTTCCCAGAGACACTTCCTTGGAGGAAGTTTTCTGTCGGTAGCCAACATTAGAAGATGGTGCCGACTGCCTGCCTGCCTCTTCAGATTTTTCTGGTAAACAGGTATTCTGCACATGCGTCTTCATGATTCTGGTGTGTGCCCCTCCCAAGTGGGCATATGCTAACGAGGTACTGTAGCCTTAGCCAATCCTTACATTGGCAACATCTGCTTCTCTATATAAGCAGCACCCTTCAGCTGCACGGGGTCCCCCACAGTATTATTATTAGTTCCTGCAATAAAGGCTGATGAGAAGAATCCAACCGTGTTGTGTCTGCTTGCTGGACAAGTTGGGCGTGACAGCTTTCTTCTTCAAGTTAACAATTGGAGATAGCTTCTGGCTTGTGGATGGGTGTGTGTATGTCCATTTTTTTTCTAGATTTAGGAGTCCATCTGGGGCAGAACTCTGCAGGTATTTCTATACCACCTCAGTCTCTGTGAGTTTGTTTGTGTGTCAGTCTTGTTGGGTTAGAAGTTCTTGAGTTCTGGGTGTCCTCCATTACCTCTAACATTTATGAATTTTCTGCCTACATATCCTCAAGATTCCCTGAGTCCTGGAGGAAAAAAATTGATGGAGATATCCTGTTTAGGGATAAGTGTTCCAAAGTCTCTCATTCTGCATATTGTGGGTGTCTATATTTTCTCATCATCTAGAGGTTTCTCTGATGATGGTTGAACAAGGAACTGATCCATGAGTATAACAGAATGTAATTAAGGGTTATTTTATTGTTACTTCCTTATAAGAAAACAGCAGTATACTGTTTTGCCCTAAGTCCCTGGGATAAATCTCAGGTTCCTGGTTATCCAAGCAGTGTCAAGTTTGGGTTTCACCTCAGGGAGTGGGCCTAAAGTCAAATCAGATATTGGTTGCCCAATTTCTCAATATCTGTGCCATAATTGCACAAGAGCATCTTGAAGCAAGACACAATTGAAAATAAGAGATTGTGTATGACAGCTTGGTGTTTACATTTTTATTGTGATAGTGTGCAGAGTATCTTCTGATTCCAAAGACACTTGTACATAGGGGTGAAGGCTTTATGTAGGCACAAATTCATCCTCTCCACATTTTGTATGTTGTGTGTTTTCTTTTCTTCTTTCTTACTTTCTTTCTTTCTTTTCTTTCTTTCTTTCTTTCTTTCTTTTATTTATTTATTTTTTTGAGATCAACCTTTAGTCTCTGTTCACATCATAAAACTCCTTTGGCCAACATACCAATTACATGTAATTTATTCTCATTATTGATGGCTTCTTTAGGCAACAAGAAATGTTCTATATCCTCCATTATCTGGTGATTTCATTTAGATCCCCTTCATATATATATGTGTGTGTGTGTGTGTGTGTGTGTGTATGTGTATGTATGTGTATATGTATGTGTATATATATATATATATATATATATATATATATATATATATGCATATATATGTATGGAAGATTCTAATTCATTAGATTTCCATACTATGCCTCACATGGTCCTTAATTTTACATTTCTTACCCATATTCCCTCCATTCTCCTACCTCTCCATTTGATCTTTCCATTCTAGTACCCTTCATCCAGCTTAAACTATTCTTATTTTGTAGAGACATATATCTATCTCACCCCAATTCTTTACTTTGCTCCTAACCAGTATGATTCTATAGAGTATAGTCTGTTCATTATTGACTTAATAGCTAATATAAACATATAAGCAAATACATACCAATATTTTTCAGAGTCTGAGTTCTCTTACTCAAGAACTCATAATGATTTTTATATTTCTATTAACTTACCTGCCATGTTAAAGCTTTTAAACACACACACACACACACACACACACACACACACACACACACACACACACACATACACACATGCATATATATAATCCTTTTGAAGGCCTCATAGACATTGAGTCATTGTGCATGAGGTTAGTGAAGTGCTGGGAGCTGTGCCTCACTTCAGGGCAATAGGAATATGCCCATTCTGATGGAGAAGTGCCATGTATAGGTCTCATATATGCAAAAATGAGGCACAGATATCCCTGTCACATGTGGAAGACATCTGAGACAAATGCATTCACTACTAAACCTTCCATATATACATATGCATATATATGTATGTGTGTACATTATTATGTATATGAATATGCTATATATATGTAATATATATATATATATATATATATATATATATATATATATATATATTCTACAATTTCTTTGTGCATAGATTATGGCTTCCAGTTTAGTAGAGTTTTTTTTCATATTTTTTAATTGGATATTATGTTTACATTGCAGATTTTATCCCCTCACCCCATTCCCCCCCCCCCCCCGGAACCCCCTATCCCATTCCCCCTCCTGCCTCCACAAGGGTGTGCCCCCACCTACCCTCCACTCTCCTCTCCCCACCCTCGAATTCCTCCCCTCTCCATGTTCACCCTTCATGAGACCAAGGATCTCCTCTCCAACCCATGCCAGACAAGGCCATCATCCACTAAGTATACAGCTGAAGTCATGGGTGCCTCTTTTTGTGCTCCCAGGCTGGTGGTTTAGACCATGGGGAGCTCTGGTTGGTTGGCACTGTTGCTCTCCTCTTGGGGCCACCAACACTTTCAGCTCCTTCAGTCCTCTAACTTCTCCATTGAGAACCCTTGATCAGATCAATGGGTAGCTGCGAGCATCCACCTCTGGATATGTCAGACTTTGGCAGAACTCCAAGGAGACAGCTACATCAGGCTCCTGTCTGCATGCACTACCTGATATCCATATCAGCATCTATCTTTGGTGACTGCACATGGGACAGATATCATGGTAGAGTGATCTCCAGACGGCCCCTCCTTGACTTTCTGTCCCACACTTTGTCACCATATTTGCTCCCTTGAGCATTCTGTCACTCCTTCCAAGTAGGACCGAGGCATCCACACTTGGTCTTCCTTCCTCATGAGCTTCATGTGGTCAGTTATTTGAATCTTGGCTATTTCAAGCTTTTGGGCTAATATCTGCATATCAGTGAGTAAATATCATGTGTGTTCTTTTGTGATTGGGTTACCTCACTCAGGATGATATTTTCTAGTTCTATCCATTTACCTAAGAATTTCTTGAATTCATTATTTTTAATAGCTGAATAGTACTCCATTGTGTAAATGTACCACGTTTTTTGTATTGATTCCTCTGTTGAAGGGTTCTTTCCAGCTTCTGGCTATTATAAATAAGGCTGCTATGAACATAGTGGAGCATATGTCCTTGTTATATGTTGGAGCATTTTCTGGGTATATACCCAGGAGTTGTATAGCTGTGTCCTCAGGTAGTGCTATGTCCAATTTTCTGAAGAACCGACAGACTGATTTCCAGAGTGGTTGTACCAGCTTGCAATCCCACCAACAATGGAGGAGTGTTCCTCTTTCACCACATCCTTGCCAGCTCTACCATCACTTGAATTTTTTTATCTTAGCCATTCTGACTGGTGTGAGGTGGTATATCAGGGTTGTTTGATTAGCATTTCCCTGATGACTAAGGATGTTGAGCATTTCTTAAGGTGCTTCACAGCCATTCGAGTTTCCTCTGTTGACAATTCTTTGTTTAGCTCTGTTCCCCATTTTTAATAGGGTTATTTGGTTGTCTGGAGTCTAATTTCTTGAGTTCTTTGTATATATTGGATAATAGCCTTATTTTGGGTCTAGGATTGGTAATGATCTTTTCCCAATATTTTGGTTGCTGTTTTATTTTATTGATAGTGTCTTTTGCCTTATAGAAGCTTTGCAATTTTATGAGGTCCAATTTGTCAATTCTTGATCTTAGAGCATAAGCCATCGGTGTTCTGTTCAGGAACTTTTCCCCTCTGCTGAAGTATTTGAGGGTCTTCCCCACCTTCTCTTCTCTTAGTTTCAGTGTATCTGGTTTTATGTGAAGGTCCTTTATCCACTTGGTGTTGAACTTTGTATAAGGGGATAAGAATAGATTGATTTGCATTCTTCTACATGCTGAACTCCAGTTGACCCAGCACCATTTGTTGAAAATGCTGTCCTTTTTCCACGGGATGGTTTTAGCTCCTTTGTCAAAGATCAAGTGACCAGAGGTGTGTGGGTTCATTTCTGAATATTTAATTCTATTCCACTGATCTTACTGCCTGTCTCTGTACCAATACCATGCAGTTTTTAATCACTATTGCTCTGCAGTACAGTTTGAGGTCAGGGATGGTGATTCCTCCAGTAGTTCTTTTATTGTTGAGAATGGTTCTCACTATCCTGGGTTTTTTGTTATTCCAAATGAATTTGCAAATTGCTCTGTCTATCCCTATGAAGAATTGATTGCATTGAACCTGTAGATTGCTTTTGGCAAGATGGCCATTTTTACCAAGTTAATCCTGCCAATCCAGGAGCATGGGAGACCTTTCCATCTTCTGACATCTTTGATTTCTTTCTTCAGAGACTTGAAGTTCTTGTCATACAGATCTTTCACTTGCTTGGTTAGATTCACTCCAAGATATTTTATATTATTTGTGACTATTTTGAAGGGTGTCATTTCCCTAATTTCTTTTTCAGTCTGTTTATCCTTTGAGTAGAAGAAGGCTACTGATTTGTTGATTTTATATCCAGCCACTTTGCTAAAGTTGTTTATCAGGTTTAGGAGTTCTCTGGTGAAAGTTTTAGGGTCATTTAAGTATACTATCATATCATCTGCAAATACTAAAATTTTGACTTCTTTTCCTATTTTTATCCCTTTGACTTTCTTTTTTTGTCTAATTGCTCTGGCTAGGACTTCCAGTACTATATTTAATAGGTAGGGTGAGAGTGGCAGCCTTTTCTAGTGCCTGATCTTAGTGGTATTGCTTCAAGTTTCTCTCCATTTAGTTTGATGTTGGCTACTGGCTTGCTCTATGTTGCTTTTACTATGTTTAGGTATGGGCCTTGAATTGTTGAACTTTCCAAGACTTTTAACATGAAGAAATGTTGAAGTTTGTCAAATGATTTCTCAGCATCTAATGAGATGATCATGAGGTTCTTTTTCTTTGAGTTTATTTATGTAGTGGATTACATTGATGAATTTCCAGATATTAAACCATCCCTGCATTCCTGGGATAAAGCCTACTTGATCGTGATAGATGATTGTTTTGATGTGTTCTTGGATTCAGTTTTCAAGAATATTATTGAGTATTTTTGCATCAATATTCATAAGTGAGATTGGTCTGTAGTTTTCTTTCTTTATTGGGTCTTTGTGAGTTTTAGGTATGAGTGTAATTATAGCTTCATAGAACGAATTGGGTAGTGTTCCTTCTGTTTCTGTTCTGTGGAATAGTTTGAAGAGAATTGATATTAGATCTTCTTTGAAGGTCTGATAGAATCCTACACTAAAACCTTCTGGTCCTGGACTTTTTTTGGTGGAGATACTTTTAATGACTGCTTCTATTTCTTTAGGGATTATGGGACTGTTTAGATAGTTTATCTTCTCCTCGTTTAGCTTTGGTACCTGGCATCTGTCTAGAAAATTGTCCATTTCATCCAGATTATCCAATTTTTTTGAGTATAGGCCTTTGTAGTAAGATCTGATGATGTTTTTAATTTCCTCAGTTTCTGTTATGTCTCCCTTTTCAGTTCTGATTTTATTAATTTGGATACTGTCTCTGTGCCCTTTGATTAGTCTGTCTAAGGGTTTATCTATCTTGTTAATTTTCTCAAATAATCAGCTCCTGGTTTTGTTGATATTTCGTATAGTTCTTTCTGTTTCTACTTGGTTGATTTCAGCTCTGAATTTGATTATTTCCTGTCATCTACTCCTCTTGTGTATATCTTGGGTATATTTGCTTCTTTTTGTTCTAATGCTTTCAGGAGTGCTATCAAGTTGTTAGTGTATGCTCTCTCCAGTTGTTTTTTGTTTTGTTTTGTTTTTATGTTTTTTGTTTTTTGTTTTTTTTATCACTTAGAGGTATGAGTTTTCCTCTTAGTACTGCTTTCATGGAGTCCCACAGGTTTGGTATGATGTGTCCTTTTTTTTATTAAATTCTAAAAAGTCTTTAATTTTTTTCTTTACTTCTTCCTTGACCAAGTCATCATTGAGTAGAGCATTGTTCAGTTTCCACGTGCATGTGGGCTTCCCATTGTTTTTGTCATTATTAAAGACCAGTCTTAGTCCATTGTGGTCTGATAGGGTACAAGGGGTTATTTCAATCTTTTTGTATCTGTTGAGGCCTGTTTTGTGATCAATTACATGATCTATTTTGGAGAAGGTACCATGAGGTGCTGAGAAAAACGTATATTCTTTTGTTTCAGGATGAAATATTCTATAGATACCAGTTAAATCAATTTGGTTCATAACTTCTGTTAGTTTCATTTTGTCTCGGTTTAGTTTTTGTTTCTATGATCTGTCAATTGCTGAGAGTGGGGTGTTGAAGTCCCCCACTATTATTGTGTGAGGTATAATGTATGCTTTGAACTTTAGTAAAGTTTCTTTTATGAATGTACCTACTGTATGTAAGAAGAAAAAAGTGTACACTGAGGAAGAATTGTAAACTTTTTATTTCTCAAACAATCTAGAAGTGAAAAAGGCAGGGTTCTATGATTAAAGTAGCATGATAGGGCAAGCTTGTAAGCACAGCTTTCAGCAGGTGGAGGTAATAGCACTAGAAAGTCAAAATCAGCCTCTGCTACATAGTTAATTGTAGCCATTCTGGAATACATGAGGCTGTACCTGCAAATGTTATTATAGATAGAAAGATAGATACATAGATAAATAGATAAATGGATAGATAGATATCTAATAGATACATACATAGATACATAGATGATAGACAATGTATATATAAAATTTAGGCATGTATATATGCCTGTATATGTATATGTATGTGTATGTGTATGTGTATGTGTATGTGTATGTGTATGTGTATGTGTATGTGTATGTATATGTATATGTATATACATACATACCCATACCCATACCCATACCCATACCCATACCCATACATATACCTATACCTATACCTATACCTATACCTATACCTATACCTATACCTATACCTATACCTATACCTATACCTATACATATACATATACATATATATACACAGACACATAGTTTGGTATTTCATACTACTGGTTAAGTTCAATAAACACCACATGTTTTGCTTTTTCTCAGTACTTATGTATATGAACGTATATATTCATAACTTTAAAATATATCTTTTACAAACATGAACTAAGTTATCTAGCTTGCACAAAATGATTTAAATGAAAGAACAAAAAGTCAGGCAAGACACATGTCCTTCTAGTCTGTGAATCTATTACTGTCCAATTTTGGCTTTGGTAAATACTTACAAATTTGCAATAAGAGCATTAGAGTGAAAGAACAGGCTACTCTAAAGCACTTCTGTATAGAAATAACTTAGTAATCTTTATTAAAATTAAGTCACTAGGGAAGATCTGTTGGAGGAGATGGCATTTAAACTGAGAACTATAGGAAAAGTAGAAATTAGCTGGTGAGAAATGAAAAAATAATGAGGAATAAGACACCCTCAGACAGAGGGTGATTGAACAATAAATTCCATTACAACAGTCTCACAAAGGAACATATGTTCTGTAAGTAGCCTGAATGTGTACCCTACAAACAAAACATGTTATTAAATTGACATTTAACATTTAATATCATCTTCAAGTGCTCTGTCTGAATGGTCCAGGACTTACTTAAGCTTGATTTGATTCTTTGTAATTCCCAAGGTAGCTTAGAGTTCTTTTGTTTATGGCGTCTTTACATCATATTATGAAATGAGTAAAGACTAAAATATACTTATCTCTCATAGTAAATAATCTAAGTAAATATTTAATAGATTCATCTTTGAATATGGTTATTACCAGTGATCCAGGTAACCAAATTACATCACATATATCAACATGGTTAATATTATCCTCACAATTGTGACAGCTACATAGAACAATTGTTTTAAAATACAATTAAGGGATACAGAGAATATGCAAGGTTGCATGTATCAACAATCCCAACATTTGAGAGGTGGTAATGTGAGGGTCTGGTATTACTGGCCATCCTCAGCCACATAGTGAATGAGTGCAAGGCTAGGTCACAAGAGACACTGTCTAAAGAACAAAGAAACAGCAACAAAACCAGGAAACAAATGAACAAATTGAAAAAAAAACCACCAAAGTCCATTATAATATGTGAAATCTCGATAAACTTTAAAAATAATAAGTAAAATGAAAGAAAGGTTTTTGATTTTTGTGGCTAAAGCCAAGCCAGAACAAGAATAAAGCAAGTAAGCAAACAACACTACCAACAATGAAATAAAGTTTTAAAAGAAATTGACAGTGAAGGCTATAACAGACTGATTTTGACATAATTTCACTTAAGGAATACTATGCTTTAAGTGAAGAAAAATATTCTAATGGAGACAAATATAAAAGTAAAATCCTAAATGTAGTAAAAGCTAATTAAAGAGAGACATTTTACAAGGGAGTTTATACCCAATGGACTCAAGAAAGTTGTGGGGCTGGAAAGCCGTGCAACTAGGGGAGCCAGTCCAGAGCAAGAGTGAGAGTCAAGACATGTCCAAACCTTGCTAATTTCATCCTAAAACCTGCAGAATCTAGAACTGTTTCCTCCTTGTTCTGGGCCTGTATATCCTGGCTCATACAGACTTATGATCCCTTACCTCTGCCATCCTTGAGGTAGGTAAATAGACTGGTGGTCAAATTACACATTTAAAGCCTTCTTTCCCTTTAAGGATATGTCCAGCAAGCACCTCAAATTCCTCTTCAAGCAAATGATGCATTTCCAATATCCCAACACCAGCCAATGATATATATATTTACCCTGAAAACCCTTACCTACTCTCCAAGGATATGTGTAGCCCCTGTTAATTCCAATAAAAGACAGCTGTTTCACTAAAAACTATCTCAAAGATGTTTCTCCCTGCACACACTGACTCTACAGACTTCATCTACATGGCTAAGCTTTCTGTTACTCTACTCTAGAGATAAATTAAGGATGCACAAGCTTTTAAAGTGCTGACTAATTGAGCTAGTGTGCAAGATGCTTTTGTTTGGTGGTCTGCACCTGAGCTAAAGCTCACTATCTGCCTGTTGACTACATCGGGTCTCTAGATAGTAGGCCACCCAAGGAGATTTAATGGTCAGAATCCCAGTGCTTTTGTGTCCTCAGAGAAAGTTCACAGAATTTCTGCCAAGGACAAGTCTTCACAATTTCACTAGAATATCCTGCTGGGAATCAGTCATTTTAAATTCATAATGGAAATTCTGCCCCTAGTACTTTTTGAAAGGATAGGTTCAGGAAAACAAAGCTCAAGGGGAAGGTTGTTACATAATCATCAGGCTCATAACGTTGCCTGCTTCGCTGTGACTTTGTCCACCAAAAGAGCTGTAGAATAACATCAATTCTTTTTGTTTTGTTTTGTTGTTTGTTTGTTTGTTTTAACTAAAATTTCTAAGGATAATTTTTATTATTTATTTTTTATTAGATATTTTATTTATATTTCAGATGTGATCCCCTTTCCCCATTCCCCCAAACCCAGAAACTTCTTATCCCATTTCCCCTCCTCCGGTTTTTATGAGGATGTGCCCCACCCATCCTTCTACTCCCTCCTCCCCACCCATGAATTCCTCTATACTGGGGCATCCAGCCAGCCTTTATGGGACCAAGGACTTTCTCTCCCACCTATGCCCGACAATACCATTTTCTATTACATATACAGCTGGAACCATGGGTCTCTCCCTATGTGCTCCCAGGCTGGTGTTTTAGACTGTGGGAGCTCTAGTTGGTTGGTATTCAGAACAACATGAATCCTTAACAAGTTGGTTTCTGGCAAAGAAAGCTAAGTGACATGCGGAAGCATATTGGTTGCACAGTCTAATACAGCAGCTCCAAGGCTGTGATTTGAGACTCCTTTGAGAATTTCATATCAGATATCATGCATATCAGATATTTATAACTGTATTTATAACTGTTTCAAATTTACAAAGTAGCAATGAAATGACTTTATGGTTGGGGCTTACCACAACATGAGGAATTGCACTCAACAGTTGCAGCATTAGAAATTTTGAGAACCACTGCTAAAGAATACCAATACTCTCACTCAGCAATGCAACATCAAAATGTGAAAATAACCATTGCTTTGTTATTTTGAATATTAATGATATAGAACAGGTAGACATAAGTAGATATGTACAACTGCTTAAAATAGAATGTAAATTACAATTGAATGTAGTTGGAAAGACTACATGTTAATTAACAATACAATAAATTTGTTTATCTGCTTATAATGAAATATACATGTATTTATGTGTTGACAGAATATTAGAATGATAAAGTTCTATCATTACAAACTCAATTTTACTGTCTATATACAAAATATAATGTCAGATAGAGAAAACTCTGATGCTGAAAACCACATCAAAATATTATTTAATCTTGAATTTAGAATAATTTTCATGAGCTTTGGAATACTGTAAGTCTGTGGGAGTGAATGAACTTTGTAGGCAGAAGGAAATACAACAGTTTCTTGTAGAAACTGATTTGATATTTGGTAGTGTTTTCTTAAACACAGCAAAAGATTGAAAGGTTACAAGACAACCAAGAAGTGTCAGCCCTCGATAAAATAGATAACTAATACTTTATCATAGAAAACCACAGTAGGTTGGTCAAAGACACCTAATCTGATGCATAACTTTTATTACATTTTTGAGATCACAATATAATTATAAATATTTCTCTATGTTTCCCCTCCCAAACTTTTCTCTTTCGTCTTTCAAATTTATTGACCATTCTTTTATTAACTGTATGTTACATGCATAATTGCACAAACAGATTCACAGCTAAATATTATTTATTAATTTTGTATGTTACTTGTATGTAGGACTGTGGTACCTTGTGAATTTAGATGTTGTTTGGTTATTAAACAACTGAAATAGTACTGGAAGAGATGATGGTTTTGGCCACTGAAAAGGGGTAAAAGGTGACTTGTACATATATTTTAGCACAGTCCATGGGATTTGCAAGTTAATTTGCTCTTGAAGTTGAATCAGATGTGGAATCTGCCTTTGAGTGGAGGGATAGATGTTGATATCCTTTAAACAGAAGAATTATGCTGTGGAGAGAAGCATGTTTAAGTGCTTAAAATTCAAAGTTAAAAATCTTGCCATGTCAAGCTTGAAATGCAGTTGTTTTCCAAGTGAATTTGTCATCTCAAATAATGGATTTCTCAATTTTCAATTTAAGACCAAGGTCAGGGATGGTTAACACACATTGGAGTTCATTAGTGCTGAGATAGTGTTTTTGTTTCATAAGCCACATGGGGCCAATAGTGGAATAAGTAAAAAATTTAAAAGGCACAGGGAGTGACACACCCTGCACTAGGGTTCTATAAAATTTTACCATTTTGAAATATACAAAAAGTAGAGGCCATGACTTCTTTTTTGTTTAAAACTTCATTGAACATGAGAAGAAGCCTAAAGCATGATCAGAAGGAAATTAAGACAGCACTGTGCCTTTAATAGTATTCTGAAACCTGTGCTTTCAGAGACAGAATAATACATTTTAATGAAGGCTAATGAATATTCAATAAAATGAGTAGTTATAAATTAACAGTCAAATTTAGCTACAAAAATGTATTTGCTAACCAAGATCAAGTTATTTTTAAAAAGGGTTCTGAGGAAACAATCTTTTTGAGTGAAGCAACCCAGGCACAGAAAGAAAATATATTCCTTCTCATTTGTATTATTCCATAAACATGTATGTGGATATGAACTGGGTAATAATTTTGAAATGTTACTGTATATAAAATTAATGCTGATATCTGTATTTTTATCTGTTTAATTTTAAAGGCGTATTTTATTTGTAATTATTCTATCTCTGAGTGTGTCTGTATGCATAAGTACAGGTGCTCCCAGGAACCAAAGGCATTGGGTCCTACAATTGTCAGTACAGGGGGATGTGAGTGCTGGGTACTGAGTACTGGGTCCTCTGTAAGAACAGTATGTGCTTAGAACCATTGATCTTTCACTCAAGTCCTTATTCATGGCTTGAAAGTAAAAATATTAGTTATTTTAAATGCGATCCTATATGACAAGTGTCATATTTTTCACATAAGATATTATTGAACCATAATGACATATAACCAGATCAATTATTAACTTCAATGAATAGATAAAATATTTCTTAAAAACTCATGTAACTCATAAATAGTACATATAATCAGTAATAGCTTAGATGATAAACAATTTGACCATTTCTTGGTAATGTTGTTTGCACCTTTCCTCTTAGGAAATGAGATAAGAAATTCAGGAGCGACATGGAATGAAGACGTAGTGAATAATCCAATGAAGATAGACAATTGTGCATCTTTATAAAGTTAGAAACATTACCTGCTATAAGTTAGCTTTGACTAAGACGCTCTGTAAACAGTGCTAATATTAACTTGAGTCAATACTTTCAGGGAATACATATTTCACAGAACAGAAGGTTAACCAACACCAAACACATTGAAAATTGACAGCTTGTTACTACACTATGTGAATGCATAATTATTTATTTCTTGCTGAGCGTTTAGCTAAACCATTGTCAAAATAGAAATTGGTAATTTCCATTGGAATATAAATGATACCAAATACCTCTATTATCATTTTATTATTTAGGAGAGTTAAGTTTTTTTTCCTCTTCTTCATCTTTTTTAATTGGATATTTTATTTATTTACATTTCAGATGTTATCCCCTTTCCTCATGCCCCCTTATCCCATCCTCCCTCCTGCTACTTCTATGAGGATGTGCCCCCACTCATCCACCCACTGCCTGCTCCCCGCCTTCAAATTCCCCACACTGGGGCATCCAGCCTTCACAGGAACAAGAACTTCCTCTCCTACAATGCCTAACAAGGCCATCCTCCACTCCACATAAAGCTGAAGCCATGGGTACCTCCAAGCATGTTCCCAGGCTGGCAATTTAGACCCTGAGAGCTCTGATTGGTTGGTATTGTTGCTCTTCAAATGGGGCCCGCAATCCCCTTCAGTCCCTTCAGCCCCTTCAGCCCCTTCAGCCCCTTCAGCCCCTTCAGCCCCTTCAGCCCCTTCAGCCCCTTCAGCCCCTTCAGCTCCTTCAGCCCCTTCAGTCTTCTTTCTACCTCCTTCATTGGGAACACCATGATCAGTTCAATGGTTAGCTGCAAGCATCCACCTCTGGCAGAGCCTCTCAGGAGACAGGTATATCAGGCTCTGATCAGCATGCACTTCCTGGCATCCACAATGGTGCCTGTGTATGATGACTGCACATGGGCTGGATCCCCAGGTAGGGCAGTCTCCAGACTGCCCCTCCTCCAATATCTGCTCCACACTTTGTCTCCTTACTTGTTCTCATGAGTATGTTGTTACTGCTTCTAAGATGGACCGAAGCACCCACACTTCTGTCTTTCATCTTCTTGAGCTTCATGTCGTCTGTGAGTAGTATCTTAGGTATTGTGAGCTTTTGGGCTAAATATCTACCTATCAGTGAGTGCATACCATGTGTGTCCTTTTCTGATAGGGTTACCTCACTCAGAATGATATTTTTAGTTCTATTCATTTGCCTAAGAATTTCATGAATTCATTATTTTTAATAGCTGAGTAGTACTCCATTGTGTGAATGAATCACATTTTCTGTATCCATACTCTGTTGAAGGACATCTGGGTCCTTTTCAGCTTTTGGCTATTGTAAAGAAGGTTGCTATGAACAAACTGGAGCATGTGTCCTTGTTATATGTTGGAGCATCTTCTGGGTATATGCCCAGGAGTGGTATAGCTAGATCCTCAGGTAATACTATATCCAATTTTCTGAGGAAAATTATATCCGTTGAGGACTGTTTTGTGGCCAATTATGTGGTCAGTTTTGGAGAAGATACCATGAGGTACTGAGAAAAAGGTATATTCTTTTGTTTTAGAATGGAATGTTCTATAGATATCTGTTAATTTTTTCTCTTAGTTTCACTGTGTCTATGTTTAGTTACTGTTTCCATAAACTGTCCATTGCTGAGAGTGGGGTGTTGAAGTCTCCCACTATTATTGTGTAAGATGCAATGTATGCTTTGATCTTTAGTAAAGTTTCTTTTATGAATTTGGATGCCACTGAATTTGGAGCATAGATGTTCAGAATTGAGAGTTCATCTTGGTAGATTTTTCTTTTGACAAGTATGAAGTGTCCTTCCTTATCTTTC
The DNA here is from genome assembly GCA_030674055.1 of Rhabdomys pumilio. NCBI lineage: Eukaryota > Metazoa > Chordata > Mammalia > Rodentia > Muridae > Rhabdomys > Rhabdomys pumilio. The sequence goes on from JANHMN010000001.1 coordinate 41,336,330, forward strand.
TTGATAACATTTGGTTGAAATTCTATTTTATTCAATATTAGAATGGCTACTCCAACTTGTTTCTTGGCACCATTTGCTTGAAAAATTGTTTTCCAGCCTTTTATTCTGAGGTAGTTTTTGTCCTTGTTGCTAAGGTGTGTTTCCTGTATGCAGTAAAATGCTGGGTTCTGTTTATGTGTCCAGTCTGATAGTCTATGTCTTTTTATTGGGGAATTGAGTTCTTTGATTTGAGAGATATTAAGGAAAAGTAATTGTTTCTTCCTGTTATTTTTGTTATATAGGTTTAATTATGTTTGTTTAGATATCTATCTTCTTTTGGGTTTGTTGAAAGAAGATCACATTTTTGCCTTTTCTAGGGTGTAGTTTCCCTCCTTGTGTTGGAGTTTCCCTTTTATTATCCTTTATAGGGGTGGATTTGTGGAAAGACATTGTGTAAATTTGTTTTTTTTTTATGGAATATCTTGGTTTCTCCATTCAAGGTAATTGAGACTTTTTCTGGGTATAGTAGCCTGGGCTAGCTTTTGTGTTATCTTATGTTCTGTATGATGTCTGTTAAGGATCTTCTGGCTTTCATACTCTTTGGTGAGAAGTTTAGTATAATTCTGATAGATCAGCCTTTATAGGTTACTTGACCATTTTCCTTTACTGCTTTTAATATTCTTTGTTTTGTACATTTGGTGTTTTGATTATTTTGTGACAGGAGGAATTTCTTTTCTGATCTAGTCTATTTGGAGTTTTGAAGGCTTCTTGTATGTTCATAGGCATGTCTTGATGTTTTGAGCAACAAAAGACTACATTAGATCCACTCAAATCTCACTTATCTTTCAGTCACTTTCTTCCAGTTGCACCTGAAAATTGTGTCTTGAAATTTAAATTTGGAAGAAAGCAATTCAGTTCTTGATAGATGTTTGAGGAGTAGAAAAGCTGTACCTACACTCTAAGTTAGACTCCAAATTGGATAAAAAATTAATTCCCCAAGTAGGCACAGTTTGATTTATTTGTTAATTTTAAGAATATGACTCAATTTTAAATGATATCAGGAACGGGCAATTTTCATTTCTGATCTAAATCATTCACAGTTCTTTATAAACAAATGGCAGAGATATATGTATTTACCTTTATATATCCATCTTTCCTGAGTGCAATACTTTTAGTTTCTGGTTGATAAAAAGCTAAGAAGTAATTCAATATAATGTGTAAAATATGTATTCTGTATCATTAGCTTGATAGATTTGATTCTACATCTTTCTAACATAAAACTGATTGATCTGTTTTCTTCAACAGGTGCCAGTCTGAAGGAGACACAATAGTGGCCAAAGAAGCCATTGCTTATTGTTTTACTATTCATCTACTACTATAGTAAAGAAATATATTGTTCTAAATACCTAAGAATGATGAGACCAAAAAAAAAAGAGTAAACAGAATAAATTGCTTATGTGATTAATACCAAAGTACAGTGCAATGGAAAGATAACATGTAGAACTATCATTAGACTGTTAGGTTCAACAAATTAAAGCAAGCTGAAGGAAAGACAAAAAGAACCCCCTTGCTCTTAGTCAATGATTGGTATAAGAAAAAAGAATTCTCTTGGCAATGAGTACTAAACTGGATCAGGTAAGTGCTGGCATATATAATAAAAATAAGCCAACAAACAGTGACATGCAAATGCTATAAAACCAAAAATTTGAAAGGAAAATTAAGGCTAAAAAACACTAAAAATATTATTAAGAAATTAAGCTTTTGAAGATTTAAAGTATCTATAAATTTATTTTATGTGGAAAACAAAGAGAAATGAGACATTCAATACATGAGAAGGAAAGTACTTTTCAGAGAATATAAAAGGGCATTACATTTTGAGTGTAAGCAAAATGATAAGGCTTTCATCACAACATCACTACAGGAAGATTTGATTGACATTCTTTCATTTTTTTTTAAACTAAGGGTGAGACCATATCTTCAGTGAAAATATTGGCTCCAGCTGCTGTCAGCTGCCTGGGTGGAGGCATGAAATAGGCAAGTAATTATGTATAACCTGAGTTAGGATTTTGCAGATGATTGTGGAAAAGAGAAAAATAATAGAATCAAGGTGTTTGCAGCTGAATAATTATAGATTTGAACCATGGCATCTTAGCTAGAAAATAGAGAAATAAAGCTATAAATAAAATTCCAAATAACCATTAACCATATAAAGCTATAAATAAAAGTCCAAATAACTATTAACCATAGTTATAACTTGTTGCCAATAGTACATATCCTTTATTACAAGTTAGAAGCAGTGTTCAAATATTCATTTGCAGAGAAGAATAGTATACATTGGTCAAATAAATAGAGAATAATATGTAATAAACTTTACTTTGTATATTGCTCATTTTCTTTTTTTACAGGTTCCTTTTCTGTTGTTTTCATTTTTGTTCATTATTTTATTTAACTACAATTCAAATGTTATCCCCTTTCTTGTTTTTCCCTCCACAAACCTCCTACCCCATCCCACTCCTCCCTGCTTCTGTGAGAATGCTCCCCCATCCACCCACTCTGCACTCACTGCCCCAACATTCCTTTACACTAGGACATGAAGCCTCCAAAGGACCAAGGGCATCCCCTTCTTTTGATGCCAGATAAGACCATCCTCTGCTACATATGTGGCTGGAGCCATGGGCCCCTACATGTGTACTCTTTGGTTGGTGGTTTAGTCCCTGAAAGCTTTGGGGGTGGGGGATCCAATTGCTTGATATTGTTGTTCTTCCTATGGGTTGCAAACCCCTTTAGCTCCTTCAGTTCTTCCCCTAACTTCTCCATTGGGGTCCCTGTGCTCAATCTGATGGTTGGCTGATAGCATCTACATTTATCTTGGTCAAGTGTGTCTCAAATAACATTTCCACAAAAGTCCAACTCTTCTAATTCATTTTATGTTGCAGCTGTAACTTTTAATGATTTGTCCTTTTCTTCAACGTTTAACTTTTCAGTTATAAAATTGACTGTGTCACAAACAGGCTATGGAGTTTCTGCAAAGCCCAAATCTAGTTTTTATTGATGTTACACTTTTCAGTGGCCACAGCATTTATTAAAAGGAGAAGAACACAGATTCATTGAGAAAGTGAAGAACATAAAAATATAGATATTTATTTATCTGATTTGTGGAATCTGTTTACCTTAAGTGGTACAAAATATGTATGTGTATATAGCTGATTAGTACTTTAAAATATATCACATATCTCAGACTTTCCACTGATGGTACTTTTGTTCCACATCCTCACCAGTGTGTATGTGTAAGATAAAATCTCAGAATCACTTTGATTTGTGTTTCCCTGACGGCTAACAATGTTGAACATTCCTTTAACTGATTCTCAGATGTTTCAGATTCCTCTGTTGAAATTCAGCTGTTTAGTTCGATACCTTCTTTTCAAATTGGTTTGTTAATATTGAGTTTCATGAGTTCTTTCTGTATTTTGAAAATTAGCTCTCTATGAAACATAGAGTTGGTGAAGAATTTTTCCCATTCTGCAGGCTGTCATTTTGTCTAATTGACAGTGTCCGTTGCCTTACAAAAGCTTATCTGTTTCATGAGGTTCTATTTACTCATCTTAGTGCAGTGCCTGTGCTGTTGGCATTCTGTTAAGGAAGTCATCTACTGTGTCAATGCATTCTTCCCTACATTATCTTCTATCAGTTCAGTGTATCTGGTATGTATTGATGCATGTCTTTTACTCACTTGGACTTGAGTTTTTGTACAGGGTGACAGATATGTGTCTGTTTGTGTTCTTGTACATGCCAACATCCAGATACAATAGAACCATACGTTGAATATGCTTTCTTTTTTGAATGCACATTTTTTGTCTTCTTTGTTAAAACAAAACAAAACAAAACAAAACAAAACAAAACAAAACAAAAACAGTTGTTCATAGTTGTTTGGATCTGGTTCAGCAAATTGATTCTATTGCTCAACCTGTCTTTATGACAATATGAAGCAGTTTTTATTACTATAGCGCTTTAGTAGATCTTGAATTCAGCAATTCAGGGTTGGTGACACCTCTGGAAGTTCTCAATATTGTTTTAGCAGTCCTGGTTCTTTATCTTTTCATATGAAGTTGAGTATGGTTCTTTCAGGTCTGCAAAAAATTAGGTAGGAATTCTGATGGGTAATGGAATGAATATGTATACTCCTTTTGATAAAATGGTGATTTGTACTATGTTAATCTTACTATGTGAACTGTGAGCATGGGAGATCTTTCCACCTTCTGATATCTTCTTTAGTTTCTTTCTTCAAAAACTTAAATTTATTGTCATACATTTCTTTCACTTGCTTTGTTAGAGTTACACTAAGACGACTTATATCGTTTGTTGCTATTGTGAAGGATATTGTTTCCCCGATTTTGTGGATTTTTTTTTCAGCCTGCTTATAATTTGTATATAAGAGGGCAACTGATTATTTTGAGTTAATTTTGTATTCCAGCCCTTCTCTGAAGGTGATTGTCAGCAGTAGGTGTTTCCTGGTAGAAGATAATACTAACTACTATCTGAACATAGTGGGATTGTGACTTCTTCCTTTCCAACTGATCCCCTTGATCTTCTTTAGTAGTCTTCTTACATCCCATAAAACTTCAGTACTATATTGAATAGAAATGGAGAGAATGACCAGCCTTGTCTCATCCCTGATTCTAGTGAAATTGCTTTAAGTTCCTCTCCTTTTAATTTTATTTTGTCTAAGCTGTATATTGCTTTTATTATACTTAGGTATGTCTCTTTTATCCCTGATCTCTCCGAGACAATTATCATAAAGGACTGCTGGATATTTGTCAAAAGAATTTTCTGCATCTAATGAGATGTGGGTTTTTTATTCAGTTTATTACATGGTGAATTATGTTGACAGATTTTCATATGTTGAACCGTTTCTGCACCTTTGGGATAGAGCCTCCTTGATTATGTAGGATGATCTTTTTAGTGTGTTCTTGGATCATTTTTCGAGTATTTTCTTGACTTTTTTCATCAGTGTTCAAGAAGAAAAAGAACCTATAGTTTTCTATCTTTATTTAGTCTTTGCATGGTTTTATAACAGGGTGACTGTACAATCATAAAATGAATTTTGCAATAGTCCATGTTTATATTTTGTGGAATAATTTAAGAAATATTGGTATTAACTCATTTTTGAAAGTATGACAATTCTGCTCTAAAACTACCTGGTCCTGTTTTGTTTTGTTTTGTTTTGTTTTGTTTTGTTTTGTTTTGTTTTGTTTTGGTAGAGAGACTTTAATGACTGCTTCTTTTTTCTTAGGGGTTATAGGTCTATTTACATTGCTTATCTGATCTTGATTTAACTTTGTTTACTGGTATCTATCAAGAAATTTGTTCATTTCTTTTAGATTTTTCAATTTTGTGGAAGACAGATTTTGTGATAAGACCTAATAATTCTTTAGATTTCTTTGGTATATGTTGTTATGTCTACATTTTTGTTTCTGAGTTTGTTTATTTAGATATTTTCTCTCTGCTTTTAATTAATTTAGGTAAGTGTCTATTTTGAGGATTTTCTCAAAGAACAAAACTTGGTTTCATTGGTACTTTATATTGTTTTTTTTTTTTCTTTTAAAAAACGAATCTCAATCTTGAGCTTCATTATTTCCTGCTGTCTAGGCCTCTTGGTTATGTTTGCCTCTTTAAATTCTAAGATTTTCAGGTGTGCTCATAAGTTGTTAGTAAGAGATCTTTTTAATTTATGAATGCTCTTAGTGCTATGAACTTTCCTCTAAGCACCATGCTTATTGTGCACCTTAAAGTTGGGTATATTTTCAATGAATTCTAGTAAATTTTTAATATTTTTATTTATGTCTTACCCCAGTTGTCATTCTGTAAAAGCTTCTCCAGTTTCCATGAGTTTGCAGACTTTCTGTTGTTTCTGTTGTTGAAATCTAGCTTTAATCCATGGTGTTCTGGCAAATACAGGGGTTATTTCAATTTTCTTGTATCTATTGAGATTTACTTTGTGACTAAAGAGGTGTTCAATTTTGGGGAAAGTTTTGTGAGATGTTGAGAATAAGATATATTCTTTAGCATTTGGGGTGAAATATTTTGTAGATATATTGTATATATTAGGTTCATTTGGATCACATGATCAGTTAGCTACATTTTTTTCTGTTTAATTTTTGTCTGGATGACCTGTGAGAGTGAGTTCTTGATGTCTGCAACTATTAACGTGTGGAGTTCAATGTGTGATTTAAGATTCAGTAATGTTTCTTTTACAAATGTAGTTGTCCTTGCATTGGGCAAGGATGTTCAAAAATTGAGATGCCACCTTTGTGGATTTTTTTTTTCATGAGTATGTAATGTCCTTCCCCATATCTTTACATTATTATTGCCTGGAAAAATATTTTGTTAGATATTAGAATAACTGTACCAGTTTGCTTTTTGCATCCCTTTGCTTTAAAAATCATTCCCAACTCTTTATTCTGATATGTCTATCTTTGTTTTTTGAGGTATGATTCTTGTATGTAGTAGAAGGATGGATTCATTTATTCATCCATTCTATTAGCCTGTAATTTTTTTAATTGGGAATTTGAATCCATTGACATTTGGAAATATTAATGATTATTTATTGTTAATTTCTGTTATTTTATTACTGGTAGTAGTGTGTTTGAGTATGTGTGTACGTGTGTATACTAACACTTGTGTATCTTTTCTTTTGGTTTCACTGGTGGGAAATTATTTATTTTCTGTATGTTCTTTTGTGTAGTTAACCTCTTTGAGATGGAGTTTTTCTTTTAGTACATTCTGTAGGGCTGAATTCATGGACAAATATAGTTTCAATTTATATTTTTGGTTATTTTTTGTTGTTTTTGTTTTGTTTTGTTTTGTTTTCATACAATATCTTGTTTTCTCCATCTGTGGTGATTGAAAGTTTTGCTGGGTATAGTAGCCTGGGATGACTGACATTAGAATCTGTAAAGCATTTATCTAGTCACTTCTGACTTTACAGTCTCTGTTGAAAAGACAGGTATAACTAGAATAGGTCTGCCTTTATATGTTACTTAATATTTTGTCTTACAACATTTAATATTCTTTCTTTTTTCCTATATGTTTATTGTTTTGATTATAATATGTTGGGTTCTTCCTTTTATGGACCAATGTATTTTGTGTTCTGTAAGCTCCTTGTATTTTATAGGTATCTTCATCTTTAGGAGATTTTTTTCTATGATTTTTTTTAAAATATTTTCTGGGCCAATGATCTGGAAATCTTCTCCTTCTATTCCTATTATTTTTAGGTTTGGTCTTTTCATAATTTCAGATTTTCTGGATGCATTTTGTCAGGAACTTTTTAGATTTAACATTTTCTTTGATTGATGTATCAACTTCTTTTATTATATCTTCTAAGCCTGAGAGTCTCTATTCCATCTCTTGTTTTTCATGGGTGATGTTTGCATAAATGGTTCCTGTTCCCTTACCTAGGTTTTCCATCTCCAGGATTCACTGATTTTGCATTTTCTTTATTGTTTCTATTTTCCTTTGCATGTCTTGAAGAGTTTTATTCATTCCCTTCACCTGTCTGTTTGTGTCTTCCTATACTTGTTTAATAAATTTATTCATTACTGTTTTAAGGGTCTCTATCATCTTTATAAGATTTAATTTAAAGAAATTTTTTGTGCTTTCCCTGTATTGGAATATATAGCTTGCTATAATAGGATAGGTGGAGTCTGGTGGTAACATTACCTTGGCTGTTGTTGATCATATTCTTATTCCGTCCTCTACTCGTCTGGGTTCAGGGTTATTATACAGTTAGGTGCCAATTACCAAGTTTATTTTTGTTGGTTGGATATATTTTGAATGTTGTTCCCCTTACTTTTTGTTTCCTCTTTGGTCTTTTGGCCTGAATACCCTGTGGTTCTGGCAACTAATGAGTCTTCAGGTCCAGTAGGGTGTTTTGGCTGGGTTGGCACCTGTGTGACCTCTAGGGGTTTAAGTCTCTACATTGCCTAGTGGGTTCTGGGAACTGGTATGACCTTTGAGGTCCTTGATACCAGTGTGGAATGGAGGTTTCTATGTACCTGTGTAGCTTCTGATGTTCTTAGTACTAGTTTGGCCTCAGGCAAAGAAGAGATCTTCTGTTGGAGTTATGTCTCTGGGTATGGAGTTCAGAGGAGGAGATGATGCACTGAATTGCTAGGGTGGCTTTAAAAAGTGGTAGGAAGTAGTAGGCAGTGTCTTACCTGAGGTTCCTAGTACTTGAATGGCTTCCGGTTGATCAGGGATCTTCTCCTGGATTTGTGGGTCTGGATGACAACAGTTTCTTAAAATAGATTTCTATTTTTATTGTGCATCTAAGTACATGTAAGCTCAATGTCTGTAAGAGCCTATAAAGGCTAGAAGAATTTAGATGCCCAGCACTTGAGTTACTCATGATATGGTGTCAACTAATGTGGATGCTTAGAATTGAACACATATCCTCCAGAAGAACAAAACTTGCTCATATCTACTGACTAATCTCTGTAGGCAAGACAATGGATTTTTATTTTGTAATAAATTTATTCTGATTAAATATGATTAAATTTAATTAATCTGATGAAATAGTTTGATAAATTTTAAAATATCGTTATTATTTTGTTACTACCATTACATTCAAAATGCACACATAATTGTTTCAACTTTCCTAAATGATTTTACTTTTTTTTACATCAATGGAAATAATAATCTTTCCACAAAGTAAAATAAGAGAACTTAAGTAAAAATAAATTTTAATTTCTTTTATTTATTTTTGAGAAATTTTAAGATTTCACATTGCTGTGACCATGACTTTGAATTTGCCCATAGCCCTTGATCATATTCTTTAGAAAAAAATATTTTAAATGACCACAGGAAAATTATTAAAATGAAGACAGTACATAGTATAATATTGTGAATGTCTACTCCCAGTTCAGGGAAATAATATGTAATCAATTATATTTGGTTGCCATGCCTCATAGGGGAGATCTTTGAGAAATGTAGGCATTATTCTTATGCTTAGATTTTGCTGCACGAGTCTCAGAGCTGAAGGTGATTTTTGCTCAGGGAAACCATTATTCTCTTTTAAGTACATTTTAACTATTCTTTTTATTTTCCTCCATACTTAAAGTTTCATCAATATTAGTAGAAACTTGAATTTCATTAATTTTATCAAACTAAGGCATTCCTCAATTTATATACATATATGATTTCTCATTTAACTTTATAATGAATGCAGGTGATTAAAAAAATTAATGAATTCAAAGCTCTATATTTTGATCAGCTCACTTTTTTTCAAATAAGTGTTATGATCTGTCATGGAGTTGTTAATACTATCAGTCATTAATGTTGGTAAAGAAGGCAAATACTGACATGTCACAAGTTCTGAGTTTTAGTAGTCATGTACAAACTAAAATGTTCCTCAGACGAGTCAGAAAAGTCTATGACCCAGTCATGTGTTTTATCAAGTTATTCATCACCATTTTGTTCTACTGAGAAAAAAGTACAGTACACATCCTCCTGCTTGTGGCATGGTCTGAAGAAAACCAAACGAAATGTGTGTCTCAGTAAGATAAAGGAATGTTGTGCCTACGTTGCTCTAAAGTTTTTATGCAAATGCTACTTAGTTTATTAAATAAAGATGGAATGCCAGATACAGTACACTAAGATCTTCCGGTAGATAGCATCAATCCATACATCAGAAGGTAGAAGTTACCATGTGTTTGCAACTTGGTAAGATAAGAATCAAAAAGATAAAGCAACATTGAAATGTTCCAAAATTGAAATAAAAAGAAAAAAGTACAACATGACTCTTAGTGTGTCTGTATTCAATGCCTTTTCAATTATTCATCACTGTTACTCATAGCCAGTTATGCATGGCTGAAAGAGAAGATTTCAAAAATGATAAAACCCGAGAGTGTTTATAGCTTTTAGGAAATAGAAAATAGTGGAACTGTAAAACAGAGCAGAGACATTATAAAAGATTGATCAATAGAAATAGTGGAAAACTATTACAATGTCAAGAATGATGTTGACAATGAAAAGAGAAAAACATATCTCAGGTGCAATGTAAAAAATAAATGAAGCTTGTTCTTGACTATCTTAGTATTTTATCTGAAATAAAAGAGATATTGCACAGTCTAAAAATGAGCAAAAGTTATCAGTGGAAAACATGAGAAATGCAATGAAGTGTGCTTCTATCTGCTAATGTTACAGAAGTGAGATTTGATGGAAAGTATCCAGAGGAACTGACACTGGGCAGTGAGGTTACATAGAGGCTGTGTAGTCAAACTGACAGAAATATTTACTTCTTACTGCCATCTCTGTTTGGTTAAACCCTAAAATTTGTTACTATTATTACTATTGTGGTTTCTAAAATAATAACTAGTCTTAATTTTCTCAAATAGTAGCATGGCATTTTTTATACTTTCTTCTTACACTTTCTTTTATTTTTTAAAATTATAATATAATTACATATTTTTTCTACTTCTTTTTTCCCTTTAACTCTCCCACACACACGTTTCCTTGTTCGTTTTCAAATTCATGGCATCTGTTGTCATTAATTGCTGTTACATGAAGCCAGTCTAAAATGATACATCTGTAAAACAATTTTGTCACCTGAAGCTCAGGGAAATTATGGAAGAGGGAATAGAAAGATTGTAAGAATCAGAGGAAGAGGGTGTTTGCTGTGAGATTATAACTCATAATGTCAGAAACTAGCATGTCATTTATTCAACACATGCAATTTTTGGTTCAAGTAATTTAATAAGTCTAATTTTTGACTGAATTTTCAAGCTTAACTTAGCATAAAATCAAGAAACTTTATGAAAATATCCTGGAAAACAGAAATCTTAAATTCTTTATTTTTAAATACAAAATCTCATTTATTTTATTTGAGTAAACATGAACATTAAATCTTATGTTAAATGATGTTTATCTGGCAAATGAGTCACATTTTAACAATGACAATATCAAAAGGAGAAAGGTAAGTTAAGTAAAACTTGAAGAAAACTCCTCTATTTTCTTTTAAACCCTGATGAACAACACATATATGTTTAACACCAAGTTTCTTCAAACAAAGGCAAAGGACAAACAAAGAGTAGAGTCAGCACCAAGAACTTCAATGATCTGCCACCAAACATGCATAGGAAATTTACATTAATTTACATTAAATCATATACACAAATGTCTTAGTGCAAATAGTTTAATTGATTCTCCAGAAATTTTATTGTACATTTTATCTTTTTAAACAAATTAATTAATTAATCAACTACTATGTTTGTTTACATCCCAAATGCTGCTATCCACTCCTGGTTCATCCCTCATTGAGCCTCCTCTTTTCTACTGAGAGGGTGGGATGCTCCCTCTGGATATCCCTCTCACCCTGGCATATCAAGTCTTTGCCAGATTAGGCACATCCTCTCCCATTGAGGCCAGACACAGGCAGCTATGAAGACTGAGTTGCCTATCTGCTACATGTACAAGATAGGGGTGGGGTGGGGCTCGTTCCACCCATGTATGTTCTTTGGTGGTGTATTGGGTTCTGAGAGCTCCCGAGGAGCCAGGGTTGTTGACCCTGTTGTTCTTCCTGTGGAGTTTCCATCTACTTCTAGGGTATCATTGTTTTGCCCAACGCTTTGTAAGTGTCCTTGACTTCCTTGTTTGGCTGTGGTTATCTGCTTCTGTTTCAAACCGCTGCTTGGTAGAGCCTCTCAGAGGATAGTTATGATAGGTTCCAGTCTGCAAGCATAATAGAGTGTTGGGAGCCAACTCCTAGCAGAAAGCAGCTATCAACTTTGCAGCCATCTCTGGCCACATATTTGAAGGTTGATACTTTTTCACCCTGACAAGAGACTTCTTTTTCTAGCATGATGTTTTTGCAAGCAGCCTACAACAGCTGAGCACACTCTGATAAACATCTTGCTTTTCTCAGACATCCTGGACTTGTTGTTTAGTGTCCCCAGCTGCAAGGCACTCCAGGTGCACTCCCCTGCTTGTGCTTACGTACCCATAAATTTCTTTCAATAAACAAGCTTGATCAGAAAACTTTATCTTGGCTCCATTTTTCATATCTCTTTCCCCTCCATCCCCACTTTCTCTCTTGCAGTTACAGTTGACTGACCCATGGGCCTGGTCAATTGAGTATTATTAATACTGTCAGGGATGGGTGCTGGGCCTTGGCTTTTCTTCAGGTCTGTGCTCCATCCCTGATTTCTTTTAGACAGAACAAATTTTGGGTCAAATATTTTGTGAGTGGGTTGGTGTCACTTTTCTTCAACTAGAGGTCCTGCCTGGCTACAGGAGGTAGCCTCTTAAGGCTCTATATGCCCACTGTTAGGCATCTTGGCTAAGGTCACCTGCATTGAATCCCCTAGACCATGTCTCTAGGACTTCCTAGAGATTCTCCCTTCCCCAGGCCCCAGACAGCTGCAGATTTCCATTCATTTACATGGCCCTCTGGTTCTCACTCCTGTCTCTCTAATACACCAGATCCTGAACTCCCCATTTTTCTTTCCTTCCCCTTTCCCCCAGTTCCCTCCCTCCTTCTGACTCCTATGACTATTTATTTCCCCTTGTGATTCAAGCATCTTTGCTTGGGCCTTCTTGTTTAACATTTTTGGGTCTGTGGGGGTATATCATGGGTATTCTATATTTTATGGCTCGTATCTACTTGTCAGTGAGTACTTATCAAGCATGTCTTTTGGGGCCTGCGTTACCTCACTCGGGATATTTTCTAGTTCTACCCATTTGCCTGTAAAATTCATGATGTCCTCATTTTTTATAGCTGTATAGTATTTCACTGTGTAAATGAACCACATTCTCTGTATCCATTCTTTGGTGGAGTGACATCTGGGTTGTTCTCAGTTTCTAGCTATTATGAATAAACCTTCAATGAGCATAGTGGAGCATGTGTCCTTGTGGTAGGGTAGAGCATCTTTTGAGTATACGCCCAGGAGTGGTATAGCTAGGTCTTCAGGTAGAACTATTTCCAGTTTTCTCATAAACCAATAGATTGAATTCCTGAATAAGCCCTTCAATTTGTAGCAACAGAAATATTCACAGGTATATTTTCTCTACACCTTTCCCTGTCAGTAAGCTCCTCCAGATGCTGCTGCTTTCACAGTAGAACATTTGTTCTCTTTTCTCCATCTTTCATTTACTCTCTCTTTCACTTGTTTGTTGTGAATTTCTCTTTTCTGAGAGCATGCTCAGCCTTAGGTTTCACTTTGTTTTCTGTCTGATAACCTGGAGAGGTACACTGCAGTTAGCCCCACGGCTCAGTAACTGCAAAAGCAGATTTTTTTTTCAATGCATGGCACCAAATAGGGTGATTTAATTTTGTCTCATTTTATATGTAGTGGAGAATTAAATATCTTCTAGTACATTAAGTTCAATTGACCAAAATAAAAGAAAATATTTTGAACTTAAAAAATCTAATCAGTTATTGATTTTCTAAATGGCATACTTTTCTTGCAGTTATATTATAAGTAAATGGTTACACACTAGCTATATTATGTAAATACCCTAAACACAACTTTTGCAAAATTCCTGAAATATAACATTAGAATAAAATATTTTTAAATGAAGAAACAATTTAAAATAAAAATAACTCGCTGGGTGGTGGTGGCTCACGCCTTTAATCCCAGCACTTGGGAGGCAGAGGCAGGTGGATTTCTGAGTTCGAGTCCAGCCTGGTCTACAGAGTGAGTTCCAGGACAGCCAGGACTACTCAGAGAAAGCCTGTCTCGAAAAACCAAAAAAATAAATTAATTAATTAATTAAAAAATTAAAAATAAAAATAACTCTGAAACAAGGTAAAAAATTTAAAACTTAATGAATTTGCTGAGATATTCTATTTTTTTAATATAAGAAAATGTCATTGTATAATTAATTCATATATAATTATAAAAAAGTTCATAAATGTATGTGTGCATGAATACATACACAAATGTATTCACGCACACATATACACATGTAAGAGTTTTAGTAAAAGCATACCTTTGAGAGGAGATTAAACATCTTATTTAAGCAATGACTTCCAATGTCAGATCTGTTGTGAAGGTTAACTGGAGATATAACAATATCATATCCAAGTAGAAGTATTACAATCTTTAAAAGCAACACCCTTCAGATCTGAAACTGAGCAAACAACTGAAGTGGTGTTTCTTTTATGAACTTGGTGCATAAATAAAATATCCTCTTGATTTGTTTTTATTTTATGGAGGATGTAATGTAATTTTCTATTTTTTCTGAATTGGTTTGAAGCCTATTTTGTGAGATATTACAATGGTTACTCTCACTGTCTTATTTCTTGGGTCTACATCTTTTTCTATTCTTTTATCATGCAATAATATTTATCTTTCCTGCTGAGCAATGTTTCATGGATTACTAAGTAGGATAAATACTGCTTTGGAACCCAACCTGTTAGTGTGGGGGTTTTAATTATGGAATTAACATCATTACAGTTGATATTTATCAATGATCACTTATTATTGATTCATATATTGTTACAATTTTTGTTCATATGGGTTTTCTCCATATTTTTATTTGCTGGTCTAGTAATATTTATTTCTTGTGTTGAAGTTTTCCATTTAGCACCTCTACAGAGCTGGATTTATAGACAGATACTGCTTAAATATGATTTTATTGCTGAATGCCTATCTTTCTCCATGTATTATGATTGAAAGTTTTCCTGGGTATAGTGCTACGGCCTGATGACCATGATCTTTTAGAGGTTGTACAACATCTTTCCAGATCCTTCCATCTTTTAGAGACTCCATTGAAAGTCCAGTATTATTTTATCAGGTCTAATTTATATGTTAGTTGGTCTTTTTCTCATCAGCTTTTTAATATTCTTTTGTAGTCCTCCACCTTTAGTGTTTTGATTATCATATGTCTTGAAAAACTTTTTTTTTTATGGTTCACTTTGATTGATATTCTGCATGATTCTTGTACCTCGATAAGCACTTCTATATTTAGATTAAGAAAAGGTTTTTTTTAAATGACTTTATTGAAAGTATTTTCTGTGCCTTTTACCTGGATATCTTCTTCTTCCTCTAGTTTTATTATTCATAGATTTGGTCTTTTCCTAGTGTCCCAGATTTTGTTGATGAATTCTGCCTGGAATGTTTTAGATTTAACAATTTTTTTTTTTTTGGCTGAAGTACCTATTCCTTCTATCTTGTCTTCAGTGCTTGAGCTGCTCTCTTCTGTCTCTTGTATTCTGCTGGGGAGGCTTGCCTCAAAGGTTCTTGTTCAAGTTCTTAAACTTTTCATTTACAGAGTTCCCACAGTTTTGTTTTAAAGATTTATATTTTTAATTCTACTTCCACACTTAGGTCTTGAACTTTTTTATCTTTTCCTTCTTCTGTTTGTTTTCATAGTTTTTTTTTTAAGTAGATTTACTTATTTCCTCTTTAAAAACCTCTATTATGTTCATAAAAGCTATTTTAAAACCATGGTCCAGTGCTTGAGCTATGCTGCACTTCTCAGAAGGTATATATTAGGGTTGCTGGGTTGTAGTGGAGACATGATACCCTTGAAGCTATTGATTGGGTTTTTATGCTGTCCTCTAGGTTTGGGGATGATTATGAATCTGGGTCCTGATATCTGGTCTTGTCTTTGTTGAGTGAATGATTTGTCTCTTGCTATTTTGTTGCCATCTTTGATTCTAGGATTGTGTGGTTTCCATGAGTTGCCTGGAAGAGAAAGCTTCTCATATCCTACCTAGGATCTGAAGTAGAATTTGTTTCTAGGTATTGAGAATTGACACTAAAAACTGGAATGGTAGAAATGCATGGGTGTGGGAGTAGATAAGAAGGTCCATGAGGTCAAAAACTAGTTGTGCCTCCAAGTTCTGCATAGACTTATGGGAATGGGAGTATGGAAGAACAGACTATAGTAGAAGATCTGCTACAAACACAGAGGGAATACGTGGAATTGGTATTGGGGTGCAGGAGGAAGACTGATAATATCCTATCTGATATCCTGGCTGGTGAGGCCTGTGGATTTTCAGAGAATGCCTTTGGGAGTCTGTACATGATATCAATGGATTGTCTGTTGGAGGAAGGCTATAAAAAGGTCTGTCTCAATTATTACTTTTTTTCAATTTATAATACTTTATGCAGCTTTCATTAAATAAATTTTTCTCCTTTCTTTCCTTTAAGTCTTCTGAAGTCCCCACCCTTCAAGTCCTTCAGTGTCTCCTATTCACTCTCAAATTTTTGGTCTCTTTCATTATATTAGTTTTTCATATATAAACATCTGCACAAACAGCCATGTAAGTACAAAGCTCCAGGGCTGACCATTTTGCAGGAACATTACTCAGAGAGGATAATTCTTCCTTCATCAGCATCCATCTTATTAGATGTCTGCCATTCTTTATCTAAGATTTGGGTCCTATGTAATTTGTTCCCTTAGATATAAGTGCTTTTATTGATATTGTTATTGTTCAGATTTTGTTATAGAGCCATTTCTTTAAATGTTATTGTTTAAGTCTCAATAATTTACATCCAAATTGCTGCATAGATAAATGAAATATAATGATAATCAACAAGACATTTAAATAAACATTAAAAACATATGCATATATAGTTACCTTATCTGATAAAAATTAATTTATTAATCTATTTCATATTTGTCAACTTTGTAATTTTCTGTGATATTCCCTCTTTTTCTGTTTTTTGCTCAGGAAAGTAACGGTAAGATATCAGTTTAGGAAAAGCATAGATATAGGTCTAAACAGATGAAGATTTTTGTTAGTCATTGTTTTCATAACATAAACGTAAACTATGCAGGTGCCCTGACCAGACCTTGGGCAGTAACTCTACATCCAATCCCACAACACCCAGCAGAAGTTGGACTAACAGGAGCTCTAATATGCCCAGGATCATAAATGAGGAGGCTCCAACACCCACCCCAAACAGAGAGTAATTGGGACCCTCTGCCCAGCCAGTGGTATAGGTTCATTCCAGTCTGTGCCAGTGCCTGGAGGAGAGCTTTGGTGCCAACTCTTCATCCAGTCCCACATCACCCAGAGGAAGCTAAATTTCCAGGAGCACTAACACACCCAGGAATAGAGGATCATAGGATCACAGAATCTCAGGAGCTGGGTCACACCAGGATTTCAGGATCCCAGATGCAGCCTGACTCCCAGAACCACTTACACCCAGAATTTCAGGATCACAGGATCACAGAGACAGCTGGACTCTGAGGAGTTCTTACACAATCAAGACAACAGGAAGACAGGCTCCAGTCAGAGACAGTGAGTACAGGTAGCATAGGGGTAGCTAGATAGCAAAAGGCAAGCACAAAAACATAAGCAACAGAAACCTAGGTTACTTGGCATCATCAAAACCAATTTCTCCCACCATAGCATGTCCTGAATATTCCAACAAAACAAAAAAGCAAGACTTGGATTTGAAATCAGTTCTCATGATGAGGATAGAAGACTTTAAGAAGGACATAAATAACTCCCTTAAAGACATACAGAAGAACATAGGTAAACAGCTAGAAGTACTTAAAGAGAAAACACAAAAATCCCATAAAGAATTACAGGAAAATGCAGCCAAACAGGTAAAGGAATTGAACAAAATCATCCAGAATCTAAAAATGGAAGCAGAAACAATAAAGAAATCTCAAAGGGAGACTACCTTGAAGATAGAAAACCCAGGAAAGAGATCAGAGTTATAAATGCAAGCATCACTAACAGAATACAAGAGATAGAAGAGAAAATCTCATATGCAGAAGATACCATAGAAAACATTGACACAATGGCCAAAGAAAATGCAAAATGCAAAAACTTCCTAACTCAAAACATCCAGAAAATCCAGGACACAATGAAAAAGACAAATTAAAAGGTCAGTAAATATCTTCAACAAAATTACAGAAGAAAACTTCCCTAACCTAAAGAAAGAGATGCTCATAAATATACAAGAAGCCTACAGCACTCCAAATATACTAGACCAGAAAAAAAATTTCTTCTGTTACATAATAATCAAAACACCAAATGTACAAAACAAAGAATATTAAAAGCAGTAAAGAGAAAAGGTCAAGTAACTTATAAAGGCAGACTTATCAGAATTACTCCAAAATTCTCACCAGAGACTATAAAAACCAGAAGATCCTGGACAGATGTTATAAAGACCCTAAGGGAACACAAATGCCAGCTCAGGCTACTATACCCAGCAAAACTCTCAATTACCATAGATGGAGAAACCAAGATATTCTGTGAAAAAAAAAAAAACAAATTTACACAGTATCTTTCCACAAATTCAGCCCTACAAAGGATAATAGAGGAAAAACTCCAATACAAGGAGGAAAATTACACCTCAGTAAAAGCAAGAAAGTAAGCTTCCTTCAACAAACCCCAAAGAAGATAGACACAAACATGATTTCACTCTAATAACAAAAATAAGATGAAGCAACAATCATTTTCCCTTAATATCTCTTAACATCAATGGAATCAATTCTCCAATAAAAAGACATAGACTATCAGACTGGATACGTAAACAGAACCCAGCATTTTGTTGCACACATGAAACGCAACTAAGTGACAAAGACAGACACTACCTCAGAGTAAAAGGCTGGAAAACAATTTTCCAAGCTAATGGTCCCAAGAAACAAGCTGGATTAATCATTCTAATATCAAATAAAATGAACTTTCAACCTAAAGTTATCAAAAAAATAAGGAGGGACACTTCATAGTAGTCAAAGAAAAACATCTACCAAGATAAATTCTCAATTCTGAAAATCTATGCTCCAAATGCAAGGACACTTACATTCATAAAAGATACTTTACTAAAGCTCAAACCACACATTGCACCTCACACAATAATAGGTTTCAACACCCCACTCTTATCAATGGACAGATTATGGAAACGGAAACAAAACAGAAACACAGTGAAACTAAGAGAATTTATGAACTGAATGGTTCTAACAGGTATCTATAGAACATTTCATTCAAGAAAAAAAAAGAATATACCTTATTCTCATAAACTCATGGTACCATCTCCAAAACTGACCATCTAATTGGTCACAAAACAAGCCTTAACAGATACAAGAAAACTAAAATAATCTCATGCATCCTATCACCATGGTCTATGGCTGGTCTTCAATAATAAAAACAATGGACAGCCCATATACAAGTGGAAAATGAATAATGCTCTACCCAATGATAACTTGGTCAAGGAAGATATAACGAAAGAAATTAAAGCCTTTATAGGATTTAATGAAAATGAAGGCACATCATGCCAAAACTTGTATGATATAATAAACGCAATGCTAAGAGGAAAACTCATAGCTGTGTGCCTACAAAAAGAATCTGGAACGAGCATACACTAGCAGCTTGACAGTACACATGAAAGCTTTAGAACAAAAAGAAGTAAATACAGCCAAGAACAGTTGAAGGCAGGAAATAATCATATTCAAGGCTGAAATCAACCAAGTAAAAACAAAAGGAACTATAAAAAGAGGAGCTGGTTCTTTGAGGAAATCAACAAGATAGATAAATCCTTAGCTAGAATAACCAGAGGGCACAGAGACAGTATCCAAATTAATAAAATCCAAACTAAAAAGGGAGAAATAACAAGAGAAATCTAGGAAATTCAAAAAAAATCATCATATCCTACTACAAAACGCATATACAACACAACTTGAAAATCTGGATAAATGGACAACTTTCTAGACGGATACCAGGTATCAAAGTTATATCAGGATCAGATAAACCATCTAAAGAGTGCCATAACACGCCCACAAGAAAAACAAACAAAACAGCTGTCATTAAAAGTCTTCCAAAAGAAAAAAAATTCCTAGGACAAAATGGTTTTAGTGCAGAATTCTATCAGATCTTCCAGGAAGACCTAATACCAATTCTCTTCAAACTATTCCACAGAATAGAAACAGAAGGAACACTACCCAATTCATTCTATGATGATATAATTACACTCATACCTAAACCTCACAAAGACCCAACAAAGAAAGAGAACTACAGACCAATCTTCTTTATGAATATTGATACAAAATTACTCAACAAAATTCTCCCAAACTGAATTCAAAAACACATCAAAATAATCATCTATCATGATCAAGTAGGCTTTATTCCAGAAAATTTAGGAATAGTTCAATATATGGAAATCCATTAACATAATCCACTATATAGACAAACTCAACAACAACAACAAAAAACCCACATCATCTCACTAGATGCTGCAAAAGCATTTGACAAAATTCAACATCCCTTCATGGTAAAAGGATTGGAAAGATTAGGAGTTCAAGGTCCATAACTTAACATAGTAAAAGCAATATACAGCAAGCCAGTAGCCAACAGCAAACTAAATGGAAAGAAACTTGAATCAATCCCCACTAAAATCAGGAACTAGACAAAGCTGCCAATTCTCTCCCTACATATTCAATATTGTACTCGACATCCTAGCAAGAACAATTAGAAAACAAAAGGAGGTAAATGGGATATAAACAGGAAAGGAAGAAGTCAAAATATCACTATTTGCAGATGATATGATAGTATACTTAAGTGACCCCAAAAACTTCCACCAGAGAACTCCTAAACCTAATAAACAACTACAGCAAAGTGGTTGGATATAACATTGACTCAAACAAAGTAGTAGCCTTCCTGAACTCAAAGGATAAACAAGTTGAGAAAGAAATTAGGAAAATGACACCCTTCACAATAGTCACAAATAATATAAAATACCTTGGTGTGAAACTAACCAAGCAAGTGAAAGATCTTTACAACAAGAATTTCAAGTCTTTGAAGAAAGAAATCAAAGATCTCAGAAGGTGGAAAGATCTCTCATGCTCGTGAATTGGTAGAATTAACATAGTAAAACTGGCCATCTTGCTGAAAGCAATCTACAGATTTAATGCAATCTCCATTAAAATTCCATCTCAATTCTTCATAGAATTAGAAAGAGCAATTCATATAATCTTTTGGAATAACAAAAAAACCAGGATAGTGAAAAATATTGTCAATAATAAAAGATCTGGGGAATCATCATCCCTGCCCTCAAGCTGTATTACAGAGCAATAGTGATAAAAACTGCATGGTATTGGTACAGAGACAGGCAAAAAGATCAAGGAATAGAATTGAAGACCCAGAAATGAACTCACACACCTATGATCACTTGATCTTTGACAATGGAGCTAAAAGCACCCAGTAAGGAAAAAAAAAAAAAACAAACAAAAAACCAGCATTTTCAACAAATGGTGTTGGTTCAACTGGAGGTCAGTATGTAGAAGAATTCAAATCAATCCATTCTTATCTCTTTGTACAAAACTCAAGTCCAAGTGGATCAAGAACTTCCACATAAAACCAGATACAGAAAAGATATTGAGGAAGAGCCTTAAACACATGGGCACAGGGTAATTTCCTGGACAGAACACCAATGGCTTATTCTCTAAGATCAACAAGAGACATAGGGGACCTCATAAAAATTTGAAACTTCTGTAAGACAAAGAACACTGTCAATAGGACAAAATGGCAAAAAAAAAAAATAATAATAATAATAATAATAATAGGAAAGGATCTATACAAATCCTAAATCTGATAGAGGTCTAATATCAAATATATACAAAGAACTCAAGAAATTTGACTTCAGACAATCCAATAACCCTATTAAAAATGGAGTAAAGAATTAAGTCAAGAATTCTCAACTGAGGAAATTTGAATGGTCTAAGAGCACCTAAAGAAATGTTCAACATTCTTAGTCATCAGGGAAATGCAAATCAAAAAACCTGAGATTCCACCTCGCCAGTTTGAATGGCTAAGATTAAAAAACTCAATTGATAGTAGATGCTGGTAAGGGTGTAAAGCCAGAGGAATACTCCATTGCTGGTGGAATTGTAAGCTGGTACAACCAATCTGCAAAGCAGACTGGCGGTTTCTTAGAACATAGGCTATAGTATTACCTGAGGACCCAGCTATACCACTCCTGGGCATATACCCAAAAGATGCTCCAACATATAACACAGACACATGCACCACTATATTCATAGTAGCCTTATATATAATAGCCAGAAGCTGAAAAGAACCCAGATGTCCTTCAACAGAGGAATGGATACAGAAAATATGGTATATTTGTACAATGGAATACTACTCAGTTAAAAACAATGAATTTGTGAAATTCTTAGGCAAATGGATGGAACTAGAAAATATCATTCTGAGTGATGTAACCCAGTCACAAAAGAACACAAATGGTATACATGCACTGATAAATGGATATTAGCCCAAAAACTTTCATATCCAAGATTCAACTCACAGACCCCATGAAGCTAAAGAAGACCAAAGTTAGGGTGCGTCAGTCCTTCTTAGAAGCAGTAACAAAATAACGAAAGGAGGAAGTATGGAGACTAAGTGTGGAACAGAAACTGAAGGAGAGGCAGTCTCCCGACTGTCCCACAAGAAGATACAGCCCATGTCCAGTCATTAAATAAAGACAATGTTATGAATGCCAGGAAGTGCATGCTGAGAGGAGCCTGATGTAACTGTCTCCTTAGAGGTCTGTCAGAGTCTGACATATACAGAGGAGGATTCTTGCAGCCAACCACTGAACTGTTCATGGAGTCTCTAATGGAGGAGTTAGAAAGAGGACTGAAAGAGCTGATGGGGTTTGGGGCCCCATAAGGCGAGAGACAATACCAACCACCCAGGACTCCCAGGGTCTAGACAGTTAGCCTGGCAGCACAGATGAAGAGACTGATGGCTCCAGCCATATATGTAGGTAATGATGGCTTTGTAGGGCATTGTTGGGAGAGTAGGCTCTTGATCCCTTGAAAGGTGGATGCCCCAGTGTGGGGGAATGTGGGGGAGGGGAGGCAGGAGTGAGTGGGTGGGTTGGGACACACTCGCATACTGCTAATTCTCAAATTTTGCAATTACTTATGCAAATACAACTCAATTTAAGAGAACATACTGTTCCTTAAATTTATAAGACATTTAAGAGCTAATACGGGATTGCTTGGAACTCTTAGGGCAATGCCACAGCAGATTTGTATACCAGGCAGATTATTGGCTTTACGCAGGAACAGTTAGCCAAACAATCTCTTTCTTTACATCATCGAAATAGTAATAGCTTGAGACAACAAATTGATATTTCTAGAGAATATACATGTCAGATTATAAAGACTTGTCCTGAATGTCCTCAGTTTCTACCTATACCATATAATGGTGTTAATCCTCGAGGACCCATACCTAATCAATTATATCGAATGGATGTTATTCATATTTCTGCTTTTGGACAATTAAAATATCTACATGTGACTATTGACACCCTCTCAGGCTTTCTAGTTGCAATTGCTTTAACAGGAGAAGCAAATAAAAATGTAATTAGTTATTGCCTACATTGTTTTTCTATGCTGGCTATGCCAAGTCAGGTTAGAACATATAATGAAACTGGCTATTGCAGTCTAGCATTTGAGACTTTTTGTCAATAATTTAATATTACCCATATTACTGGGATTCCTTATAATCCTCAAGGACAAGGTATTGTGGAATGGGCCAATGGAACTTTAAAACAGTATCTTCATAAAATAAAAAAGGGGAGGTATATCTCTGTACACCACAAATTTATTAAAATCATGTTCTTTTTTTTTAATTTTTAAAACTTTGGATGTCAAGAAGCTTTCTGTTGAGTATGTATGGCACCCTATAACTAGGCATACTTATGCCTAGGTGAAAAGATAGGATTCACTTACTGGCATATGGCATGATCCTGATCAGGTATTTAATATGGAAACAAGGGCATGTTTGTGTGTTTTTTTTTTCTGCAGGATTCTGAAGGAGCATGGTGGCTGCCAGAGTGATTGGTGAGACTTACTGATGCTGGGACAAAGAATGATGCTGACCTGTGAGCTTGCTGAGTGCCCTGACAATAATGACTGGGAAGTTGTATTAGACACATGTTCCCAACCCACCTTTGCTTACCTATACCTCAGGTGAGACAAGTTGTCTTGCCTCAAGTTTTTAGACCTTGTGGAACAGAAAATCGAAAAGAAAAGTTACAATGACACTTGTAGTTTTCCTAAATGTGACCAGGTATTCAGACTCAATCATGGACTAGTCTAGAAATCAATCCAATCTTAGAAATAACAGTCTTCATTTGGAAGGCTGGTTCTGGACATTTTCAGAGACATATTTGGAAGTTAGCTGCAGTTCTCTATGATGTTATGTTAGCAAGAGACCAAGTTGGGACAGAATTTGGATTTCAAACAACTGTTAGTGCTTAGTGTGTGTTAAGGCTCTTTTAATTGTCATGTTAAAATTACTTTTGTTTCTTCTAAAGTATCTAATGTAAGTTGTATTGATTGTACAGTTTCTAATTAATTGTGTTACAGTATTAAAACCTGGCATGTTTGTGATGGGGATCTATCAAACAACTTTTGTTTTATTGCCCTTAGTATTACAGGACCTTGGTATTCTGAAAAAGCTTGCAAGTACTGGAAGAAGTGTGTCAGGCTTTAAGCAGAAGTGAGAGGGTAGTGGACTTGATTATTGCTGGTATGCTCGCTTTAATTACATTAATTGCTAGCACCACTGCTTCTGCAGTTGCTTTGACACAAGAAGTCAAGACATCTACTTTGTTAATTATTTAGCAAAAAATATGTTGCAATGTTACTGATGGTTTGAGTATATATGAGGATTTAGATAGACACTTGGAACAATAAATTGATGCTCTTTATCCTATTGAAATTATTGGAAAGATGTTCAGATTTTAAGAGTAAGGAGTCATCTCGAGTGTCATGCCATGTACAAATGGATTTGTGTTACTTCTAAAATTTACAATGATAGTCATTATAATTAGAAAAAAGTTTAAAGACATTTGCAGCATATTTTGCATAATCATAACAACACTCTGGATATTTTAAATATGCATAATGAGATTATTAATTTAAAGAATGCTACTCTGCTGAGCTTTTATGCTGCAGATACTGCTGATAAAATTGTCCATGGCCTGAGGTCAATATTTCCATTTTAGTCAATCTTCAAGAATGGTATATATAGCTTGATCATGCTAGCCCTTTTTGCCTTGGGAATACTTTTATTTCTGT
The DNA here is from genome assembly GCA_030674055.1 of Rhabdomys pumilio. NCBI lineage: Eukaryota > Metazoa > Chordata > Mammalia > Rodentia > Muridae > Rhabdomys > Rhabdomys pumilio. Next base: position 41,361,356 of record JANHMN010000001.1, read on the forward strand.
TCATCATGTTAAAGCTTCTCTTTAACACCATCAACATATTGCCAGCCAAAGTACATGACTTGAAACTATAAATAGACCACCAGACAAACAGGCTGGCAAGCCAAGGACCGGTAAAGTTCTGCACAAAGCCTTATCAACCTAAGACATAAGTGCATTGCTTTTGAAAATGCATATTCCATGACAGATAAGAAAGGCACTCTTGTCAGAATAACCTAAGACAGGCTCAGTCTTGTTTATGAAGTAAAAAATGGAGGAAAGGTACAGAGCCTTTGAAGCTGCTTGGCAGTAATCTGGCATTGGACAAGGACAAGGAAATGGGGTGCTTGACAGGAATCTGACACTAGCCAGAGACAAAGTAATTTCAGGTCAGAATCTAAATCTTAGGCTAGAACAAAGAAGTTGGCTTCAGGCATGAAAGTGACTTTGGTCTAGAACAGGGAAGTAGGCTCAGATATTTTGGTAAACCTGATCAGCCCTTAGAAACTGTGATCATGGGAGTGATCATGGGACTTTATTGTCCTGCTTATTCTTTGACTATTTGTGTTTATTGTCTTACTTGTTCCTTGACTAGTTGCATCTGTTGAATTGCTAGTTCTTCAACATAGATCTGACCTTAATACTTGCATGTAATTAAAATTGTATAAAAATGAATTGGGAAAAATAATTAAAAAATAAAATAAAAAATATTCTTTATAACCAACTGTAGGCCTTGTGAATTTTATACTTTTAGAATAATTATGTTAATCTTTAAATGATATTGATTTGCAATTAATTTGGTTTTGAAAAAAGACAAAGTGATAAAATTTGTTTTTAAATTTTTATTGATCTGTTTATTTATTTATTTATTTATTTACACACTCTAGACCCCGTTCCACTCTTGGTCCACCCTCCAACCATTCCACATCCCATACCTCCTCTCTACATCCCTGTCTCCAAAAGGATGCCCTACTACCTAAACCTCTCCCCACCAGACCTCTAAACTAGCTGGTGCCTCCAATCGCTTGAGGATTAGGTGCATCTTCTCAGACTGAAACCAGACCAGGCATTCCTTTGCTATATATGTGTTGGGGCCTTATATAAACTGGTGTATGTTGCCCAGTTGGTAGTCTAGTGTTTGAAAGATCTCTGGGATCCAGGTTAATTGAGACTGCTGATCCTCTTACAGGGTCACTCTCTTCCTCAGCATTATTGAGACTTTCCCCAATTCAATCACAGGGATCAGCAGCTTCTTTCTGATTGGTTGGGTGCAAATATCTGCTTTTTTTTTTTCTCCCTTAGTAATAATGTCAGACCTTGGGACCTCCACTAATAAAATTCTTAAACTTCTTATATATCTGGTTGTGAGGCTAGCCTTTAATAGCTGAGCCATCTCTCCAGACCGAATGTACAGCCCAGGCTGGCCTGGAACTCATGATCCTTCTGCCTCTACCTCCTTCAGCAAATCCTAGGAGCATGTGCCACCACAATTGGCTTAAACTTCTTTAGAAAATATTCTATGAGCACAATTTATTTTATATAAGATGCTATACTATACAAAATATATTTACTTCAATTACCTGATTTGAAATTCACAGTATCCTATATTTTACAGAACACTATACAAACAAAATACACAACAAACTTCAGTATTGACCTTGGTATACAGCACAGAAATAAGATTTTCAGATGAGTGTTTGAAATCAACATTATTGTAGTTCCCAATGCATTATGCACTTAATCTTTCCATGAAAATTACAAAAGCAACATCATCAACAAGTTCTTTCATGCCTTTTTGTTTATTTTTGGGACAAAAGAGACTTTGAAAGCAGGTTTCACTTCTCCAAATATTACCATTCCCTCCTCCCATTCATTTACATTTTACCACCTCCTTTCCTGGGTTTTCACCTATCTACAAAACTAACTAGTAAATATTTTATATGTATATGATCTTATTCCACAGAAGACAGGGCCTCTGGCCCTATTTTTATTTGCAAAATATGTTGGAAACAAAATCTTTATGAGAATCCAGCTGCATCCATTTATTCATATACCAGTTAATGTTACAGTGAGAAAACTAAATGGTTATGTGATGAACTAAATAGCCCACAATGTACAAAACATTTATTGTACATAGCCCTACTTTTGTGTGTGTGTGTGTGAACCACTGAATTTTATTGGGGTTATATACAGAAATATTGGTGAGGGATTCATTACAGGATCAGAAATGGCTCAAACATGTCTGTATCACCAAAGTTCACTCCATCAAGTATAACAGATAACAAGTCTATGAACTGGGAACATTCTGAACTGCCTGCAGGCAGCTCAATAGGTTGAAGAGTGTCCTTTCCAAGTGTCTCAGTTGTTCTCAAGCAGACAGCTGGTCTGGTCTAGGACTTCTTTAACTCTTAGCATATGGGAGAGAGTGATGAAGCTGTCTTTCTCATTTTGTTTGAGAGGAAGGGATGGACGTTGGGAATATGATCAGTTTCTGGGAATTCTTGAAGCTCCTTTGAATTGTTTCACTTCTGATTTAAGGAACTTCCCTGCAGGATGGAACATTTTAATATCAGAGGAAAAGGCTTCACAATATGTATGTTTCATGATTATAACCCACAGCTGAATATTAATTTTCTATTTATTTCTACCAGTTAGCATCTTTTTATTGTTGCATTGTGTCATTTACATTCAAGATTATTACTAAGAGTGTTTTTCTTATTCTTGGATTTTTTTCTGGTTGCCTAGATTATTATGTTTTCTTTTTCTTCTTCACTATATTCTGACATTCTCATTTGTCAAGAACCACACTACTCCACTTTTGGGGGGCAAGATGTTGGGGACCGCCCTATCAATGTTGGAACCTGCACTGCAAAAAGACTTGGGGCTAACTTGTTAGAGCCCACACTGCCCCAAGCTGCTTCAGTTAGCGGGTCTGGGTTCAGCAAGAGAGAGAGTGAGGACGGAATGTGAAGAATGGAGACCAGACAGTGTGATTCAATTCCATTTATTCTTCAGTCTCTCTTCTTCTCTCCAAGTCCCTTGTTCCAAGTCCCAAGTTCCAAGTCCCTAGTTCCTAGAACCAAATTTCAGGTCCTAATCCCAATTCCAGCTGTAATAATTCTCAAGACCTTATCCTAGGTTCAGCTACAATAAATCTCAAGTCCTAATTCCTAGTTCTCTGTTGCTAGTCTCTTTCCTACTTCCAAGTTCTCAGTCTCTAGTCTTAAGTACTCTCTTCTGTCTGCCTTTTATATGTCTCACTTCTAAGTCATACCTTTAAGTTATGCCTTTAAGTCTTGTCTCTAAATCACACCTTTAAGTCATGTCTTTAAGTCTGACACACCAGAGGGAAGATCCTGGGTATCTAAAACAAGATATTATCAGAGTGTGCTCAGCTGTTGTAGGCTGTTGTAAACAAGTCTCTTGTCAGGATATATGGCTCAAGATGGCTGCAAGGATGATAGCTGCCTTCTGTCGGCTCCCCACAGGTCCCCGTTTTTAAATTGTTTTTTCAAAAGGGAAGGCTGGGAAAACTTACAGAAACCATGTCTGCCTTAGGTCAGAACAAAGGACCCCAGTCTCCCTTTACCATTTTTGGATACTCAACAGCCATTGGTTGAGCTCCTGTGTTAGGATGGTGAGGCCTCCCTTTTTAGGGGCAAGGGTCTTGAAGTGTTCTCTTACCCGTTATTGTCATTGACTATCCAGCTTGGCATGTAAGTTAGGCCTTAATCCTCATTAGTCTTGATGACACTCATTTTGTAGTCATGAGCTATCTGTGTTTATGATCTTCTTAAGATGGCCTTATTTCTTTTTTAAAAAAATGAGAAGTCTTGTTTTTTATGAATTCTTGTGATCAAGAGGCGTGTAAAAAACTTGATCTATTTTTAAGATTGATCAAACTAATAAAAATAAAGTATTATAATAATTTGTAGGTTATAGGGCCTTAATACTTGTATGTCACTAAAGATGAATGTTGACTCTCATTTTAACAGTGAACTTTAACATTTTAATTTTTTAAATTTTTCTTGTTGTTTTGTTAATTTCATTCAAATCAATAAATATAATGGTATTTATCCTTAATCCTGTCTCTCAAGGTATATTAAATGAAAAAATTTGGAAGAATGAAAATAAAATTTGAGGACTAGTTAAGAATCTCACAAGTTTAGACTCTGAGACCCTGTGAGCCATATTTAGTTGATGCTCTGAGACATGTTCTCCTGTATTCTTGATCCTTCAGGCTCCTACAATCTTCCCTCCACTCTTCTGTGGGGTTCTCTGAGCTCTCCCTAATTTTTGGATATGGGTCTTTGCATCTATTCTCATCAACTGTTAGAGAAATTCTCTTTGAGGAGGATTGGGCTATGAACCTATCTATGAGTATAGAAGAATATCATCAGGAATCATTTCATTGATTTTTTGTTGTTGTTGTTTTTTGTATTTTTGCCAGTTGCGTTTTGTTTAACCCGGGGTCTCTGGACCATCCAGCTTCTAGTTACTGGCCATCCAGGCACTAGATTGAAACGAGTTCCCTCTTATAACTTGAGCCACAATTTAGACCAATCATTGGTTGGCCATTTCCAAAAGCTCTGAGCCATTGTTTTCTTAGTATATCTTGTATTCAGAACAGATTGTGGGTTAAAGATTTTATGGCTAGGTGGGTGCCCCAGTTCCACCATTGGATACCTTTCCTGGTTATAGAACATGGCCAGTTTAGGCTTTGTAACTTCTATTACTAGGAGTCCTCACTAGGGCCAAGCATGTAGGTTCTAGGAAGTTTCCTCTGCCTCTGTACTAGGTTTCTACATAGCCCCCAAGTTCCACCTAATTCTAGACACCCCCTCTCTCTATCACATGATCTTTTTGTGTTTGTTTCCTCATCTAGTCTTAGTATCAGATAATATGATCTTCATAGAATGCTTTAGTAGCATTCCAGCCTTTTCTATTTCATCTAATAGTTTGAGAAGTGCTTGGATCAACTTCTCTTTAATGGTGTAGTGGAATTCAGAATTTCATCCATATTTTCCTGATCATTTCATTGTTGAAAGACTATTATTGCTTCAGTCTCATTGCTCACTATCAATATGCTTAAGTCATGAATGCCTAGGATTTATGCTTTTCATCCTCATTTGCCAGGTCTCTTAACTAGATAATACCTTCCTGATACTTCTTAAGTAAGTACACAAACTAGGCCTAAATGAAAATTTCTCACCTTTATTGACATTTGTTTTCACATCCATTTTCCTTTTTTATTGGATATTTTATTTATTTACAATTTTAAAGCTATCCACTTTCCTGGTTTCCCTTCCAGAAAAACTCCTATCCCATTCCCCCTCCCTTGCTTTTATGAGGGTGCTTCATCACCCACCCACTCCCACCTCCCCACCCTGACATTCCCCTACACTGGGGCATTGAGCCTTCACAGGATCAAGAGCCTTTTCTCCCACTGATGTCTGACAAGGCCATCCTCTGATACATTTCTGGCTGGGTCCATGGGTCGCTCCATGTATATACTCTTTGGTTGGTGGTTTAGTCCCTGAGGGTTCTGGGGGGTCTGGTTGGTTATTATTGTTGTTCTTCTTATGGAGTTGCAAACCCCTTCAGCTCCTTCGATTCTTTCTCTAAATCCTCAATTGGGGACCTCCTGCTCAGTCCAATGGTTTGCTACAAGCGTCTGCCTCTGTAATTGTCAGGTTCTGGCAGAGTCTCTCAGGAGAGAGCAATATCAGGTGCCTGTCAACATGTACTTCTTGGCATCCACAGTGGTGTCTGGGTTTGGTGACTGCATATGGGATCCCCAGTTGAGGCAGTCTCTGGATGGCCTTTTCTTCAGCCTCTTCTGAATAGTTGGTTTCAGTATTTTCTCTCATGAGTATTTTGTTCTAGCATCAATTTTCTACAGCTAATTTTCCTTTTGGTCTCTACTGTCTTCATTTTACTTGGTCTGATAAATGTTTTTGAACTCAGTTAACTTTTCAAAAAAGCAACTACTTCATTCATTATTTTTTGGATATTTTATTTACATTTCATTAATTTTTTTATTTTGATTATTTTTAATCTACTGTATTAGGTCACATGTCTTGTTTTTCTAAGACATTGAGGTGTATTACTTAGTTGTTTCTTCAAGTTTCCTCTAATTTTATGGCCTGAAATTTGATCTTTTTCAGAGAAAGGTTTATGACCTTTTCGAAGAATGTGTTTTCTAAAGATTTTAGATAGAATACTACACAGCTATCTGTAAAGCGCATATGATCTTTGTGGTATTTTAACTTTAAAAAGTCATTTTTGATTTTCTTTTTGTCTCAGTGACTGACTTGTTGATAAGTAACGGGTTATCATTGTATACCTAAATTCATTTATTTCTTTATGAGGTTCAGTGTGTGATTCATTTTACTCAAAACCATTACATCATCATTATAATTGTTCCCTTATATAATGTGAGTTAATATCTGATACATAGCATTTAAGATTTCTGCTGAGCATATTGATATAATAATACACATGTTGGGTGGAAGAGGTGGTTGAAGTTTGAGAAACTGTCTTCTAATTCATGTTGAGAGCTAAGCTAGACTGTACATGGAAGAGTTCTCTGAGGGTGTCATATAAACTTTAGTATATTCACTCCCCTTCTTTCCATATAAAGGTCCACTATGAACCTGCTTAATTTTGCAGCCCATGTGTTTCGAAAGTTTTCATTCACTTAATAGTCTTCACAACTTATGTACACTTAGTGGGGTTATTATCTCAGCCAAATGGTATCTACAAAGTTCACTGGATAACACAGGAGTAAACAGATCTTAACATGCATGTACTAGAAAACCAGTTTCAGTTCTTTCTTATTTAGTACAACAGTGAATACCCTAAGAGGTAGCAGGTAGCAGAAATCAGGTGTTCACTGGTAGTAAAATTCAGAATTCATAGTCACGTAAGAAGAAAACCATGACCCAGAGAGGCAGCCATGATTGCAGTTAACCATCCAGTTAATGGCACTGAGCATCGGGCTATCATTTTATGTAGGCAATTTCAGACAATAAGGCTTGCTGCTAACCACAGATGATGAGATGTTCTTTCACCATCATCTTCACAGTGCAAACAGAGACTGGTAAACATCACAATGTGGCTCTGTCTAATCTTCTTCTTCTTTATAACTGCTTCACGTGACTGTCTCTCATTCAGAGTCAGCAGAGGTCTCTAGCCGTCTTACTTATGAATACTTTTGGAGTCCCTATTAGCTAATCCTCAAACAAGATTGTACTTGGTTATAGACATACAAGATGCAATAAGTAACAAAATTAATTTCTTTTCTAATATTGACCTATTATAAAAAATCCTCAATCTGATTTAATGCTTGAGAAAACTGTGAATTTGTCCTGTGGATAAGGGTATTAGTCTCTCATTCTCAATGGGTCCCTGGCTGAAGATGATGATATATTTCCCCTTGATCCCTCAATAAAACAGGATAGAAATCTGAACTGCCTTCTCAGTTTGTTGAAGCATGTTATTCCTGCTTCTAGTTTTTCAGCTATATTATAACCTTTTAGAGTTGCTGAAGACTGTCTCATTCCCCATTTTTAATAAAAATAAAGCAAATGTTTTAAATATTCAAATTTTCATTTCTAATTATAACATCAATCTTTTCCTGAGAATACACATAAAAGTAATTGCAAATTTATCATGATTTTCTCAGCCTCCTTTTTATATTAAGATCTTTGTATAATAGATTGTCATAATAACTCACTATTTTACTTTTGCTCTAATTATTTTATAGCATATTTTACAACATATTTTCTGTGTGTTTCATACAAATTTTTTAATACTCCTGATTTTCTCACTGTGAAATCTATTTGAATTCCATTAACTGTAAAAAGGTCATATAAATTTCAAATGTATAATTGAACTCAGGAGCTCCCATGTGAATCTGCAAATTTGGCAGAACAAATGGACAATTTCATTATACTGATAAAAGCAGCCCCAGCAAGATGAGCCTTTAATATAAGTAAGATCATGTCATTTCTTGTACAAAGATTAGTAATGGCTTTCTATTTTACATGAGATGGAAGTCAAAGTCCTTACAATGATCTCTAAAGCCCAGGCAGTGACTCTCTCTATAACTTATTCTCATTTCATTTCTCTGTTCTTCTAGTACTTGTAGAATGGCTGACATCTTACATCAGTAAACTTGCTAAGTTCATGAGAATAATTTTGTCTTTAGAATTCTACCTAAATACAACTTTTATGAAGAATATTTTCTGCTTGTTATAAAATTGCATTTTATACATTATTTTCTCTTTATTTCAAATATTTCTCACTATCACTTAATGCCTAAAATACTTATTTGCTTACTTTTTCTCTTAATTGGCACAAGTTCTGTAAATGGAAGTTTTATTTAGTTAGTTTAATTTCTTCAAGGTTTAAATATTAATGGACATGCCAGGGTGATGTATAAATTTTGCAAAGGCTGTTGCTAATTTTAACAAATGTTGGTAAAAGGGAAAACAGAATTACAACTCAGAGATATTTATCTTCTCTATGCAATGTCACAAACTTTAAGGAATAATGACTATTTTGGTGATCAAACAGAAAAAATAATGAAACATAGATAGAGAAATAATTATTCTTTAAACATATTACAAAATATTTAGTTTGTGATTTATTTCTGAATCATGGTGCTTCCATTTTTATGATTTTTCTAAACATGAAATTCAAGATTGCAAACATGGGTTGCAATCTGTTGACAAAATTTAAACTGGAAATTGCTACAAACATTAGAGGTTTTGAAAATACTTAAATATCTATGAATTAGTATTTTGGAAATGAGCTTTTAGAAAGTTATCAAAATATCTAACGATGCTATTTCATTAAATAATTAGGATGCTATTGGAATAAAAATTTTAAAACAAGATCCCTTGAAACAATCACTTGCTGATTTACTTGAGATTAATTCTTTGGGAGACAACTCAAAATGTACTTTAAAATTAAAAACTAAGTTAATGAATTAAATATTTATTCATTGTTCTTTCAAGCTCAAATGAAGATATATTTGAGACTTTCAACACTATTATTGATCAGACATCAGAGGCTTATTGGCTTTTGACAAATTTTATCATTGTAATTTTTGCTATAAAATGTATTTTAATTCAAATTTTATAACCATAAATTAAATTCCATATAAGCTCATATAAATGTAACTTTCTAATGAGTTAATTTAAACACTGAATTAATTACTTCCATAAAAATTCACTTAAATGACTTTTCTACCCTGAAAATGGTACATTTTATAGTACAGTATTCTCCTGGTGTTCTTGTATAGATTTCAGTTGATCTAATGACAATATGAATATTAATATATGAGTCAGACATGTGTTGGTTTATAGATTAGAATTTCTCTGTGCTGCATGAAGTAGACAGATTTGCCATTCTCAATATCTCCTAAGAACTGATACATTCAAAGTACTTTACAAATTAGTAAATTAGTTTGACGTAATTACTTGACACCTTGATGTCTTGAGAGAGAGAGAGAGAGAGAGAGAGAGAGAGAGAGAGAGAGAGAGAGAAATTGCAGGAAAAGTTATCATTTTTCACTTGGAAATATAAGGCAAAATATTGATTTCGTCTTCAAAGATTTCACTATGCTTAGTGAAGCGAGTAATGTTCTAAGAAAGAGTCACACACAAAATGTTACTACACTGATAACTAGCTGGTCTTAAAAATGTGTTATTATAATCCTCAAAGCAGAAAAGTTGTTAATAAAGAAAAATATTTGACAAATGTTTTTAGTATAATTATCACTTTCATGTGGTAAAATCTTATTTAAAATTTTAGAATACGTAGGGAAACTATTTGTCAATGAGTAGTTTTTTAGATACAAAACAACAGTGCAAAAGTCTGCAGTAGAGAAAATGTAATCTATCACTATAGATATTCTGGCAAGAGATCACAACCAAAGACCTTCTAGTGTCATGTAATCCAAATAGATACACTTTTAATTCTTCTAGTTGGAGTACAGACACACCCTTAATCCCACACAGTGAAGATAAAATAAGTTTGTAGAAGGAAGTAGAGATGTTTGAAGGTGACATCTAATTGATGGACAGAAAAAAAATATGACATTCAGAGAATCATCTGACAGAATGAGTCAGAATAGGGTATTCTCAATTCTTTCCAAAACAGCACAGGAAAGAAAAGCTATTTTTTTATTAAACATTTTATTTATTTACATTCCAAATATTACCCTCCTGCCCAATCCAATCCCCAAAAGTTCTTTATGCCATTCCCCTCTCCTTTGCCTCTGAGGAGTGCTTCCCACCCCATACCCCACCCAACCCCCTTCACTTATCTATGCATTCCCCACCTCGCCCCCTACTCCCAACAGGTAGTCCCTTTCCCTGGGACTTCATTCTCTGCTCACATGCTCTCCTACTAAGGCCGAACAAGGCTGTCCTCTGCTACATATGTGCTGGTTGCCACAGACCAGCCCACATATACTCTGTGGTTGATGAGTTAGTCTCTGGGAGCTCCCAGGGGTCTGGGTTAGTTGATAATATGGTTAGTCTTCCTGTGGAGTTGCAATCCCCTTGAGCTACCTCCTACACCTTAATATCTTTCCTGACCCTATAAAACTCTTCCTATGACTCATGATTATACATATATACACAGGCACACACACACACACACACACACACACACACACACGCGCGCGCACACATATACATTACATACACAGATAAATGTGTATATTAAAACTAGAGAACATATCTAAAAGAAACATGCAGTATTTGATTTTTACTCTTTGTTTTATGTAATATAAATTATACACACTTTCTGAGACGTAATGTTATTACTTTCTTACAGCTGAATAAAATATTATTTATTATGTCTGTGTATCATACTTTTTAGCCATTTCAAATAGAAAAAAATTTATGTGAGACAAAAAAAAAAAGAAATGGGAAAAAATAAAGACTAAGGCAAGATGATACATAAGAAACATATAAAACAGGCTCCAAAGCAATTCTTGTGTAAGTGAACATGACAAGTATCATTTCAGCGTCATGAAAGCCAAATCCTAGAGGGAATCAAGGAGAGAGCTGGCCCATCTCATCATTGCTTAATGCATTCTGGAGAGCCAATCCCATCTTCAATTTTGCAGCAGAAGAAAGCTGACCTTGGTAGCTTTAGTGTGGAAGAGCTCACCTGGTGCCTTGGAAACAGGAGAGCTGGTAGGTTGAGCAACTCAGCTACCACCCAGGCCCAGATGCAATGCCAATGCTTTGAGAAGGCCCACCACAGTATCTACCCCACCTACATCTACAAGCTTCTGGAACTTCTGAAGGTGTTGATCATAAAGAATCAAAGCTACAGGATCTCCATGATTCAAAGCAACAACAAGATATCCAAAAGAAGTCTTGCTGAGGATCCAGTATTGATGGTGTAGCAGAAGCCAGAGGCTTCTTACCAGAACAGTAACTTTTTGCAACGATCATTTGCTAAAAAAGCTATTTGGAAGAAAGTTATACTGTGTGATACTGTTGTACTGTATATACACTGAGACACACTGCAGCTTCCATGGTGAGATTTTTGTGTTGTTTTTTAATTTAATTTTTGTTTTTTGATTTATTTTGGTGAGAGATTACAAGGGTGCAGGGTACATATGAATGGACTGGGAAATGAATGAAATTGGGGTATATGATGTGAAAATAACAAAAAACCAATAAAAATTGTGAAAAATTTTAAAAAAGTCCAAATTTCAAAGTCTGTTCTGTGATTCACGTAATCTCTTTTTTTTTTCTTTTTTATTGGTTATGTCATTTATTTATATTTCAAATGTTATCCCCCTTCCTAGTTAAGCCCCCTATCCCCTCCCCTGACCCTCTGTTTCTATGAGGGGGCTTCCCCATCCACTCACCCCCTCTTGCCTCAGTGTCCTAGCTTTCCTCTATGCTGGGCCATTGAGTCAACCTCCACAAGACCAAGGGGCTCCCCTTTCATTGATGTCAGATAAGGTAATCCTCTGCTGCTTATGCAGTTGGAGCCATGGGCCCAGTCCAGGTATACCCTTTGGTTGGTGGTTTAGTCCCTGGGATCTTTGGGGGTCTGATTGGTTGGTATTGTTTTTCTTCTATGGAATTGCTAGCCCCTTCAGCTCCTTCAGTCCTTCCCCTAACTTCTCCATTGGGGTTCCCACATTAGTCTGATGGTTGGCTGTGAGTATCCACATTTGTATTGGTCAGGCTCTAGCACAGCCTCTCAGGGGACAGCTATACCAGTCTCCTGTCAACATTCTTTGGTATGTATCTCAAGGCTCAGCCATCTCTAACCTCTTGAGGTTATCCAAGGCAATTCAGGCCAATAATAGTCTTTCATAGCTTCACACAAGTTCTATGGGCCTCAGTGGGATAACCCTTCCATGTACCTGGCTCAGCACCTTTCCTTAATTTTAGAGGGAGATTCCATAACCCCTTTCTTGTATCCTTGACTCTAAAGTCAGAACCATGTAGTCAAAGCTGTCAAGTTCTTCTGTTTGCTAGGCCTAGAACATGCCTTTGTTCAACTACATCATTTCAGTGGTTTTCTTCACTGCCTAGGCTTGGCTGTTCTTCAACTTGCTCTGTAGACCAGGCTGCCCTTACACTCAGATCTGCATGCTTGTGTCTCCCAAGAGCTGGAATTAAAGGTATATGCCACCATGACTGCACTTAAGTTTTTCTTCCATTGCCTTTTACAGAATGAAACCTTAGGTGGGTGGGATCTTCCTCAAAGTCACCATTCCCTTAATTCCATTTAATGTCTATAATTTATCTCCTTGAACATAGGCTTTATTACCATTCCTGGTATCCCTTTAATTTTTGAATCATACATTTTCTGTCTTTTTGTTGTTGTTGTTCAACTTGCTCTATTTCACCAAAATGGTTTCTTTTATAAAAGTAAACCATAGAGCAGAATCTATACTAGGCTATTTCAAGATTACTTTTGCCTATACAATGTAGATCTCTTCCCCTTAGGCGTACGCAGACTATTCAGACAAGGAAAAAATGCAGCCACATTCTTCACCAAACATCACAAGAATGGTCTCTTAGCCACATACTAGAGTTCTTCTCTGAAACCTCTTGAGTCAGGCCCCCACAGTTCAAGTCACCCTCAACATCCCTGTTTTCCATGCTTCTAGTCAAATGATGCATTGAGGCCCACTGAAATCATTCCATAGCATTCCTAAACCAATTTGTCAAAATTCACATTCCTCCAAACAAGAACATGGTCAGACCCATCACAGCATTACCCAAGTCCCTGTAAATGGGCCCCAGTTAAATGGTTTTCTTTATAGGAGTTGCCTTAGTCATGGTGTCTCCTCACAGCAATGAAACTCTAAGACACTATTGTTACCATCATATTTTAAAAGTCTGTATATTTCAGTTTGCTAAATTATACAATCTGTTTAAAGTGCATAATTTAAAATATATTGATTATAATAATATCAAGAAAAAACACACCCTTCCCAAGAAAATATGTGGAGCTAAGGGAAAATTGTAATGTAAATTATGTTATATTATTACACCATTCTGAACTCTCAAAGAAGCACCAATTTAAAGTATATACTCACTTTGGAATAGAAATTAGATGGAATTCATAAATCACAAGAAAACAAAGGAGAAAATAAATACCTAAACAATATGGGAGAATGAGCTTTAAAAAACTGAGGAAAATTTTCTGAAAATAAAGTAGAAAACAATATGAAATTACAGTAGTAATTAGAAAATAAAGCATGACCCAAAACTTTAACAATTCATTAATTTCATGATTCTATAATATAATTTTTATAAACATGAATATTTAATATTCACATAGATATATCTCTAAAACTTATAAAATTAACAATAGAAGATATCATATTGTATACCAACATATAACTTATAAGTAAATGGTTATTTCTGATATTTTACCTCAGATACTTATTTTTAAATAATAAATTCTTTAATATGATGAGAAATTTCTGGAATTCATTAGTGTGGTCTTTCATATGAAGGTATTTTTATGATTTGAATTGAAAGTATACATAAATGTGTATTATAAATGCTTTGCTTCCCAATATGTAGGAACAAGCAGTGATGGACATAAGCCAGTTTAAATATGTCTACATTGTCATTTGAATACTTTGGAATTAGGGATCACACAAAGTCCGTGGAAAGGACATTTTCACTCTGGTGGCCTTTTTTTTTATTGAATATTGTATTCATTTATATTTCAAATGTTATCCCCTTTTCTGGTTTCCCCTCTGGAAACCCCCTATCCCATTCCCCTCACCCTGCTTCTATGAGGGTGCTCCCCCACCCACCCATCCACTCCTGACTCTTTGCCCTGGCATTCCCCTACACTGGGGTATCAAGCCCTCACAGAACCAAGGTCCTCTCTTCCCATTGAGATCTGACAATGTCACCCTCTGCTACATATGCAGCTGGGGCTCTATGGTTTGCGGTTTAGTATCTGGGAGCTCTAAGAGTTCTGATTGGTTGATATTGTTGTTCTTCTTATGGGGTTCAGCTCTTTCAGTCCTTTCTCTAACTCTTCTATTGGGGCTCCAGTACTCAGTCCAATGCTTGGCTACAAGCGTCTGCCTCTGTATATGTCAGGCTCTGGTAGAGTCTCTCAGGAGACAGCTATATCAGGTTCCTGTCAGCATGCACGTCATAGCATTCATAATAGTGTCTGGGTTTGGTGTCTGTATATGGGATGGATCCTCAGGTGGGGCAATCTCTCAAATGGGGATGACCTTTGTTTCAGTCTCTGATCCACACTTAGTCTTCGTATTTCCTTTAAACAGGAGCAATTCTGGGTTAAAAGTTTAGAGATTAGTGGGTGGCCCCATCCCACAACTGGGGGCCTTGCCTAACCTCTGGATATGTTCTCTACAGGTTCTTCCTCCCCTTTTTGTGTATGCTTATTAGAAGCAGCGATAAAAAATGGAGAGGAATACATCATCAGGATTCTTGACATGAGGTATTTATAATATAAATGTTATCCACAACTTTTAAAGGGTTAATGAACATTGGAAAACAGAGGGTCCGTCTATGATAAGCAAAGATAAACAAAGACAAAAAATACTAGCAATCCAGATCTGAGATATTTTTAATATTAAATAATTGTGGTTAATGTGTTTGAGAAATAAGAGGTATAATTGGTAACTAATAAAGATTATAGCAATCAAGTATCTGTTGCTACTGTGTCATCAAATGCTCATTGAGGAAAGATGAACTTCAGAGTGGTTTTTATTATGGAAGAATTTTTATTAGTGTTTTTATTATGGAAGAATCTGTTTTCTATGAGCCTGTAGGTGTAGATGCTCCAAAGTGGTTCATGGGAAATCCCAGGTCACAGAGACTGTTTTCTCTTCCTTACTATATGAATATCTAAGTACGGCTATGTACTTCATGATGTCACATTGTGAAAGTCAGGAGGGAGACTGCAGTTTGTCCGGAAGATTGATTAGATGTACATAGTAATAAAATCATGTCAGTGACAGCCCATCACTTTCCTATGTCCTGTGGTTAAGAGAAAGTCACAGATCTAGCCAGTAGTCAAGGTGAGCAGATGATACATACATCAGGGAGTTAAATCAGATATTTGGCTATGTCTTAACCACATATAAGTCATGTTATTAAACTTAAATTGTCTCTAATATCTGCAACACAAGTGCTGTAGTATAATACAAAGAAAGAATGAGCTAGAAACATGTAAACAACCTGCCCTTTTCTAACAGTTAAAATGTTGCATATATGATAGATGATATAGACTTCGTGGGGTTCTGAAACTCAGTAAACTCCTGAAAGCATTATGCATTACAGGAAACTTGGCATTTTATTCTGACCAAATGGAAGTTTAAATATATTTGTTTTTAGCAAACACATTATAATTTTTAGAATGAAAGAAAAATTTCAGCAATTCAGACTGCCTCATATTGCTTCTGTTGTTATATTAAAGAAATCAGTATCCCTTATCAAAACACCATTCATGGAGCCAAATGCTCACATTCACATCAAAGAATGCAAGGGTGAATTATGAACTGGCAAATTTATTCATAGCACATTTTCTTGGATATCGTCTTAGATGTCTTGCAAAACAAAATACTACTTGAATATGATGCATGTTACAAAGAACTTGGGAAAAGCCCAGTGAAGGCAGTTTATAATTTAGTTATTTAGTTTATTTATGTGCTCTGTAATTTATATGTGCATCAGCCTTAATCAACAAGATAGTGTGTTTTCTTGTTCTTTTTCACCTCAGGTAATTTGTATATGTTGGTATTAATGTCATATGCTTTCACTGATTTAAGATTGAGCAGCCTCAGTTCTATTTCTTTATTTTGACTTATTAATTTTAGTCATACAAGTAAAAACAGAACTATCCTTGAACATACTGTTGCTTTTAATATTCAAAGAATAAATCTTGCAATAAGGCCTACTTATTGTTGATTGTCATTGAGATATAAATGACTGAGGGTAAAAATTGCCTTCTCACATAAGATATTGAATCATTATTTATGATTTAGAAAGTTAACTAAATAACAAAATATGTATAACAATATATTTTTCTATTTGCTATCATTATAGAAATAATTTAAAATAGCAAAGGCATTTATGTAATAAAGAGTGCATGTGTCATCCAAATTCTCAATTGTATATTGTTTTTCTAGTGCTTTGTTAAATTTATTGAGGTATAGGTGATGAACAAATCACTTTCTTCATTAAATGAGATGGGTAGATCCAAAGATTTTTAACCCTATGGAATCCATTAATTTATCATTAAGACTGCATGAAATAAAAAACCTATCCTCATTATTCATCTTTTCATTTTTCTCATAGGAGTCAATGTCTTAAAATGTACTACTGTGGGTCTTCTACATTGTTCTAAGAAGAGTTGCAAAGTCATTAGTCAAATTGCATTCCATTAGGTCTGCATCTGTGCTTTTCTTCTTAATCTGGAATAGATTACATTGAAATTTCATTCTAAAATGTAGTCAGAAAAAAATGGCAATGTTTCTAACTCTCCTCACTACCCACAGCTACAAACTAGACAATAACTCAAGATAGCATTATACAATAATGGAAGGCTACAGGAGAGGTCAAACTTCTGCAGATGGATTAGGAAGATAAAGAGGCCACATTTTTATAGAACAGATTCTCAAAGTGGAGACCTTTGCATTCTGAGTTGTACCAACCCATAAGCATATTATTTTTCAACCTTCCTAATACTGCAATATAGTTCCTCATGTTGTGGTGAGGCCAAGCCATAAAATTATTTTTGTTGCTATTTTATCCCTGTAATTTTGCTAAGGTTACTAATCAAAATGTAAATAAATATCTGTTATGCAGTATATCTGAAGTGTGACCTGTGAAAGGGTCTTTTGACACCTAAATGGATTATGACCAGATCATCATGGATGCTGAGACTGGGATGGGAAGGACATGTGTGCCATATGTGTGGTGTTCTGAGGACAACTCCTGAGAGACTGCTTTCTTCCTTTGTCGTGTGGATCCTAAGGATGAACTTAAATCATCAGGTCTGATGAAAGCCATCTTTTTCCTGTTGATCAATCTTTCCAGCCTTATCTTCATCCCTATAAAGATAGAAGAAGCTTGGATCCATGGAAATTCAAAACAGTATGATTTTATCTTCTTTAAGGCTATAAGAAGTGTTTTATTTCCAGAGACCATAATCCAAGATACTTCAAGTTAGAGTATAACATATTCTTTGAGGATGATCATGTTGAGTCCAACATAACTTTTGGTAGCCAAAAGGTAGTGTTCTAATAAAAATGTGGAACGTGATTGGCTGTTACTTTTATGAAAAATAACACGATGAAGTTCATGTGCTCTCATTTGGTGAATCTGAACAAAAGGGATTACATATGTTTTATATTCAAGGAGGGGTAGACAATCAATACTCCCAATAGCCACAAAAGATGAATCCTACTATTGTTATTATTTTAACTTAAAAATTTGATGTGTATAAAACTTTGATCAATAAACCAAGGAACACAGCAAATATTATAGCAAGGATTCTAACCAAAGCCATTCATTTATAGGTCAACTTCTAGGTCCCAGAAAGTACTAGCTCTCAAAATTTCATATAAGAATTGTTCCCCTAAGAATACATCAAAACTGGATTTTCTGATCTCTTCCTTCAGTTATCTCCACAGATAAAAATAGATAAAAGTGTACTCTAAAATGATCAAAATAGCAGGGGGTTGGTGCATGCCTTTAATCCCAGCACTTGGGAGGCAGAAGCGGGTGGATTTCTGAGTTCGAGGTCATCTTGGTCTACAGAGTGAGTTCCAGGACAGCCAGGGCTACACAGAGAAACCCTGTCTCAAAAAACCAAAAAAGAAAAAAATGAAAAACCTAAAAATAAATAAATAAATGACTAAAATGACAATAGTTATTATTTTTGAATGTCCCCAAGATGGCTATGTACATGCAACCTTGGGATCACATTTTAACTGTTATTCTGTTATTATATCTCTTTGAGACTTTTGTCTTTTTCTTTAAGTATATTTGCTTGTTTGTTTATTATTGATCATGTGTGTGTGTGTGTGTGTGTGTGTGTGTGTGTGTGTGTGTGTGTGCATGTGCATGCGTGCACATATGTAGATATGTTTAAGTATACAGATACATGTGCATGTGTGTGCTTAGGCATTGAGGTCCAGGTCAATCTCCATAATCACCTTCACCTTCTTTTTGAGACTGTCTCTCATTGGGACCTGAGGATGATCATAGAGACATGGTAAACTGGCTAAATTTCCACTCAGTTTTGCTACCTTGGTGATTAAAACATTCCACAGTGCCTTGCAAGACACAATATCTTCTAGTTGGCATGAATTGAACTTACATTTTCACACTTATTACAGCAAGCATTGTGTTGATTATTTCTCCTGCTATGAGACTATTTCTCTTAATTTTATATAGGCTTCAAAATTAACACACAACTTTGGGTATATAGAGATGTGCTAAGCAATAATAGGATAGAATAGAAAAAATAAAACAGAAAAAAAAGTTGCATTAGTTAAGCATTACATTGCATAAATATTGTGTCTAGATCAAGCTGTTTTTCATAAACTCCGAGGTTTTATTTTGTCAATCTGAATTTTAAAGCCACATTCGGCCCATATTTGTGTGTTCACATATATACACATCCCATATATTTTATACCTCCTATCTGGTACCCAGACTGAAGCTCCTTTGAAAACCAGTGAATCACTATGTGGCAGGTTAATGCCTCTGCTCTGCCACTGCTGCTGAGCCAGGATGATAGATGAGGTAATGCACAGGCCTCTAACTGAAAAAGCCATGGAGCCTTCCTGTGAATTTAGGTGTTGATGAAAGATGAGCTCCTGCTAAAAAGAACATATGTTGTTCATGAAACTTCCAAAGGAACTATTAAAAATGCACTACTCATTTTTAAGAGAGGCTTAATTACCGTGTAGACAGCATACAGCAGTATTCCTGTAATCTTCCTGTTGCAGTACTCCTGTAAATGATAGGGATGTGAGGTTTTCAGGATGTGATGTTAGAAAACTGTGAAGTCAAACGGGATAACGGCCTTGTTAATGTGTCATCAGAAAGCCTCTGCTCAGATGCTTGCCAGTGTGAAGGCTGCTGCATGTCACAATGCTGTTAGATAATTGAGAAAGCGATGGGTACCATTTGGCATGACTACCTTTACTCCCTTTATTTCTGTTATTTAAAAGATCACACACACACACACATATATATGATCTTTTAAATTTTACATATACATATATATATATATACACATATATATATGTGTGTGTGTGTATACATATATATATATACTTTATAAATATATATTATATATGATATAGTTTATTTTGTTACCATCAAATTGAAGTCCAGACAAAATGTACAGATGAGATCTTGACTGATGTTCAGAATTAGCCATTGAGGTAAACAAGGACAGTCAGATGTAGCCAAGATATAATAATTCTTTGGGATCACTTTTACAGTGGTTTTCTCTGATATGCACTGAGAGAGTCCATCTACTTCTGTTTGCCTAAGTTTTGTTGAAGGAGTTTCTTAGCTTTATGGAAACAACCCAGTAATTACTAGTAAATTAACAACAACAAAAAAAAAATAAGAATGGTAATATTTCTCTGCTTCTAATCCTTGATAAGGTTTTAAAAACTAACATTAATTTAATCACATATTACATAGAAAATTAATTCCACACAAAGATATAAGTTTTAAATCACGACCACCTTTGCAATATATTGTACTAACTCTGATTGTACACATTTTGTGAAATTAAGCAATATATACTAGTTTATTTTACCAGTGTCTTCTTGAATACATTTGCCATGTATTACAATATTATTTGTGCATCTGTGCTTGTGATCTTGATCTGTCTTTAAATGGAGTCAGTTAAAGCATATTGAAAACTCTTCATGTTCTGCTTGCCTTTCATGTTTGCAATGTGCTCCCTGAATCATTTTTCTCTCCTTCTTGTGTTATTTTATACAAACTTGGGAGAGATCTATGACAGCTTAGAGACTTGTAAATGTTTCCACAATCAAATTTTTTTATGAACATAATATGAAGGAAACCAATGAAAAGATTCAGCATTGCTAAATGTGGCCACATTTTTTTAAAAAAAACTTTAGTTTCACGTTGGACTTTGAGTCTCCCACACATGTTGGACTTGAGGTTCTTTCAGTGTAGCTGATCTGTTTGAACACTGAAGCAGCCAAAGGGGTAACCCAGATTTGCTTTAATTTAGGAGGAAAAGTGGATGGGCTGCCTTAATGAATCCTGTTCTTTCTGGACTGCCTGAGGGGCTGCTCTTGCCTGTTTTGAAATATAATGTCTGTCCAAACCTTAATAAGTGTTTCCCTTATCAGTTCACCATATGAGTGTTGGCTGTGATGCTTTCAAATGTAAATATTTCTTTCAGCATTAAGAACATGAGCTTTTACCAGTCCTTTGTATTGTTTGATATTGATTTTTAGCTCTTTTAAAATGGGAATATATTCAGACAAGCAAAAGGAACTTAAACCACAGTGATGTTTCTTAGAAGTATTAAAGCAAACATGATTGACATGAGATTTGGGAAGTAAGAAGCTACAGACTAAGGAAAACCCAAAACAACCTTTCTTTAAAGATTGCACATGAGGTGCCCAACTTTGAATTCTGAAAAAACACTGGAGACAGACTAGGATCCTCACTCAAAGAAGGTACATATGCAGCTCCATTTTAGGTATTATAGAAATTTGCTAGTCATCTTTAGTTACTATTTTATAAAAGATATGATATAGACTTTAGAATGGATGACTTCTGTTATTTAATAACTTATAGATATAGTTAAGTTACTAATAAGACCCATAAAAAAGAGCTTTGTGTATTTCAAGATAGAATATAAAAAAAAGGATGTAAAGAAAGCACAGTATGCGCTTTTGAGAAGGTCCTCCACCAATACACATACTGGCAGGGTGAAGTGGAGTCAGTAGGCTTTTAAAGAATATCATACTATTTTTAAAACAAAAGGTACATTTTCAATTATTTAGTAAAGGTAGATAAAATATTGCACATTTAAAGTTTAATAATAAAAATCATATACAATATTGATTAACACGATTTATGTTAATATAATAATGTTTAAAAAGAAGACTTATGACTAATTTCTTTTTTGTTTCTTTATTGTGTTATTGGGACTGTAATCTGAAAAGTATGGTGTCATGATTCATATGGTTTGAAGAGATAGAACCTCTTCCTATGCAAACTGTAAATTCCTTTGATTCACATTAATAAAGTATCAAGGGAACTGCAAAGCTAACTTTTAGTCTGTGGAAAATAACTCACATCATTTTATTTAGAGAACAGGATTTATTCAAAACTTGATTTTCATAAACTCCCTACACACAATTATTTATATTTGAAAAAAACTCTCTGCCTTTATTTTCTTAATAGGTGAAGAAGATGAAGTCTATACCACTACATCAGTAACTTTTTTATTTATAATGGCTCTGATTTTCTATGTAAAATGTGAGCCCAATTGTGATTTATCAAGAAAATTAGAAAGATTCTGGTAAAATGTGTATAAAAATGTATATTATAAAATTTGAATAAGTTTGTTTTGACTGGCAAAAGAGAATACCATGTCGTTTAAAAACCACAAATTTACTTTTTCAGAATTTAGAGGCTAAATGTCCCTAATTATAAGTGAGACAGTTCTAGGCAGGAACGTTTTTCTTGACTTCCTGATGCTCTCCTTCATTCTGTGTCTAAAATGACTGTTCTGTGGTACATACTCATGAGTGGAGAAACAGAAAGCAGGTGAGACAGAAACAAAGGACAAACTTTGATGCCTTTTCTCCTGAAAAGCCTAGAATTTGAAGATTTAAGTGAGCTTCATTACGGTGACAATTTTATTATATTTTTCCATGATTTAGTGAATTTCTGTTCTTCTTGCACACAAAGTACATTCATAATACATTGGAGCAAAAGTGACACTTGGGATAGATATAATCCATCCTGAGACAGAGAGAACTCCCTAGCCCTGTTGCCCAGAGCTAGAAGTTTCTATGCCTTGAAGACCTGATTTGGGGACTGCAGGGAGTAAGCATTTTCGTTTCTGAAGAGGAAAAACGTTGTAAGGATAAAAGTAGCAATGGATAGATGGTGACTTCTAAACCAACTAAGATAAATTATAACTTATGTATTCTAGAATAACTTTTTATATATTACTAAACCTCTATCTCTACTTCAGTGACAAAGCCACCTTACCAGATTGTTGAAGGTTGGTCACTTGTTTTAATTGTAATGCTAAATATTGCCCCCCAAGGCCTAGTTGCCCATAGGGACAGAAAGTCTGCATGCACCCAAGTGATATACCTATGTGATGCTATATAATTTTGACCTCCAAGGTAACCCTGATTAGTGAATAAAGATGCCTATAGCCAGTAGCTGAGACAAAGAGAGTTAGACAGGGTTCTTGGGTCCCTGGGCTTGGGGTCTGAGACCACTAAACAAAAGCAAAAGGAGAGAAGAAAAAGAAGCCATGGGATAAGTGAGTTATGAATACATGGCCATAAGGGCTGCCCAATTGCAGTTAAGAGCAGCCCAGATGGAACACAACAAGTTATAATTTGAGGTTATTGATGGGGAAATAGATTTTTATAGCATAGAGGATAGATACTTTGTCAGTCTAGAAGCAATTAAAGCTTATGATAAAAATAAAAATTATGTGTCTTTTGTCTGGCAACTGAATGATCATAGGTGAGGGAAAAACCCTATTTGAAATTAAATAATTATGACAGCAGCAGATTTTCAGGGTGTCCCATTCCTTACAGCTATTTATGGTGAAATGACACTTTCAGTGTGTGAGGGACACTTGACCTGCTAAAGCCAAGGGTGCCTGGTCTCTAAAAGCAAAAAGGAAGCAGCCTGGTTCGCAGGTAGTGGCAGTCACAGTGACTACTGAGCCATTGATGAGATTATATTTTTTCTTTTCTTTAGCAGACAATGTGAGCTCCCAGCAATCCCTCTATATGTCCTATTCTCTGTTTTATTTAGTGTAGGGTACCAGGGCTTTGGCTGATATCTCACCATTTGGACTTTGGCCTTTGCTTAGAATTCCTGGGTCCATATTTTAGAGACTATTCTTCATACAAAGCATTCAGTCAGGCTCAAAACCTTGGCAGTTTCTTCAAAATACCAGACTAGATATTTAAGAAAAATATTTCAATTTGTCATAGAATTGATTAAAAATTCCAGAGTTTTTGTGTTTCTTTTTTTTTT
>JANHMN010000001.1:41385529-41423464 GCA_030674055.1 Rhabdomys pumilio
AGGGAGAGGGAGAGGGAGAGGGAGAGGGAGAGGGAGAGGGAGAGGGAGAGGGAGAGGGAGAGGGAGAGGGAGAGGGAGAGGGAGAGGGAGAGGGAGAGGGAGAGGGAGAGGGAGAGGGAGAGGGAGAGGGAGAGGGAGAGGGAGAGGGAGAGGGAGAGGGAGAGGGAGAGGGAGAAGGAGAAGTTAGAAATTAAAAGAAATGCTTTGAACATACCCTGACTGGTTCAGAGTTCTGCATAAAAGCATAAATTTTTCAAAATTTCAGTAAAATAATAAGTAAATGCCGGTAATGGCCAGTCAATCATAGGGATAATTTCTGCTTTGTTTGTTTGTTTGTTTGTTTGTTTGTTTTTGCATGAAGTCTCAGGTTGTCTTGATAATTGTTGTGGGTTAGAAATTCTACTCTTAAATGTATAATGGAAATAATTTTCTTAATATTATGATACAAAATTACACATTTTAACACCAAGTACTTCTACCTGAAAATCTGTTTTATGAACAGTTCAAAAAATGTTGTTGTAATACACGGCACCCAGCTATGAGACATATGGTGCTATAAATATAATAAAGGGAATTTCTTCTAACTTTTACCTTAAAACATAAGAGTTTGTGATTTTTTTTTTACTATAATAATATATTCTCAGAGATCGACTGTCTATTCTGTTTCTTTTTGTTTTTCAATACCTCTATCATTTACTTCTTATGTTTTACCCCAAACTATGGTCAAAGCATTCATTCCATGCTTGACTTAGAAAAATTTTCTCAACTCACCTAATTTTGTGTCTTGCAAGTTTCTCCTCACATTATCTATTGTACCAAAATTTGTTCTAGTTCTTCACCAATTCATACAAAGCTTCCTTTCCTACAGTTTTCAGTAACTCTCCTTGTTACCATCTGACAGCTTACCAGAATATCATGCAAAACCATAGATTTACCAGCAAACCCTTCAAACCACAAAGATTATTTTAGAATTAGCCTCTAAACTAATAAATCTTTACTGACCACAATCCCGAAGTCATATGTACATGCTTTAGTTAGTATGTGTAAGGGCACCTTACTTCTCAGTATCAAATGCAAAATTAGTCTATTTAGCTGGATATAACAAATACCTACAAATAAAGCACTTAACTCAGAGGAATATATTCTAACTTTAATCTAAAATATTTATTTTCTGAAATTTACACCATAACTGTATACAAGAGATACTAGAGCTTAGAATGTGAGCTCATTATGGTAGTCACAATAGCTTAAAAACACTTTTCTCTCAATAGTTTGATTCATAAACAGATAGCTATTGGAAAAAAATCTGGTTTATAAGAAAATTTTACATTAATTTTTAAAAGTGAGTTTGTATAGTATTCTTGTAAATATAAACGTAGTTCTTATAAGATATGGATAGGATACAGTGTAGGGTTTTACAAAGTATGATTTCAAAACAATCTAGAAACTCATTACTTTTATATAATTTCTCTATGATTTTATGCTGAGTATTTAAATAATTAACTTTCCTAAAAATTTTTTAACTTAGACTTTTCTTAGCAGTAAATTTTATGATGTCGAGAATATTTTTGTTTATAAATTAAATATTTTATAAAATTAAAGTTTTTTTAAAAATACAATTTTTATTTAATAATATTGATACAGACTAAGATATTTAAACTTGAAACTTTAAAGTTTTTTATTACACTTTCATAATATTAAAATACTATGCAGTCATTGATTTTTTTTTCAATAGATAATCACTGCTAAGATTGTTTCCTGGTTATATAAAACTAAGGCAGAGAATGACAGACAACAGGATATAGTTTGTACAATTAACATAGACTCCATGGATCAAGTTTTTGTTCCCTTGTATACTATTGATTGGTCAAGTTAAAATAAAAAATAAAGAGTTTTTAGAAATAAACAAAATGGCTATGACTAGTTATCTCCATAATGCTTTTGGAGAGATGAAAATTGAGGGTCATTGATATAAAACAAAACACAAAATCATATAATAAAGATTAAAGATTAAGTATCCTATGCATGATAAATTCACAAAGTAAAGTATAGCAGAAAGCATGTCATAGAATTTCCATGACTCGCTGCTGTGTGTATGATACACAGATTCTTACTGATTTCATCAGTAGCAAATGTCATGTTGAAAACACTCTTCCCATATAGCTCTCTGGCTTATGTGTTTTTCTCTCATATACATAATGAATAATGGGAAGGGCTGTACATTTACATTCGATTCTCAAAATCAACACTTGAAGACACTGTAGACTACATATTTAGTGTTCTAAGCATGCTATCTCCTTCTCTTGGAGAAATTAAAGTTTTAAAATGCCTTTAATTTTAAAAATATTGGTTTATACTCATCAGAATATAGACATTAAGATAAAGTTACCAGTAATTTAAAATGTAGAAAACTTATCAGGCTCTGATCGAGCCTCTCATGAGACAGCTATATCAGGCTCCTATCAGCATGCACTTGAACTCAGGGTTCTCAATGGGATCCTCAATGGAGGAGCTAGAGAAAGGACTGAAGGAGCTAAAGGGGTTTGCAACCCCATAGGAAGAACAATATTATCAACCAACCAGACTCCCCAGAGCTCCCAGGGACTAAACTGCCAACCAAAGAGTACACATGGAGGGACCCATGGCTCCAGCCACATATGTAGCAGAGAATGGGAGAAGAGGCCCTCAGTCCTGTGAAGGCTCAATGCCCCAGTGTAGGGAAATTCAAGGGCAGGGAGGTGGCAGTGGGTGGGTGAGTGGGAGAACACCCTCATAGAAGCAGGGGAGGGGGGATAGAATATGAAGTTTCAGGTGGGTGAATTGGGAATGGGGATAACATTTTAAAAAATATACATTAAAAAAGAAATGTAGAAAATTATTCATATGATAATACTAAAGTAGTATTTGTGGTTAGCTTCTGAAAGAGATGATAGCAAGCCCTAAGCTATATAGAAACAATAAAGGTAGAAATCAATCTGAATGACAGTGAACAAAGGCAGAAGCAAGAGTTTAGAAGAATTTCCCACTGGCACTGAGATTCAGATTTCATTAGAGAGGGCCTGGATCCATATAAACACGTAGTATGGTATTGAAATATAAATTCACTCAGAGCTTGGTTCATGCCAGTCAGCAGGAGTGTTCCAGAAGGTAACCAATCATTCACAATTGTTTACAAATAGAGTGGTTGTTTGACAAAGATGCCCAGAAACAGAAGCACACAAGTAAGACACAGCCCTTTATTCTTGCTCTTATTTTAGAGACCCTTCAATCACTTTGATTACAAAGCATATTATTAAATCAGGTTGAAAGGAAATTATAAATGAACGAGCTAATAAATAAAAGAATTTGTTAATTCTCACAGGTTTATAATATAGCTGTTCATTACAACTCTAGTTTAGAGAAATGTAACACCTGATCCTCAGGATAGTTATCAATATTTTACTGAGTTGAGCTAGTGACGTGGACTGGTAACAACTTAATTTTATATTAGATTCTATTGGTCGGTTCCCAGAATGAAAGAATTAGATTTTATTCCATACTATACATAATCTAATATATACTTGTAGTTCACTTTTCTGGCTACCATAAAATAACAATTTGAGTGTTGGTGAGAAAATTATCAGAATACACGTTCCATTTATGCTCTGTTGGATAGTTTTTATGTTTCAGTTTTTGTGTTGGCAACCTTTCATATCACATAGTAAGTGCTAAACTAGGAAACACATGTTATAGTGGTATCCTGGATAACCTGGTGCAAACATTTCTTAAAGCACTGCCTAGAAAAATCTTAATCCTGAACAGAACATGTTACCTAACTAGAATCGATTAGACAACTAGAGCATGGCTACTCTATAACCCAAAGTTTCAGTGATCCATCTGATCGTGTACCTTTTTGAAACTTTTATATACAAACTATGAAAAACTCATAGGAGAAAAACAAGTACCCTAAATCAACAATGCTTTAACCAAAGTGTTATTGAGTAAAGAGAGTGTAATCACTGGTCATTTATCTCTGTTTGAAAAGAGAATTCAGCACTTGGTTCTAAGCTCATCGTAGTCCATGTGTACCTGATCTTGACTGATTTAAGCTAATTTAAGGCAGACTTGCTTATTATTTACCTGTATGGTGACTGAAAGAAGTAGAGAAGGAAATGTTGATTATGTACACTCAATTTTTGTGCAGGGCTACCAAGCTGACACAACTATGTGGCAAGACTATAAAAATATACTGTTTTTGCTTCACAAACTATTGGCCTTTACTTTTATTGACTTTCAGCAAAATTGCATTTACCAGTTCGGTAGTCACATCTCTAATGCTTAGGCTGTGCTAATTTACTATTTAAAGAGACTCAAACTTCAAGTAGAGCTGCAATGAGCATAACACTCTAATTAAGGTTTCAATAACTCATTGTCATTTTGTTAAATCAGTCCATTGTCCATAATTGCAAAACTGTCAAGTTAATGAGGAACTGATAATTGATTACCAATTCTGAATCATCCAAGTCTTGCTGATTGTATTTAACTTTATAACTGTTTTTCAGCGATCTCTATTTATTTACAGAGATGATTTTATTTTCCTTTTTAACAAAGAAAGATGATTAAATGAGATTTTCTCTCAAAATATAGTGCTTTCCTCTGGATCAGATTACTAATACAAAAACCCTGCTACTATATACTGCAACTCGGAAAATGGCTGTGCTCATCAACCTGACAGTAAATTTGTGTTAAAATTTTTTTTCCTTTGCACATGTGTTCATATTCTATTGATGAAATGTTATTGATTCTTCAGCAAAATTTATTATGTTTTTTTCAACAAGACTATAAACTTAGCACCAGAGTATACAATATTTAGAAAACTGAGACCTTTCTTTTTCTATTTGGGTAATGATTCTAAGAAGGAACACTTAGAGCAGGTAAGAGGACTAGATAGAATACACAGTTTCAATACTTGTGCTAGTTTTTCTAAAGAGAAATACCTGTTTTAAAGGGAGCTCTTTGGGTGTGAACAGTCATCCAGTTCAGTCACCAATATCTATTTTGTATTCTGGGGCTCAGAGTTAGTTACTTTGCCGGGAGAACTCCTTGCGATATTGATAAGTAATTGATCATGGTACAAGTGTTTAGTCACTACCAAGTTCTTTTGTAGTCATTGTGACTGTTATATCTCCTTCCAAGGAGGTAGTGCTACAGTCATCACTCAAAATATTCTACTCTTTGGATTTTGCTATGAAAACTGGATACAACCTTTAGATTCTTGGTACCCATTTCTGCTATTAGACAAAACTGAATTTGTTATTCTTATCATACCAAAAATATCTACAAAAAAGCTTATGGAAGACATACACTTTAATCTTTTTTTCTAAGAAGGAATAACGAATTATACTTGACAACATAAATTTACTTTCTTATTCCTAGATATTTTTCTCATATATTACGAGAAACTATGTTTTATAATTATAAAACCCTCAGTTTTCATGACCCGTAGTGAGTACAAGCTTCAACCAACCAAATAAAAAAAAATTAGTCCCCATTTTTGTGCTGCTAAACTTGGTGAACTGACTCCTTGGTCATTAGCAGCTTTAGTCAATACTTCTATATTCAATCAGTTTAAGTTGTATTTTCTGCAAACTCATCTAGCACCTAAGCACATAGTCTGCATATACAGTTATTAAATTTGTGCCACCATTAAGGTTCTTCCCTGACTCTGGAACATTTCATTTGGTATGATTGGATTCTGTAATTGCCTGAATTGGACTGTAGTTAAAAGAATAGGAAGAAGTGTATGTAAGCAGACAATATGATAGCATGACAATCGTTTCACAGCAACTTGGTCCAACATGTTATTCATTGGGTCTTTATGTAATGTGGAACAGGCTTATCATGCATGTGGGAAGGACCTGCTTTAACTTGAAAGAAAAAAGTAATGATAAAAAAGTTTAATAGAACATGAACTTTTTTTTTATGGATACCATCTCAGATTTTCAGGGTTAGTTGTCCAATTACACACATTAACAATATTGTCAAGCAATTAATTGAACAGACTTTGAAATTAAGCCACTTCAAGATTACAAAATGCATCTGGTTTTGGAAATAAAACAAAATAAAAAAATGCAACATAAAAAGACTTTTTTTTCATAAATTTACCAATTAGAAAAAGGTGGATTTTAGTCCATGCTTAGAGTTTTCCAGGCAACTTTTCTTTATTCTGTGCTTTCCAATATTTGACTCACTTCACTAGACACAAGTTCCTGTAGCAAAGGTGTCTTTCAATGAGTACCTCAGGTAATCATAGCTAAAAGTTTGAGAGTTATGAATGTAACAAGAATATTTGATAGTATTGCTTCTTGGTCAGCTATTGTTATGAGTTATGTACATCTGCAACTCATTTGCTTCTTTCATTGAGCATAATTTTCACTTTGCAATGAGTATATTGAATCACTAGTCAGTTAAATAAGTGCTTCATAGTACACATTAAAGAAAAGAATAATTTTCTTAACCTTCAGTAACTATCACCAGAGTCTAATGGCAGTTCCATTTTATTTTGCTACATGTAGATTATATTCTAGCCTTAGTTTCAGTCACTTGTAATCTGTTCTGACATCAGTTTTGATTTTAGATAAGATTTTTATTGTTGCTTAAAAGCAACAAAATTCAATAACACTTTATGTAGATACACAATTAAATCAGTAGAGAGATAGCTCTAAACTCAATTTCTAAATGACAGATCCAAAAACAACCCATTTAAATTATCACCAGCCCTGACCTAGTGATGAAACTACAGCTACTGATGTCTCCAGGGGACATAGTGAAGTGTGTTGCAACTAAGAGAATTTAACACCTAATGCTGCTGGAGAATGCATAGCCAGGATCCAACCATATTTACCAGTACACACACACACACACACACACACACACACACACACACACACACACAGAGAGAGAGAGAGAGAGAGGGAGAGGGAGAGAGAGAGAGAGAGAGAGAGAGAGAGAGAGAGAGAGAGAGAAAGAGAGAGAGAGAGAAAATCTTATGTTCCTGGACCCAGGATACTCTCTTCCCCCAGCACATCTTCGTTTCCTGGGTTTGTTCCACTGTGCACTATTTATTTGAATTTCTGATATCAATTGTCTGAATATGTACCTTAAGATTCCTTTTTTATTTATTGCAAATAAATTTTAATTATACAATATACTCTGATTATGATTTTCTATCGACTGATGTTCCCAGTTCCTCCCCACCTCTCCTTCTATCCATGTACGCACCATATCAGTTGTATATTTGAAAACAAATAGGCATCTAAAGACTAATAATAAAATAAATTGCAATACGCAAAGACAACCAAAGAACCAAATGATCCAAAGAAAAAGCATAGGAAATCCATATAGACAAAGAGACGCACATGTATTCACTCACAGGAGTCTTATAAAATCACAAAATCAGAAGTCATAATACATAAAATATTAACAGTAAAGTGATCCCACAAAAATGTGAAAAAGAAGCTACAAAGGTGTCATTGAGTCTGTTTTCTGGTGGCCATCTACTGCTGGTCATGGGGCCTACCCTTATGAGCAGTTTGTATACTCCATGAGAATCCTTTGAAGATAACTAATTTTTTACTTACAAGCAGCTACCATTGAAAATTGCTTCTGGGGTACATATGGGGACTTGTATCCACATCTCTCAAACAGATCTCTGCAGACCCAGGTTACATGTTACACACACTCTGTGAGTCCATACGGGTAACAGACATGCAATATCTAGAAATTATTGATTCATTGGTGTCTCCCTCCCCATCTGGCTCTTACACTTTTTTACACCTTCTTACATAGAGTTCCCCAGTCCCTGAGGGGAAATATTTTTATGGAAACATCCTATTTAGCGATGAGTGCTCCAAAGTCTCTAACTCTGTATATTTTCTGTCTATAGTTCTCTATATTTATTCTTATGTATGGCAGGAGGATGATTCTCTGATGATGGCTGAGCAAGGCATTGATTTATTAGTACAGCAGAATGGCATTAGAAGTAATCTTATTGCTTTATTACATTAGCAGAAAAATAATTGGTTTTCTGCTATTTAGGGTCAGGTGGTTGTTCACTCAAGCCGAGTTGGGTCTGAGTTCAATCTTAAGGCTTGGGCTTTAAATGCAATCAGATCTTGATTGGTTACTCCTACAATCTTAAGTTTATATTTGTGTCTGCCATAAAACAGGTAGGGAGGAATAAATATCTATGGATCTTAGGTTTTATGATATGCATGTCTTTCAGTAAGACTGATACAGTGTTTCATTCTTGAAATGATACTAGAGTTCTGGTGCTTTGGTTGTCCAAAAATGTAAAAAGTAGAAAGAAGCAAAACATTCCCTACAGTGAACCGAATTCATATTGCTGGCATTTGCACGTGTCTCTTGTAGATGGCTTCATACAATTCTCAACAGAACAATAGTATGGACAAATAACATACCTAGCCAATACAAGGAATGCTATTAAAATTCCTGTGAGATATCACTTCACTCTGGTTAGAATGCATATCATAAGTAATCTATTAACAAATGCTGCCAAGGATGAGAAGAATAATCATTGTTCACTGTCAGAGGGTAAGCAAACTAGTATAGCAATTATGGAAATGTATATGGAAGTTTTTCAAAAGCAATTAAAATTAAAACCAGAACTAGAACTACCACATAACCCTGTTATAGACTGAACACATAAACAAACGCTTATACATAAAAGCATAAGACACTATCAAGATATTATCTATAAATTCAGTTGGTTGACAGATTACTAAAATTTCAAGAGCAAGCAGCTATAAGACTTAACTCATGAAGAATCGTCAATGATTTAGGCAAAATAACCCCTACTGGAGAAATCCAGAGAGCATTTTATTTGTGATATATGATATCTGCAGTAGAAATTAATCTTCCTGGTCCTTAGTTCAATTGTTCTTAAGGATTTGTCTTAATGAGAACTGAATGCCATTTTTATCTGTGCCTCCATCACTGTATAATACCTGCTATGTTTCCATTAGCTAATATAGTTCTTATACACCGGAGTTTGTCACACCAGATATGTGATTATGCATCCATGTATGTGTATGGAGATGAGCTTGTCTCTTATTTAAGTGTATCCCTAGCTGAGGAGATAGTACAGTGGGTAAAATGCCAGCACACAAGTGTGGGAACTAGAGTTTGGATCCTTAGCACCATGTCAAAGGCTGATGTCGCTCTTCATAACACCAACTCTAGTATAGTGATGATATAAGGAGATCTCCAGGGTTCACTCACTCACTCTATAGTTGAGATGGGAAAATCCATCTTAGAAACTATGGTTGTAGAAGCCATCGAGAAGCACATGCTGACTATGCCCTTTAGGCTGCATGCATGCCTATAAAGGCCAGTGAGTCTGCATTCACACAAACACACTCACAGCACACACATGGACTCAGTGCCCACAAATACACTCATTCATAACACATGAAATAAAAATGTCACCCTTACTTTTGAAAACATTACAATTTTTACGCTCTAATATCTTATAATAATGATTCGCATTCTGTGTGCTTTTTGATCATAGACTGGGGCTATGGATTTCACAGAGCTCTCCAAATCTTGACCAATCACAGTGGCACACCTCCCAGGCACCCATGTGATTCCTAGAGTAAATGACTAATACAGTCTTGCAGTGTACTGTATTGCCAATAGTTTTTGGATACATTGTATTATGTTATCACCATATAACCATAATAGCTATGAGGTTACAGGTTGTGTATACACAAGAAAATTAAGATAATTTTAAAACAGGCTTTCTTTAAGATTATTTGCCTCAACTATTGGCTATTGAAAATGTTCTTCTAAATTTTAAATTAGACTATAACAATATCATGATACTCAGTAATTACATGCAGGTTTTGGCAGTGTTTTCAATTTACTTTGCATTAACATGTCATCAACAATTCATTCATTGAGAAAGGTATGTATATATTACTTCCATCACTGCCAACACCTTATGCAACATCCATACAGAAATTAGAATATCATTCCCCAGCCAAAGATCTTTACATTGGAAATTGCTTTGCTTCTTTATAACAGTCTGTTAAGAAATAATTTTACATCTTTTTTTTTATTTATTACTACTATTATTATTTTACTTATTTACTTTACATTAGCTCACTGCCCCAGGCCTGGTCAACCCCTTCCACCGTTTTTCCCCATTTCTCCTTCTCATCTCCTGTAAGTCAGTGGGGTCTACCTTGAATATCCCCCTCCACCCTCCCACATCAAGTCTCTGCAAGGCTAGGCGAATTATTTCCCACTGAAGCCAGACAAGGCAATCCAGCTAGAAGAACACATTCTATGGACAGTTAACAGCTTTTGGGATAGTTCCTGATCCATTTGGAACCCACATGAAGACCATGCTTCACATCTACTACATAGGATGATTTTAATCTTATTTTTATTAAATGAAGCCGAGTGCTTTGTATCAATCTCACATTTTCAGAAGCAGTGACAGTGTAAAATCATGATGTCCTCTTACCATATGAAAAATTAGAGCTAGAAATATCATACAGTCAAAACTGGTATAATGTAACACCATCACTCTTGTGTTTTACATTTTAATTTAAATATAAATGACACAATATTTTTAATTTGTATTTAAAATAACTATCATTAAATTATCATGTAGTTTCCTTCTGTTGATTTGGACACATGATGCATATACTAAGTCATTATGTCTGATATTTACCATTTATATTTTTCATCCACAGTAAATGTTTGATATAAAATTAATGCAAAATTATTAGAGATATGTGTGTGTGAATATCTGCTTTGTAATATTCTCTGAGAAAACAAAATGATTTAATAGACGAATGATTTTCAACCACAATGTATTCATTAATTTATAAGGCAAACTTTTATTAGGATTGGTTGGAACGTTTGGAAATTCATTTATGGCTGACTTGAAAGTACAAGTTAAACATTGTACACTCTCCATAGCACTTCATTCCACTGAAACAAATGGACTTGAGGCATTTCTTCTCTCCCTGATTGTTCTCTGATTACTGAAATTATAAACGACCCAGATATTATTCTGTTTTTACTCACTTGCTATAGTTAGATTAGTTAAGAATCATCTAATCTAGTTGAGGTTTCTCTGCCATCCTAAAGAAATACACCAAATTACTTATCGGAATTTATAACATTTCAACCTAAATACATTGAGTATTTAAAATATAAAAATTAGGGACCAAAGTGATAGCTCAATGGTTGAGAACACTTGTTTTTCCCAAAGGCCTGGGCTTAGTTCCCAGCACTTACATCAGGAGTGTAAAATGGTATCTGGTTTCAGGGAATGCACTTTGCTGTTTTGACTTTTTTGGACAGTGCAGGGCATGGTTCATGTACTCAAGCACACAAATACACACTTAAAAGAATACATTTTCAAAAATTAGATCTAGCTTGGTGATGCAATGGAAAAAATTTACTTGCCAACCAATCCTAATGATATTAATTCAATTCCTGAAGCCCACAATGAAAGGGAGAACTGGATTCCAAAAGTTATCACTGACCTTAGTGTCTGCAACGTGATGAGCACAGGCTCAAAATTAAACACACACGCATACACACACACACACACACAAATAAAAATTAAATGTAAATTTAAAAATACCAGTGTAAATGACAAAATTAAAATTAAAGTCGGCATTGCATAATTACATATACATTTATATGTTTATATAGTTTTTGACTTTGCTTTGTGAGTTATAAATTTTCATGTATATTAACTAAAGCAATTTAATTTGTATCATTATGAAAATGCTGGTATATCTGATGTGTAAAGTTTAAGTTCCTGCTAAGTGAATAACTAGTGTAAATGAAATACAGAATGAAATACAGATTCGATACAACAAATTTATTCAGTGTGAAAATAAATGAACAATCTCACATCTATTACAACAACTATTTGCATTTTTTAGATTCCACTTTTCAGATAAGGAATTTATGTTATTAGCCTACTATTTAAATCACTGTAGAATAATGACATTTTACTATTTAAATATTTTACATAAACAAAATGATCAACATACATCTATTTATGTATGTGAAAAGAGTGTATTATAAAACAAAAATTAGTTGTTTGGACATAGTTGCTTTAAAGATATAAAAGCATTTAAACAATTAGAAGTGGTGACTCACAATTTTAATAATTGCACTCCTGAAGTAGAGTTAGTCAAAGCCCTATGAGTTTAAGGCCATCATGATCCACTAGGTGAGATACAGACCAGCCAAGACTACACAGTGAGACCATGTCTCAAAGAAAAATTAAAAAAAAAAAATATGGCTTGTTTCCAACTTCTGGCTGTTATAAATAAGACTGCTATAAACATAGTGAAGCACATGTCCTTGTTTTATGTTGAAGCATTTTAGGAATATGCCCAGGAGTGGTATAGCTGGGTCTTCAGGTAGAACTATGTCCAATTTTCTGACAAACCGCCAGATTGATTTCCAGAGTGGTTGTACCAGATTGCAATCCTATCAGCAATGGAGGAGTGTCCATCTTTCTCTACATCTTTGCCAGCATCTGCTGTCACCTGGGTTTTTGATCTTAGCCATCCTGATTGATGTGAGGCAGAATCTCAGAGTCCTTTGGATTTGCATTTCCCTGATGACTAAGGATGCTGAACATTTCTTTAGGCACTTCCCTGCCATTCAAGATTCCTCAGTTGAGAATTCTTTATTTAGCTTTGTATCCCATTTTTAATAATGTTATTTGATTCTCTGGAGTATAACTTTTTGAGTTCACTGTACGTATTGGATATTAACCCTCTATTGGATGGAGAGTTGATAAAGATATTTTCCCAATACTTAGGTTGCCTTTTTGTCCTATTGACATTGTTCTTTGCCTTACAGATGCCTTTCAATTTTATGAGGTCCAATTTGTCAATTGTTGATCTTAGAGCCTGAGCCATTGTTGTTCAGTTCAGGAGATTTTCCCTGTGCTGATGTATTTTAGACTCTTTCCAACTTTCTTTTCTATTAAATTCATCATATATGGTTTTATGTGGAGGCCCTTGACCCACTTGGGCTTGAGTTTTGTACAAGGAGATAAGAATGGATCACTTTACATTCTTCTACATGCTGACCTCCAGTTGGATGAGCATCATTTGTTGAATATGCAGTCTTTTCTCCACTGAATGGTTTTGGCTTCTTTGTCAAGAATCAAGTAAACATAGGTGTGTGACTTTGTTTCTGGGTCTTCAATTATATTTCATTTATTTACTTGTCTGTCTCTGTACCAATACCATGTGGTTTTTATCACTATTCCTTTGTAGTACAGCTTGAAGTCACAGATGGTAGAAGTTCTTTATTGTTGAGAAAAGTTTTCTTTCTTTTCTTATTAGATATTTTATTTATTTGTATTTCAAATGTTATCCACTTTTCTGGATTCCCCTCTGGAATCCCTCCATCTCATCACTCTCCCTTGCTTCTATGAGGGTGCTTCCTTACTCACTCATCCATTCCTGCCTCCCCGCCCTGGCATTCCCCTACATTGGGGCATTAAGCCTTCACAGGACCAAAGACCTTTCCTCCCACTGATGGCAGACAAGGCCATCCTCTGGTACATATGTGACTGGGGACCTGGGTTACTCCATGTGTACTCTCTGGTTGATGGTTTAATCCCTGGGAGCTCTGATGGTACTGGTTGGTTGAAAATAGTTTCCACTCTCCTGTTTTTTTTGTTTGTTTTTGTTATTTCAGATGAATTTTAGAATTGCTCTCTCTCTCTCTCTCTCTCTCTCTGAAGAATTGAGTTGGAATTTTGATGGGGATTGCATTAAATATGTAGATTGATTTTGGGAAAATGACCACTTTTACTATGTTAATCCTGCCAATCCATGAGCATAGGAGATCTTTCCATCTTCTGAATTCTTCTTTGATTATTTCTTCAGAGAGTTGAAGTTTTTGTCATACAGATCTTTCACTTGCTTGGTTCACCTCACACAAAGATATTTCATATTATTTGTAACTATTGTGAAGGAAGCAGAAAATGTGGTATATTTACAAAATGGAGTACTATTCAGCTATTAAGAACAATGACTTCATGAAATTCACAGGCAAATGAATAGAACTAGAAAAAATCATCCTGAATGAGGTAACCCAGTTACAAAAGAACACACATGGTATGTACTCAATAATAAGTGTATATCAGCCCCAAAGCTCAGAGTACCCATGATACAATTCACAGACCAACTAAAGCTTAAGCAAAAGGAAGACTAAAGCGTGGATGCTTCAATCTTACATAGAAGGGGTAACAAAATAATCTCAGAAGGTAGAAGGAGTGGACCTGGGAGAGACAAGGGAGGGGAGCAAAAAAAGGTAGAGGGAGACAGCAATGTGGTTCAGCCTTTACTGAGATTCTCCCTGTGGGTACCTCTGCCTCTGCTTGTTAATATGCAGAATTATATTACTCAACTTGGGCTTTATAAACCAGACAGTGGTCTGACAAGCTGGCAATTGCCTCATTAATAGTTTAAGGCACTGTGTTTCAAGTGTTTTGTTGCCCAATAATACAGACCAGAAATGCATACATGGAAGATGAATGTTCTTAGTAAAATTGTCATGTCATTTTCTGAAGGTTTGTTTCATTTGAACTTGCTTAGTGCGATATGTAAAAACATATTTCTCCATGGGATTCTTTAGTGTTTGTGTTAATGGACTAGTGTCTGTTTTATAATGCTATATTGTCTCTGGAGACTTGTTAAGAAATGGGAACTCCTGCAGGGGTATCATAGTTCATTTTTAAGCATGTGGCTATAAATAGCAGGGAAGGGTAAGCCAGCAGGGTGATAAGATTCTTAATGCCTTTTCAAACAATTCCTAAGTAATTTCCCACAGAGATGAAACTTAAATCCATGCTTTTAGAGATGTTCAGTTGATTAAAAGTTCATCAGATTCTTAGAAGAATAAACAGACTATAGATTTAAAAAAATTAACAGTTAATACATGGATTAAGTGTACTTACTCACTTAATTGGACTGCTATTTATTTGTGTTTCAGACAGAAAAAAAAAACTATTTTTGACCTTGAGAGCATAATTTACATCTTGTGACACCTAAAAAAAAACAGAAGTTCATTGCTCTGTTTATACATCTTTTAAAAGTCTTAAAAATTCCATTTGATTCACTTACCTTTGGATGACTGAAATTTAACACATACAAAATGTCATAGCTTATTATTAACAACATCAGTTGTGCCCTGTTAAGGTCATTTGACAATCATATACTAGAGGAGGAGTCACAATGCATTTTTTCATAGTGCAACTGTCAATTTGCTGTGCCCAATTTCTGAAGAACAAATGTACATTTGTTTGAGTAAATAAACAGAACATTCAGAAATATTTATGGTCTAGCAAGGTGAATGATAAAGACAGATTCTAAAAAATATTTCATCTGACTAGAGACGTTTCTTGGTATGGAGATAATAAAATAATAACAAAAAGCTTT
Source organism: Rhabdomys pumilio (assembly GCA_030674055.1). Lineage (NCBI taxonomy): Eukaryota > Metazoa > Chordata > Mammalia > Rodentia > Muridae > Rhabdomys > Rhabdomys pumilio. The sequence continues at coordinate 41,401,027 of JANHMN010000001.1, forward strand.
GACCACAAACATAAATCTATAGTTATAACAAGGTTTACCTGAATGAATTCTAGATTTGTATACTTATGTGGTCATGTTCACATCACACACCCTTGGATATTTAATAAATGTGGATAATGTAATAGTCTGAATGTCAATTTATAGTGCATTTTTCACAAACCTCTTTCTTATATTTCTCTCCTCAGTGGAAGATGGTTCCATCTTTCCCATCTTTATCACCTAGAGAATAGTTGTTGCTTTCTGTTTTGTTTTTTTTTATTTATATTTTGATTTCAGTTTTGTAATACAACTTGATTCTACCATTATAACACATTCAGAACCTGATTACAAAGCACAAACTTTAATAGAGTTAGTTGTCATCATGTATAGCAATGTACTTTGAAGTCTCTATGAATACAGCATTAAAGAATACTCAAAGACTACTCAGCTCTGGAGAAGACAGTGTTTATTTCCTGTGGGTTTCTGTTCACAGTATTCTTTCTTTCCTGTGGGTTTCTGTTCAAAATATTCTTTCTTTCCAAATTATCCACACATCCCTGCTGTCCAAACATTTCTGCTTAAGGACAACTTGACATATACAATTGAGTCACTTGAATGTCTCAATATTCTTATAATTTTCAGCACTAGATATCACTAAATTTGAGATCCATTCAGTAGAGTAAATTGCCAAATAAGTCACACAAAATAGATAAAGCAAAGGACCACCAAAATAAGCTTCTGGGATGCCCAAATAAGCTTCTAAGAGGAAGGCAAATCCTTCTCTCCCTGAGCTTCATGGGTGTTCAGATAATAAAGGGTTTTGGCATTCCCATTGCACTAGAGTAGTGATTCAGGGACTTACACATCAATTGTCTATTGTGATAGGCAAACTTACAAATACAGAATCTTAAAGAATGAAAACCATCTGGATTACTATTGCCTATTGGAAGAGGTATTTTAATCCAACAACATGGCTGCTGTGATCACATCCAAAGATGTGATCTGGCTAGAATGCAGAAACACCACACACCTTTAATCCCTTTTGTTGAAATACAGACACATCCATGTACTCACCATTAAAGTAAAATTAGTTTGAAGAAGGAAGCAGCTATGTTTCAAAGTGACATCTAATTGAGGGGTAGACAAAGTCACAAATTATAGAATAATTTTACAGAGTGAGTCAGAGACAGGATATGCCCAACTCTCAGAAGAACAGCACATGAAAGAGAAGTTATTTAAGAGGAGTGCAGGAAGAGTCAGAGTTGGGAGTCAATGCAATGAGTGTAGCACAGTGGAGTCAAGTTCATTCGTGAGTTCAGGCAGTTCAGGAAGGTCAGCAGAGACAGTTGAAAACAGAAAATAAGACCAAGCCAGAAGACTAGAACAAATTGCCAGAGTTATTCTGAGACCAAGCAGAGCAATTAGTGAGAAGCCAAGAGAAGTCAGATTGAATCAGTCAGCTTATAGAGGAGTTTAAACCAGAATAGCTGAGTTTATCCAGCCAACAAAAGTTCAAAAAAGAGTTAGAAAAGGTGAGCTTATTCAACAATAAGCCTCCAAAATGACAAGTATATCAGGTGAATCAAAGAAGATTCATATCTGGTACTCATGTAAAGGTTACTTGAACACCTGTCTATTTTTTCCTATATGTATATATCACTACGAAATATGTATGTTTTGTTTGTTAAATATTTTTATTTTGTGCTTTGTTTGTAACATGATAAGAGCATTGAGGCTTTTGTTTTGTTTTGCTTTTGAATTTGGTTTATGCTGAAGCATGATTCCCCTTGAAAGAGAATCTGGTACATAGGAATCCATAACTACTTTTCAAACACCAATTAAATGCTATAGACAAGAGAGGAAAGTGGGAGATGAAGACAAAGTAAATCAGGAAAGATGAAAATGTACCTTAGAAGAAAACAAAGATTTTGAGAGAGGGAGAGAGAAAAGCAGATTCATAAAATATGTGGCATGAAGCAGAGAAGAGGTTACCATGAGGAGAAAAAGGACAAGTTAGCACATAGGTAAAGTAGTTAGAGAGGGTATTGGAAAAAGAAGAAACAATAAGAACAACATATGTAATAAAATATAATAGAAAATATCTACATGCATAATTATTTTAACATATATTAATAAGAACTACAATGCTTCCTACTACTGTTTATATTGAAGAAAAATAAACAATGATACACATATTTATCACAAATTACTGTATCTTTGAAGAATGACCTTTATATAATCAAAATTTATGAATTACAAAGGACTATATCATGAAATGTCTTATGTCATGTGAACGAAATATCAAGCTTACCATCTTTTTCAAAGCTCACACAAAATTGAATCTGCAAAGAGTGGAATATGGAGATGTTTTAATAAGGATGCTTTAATGAGACCATAAGGAATTTAAGCGAATAGTTTGCTGCAGAAAATGACACAACAGAAATTATAAAAGAAAAAAAATCCCTAGAACTAAATCTCTGTCCAACATTCAGGAATGAAGAAAAGATCAGAGAATAAAGACCAAGAATATAGAAGCAGGGCTCATTTAGAAGAAACTTATATTGGTTTAAAAGTTCATAATTAGATTTAGGGAAAGAATATAAGATGGTTTAAAAACAGCTTTATTAAAAACAATACACCTCCCATTGAATAGACCATATTAAAATTATACTAAAACAAAGATAAATATCCAAAACACCGAGGTTGTTATTATTTCCATGCATTTCCCCTGTTTCTGTGTCTCTGAAGTTATTTTGGTAGATTGTATTGGCACAATGAAAATATGACATAGTCACTGATCACATAAACCCCAGACTCAATGATGTCATAGTCAAAATTTAAAATAAGTTTTCAAAAATTTATATTACAGAATTAAGAAATGCAATAAATCAAATCACAATATTATTTTTATTGACTTATCTAAACTTAAGCAGATAAAGAATATATTCATAACACCAGTTAAACTTAAAGTGTTCCAATCCTGTTAACTAATATTTTATGATCCAATAATTTTCCCTACAATTCACAAACATGAAAGTCTGTAGCATATTAATTTTTATTTCTGTCATAAAACAAAATATTTTATTACCCAACATTCATGTCAAAACTATCATATGAGCCATTTCTACACTTTTTCCAATTATACATCACATATACACGTATTATTTAAAACTTCAAATAAACATTTCATAGAGTTTAGCAGCTTGAGATAAGAAAAAAACTACACAAGAATAAGGGAAATTATTTATCCACACAAAAGCCATCATAGAAAAGTGTTGTTAGGAAAAGCTGAAGACTAGTTGAAGAATTTGGAAAGTACGCCTCAAGAAGAGAGCAAACAAAATAAAAGAATTTGTCATGGAGTTACATTAAAACCTCTGGTTTCTGAAGTCATAGATAAACAGTGCCAGCAGTATCTGCCCTTGTGTCATGATGCTAATCATGAAAAGTCCATGGTCTGACTGTTGACCCTACAAAATGTATGGAGGAGGGGCATGTTGGCAGTAAAAGCAACACAATATATCTACAGGTGCCTAGCCTATACCTCACACAGTTTATAGATTCTTGAATCTCAGTTCACTGTAATCTCCTTTTAGGCCCAAAGCAAGATAAATCCATTAAGAAGCCACCCTCAGGAAGAATTTCCATTGTTCTTGCAGGACTAGGATATTTATTTGTATGATAGAGTTTGGTTACTGTTTTCATTTTGCCTATTTTGCCATGTGATATGCCTTTTCTTCACATGAGTTCCCTCTAGGGAATATTGTCTGTCATGTGGAAATTCCCAAACCATATTCAGACGGCTAATAAAGCTCCAATTGTGAGTTGAAAAAATATATTTTCCTTATAAAATATCCAGCCTCAGGCATTTTGTTTTAACAGCACAATATAGAATGCCCACCCGGTGATAAAGAGAGTCATAAAATTTATTACAGGAATCTTAATCTAAATTAAACAAATATGTGACTAGAATTTTTTAACTCTAGTGCTGAAAATACAAGACATTTTGGATCAAAATATATTTTAACTGTGTACAAGATACTTGTACTTAATGGTCCTACTGACATGTACAGTGAATTACGTTTAGTCCTGTGAACAAAAACATCTTTAGAGGTTAGAGAAACTAAACAAGGCAATGAGGAAAAATGGTTTTATTTTAATGAAAATTGATAATTAGAGGAGAAAATAGATTTATTGACAAGAGTTGAACGAGTTGTCTTATAAAAGGAAAGCATGAGCTGGGAGTCTGCCAGAACAATGATGTAAATTAATCAAGTTAATAAAGCAGATTCAACAAATTTGAGTGAAATAGAAATTATGACAAACATTTGCTTTTTGGCTCTTTTATTTAAATTTTTTATACAGTATATTTTGTGCTAATTCTCTCCCCTTCCATGACTTCTCCATGTTTTTATGTACCCAATTTTGTGTTATCTATTTCAAAAATAAAAATATTTAAAAAATAAAATAAAGTAAAATAAAATCAAGTGAATAAAAAATCCAATAGGATAAAATCAAACAAAAAAACAGAAGGCACACACACACACAGAAAGAGACAGAGAGAAAGAGACAGAGAGAGACAGAGACAGAGACAGAGACACAGAAACAGAGAGACAGTGAAATAGAGTCTACTTTGTGTTAAGCATTTTCTCCTGGACATGGATCCTGCCCTGAACAGCAATTATATCCAGTGTTCCTCCATTGGAAAAAAATGGTTTTTTGTTTTTTTGTTTTTTTTTTTTAATCTCCCCAACTTGTATCTGCTGAACATAATCTCTCAACTGAAGGTCAGCCTTTGTATATGGTAAAGATTTTGACACTGGTAACACAAATAGACCTTAAAAAGCTAGGCAACAATGACTATTTTTCATATATGTCAATGAGCTAAGAAAATATTTATGGAATTGGTTAGTATGTCTAAATGTATCTAGGTCCTCTGGGACACTATTTACATTGACACTGTATGACTACCATTGCCTAAAAAAATACATTAGAATAAGATATAACCTGAACTGTATGTAATATAGACTATGTATATCTATAGACACAGTATAATGCAGAACAGGGCACAACATATTTAGCAGAAGAAGAGAGATATATCCAATATCACCACCAAATGGAAACTAGTTATAGAATATAGCTATGAAAAACTGATGGCCCTATCTCCAGTAAACTTGAAACACAGAAATATCCAAGTCATGCTCCATTGTAACAACTCCTACTTGTAAAGCTACATGCTGGGGCTGGAGTTGTTAAGGGATCCCATTGCTCTTCCAGAAAACACATTCAATTCTCATCACCCACATGAGGCACATGTAACTCCAGCTTCAAGGTATCTGACTTCATCTTCTGACCCCCAAAGGCAATTGCATTCATATATATATATATATATATATATATATATATATATATATATATAACCAAAGACATGTGCATATACACATAATTAAAAACAAAATGAGTATTCAAAAATACTCATTCAGAGTATTAGAACCAATTCTGTGTGAGTACAGGAAAATGTATCACAAAATCTTATAGATATCTTTTGCAATAAAACTCATCTGCCTATATTGTGGGAGTGTGGGGTATTTCACTAGCAGAATTTACTGAATTAACTTATATAACTAAATCACAATACAGTCTCTTTTTCTCTCTGTCTCTTACTCTACCCCAACAGGTATGTACACCAATTCCAAATTTTATTAAGAAAACAAATAAAACATTAATTAATTACAATAATAATGCCACATGAAACATTATTTGGCTGATTTGGTAAAATATTTCTCACAATTTTTACCTTATTAATTTAATTTTATTAGACATAAGAGTTCTTATTTTATACAATAGTCTAGCTATCAAAATAATCTTTGCATACACTATATAATTTTGGGTGTAAATAAGTTAGAATAACAATCTACTGGGTGTGATTTGTTCAAAAGGTGGTATTGAATTCAAAAGTATCATTTTGAGTCCATCTGGAATATTTTGCAAAACTTATGAAGGTACTGAATGATCAGGTCTATTGCCACTTTAAAACTAACTATTTTTGAAAGAACCTATACCACTTAAACATACAAAAATGTCTTGTATATGCACAATATATCTAATACACGTGAAACAAATTAAAATTCTGTGTGTGCCTTTCTTTGAAAAACCTGTTATACATTGAAAACTTATTTTTTTTTCAGTATCTACAAATGAAGTACCAGCAAGATGGTTCAGTGAGTAAATGCCCTGACAAGCCTGATGACATAAATTCAGACCCTAAAATCCACATAGGAGGAGATAGAGACTGTCCTTTGTGCTCTCTGTCTCTATCTGAGTTTCTGTCTCTTCTGTGTCTGTGTTTGTGTGTCTGTATCTCCTCTCTCTCTCTCATAAAATGTAACACAAAATGAAAATTCATGCCCATGTTTTGGGCAACCATGTTGAAAAGTAATTTTTCTTTCATAAAAAAATATTTGATTAAATTGTATTAACAGAACAGGAGAATTTGATTGTAGTCTGCTCTAAACTACTAATGCCAATATTATAATCCTCAATGTATTAGAACTGAGAAAATCCACAGGATAGTCACAATTTGTATGCCTAGATATAAAAATTAACATATTTTTGTACAAAATATATGAAACTATAATATGAAATATGAAATCTAAAACTCCTTGAGGAATATCACCACACATACAGACTTGATTTTATACTGACTTCCCTAAGGGATGATCTCAAAAAGAATAGCCCTTCTGCTGGAAAACCAACCAGTTAAGAAGTATTTTCCCTACTGTGTGTTTCTAGAAGCAGATTACAGCAAACAACCAGTTTTCCAAATGTGCCTTAGGTAAGACCTCTAGTTGATTCTCCTGCCTACTTACAATGATTTCCCACTATGGCTCTAAGTTGAATTGGTGGGCTTCACTAGCCAATTTAAGCAAAATGTGTGTGAACTCTGCTTCTCCAGACTCATGAGACCATCATTCTTTACCAGAAAGCTTCTTGCTACAGAGTGCTTTATGAGATTTAGCACTCCAAAAGACAGGTTTAAATAGTTACAAATTAATAGCCCTCAGTGGACTCCAAGCTACCCTGATGCCTTCTAGAGCCAGAATATGACACAGGTTCAATTCTTATGAACAGTAATTAAAATCTTACAGTCCCTCTTTTGTTAGTTACTTCACTGTGAAGCCTCCAGTCACAGTGTCCTGCAAGCCTGCCACTACATATCTAGTTGCTAAATATTAAAAATAGTCTTTGTCTTTTTTCTCATACCATGTCTCTCCTCCTATTGTAATAATCTTGACAAACAAAATATATACTTTGTTAAGTCTTAGTGTATTGTTCCATCCCTGTTATAGTGCCCAGACTATCATTTGTTGAGTGTGTGTGTGTGTGTGTGTGTGTTTGTGTGTGTGTGCACATGCAAGTTTCAGCAGAGAGAGCGAGAGAGAGAGAGAGAGTGAGAGAGAGAGAGAGAAGAGAGAGATCATTACAGAAAGCTAGAATTTGTCAAAATGCAGAGACTGCTTGTGAGTTACACAGTTCTGATTGCTATATATAAACATTAGTCTTCCATATAAGACCCAGGGAACATCATAAAGGTGAGAGAAAAGACAGATTATAAAAGCCAGAGGCCAGGATGTCTTCTGCGATGGAGTATCATCTATATATGACAGGGAACCTATACTCAAGAAATCTTCACAATAGGTTTGCTTAAAATGGCCTCCAAATGGCATGCAACCTGGGTTCGAAAATTTTCTCCATAAAAGAAAAAAAAAAATCATGGTTGTTTAGAGAAGACTCTGCTTCTTTATGGTTAGTTAATCCTAAGAGGTCAGAGTTCAGCATATATAAGCAATGATAAATGATATCAACAGAATGTATTTATAAGCTTATATACATATGTGTAACAATTACAGAGTAAGAGGCAATAAATTTGGAAAGGGGTAAAAGGGACATAGGAGAAATAAAAAAATAAGTAAAAACCTTAAGTCATATTTTTGACATGATCTTGAAATCACAGGTGAAACCTTCTTATACTCAGAAATAAGCTTGAAAGCCATGTGCCCCATAGTACATCTATAACACCAGGGGGAGTTTACCAGGTAACACAAGGGAGATGTTGAGCAATGAACACAGAGGTGTACTTCGAGGATGACTGAACTTTGAATGCTCTTTATAATGCTTGCTTACTTGATGTACCCAAAGCCAAATGTTGAAAACTATTGAGATATGATTTAGCAATTAAAATATATCATTCAAGTATACTTTCATACAGGAATAGAAATGAGTAAACTGTAAAAACAATTATAAACACTGTAGACTTAAGGAAAAAATACTACCAGCAAAATAGATCCATAGGATATGATTTATGTAATATTCACAAATATAGAAAAATGAATAATATTAGGCTTTTATACCATGTATGCTGTAACCTTATGAAAACGCAAGTATACCTTTAGGATAGCGGCTACATATTTGTAGAATAAAGTTGAAAAAAATAGAAAACATAAGGCTTTGAAGCATCTGGATAATATTTAAATAATTAAGGTGCATAAATGTTCATTAATGTTCATTATTTCTTAATCTAGTACAAATTACATTATTTAAATGTGATAACCCACCAACACAACAAGAAAATCCTAAGAAACAGAATGACGGATTTGACTTTGTAATGATGAGAGTTGGTTTGTGAAACAGAGTAAGTATAGAGCCATTCTCATTTTTGTTGACAGTTTCTGATTGATTTTCTTATCTAAATGATTTTGCACTATACCTTGTAACTAATTTTCTTCAATTTAAAATTTATATTTTTAAGAAGAAACATTTATGATTAGTCTGAAATTTCGTTCCATTGAAGAGAATCTTGTTTAAAAAAAATCTCATGATTTGCAAAACTATCATAACTTTATTTCAATGTAGGTTATGAATTATATAGCTATGTTACATTTTATACTATCTTAAAGTATTGTATTTTTCCCTATTGCATTGTTTTGATGTCTAATTCCAGGAAGATGCAAAAGGAAGCAATAAATTCAATCCTAAAATTGATCAAACTTAAAATCATTAATCAACCTCTCATGAGATCCTCATTCTAAATTAGACAGTTGTTGGGGTTGGTCTGAGTTCTACATTTCACCTGTGGCTGAGCTGTGATCACTACTCTCTCTCTTGGAAGTCCCATATTCCAGTGAGACTGGCTGGCTGATTATAGCATCGAGAGCAGAGCAGCATTGTCACCCTGCCTCATTGGGGCAACAAGTTCTCAATTCATGTCATTTTAAATTAGACCATTGTCTGTCACTGTATCCAGTTGGATACTAAAATGGCATATCACATTTAGACCTCCAATGGCATTAATCCTTTGTCTTCTTAAATTTAACAGAAAAACTAGAGGAAGGAAAAGATTCTTCCCAATAGAAAAATGGAAATTGCAGCTCAGAGTTCTCTGGCTATGAGATATATTTCAGTTCTTTCTGGTATATTGAAAGGCCTAGTGCTCCCCAAAGGGGACCCCACTAGGGTCTCAGGATAGTGCGCACCCAAAGGACACATGAAAGACCAACTTGCTGCAAGAACACGAGGTAGTTTAATGGTGGAACATTCCGGGCCGCATGTGTCTCAGTGTAGGAGACAGAGGCATCAACCTTGTGGCTCTGGGATTTAGGGTAAATATAAGCTCAGGGTGGGGAAAGGAGAAACTTTCGCACGGGTGCACACAATTGGTTGTTTTCCAATTCTTGAGCATCAGTAGGTTGAACCACTCCATGGAAGTGGGGTGCAGTTCCTGCAGGCGGATGTTTGTCTCTCTTATCAGGCCCATTCCTGAGATGATTCAGCAGATCTTTGTCCTGTAACTCTGAATTCTTTGTTAACGGATTAACTGGGCCTCTGGTTGGCAAAACCTGTAGGCAGCGGCTTCAGCTACTCAGGTTAGGGAGAAGGAATCTATAGGGCCCTTTTTCTTATTAGTTTCTCGTGGGACCCATTAGATTTTCTTTTAATACTACTGGCCTACTCCTTCCGGCTCACCACTACAGTGCAACACCAGACCAACCCCAACAGAGAATGTCTCAGAGTTTTCCTCATTTGTAAAGAGAAAAACACAAAGCAAAACAACAACAAAAATATCAGACACTTCTGGACTTCTGCCAGGCAACCATTTGTAACTACATAACACTTACTGTGACTTCTGAGTCACTGCAGTTTCGAAAATCTTTCCCACAGATAGGGATTTCTGTTTTTACAGACATTTAAACCAGGCTTTGCCATCCTAATTTACATATGCAGACAGCAAAGCCTCCTTAGAATAATCTCAGCCTGAGTTTTGTCTGCAGGAAATGGAACGGTTGGGATAGAGTTTGATTTTGACTGTGCAACCCAAGAGCTTCACTAATTACAACAGCATTATAAAATGAGTCTTTGACACAGTGTCTTAAAGAACTAACACGGTATGAAAAGAAAACACTTTGCAGGGAAAGCTTCATTTCAGCCTCTAGGGCTCTGAAACCTACAGTGCAAGCAGCAGCAGAGGAGCAGTTAGCAAGCGGTAAGGACTTGCGCAGTCCCATCAAAATGTGCTGAAATGACAATAGTGAGTGTGTATCAGAAGTTTAATTTAGTCTCCTGAGCGACCTTGTTCATTTGATTGGGTGATATCTGAGAAGATGGTTTAAAGTAAATTTATGAATGCCTAAAGCAGAAGATGGGGAAAAGTACATTTCAAACAGCTACCCTGAAGATTTCTTGGATTAGAATAGAAAACGAAAAAAAAAAAAAAAATTCCAGTTTGGCTCATTAATAATTCAACAAGTTCTGATTTTAAAATCCCTTCCAGTCAAAATTTCTGGCTTGCTTTTTCCCAGAAAAGTCTTATTAGTTTGAGCTCTCAGGCATTTGTAAAATCTTTATTAAGACTGAATCTTTTGTTTGTGTTCAGTAGTACCCTCCTCTGCCTACTTTATTCTGCCTGGGAAATCCAGATGGTCCCAAACCTGCATACAGCACAACTAGCTGTTCAGCTTCTTCTCTACTTGCCCCACACAGTACCGCTTCTCTCTGAAATACGTGCAAAAATGTTAGACAGGCAATCAATAGAAAAATCTATTATCTACTATTTTAAAGTATCTGTGTTGTCTAAAATCATATCACGTAAGACTTAAATTTTTCCTTTTTCTTTCCAAAAATTTTAAGAATAAAATATTAAAAGTATCTCACAGTACTAAAAATGGATAATACTAAAATTTACAAATGTGTTATTCCCATGGTGGTAGTCTGAATGAGAGTAGCCACCATATATTAATATATTTGAAAGCTTAGTTACCAGGGAGTGGAACTGTTTTAGGATTAAAAGATGTGACTTTGATGGAGTAGGTGTGGCCTTGGTTAAGATGATGGGGGTTTATGGTGTTGAGAGTCAGCAGGCCCAGTATGTCATTTTAATTAGACCATTGTCTGTCACTGTATCCAGCTGGATACTAACATGGCATATCACATTTAGACCTTCATTGGCATTAATCTTTTGTCTTTTTATCTGTCTGTCCGTCTGCCTGCCTTCCTACCTGTCTCTCTGTCTCTGTCTTTGCCTATCTGTCTCTCTCTCTCCCTATTCCCTGTGGATCAGGATATGAAGCTCTTAGCTACTGCTCCAGCGCTATGGCTGTTTAGCTACTTACTGCCTTTGATGATCATGGAATGACCTTCTAAGACTGTAAGTAAGCCTCAACTAAATGCTTTCTTCTATAAGTTACCTTGATCATGGTGTCTTGTCACAACAATAGAACAGTAATTGAAACACCCACTTAAATTCCAAGATTGTGAACACAGACTTGTACATAAACAACTGGAGATTTCCTTTAATTCAGTAACGATTGAACACTTATACCAGAAACTCTGCAATACACTGGTTCCTCTCAGGAGCAGAAACTATCTTCTGACCAGCTCAGGCTTGCGATGTGCTCCAGTTCAGATATAAGCGTGTTCAATAGTTTTATGTAGACAAATGTAAAAAGTTGTTTAAGTACTTAACCCAGCCTTGAAGAGGGAGGCCAGATCTCTCAGAAAATGTGGTATCTATGCTATGTTCTAAAAAAAAAAAGTATTATATGCATATATATAAGTAAATAAGTAACACTAAGGCAACTATAGTTTATATTTATATTTTATATTTGGCCACTATATTTTTATATGTGTATATCTGCGATATGTGTATATAAATATAGTGTATATAACATATACATTAGAAAAATACATATAAGTATATAATAAAGTTTAAATTAGAAAAATAAAGGGAAAGTGATGAAAATTAGATCTAACACCATTATCTGGGTATAGGTTTTAAACGTGAAAGCTTTACCTAGCCAGGCGGTGGTGGCGCATGCCTTTAATTCCAGCACTTGGGAGGCAGAGGCCAGCCTGGTCTACAGAGTGAGTTCCAGGACAGCCAGGGCTACACAGAGAAACCCCGTCTCGAAAAAAAAAACAGAAAAAAAAAAAAAACCAAAAAAACCAAAACAGAACAACAACAACAAAAAAAAGCTTTACCTAGGCAGCTGACTTCTTGGACTGTCTCTGTTGAAAGACTACAATGGTAAGCGAAATCACGTGCATATGAGCAACTGTCTAACCTTTAACATGTTTTAATTATGTGTCAACTTATAACCATTTATTTATTTCATTTATTTCATGATCTATTTCATTTATCATCAAATTTGGTCAACATGAATATTGATCAGTATGTGCTAAGAAGAAGGGGATAAGGATGAAAGGGGATATGCTTCTAACCAGAAACCTGTACAGCAGTGCAGAAAGACAAAGTTGCACACAGTGCTGATGGCTTTATTCAATATTCCTTTATGTTTGCTTACCATTGCTGATCAAAAATTCTGCAGATGTTCTGATTTAAAGGAGAAAAAGTTTATTCTGGCTCATGGTTTTAGTCCTTGGTCAATTGACCCTGTTCTTTGAGTCTGAGGCAACACATGACATTCTACAATGATCGTGTGACATGGCAATGTGGTGTATTTTTTTCAAGCCATTCAGAACTAAGAAGACAAACAACAATTCAATGTCCTAATACCATTTTCCCATACTGGGGCACCAATTACTTATCTTTCTTTCACTATGCCCACTTCTAAAGGTTCTTCCACCTTCTTTGGCATCACGAGCTGGGAACCAGACCCTAAAAGATCCAGAAATCTTGTATCATACCACTTTTCATGATCATATTTTTTCTATGAAACTGTGAAATGGTTGTAGTGGAATGTGTATATTTTGAGGGAACAGTTTGCATTTGCTTCTTGCTTTTTTTTCTTGTCTCTGTCCATTCCAGAGTACTATACACATCATAGAATAAGTTTGATTATTAAGATGACACATAGAAAAGTAATTAGAACAACTATTTAACATAGATGTTTTATATGCATATATGTATTTGAGTGTGTATGTGTGTGTATGTTGTACTCATCTATGTATGTGCACCTGTCTATACCAGTGTATGTACATGTCTGTGGATGTGCCCATAGAGATGAGAGGTCTACACTGAGAATCATACTACATCACTCTTCTTATTTTAGAGATAGGATCCATCACTAGACCTAGAACTTTCTCTGCAAGCCTCAGGGAAGGTCCCCCACCCCAGCTCTGAAGTTATAGGCATGCTCTAATGTATCCATATTTTTTACATGTGTTCTGAGGTTACAATTTGAAGTTCTCATTTTGGTAGGCATCAAGTATTTTACCAACTGAGCCATGTCCCCAGAACCTATATTTCATGGTTTTTTGATGCAGGAAAGATGATTGTGAACAAAATTTCAAATAAGATAAAGAACTTGTCTTTCCTTTAGAAAATTTTAATACATTTTCAGCATAGGAAATGTACCTCAGTGTACCTGGCATGCACTAGGCTGATTCCCTAGCACTGAAAAAATCAAAGCAATGAAAGCTTGTATCACTTTCTTTTCTCTCACTTATCATTCGCTTATTTTTGACCCCTTTGTAATTCCAAAGGAGTACCATATATCAATAGTAAATCACTGATAACTGTTTTTAATTCATGGCTAGCCTTCTCATTTTAGAATCATTTTAGAATCTCTAAGATCCTCCGTTTTGTGTAATTTTCAGGCAAGTACAGGTTCAGAGTAATGGCACAGGTATTAATTTTTTCCTGAGCCAACTGGAGAACTTCTGTGTACATTTTAAGATATTGAGTCTCTATCTGCAAGGAAGTAATCTGAATCTTGAAATGTTCTTGTTATCTCTCAGCACTCAGGGTATTCACACAAATGAAAATCCCCCCCAAAAAATCTCATGTATATCAGTAGCTAATGCATAAACTGACATTTCTGTAAAAATTGGTTTTTAAAGTTCCAATCTTGAATACTCCAAAGCATTATTTTAGGTTCAGTGCATATTTTTGAATTATTAGACACAGTGTTAGTCAATTTTTCTTCTCTTAAAATAATTTATTATGCAAAATAAAAACCACATTTTCTTACAATATAAACTTTCAGCACTATGAAGAAACACAGTAGTTACTTCTGAAATGTTTTTTTTAATAATTATAAGTTTTTGGATTAAAGTCTTCTGACAAAAAAAATTTAAAAGCATTCAGAAATGTTCTGGGTATTTTATAGGTAGAATTCAGTGGTTTTAAAGTAGGATATGGTATATCTAAGGACCTGAACTATTTTACAGTTCACAAACCTCTCAAAATTTCAAATCAACCATAAGCTTGATATAAAATCCTATCGGAATTCATTTTTTTCAGAGATTCCCATGGATTGGCGTGCCCTCAGCTCAAAGTCACACATTGCTATTTTCAAGATAGTTTAGAACAAATTTATTAAATGGGTAAAAGCCTAAAGTTACCAAAATCTAGTCAATAAACACACAGTACTTTTGGGTATAGTGGCTTGTGAGCTACTGATATGACTGCTAGTAATTGAACTTGGCTCCTCTTAAAGGAAGTTAAACTCTTAACTGCTAAGTTGTTCCTTTAGAACCAAAAGGGATCTCTAGGTAGCCTCAAACTAATGATCCTCCTGCCTTCACTTCTCCAACATATTCTACTGGCATGTACCTCAAAGCAGCCATTTTACACCTATGCTAGAGCCTTCACCCCTATGTCTAGTGTCTTTGGGACAAGACCTTACTATTTATGCTATCAACAGAAAAACACAAACATCAAGCCAGCCACAAACCCTTTGATCTACAACACTGTCCTGCTTGCAAGATTTGCTATGGCAATGATAGCAGAAAGCTTGTGAATGTATCCAAGCAATATCTGTTATAACATAAGACCCACTGCACAAGATGAAACCCACACCTAACACTGCTTGAGTGACCAATAACCTGAGACTTAATAGGCCAAGGACTTAGGGTAAAGCCAAATAACAGTGGTTAGAAGAAGACAAATGTAGTGATATAATACCTCCTATTGTTATTCTACTTTAATAGTCCCTTGTTCAGCTGTCATCAGAGTCGTTCCCACTTGAAACAAATGGGAACAAATATAGAAACACACATATGACACAGAGAATGAGAGGCCTGTGAACACTCAGTCCTAAATAGGATGTGTCCATCAAATTCTTCATGTCAGAGCCCAGGAAACCCCAAGGAAGAAGGGTCAGAGAGTGTAAGAGCCAGAGGACACCAAAACAACAATAACAACAACAGCAACAACAACAACAACAGACCTCTATATCAACATGAGCAACACTCACATGGACTCAGAAAAACTGAAGCACTATGCACAGCACTTCAAGGGTCTGACCAGGTCCTCTGCATTTACATTATGCTTTCCTGATTAGTGCTTTAAGGGGATCTTGAGTATGCAAATATATGGGGCTCTTATTCCTGTACTTCCTCTTGGGCATTTTTTTTTCTGTTGCCTTCTCTTTCCCAACTTTGATGTTTTGGTTTCTGTTTAATTTTATTCTGTTGTATTTGAAAAAATGAGTAAGTGAATGAATAAAAATCTAACCATGGTAAAGGCTAACAAATTAACTGTCACTTATACTTGCTGGAAGAGAAAAAATTAGTTTTCATCAAGAGTGATTCTGCACATTCCAGAGCAGGTCTCATATTCAGGAGTAGTTGAGTAACATGCAATAGATTCTACAGCTTTTGTGTATACTTTTATTTGGTTACAAATTGGTGGGTCCTTTGTTGTTACTCGTTTTTACTTTTAATTTTTTTTCTTGGTATGAGGGAAGGCTTGTTGTATTTGGGTTTTGCTTGGGTTTTGTTTGTTGAGAAAGAACTTAAAATTGGGTGGGTAGGGAGAGAGAAGGAATGCAGAAGGGCTTAGGGGAGGTAAAGAATAAAAAATGGCTATTCTGGTTTTTATATTATTCAATTAGGTTGTATATATATTTTCTCTTCCTACCTTTAACTTATTTTATTTTTCCTACTATGATTATTTTCAAATTAATGGAACTGAGGAGAAGAATATTGTCAATTGGCTTATACTGTATTTTCAGGGTAGATGTACCCTGTTTGTTTGTTTGTTTGTTTAATATTTACATGGACTGTAAGCCATTTGAGCTGAGAATGTTCTTGCAGTAAATAGTCACTAAGAAAAGATTAGGACTAGGCTTAAGAGAAGTTTCCATTCTAATTTTTGGTCAGGAGAGTCAAAGAAACTCCCAAAACAATATAGGCTACCCTTGTTGTCCTTGGTTGCCTCCCAGATGTTGGACTGTGTGGACAGGACTCAGAATAACTTGATCTGGTCTGAAAGCCTTTTTCTTCAGGAGTAGGTTCCATAGTAGCAGTAAGTGCTACACATGATGCAAAGACAGGGAAACAGCGCTATTCACCTGTCAAGCCTGTGAACCACAATGATGATCATATGGCAAGATATCACTAAAGGTGAAGCAGTGGCACTCATATTTTGGTGGTAACTAACAACTGTATAATGAGGCTACCTTAACAATAGGTTAACTGTGCCTCATGCTGGAACTCTGTCCAACTCTCCAGGGATAGAGTAATAATCTAAAATCTTAGGGGAGCAGCTACCATCCCCCATTGGATCAAGTATCATAATTCCTAATGACATTCTAAATACTTACCCTTATATCTACAGATATGAGGAAATTGTAGCCCTTATCAGAGAAACTTACTTTTACAACAGATGGCATTACAGAAAACCACAATTGATCAAAACACTGAACTGATTCTGTGGTATGCAGTTTCATTAGTATTTCAACAACAGAGCTCCTATAACCAAAGGCTCAGGGCAAACCCTGGAAGAGGAGAAGAAAAGATTGTAATAGGAAGAAGACCAAGGTTTGTGTTGTGAAATGGTTTGTCCTAGAAATGACAAGAAAGCTATCATAATAACATCTCAACAATATAGGTAACTAAACACAACCTGAACAATGGCATCAATGAATGTTGTTATGGAAGAGAGAAATCTAATGAGGCCTCACCCCTGACAAAGACCGACAGGAAACTAAGTACTGCTGAGAGAAAACAACTAGTTCTCCCTGGAAATGTGCCCCCACTCCCATTGTATATCTAATGCCAAGGGGTCAGGCCTTAAGTCACATATATGCAATCAATATAAATCAGGCTTGAACTGGAAGTTTTCTGGATATGTGATGCAGACTCACATTGTGTTCTGCTAAGACAGACTCTTGTGAAATTTTAGCCAAGAA
The DNA here is from genome assembly GCA_030674055.1 of Rhabdomys pumilio. Lineage (NCBI taxonomy): Eukaryota > Metazoa > Chordata > Mammalia > Rodentia > Muridae > Rhabdomys > Rhabdomys pumilio. Next base: position 41,418,657 of record JANHMN010000001.1, read on the forward strand.
AAAGTTCCATGGGAGGACATTTGATGTTTATAGAGTATAAATAGGACCCAATGGACAGTGAAGGTTCACTTCCATAGTTAGCTTTGCAAAGCTTCCTTGGTGTCCTGTCTTCATTTTCACCGATCTTCACTTTGTTGAAAGAGGCATGGTAGAGAACTTCTGGTGTTGGACTGTTCTTGGTTGTTCTCGCTGACCGATGTCAATTTGGCCAAGGAGAGCCAGTTGTTCTAGATAATGCTACTGTTGCTGATTTGTGTTTACTATCCTGATGCTACTGAACTGGACTCCTGGCATCCTGACAAACAGCAATTGCCCCCAAGGAGCTACTTTTAAACAAGTCCACATCCCCTTGTCCTATTTACCATCTTTTCTCCCCTACCTTTGAACAGTAGAAGGGGCAGGAGTCTAAGCATTTGAAATCCCTTATTAAAAGTATGTTTAGAAAGTGTGTATTTATATATTTATGCAAATGCATATATTTCTCTATCTTGCTCCACTGGAAGGATTACCAACACTTTTTGTTCTCAATAACTCCCATTAACAACCTTGGGCCAGGCTTATTATAAGAGTGAACAACCCTGCCACAAGGGATGATAAACAGCTCATCATCTGCCAAGAGGCCATTGCAACAGGATTAAGGTTATACTTGCACAAAGGTCTCCTTATTTGTCATTATATGGATGATATCTTGGTATGGGGAAATTCCTCCCCCTCCCTCTTACAATGTAAGAATGAATTGATGCCTTCCCTATCCTCCCTAGGATTTATAATAGCTCCTCACAAAATACAGCTTATTCGGCCCATCAAATTGTTGGAAATGGAATTTTCCATCAGCTCAATATACCCTCTTAAATCCACCCTTTTTATCCCTCAAACCTTAACGCTCACCCCTTCCAAAGCTTTTTAAGAAAACCTTAATTGTATTTGACCAAGATGTTCTCTTCTCACTAATACCCTACAACTTCTCTTTGGTCTCCTAAAAGGGGATAAAAACCCAATAACGCTGTAGGAACAGGAGGATTCCTTCTAAAAGTGTTCCAGAAGTCATTAAGAATCATGATGTATTCACTCTCTTGGTTTTGATTGCCTCCTTTCCTGCTTCCAGTAACCAGAAGGTGATCAAACCTGTCTTTAAGATATTGACATATATAAGGGTGCTGCTGCTATTGGAATTGGAGAGTAAAAATATTAGGATACACATACTCAAAGTAACAGACAAATCCCCATAGGTGTATATCCCAGACCTCTGGCACAAATGCTGGAGGACAGGAATAGTTCTCGTGTTTTATCTCCACCTGTTTGCTAGCTACCTCTCTGCTGACTTACATATTTCTCGACCTCTTTGCTGGGCTCCACAACTAGTCCTTGTCTACTGGAGTATTGTGGACTAGTAAATCGAAGTTGACAAGTAGGTCTGAGCCACCTTCTGCTCTTTATACAACATCCAACACACAGCTGACTTCCTCTCCATAACAGCTCATCTCAACTCCTAGATATTGTTGGCAACTGTACCCATTAAATATTGCTTCATGAACCCAAAGTGATTTTACCCATATGAATGTCAGAAAATATTCTGCTTTTTAGTCTGTCATTCCCACTTTGCCTCATAGGGCCCTCTTCTAAGTTCCATCCTTCATGTTTCTGTAATACCACTGCAACCAAGCCAATGTGTTAGTACACCCCACCTCACACACTTCTTTGTGCAATAACATCAATCCCTGCACTAACCCCCTACCCCAAGGTTTTTGTGTCCCTATAATGATTACTCCACAGGTCTTGTCTAAGTCTGAAGAATTCATTTTACAGCTAAGAGAGAAAGAGATCTTCATCCTCTTGCTTGTTAGACACTGCCTGGCAGTCTTAGTAGGAGCTGCAGAGGATGCTGGGACAGCGCTGACACAGACACAATGCCTGGATGACATGACTTCAAAACAAGCTTGACTAGGCCATGGCCTCCACCTTGTGCAGCCTCAAGTCCCTCCAGAAGCAGATAACCTCCCTCATGAGGGTTGCCTTATAAAGGAGGAGAGCTCTCAACTTGCTGACAGCTGAGCAAGAGGGACTTGTACTGAGGAAAAAATATTATTTCTGTGTTAAATAATCTGAACCAGTAGAACAAAATGTACAGGTACTTGAGAATCTCCAATGAGATCTTTGAGCCTGTTATTTCCAGGTACCATACCATGATACTCAAACCCTCTGATTCTTTGTTTTGTCCTTCTCTTAATCCAGTACTGGCATTTGGGACCTTCCTCTTCCATACCTCTGTTTCATCCACCTTCTAAAACAGAAAGTATGACACATTAACAAAGTCACAACAAACCAGGTTTTGGTTCATTACCAAACCATTCTCAACCAAGAGGTTGAGGACTATGATGATACCTCCCCTTCATAAAACAAAAATGGAGAGATATGAGACCAGGGAAGTGGTGGAGCTGTGGGGAGCAGGGCTGGAGCTGCTCAAGCTGGTCAAAGTGTGTGAAAAAGCCTGAAAATCTTGTCTGCTCTCTCTACTCCTCCCCGGGTCTACATGTCCCAGTGCATGTAGCTCTATGCCCTAAATTTTGTCTCACAAGAAGTCATATAGCTTGATAGCCTGGTTAAAATCCCTCTTCCCTTATAAGGTAATTTCCAACAGCACCCAAGATTTCTCTTCATGGAAATGAAGCATCTCCAACACCCTGGCCCTGGCCAAGGATGTATATTCACCCTGATAGCCCATACTCATTCCCCAAAGGTTTAAATAGTCTTTGCCACCACCCACTCCTGCATTAAATGAGGTGTATCACTGAAGCCTGTCTTCCAAGAGTCTGTTCTCATGCCACTCAGTCGACACCTGAGGCATCCATTCCCCAGTTGTTCCTGCATTGCTTTCCTGCTCAGGAGCTACCCATTGTGACAAAAGATTAGTCATGCCACAACACGTGGAGAAGTGGAGCCTGAGTAACAGTACTTAATGACAATTAAAGAAAATGAGGTCAGGATTTGAGAAGTAACTATGTAGATAAAAAGTTTAAAAGGAAGAAAAAAAGGGGGAAATATGTAATTATATTTTAATTTTAAAAATCCAATCAAAAACAATTCTTGTCAGAGAATCAAATCTGAAAATAATCAAAACAGCTTCAATCTTCTGAAAATTCACTATATTTACAGTAAAAGAGTTCAGAAATAATGAAATTAGAATGAAATACAGAGATAGAGATATATATAGATGCAGATACAAATAAATGAATACTTAATAAAATCAAAAATGGCACAAATACCTCAGTGAATTCAAGAATATAGATAGAACCAAATTAAGTACGGAATTCAGTACATGATAGGAAAGAGAAGTTTAATAAAAAGATGGAAATAGTGGACAGATTCTTTATCTTACTATCTTTTCTACCTATTGACTATGTTTTAAACAGATACATTTTCAGCCTCCAAAATACAGAGTGATGATATTTATGATTTTGGTATTTTGCTATACTATATTAGAATGTTATTCTTCCTTTAAAATGAAAGACCCCAAGTTAAAATTTTTAAGTGGAATATTTTCTTTGACCATCAATGTAAAGTTCCACTTAAATTTCCTTCTACACACACACACACACACACACACACACACACACACAGACACACACACACACACACACACACACACACACACACAGACACATTTTTATCATCTTTTTGTTTTACTTTCCTTGAAGTTGTTATTTATCTGTCAGTGTGACATGACCATAAAAAAAAAAAATAAGAAAATATGAAAGATTTATTTTGGTTCAGTTTGAAGATATCAGTCCCTAGTAAGTTGGCACTATTGTTTTTATGTGTGAAGCAAGTCAAAGACATCATGTCAAGAAAACTCACAAAATAAAATTTCTTGCCTCATGCCATTGAGGAAGCAAAGAAAGAAGAGACAACGGATAAAACACACCATTCAAAGGTATGACATCCGCGACCTTATTCCTTCAACAATGATTTGCTAATAAAAATATATCATCCAGTTATGAGGTCATTAACTATTTAATTCATTGAAAAATTAGCATACTTTATTATGATATATTTATTTCACAATAAATAGTACTCATTATGAACACTTCCTGCTGGAGTGTTCAACTTATTTAACATTGAGTTTTTTTTATATCCAAATCAAAGCTGAATCAAGAGAATAATTAAAATGGGATAGGACATTTCTTTAATTTTACTTTTCCATATTTTTCCTATATTTTCTCTTAAAGAATTTCAATTCTTAATTATCAAAAATGTCTGATCAATTTAATGCCTTTATGCTAATAGAAAAATGACAAAAAAAGAAAGACTGCAAAAGGTTTAAAATATTTATAGTATTATTAACTATAGAATTAGTGTTTTTCAATATGCTATATATTAAAAAAAATTGACCTATGAACTAGGATATATTCCTAACATTTTCCCTCAATCTAATTACACCAAAATATTTTGAAAGTTGAATTCATGAACTTCAGTTTCCTCTTAAAATAAAATATTTATTACTTTTAACAGCACCCTGAATATTGCATTTCAATGCATTTGTCTTGGAAGAAAAAAAGAACAAGAAAGTCATTTAAAGCCATTATTCAGAGGGATAGACGAGCTTGAAAGTAGATTTTTATTGCCCACTTGAACTTAATGGGTTTCAGCACACAGAATGAAATAGAGTTTACACTGTGTCATTTACATTGACATTAACTTGGTAAGACTCACAGGAATCCTCCAATAACTTTGGTTGCCAAAATAAAAAATGATCTTTGGATTATATCTGCCCAACTTTGAACATTCCTAGATGAAAATTCGACCTTTTA
>JANHMN010000001.1:41423564-41436653 GCA_030674055.1 Rhabdomys pumilio
TAGTGTCAATTTTTCTTTGATCTATTTTTCATATAAAATGAAGTAAATAATAACACCCATTTCATGATGTTGGTTAATTTCAGTAAAGTTATAAAATATTTTATAAATATTAGCAAGTAAGACAATAAACTATTTTATAAGACACAGAATAAGGTTGAATGTTACAGTTTGTTAACACCAATCCAATTTTGTAGTTTTAATATTGCACTAACAAAAAAAAGACCAAAATTAAAGTTAAGAAGGTAAAATATATCATTTTATATGTTATGCTACTGGCTAAGACCCTAATCTAGGAACATAAAGTCCAGAGTGACTTTAAAATAAGAAATATGTATTTCCCTTAAATAATCTATTCTACCCTTGGTTGTGTAGAAATGGTGAAGATTGGAGGAGAAAATTCAGGCCACAATCCTTTCCATGCTAGTGATTCCATCTTGCATCCTCCATGTGGTCTATACTGACTCATTAACACTGGATAGAAATTGGGAAAATGAGATAGAAAATAAATGAGAAAGATCATGAGAAAGAGATGAGGTTATATCCAGAGACCAAGATAAGAGTCTTATGGTCTCGCCTTCTTTAAAACATAAAATTGTTCTTAGAATGTGTTTTTTTGCTCCACTCAGGTGTAGTAAATAGGAGTGATTTTACTTCAGATCACTCATTATTGCTTGTTGTTGTTATTCAGCTGAATGTTTAAACTCTCCTTAATATGCCTCTAAGAAAAAACATATATTTGCCAAGTATGTCTTGCCCTTGTGATTGTACACAGCTTGAACTCAGGACTACTTTATGCTTTTGTAACCCTTGGAGTATAAATTGTCTGGTGCTCTGAATAAACTTGGCTATTGCCTGAGATTTCCGTGCACCTCATTTATCACTTTCATGCTCCCTAGTCTTCCTGCCTCTGGAGCAGTGATGTTCCTGCCCTTTGTAGCCTAGCTCTTCTCAAACTGTTGTCTTAAAGGATGGTGTCTGAGTATGTACCCAAGCGCTGAAATCTGTCTTATGGAAACTTTGAATTATATTTCCATCCTTAGTAGAATCATCTGGGCAAGTCTAAGCCCACTTTGTGTACTTTAAAATTCAAAATTGTAAAAACAAAAGAAAGAGAGAAAGAAAGAGAGAGAGAAAGAAAGAGAAATATAAAAGCCTTAATGAAACAGTGTGATAAGTCTGTGATTCAGTACACTCCTAAGGATTTTTCATTTTCTTTCATTTTTTGATACACTTCATTATTTTTTTAGTAAATTAGCTTTTACATTCTCAAATTCATACATGAGTATTTTTTGAAGATGTCTTATTAAGTTGGCTCATTTTAACTGTGACTCTTGTAATTCGTGTAATTACAAGACTTTTGATTAAGACTTTACAACTTTTTATTAGATTTTTTTAATCCTATAATACATCCCAGCCAGTTTCCTCTCCCTCCATTCCTCCTAACTCTTCTCCACTTCTCTCTCCAGATCCACTCCCTCTCTATTTCTGCTTCAGGAAAAAGCAGGCCTCCAAAAGACAGTAGCCAGACAGGGAAAAAAGCAGAAAAGCTAATATGAAGAGAAAGTCTTCACGTGAGGAGAGCAACAATACCAACCAACCAGAGCTCCCCAGGGTCTAAACCACCAGCCTGTGAACACATAGGGAGGTACTCATGACTCCATCTGTATATACAGGGGAGGATGGCCTTATTGGGCATAGGTGGGAGAGGAGATCCTTGGTCCCATGAAGGCTGAACATCGAGTGTGTGTGGGGGAATTACAGGGTGGGGAGGTATGAGCAGGAGAGGTTAGGTAGGGGGACACATCCTCATAGAAGCAGGAGGAGGGGGGATAGGATAGGAGGTTCCTGGGTGGTGGGGGGAATAGAGTAAGGGGATAAAATCTGAAATGTTAATATAATATCCAATAAAAAAGAAATTAAAAATAATACCTAATTCAAATGAAAAGTTGCGCATATAAATGCATTATAGTTATTAAGACACAAACCATTGATTTTGTGGAAGTACTTATTAGAAAGTAGTAAATATATATGAAATTGTTTTCACCGAATTAGATAACAGTACAATGGTTCTTATTCATGGAACTCTGGCTAATTTAATTGATTGAATGATTTACACTGTGAGAAATAACAATATTTTGCCTTTTAGGTAACTTTACAGACCCATAAATATTGGGTCCCAGACAGATTTGTATTCTACTTTTTCTTAGGAAAGCAATGAATGTCCTAAGAGATGTCTTTTCTCAGATATTGTTATTATAATAGTAACACATTTTTGTAATGCTTAGCATTGCTTGACTCTAAGAATGGCTTTAGCTCCTTGAACATAAATTCAAAGCTCTATTCTCAGGTACCTTAGGGCAAATATGTAAGAATTCATATTAATGGATAGTGTGGAAATATAGAAGTTCACAAAATATCTTTACAAGACAATTCATGTTTCATCAGAATATTTGTTTTTTATTATTTTATAATATACATTTGTTTTATTGCATCATTGTGTGTTACCCAAATGTAGAAAAATATAAGCTTCAGGAATATACAGTATTTTTTAAAAGGGCTCTATATAGCCAGTTTTGGGGATATAAGATTGTTTGCTCATTAGCAGTGTTTGATGCTCTTTTAAAGTATTTACATTAGCTTGCAGTGCTATAGTGGAATGTTCACTACTACTTATATCTATAGCTTCAACAAGTTCAGCATCCACTTCTGGCTTCATACAAATACACACAAAAACACAGACACAGAGCTAGAAACACACACACACACACACACACACACACACACACAAACACACAAACACACAAACACGCACAGGCACACACACGCACACAAACACACATACACAGGTCATTAATAGATTTTTGCAGATTCCTGTGTGAAAGTAGAAGAGATGATGGGTGATGAGGAATTACAATTTAATCCGTAAGAATGTAGAACATCTTCAAGCATCTTAGATTCATTTCCCACAAAAGGTGAGCCAGGTCCATTGACTTTCATAGGCTTTTTTAGTAATAAAACAAAAATTTAAAGAAAGTTTTGTTTTTGTATACTAGGAATTAAATATATCAAGAAATGTATATGAAAAATGTAAACTATTAATAACATTGAAAAATTCCAATATTGAAAATAAGAACTGTTTTAAATAAATGTATAAAATTTTCACCATCAAAATATATCACAAGGAAAATTAACAGAAAATATTAAGTCATCATAGAAGAGAAATGTATAATATATATACATGTAGTATACACATATATTATATATACACTATATATACAATAAATATTATACTAGCTATAGCTACATAGATAAAGATATGTAGAGATAGATAGATAGATAGATAGATAGATAGATAGATGATAGATGTTAGATAATAGATATAGATTAGATAGATATAGATGATATAGATAGATATAAATATACATGATGTAGATATAGACATAATTTAACATAAAGTAATCATGAACAATAAAACAAAAACACAAAAATAATATTAAAACCTAAAAATTAAACATATCATATGAATTTCTGAGAAACAAAGCTTATGAATAGCTTACAACACCTACTTTGTAATCATGCAAATTTATGAACAATTCAGAGATAGACAAAGAACATTTTATCATACAAAAACCTCAAAGTTTATCTCTTGTGAATTCATTCAAAGATTACTTAAACACATTCCCATAAAAATGAATAAAGACAACAAGTAATGGAAAAACATAGTACTAGAAAAGCATAGACCAACAAAAGACATAAAAAGTTATCACAAGACAATATTTAAAGAGAAACACATACAGTCACCCAGCATAAAGAATCATGTGTCCAGATTGGAGTACAAAGACAACACAGATAATCTTTGGAACATAATCTTTAGAAGAGTCCAACTTTGGAAAAGTTTGTAAATGACAAAATTGCTTGACGTGTTTTATTGTTTGGGGAATAAATCTAAAGGTGTTATATAAATCATATATAGTAGCACCTATTATTTTATATTGTATGAATATATGTTTGTCACTGTGTGTGTCTTACCAACAATAATCAAAATATAATTTTACAAAAGTAAAATTGCTAAATTGAATTTGCTGTTTAAAAGTAGAAAATAAATTGAGAAATGTAAAATACTTTTGTTAATTTTCAATAATTAATAAGTAGTATAGTTTTAGATTGACAGAGGAATCTGTTAATATAAGGGTATTCACAAACTCTTCTTAATTAGTATGGTGCATTTCTCATAAATTAATAGAACAACATTAAATACATTACATACTTGAGTCATAATTTTATGTTTATACTTCTATTTCTGCTCTCACCTAAGATACACATTACACATGTATTTTCAAAAATGTCACCTTATGCTCCTAACGGTTGCTATTTTTCCCATATTTTCCTTACTTTAAATGGCTTTGATAATTATGAAGAATGCTTTGCAAAATATTAATTAAGATTTTCCCCCATATCATTCTTACAATTATAATGAGTAATATGGAGGGATAAAGGATAAATGTCACTATCATATCATTGTACTGAGATTGTATACAATATATTACATTTATCAATTTCCATACTTCGCTTGGGTTCTGATGTGAATATCATGTGTCTCTACAATAACCTATTTTGGCCCTTTTTCATTCTACACTCTTCAGAAGGACGTTACTATCTGCAGCTCACAATGAGACGATTGGTTCTACATTTTATATACCTGAAATAGTTGGAAACTTCATAAAGTTTCTTTATGCATATATTTACTTATCCAATTACTTAGGCAATCATGAAATAATTTTTACATATTTATATTTTTGACCAAATGTGCCATTTCAACAGTTGGTCAGAATATTTCAGCTTTGTCTATTGAGAGAGATGGTTTATTTGCCTTCTATTTTACTTTGATAAAACTTTCCAAAGTATTTAGTTTTTTAACTAGTAGTGTTATTGATTTGTATTCATGTGGTTTGTATAGTAGATCACATATCAGATGTTCATTGAGAATTGGGGATCTAATATTATTTCAGTAATATTAACTTGTAAATGCCATTTATCAATTAAAAATCTGAAGATGAGACTATGCTGGAATAAATAATATGTCCAGAATTTTATAAAATATGAAGTGTACTATCACAAAGTAAAGGCAATGTATAGATAAAAGAGAAGACAGAATCTTATATGTTCTGCAAGAAGTGGCCAGGGTATGCATGGTTTCCAGAAACACAGAAAGCAATATGCAAGAAATTTTGTACCACAGCCAGAAAATCAACTATACCTTAATATTGTTCTGTATAACACACAATTCTCAATGTTTTACACCACCTGCCACTATTTATTATAACATAGCAGCCATGGGAAATCAATACATCTATTATTATTTAGCATCAGGTGATTTTATAAACATAGTGTTCCAATTGATTGAAATATTACTTTAGAAAAATCACTTAAATGGCAGTCTTTTAACAAAGGGTGCTAGATTATTGAATAACTGTATGTTAAAACAAAATCATCTCATGTCTTAGTCAAAACTCAATTTAGAAGAATGGAAATAAATACAAAATCTAAAACACTCAGGAAAAAACTAAAACTAATTATAACAATAAAATACATGAATAGCTTTAGACTACGTTTTTTCACTTTCCAGACATAAACTGAAATTACTTCTCTTGCTTTAGATAGGAAGTCTTTGATGAGGACTATACTTTCCATCATTTTTCCTACAATGTGAGGATGTCAGTGAACCAGGAGTAATTCCTCACCAGACTCTGAAGATGCTGGCGTCTTGAGCCTGAGATTAATAACTTCAATAAGAGTAAGAAATCAAAATCTGTTTCATAGCCCACTCAACTGATATATATTCAGAATCCTGAACTTAGTAAACACATATGACCATGAAGTCTAACTTTTGCTTAGTAATTACAAATCAAGGCAGCATCTGGACAGTTTGTTCTCAGTTGCACAGAAATTATAAGGTCACAAATGGTTTCTCTTTTACAATAATAATAAAAAAAAAACAGTACAATGGTAGTAGCATGTACCCCCATGATGTATTTTTTTTAGCTGTTTCTTCCAACTTCAACATACGTTCTCAGTTTGAGATTACTCAGCATGTCTCTGCAGCTTTATAAACTGTGTTTGTGTTGTTGAACCCTTCTTTAACTTTGTATATATTGACTTGTTTTTAGAGTCCAGGTCAGGTATTGACCCTAGTTTTTAGTTTTAGTTTACCTGAGAGTACACCATGGCTAGGTTAGGCAATGTAGTTATGCTAGAATATTTATAATTCATTTATATTGTAAATGAATTCAACCAAATAAATGAAAATAAGAATTGGTTGAATAAATCATAGTCCCATTGATCAATAGAATCCAATGAGAACATTAAATATTATGATACAAATACATTTTTATTGACAAATGTAGGATAACATATTACTTGGAAAAAGAAGAAAAAGAAGTTGGAATGCTGAAGGCATGATTTAATCCCGTTGATTAGATTACAGGATGTAAATTTGGTTGACCTTCCGCATGCACATTTTAAGAACCAATGCAGATACCAAATCTACACTTCCTTTGTATCAAATAATATAATAAAATATACTTGCATTTGACCTACATGTCTGCTCACAAGGTCTGTTTCTATAGTTCTGCTTCTGTATATAGTTTTGTTTCTGTTTCTTCTATAGTTCCAAGGGCTCAGATCACCTCTTCTTCCTCCATGGACAACAGACACACTCATACACTTTAAACAAATATTGTGTGTAATTTTGTGTGTGTGTGTGTGAGGCGTGATGTTCTGTACACAAACAGAATATTTTCAAATATTTTGAATATATGTTGGTTGAAGATACATGTGAGAAGTACAATACAATAGCACATGATCATACAGTACCTTTGTGTTGTGTTTGTGTGTGCAACCGTGAGGATTATTTTTATTCATTGATTTGTTTTTTCCAATTACTATAAAATGTATTAACTACTTTTAGCTTAGGCCCTGAAATAACTAGATGGATTTTGAAAGTCAAGTAAAGTTCCAGTTTGTTATCTGTGTTCAAAACATATTATGTATGATCATATTTTATAATTTTAAACATATGATCAATTTCATCTTAAGTTTTACTGAATATCTACAAATATTGAAGATTTTCCAGTACTAATTAGTAGAAAATATGTTAGTGAATGAGAAATAATAATATAATTCATCAAAACCACAAAAATGATGTTTTATAACCTCATATGGCAAATAGAAAAGGAGCCAAGAAAAATGAATTTATAGAAAAAATGTCGGGGACCACTCTGCCAAGTGTTGAAACCCACCCTGCCTAAAGCTTGGGGGCCAAAAATGTTAGAGCCCGCACTCCCTCAAGCTTTGGGAGCTAAATTGTCCCGACTCATACTGCTGCTCCTTCCGCAGGTCAGGATTCAGCAAGAGAGAGAGTGAGGGCAGACACGAAGAATGGAGACCAGACAGAGTGTGATTCAGGCCCATTTATTCTCAAATCTCTCTTCTCTCTTTCCAAGTCCCTTGTTCCTAGTGCAATTCCCGAGTCTCGAGTTCCTAGTCCCTAATGCCTCCAAGTTCCAAGTTTCCAGTCCTTCTTCTGTCTGCCTCTCTCCTTTCATAAGTCTCATTTCTTAAGTCACACCTTTAAGTCACACACACCCAAGGGAAAATCCTGGGTATATAAAACAAGATGTTATCAGAGTGTGCTTAGCTGTTGTAGGCTGTTGAAAACAAGTCTCTTGTCAGAGTATATGGCTCAAAATGGCTGCAAGGATGATAGTTGCCTTCTGTCAGCTACCCACAGGAAAAGACAATAATATCTTCAATACTTACTTAAAAGTTCTATATCTCTAGGTAATTCTATTAAACTTCACTGTTCATCTGTAAATTTAAAATAAAATGTTCTTCCAAGGTGTAAATTCATAAAGTTGTATTTATAATAATTATAATTTGTTATTCTTAATTATACTTTCCTATGTCACAAGCACATGAAACATTACCCATGTGCTCTTTTCACTCACCTAGATGAACATACTTTCATATGTAGCAATGGATGTAAAATGTGCAAGCTTATCATTTTAATATGAAGATGTTTGAATAGTAATGAGAAACATTATATTAAATATGCATATATGTGCTGAGGAGTTAAGTGGGTAAAGTGTTTGTGGTAGAACCATAAAGGACCTAAGATGCCCAGATCCCCCAAGGTCTAAACATGGGAGTATATGCCTGCTGAGGTCTGCCCTCCAACCCAAACATAGTTGTAGCCATTTTGTTCCATACCTGCCAGCTATTTCATACTGTTGTTAAATATCTGCCAGTTACTTGACAGAAAATTAACATGACTCAGAGCAGGGTCATGCTAACCACATACACTGTCATGTTCTGTATGTTCTGATGTTTGTTAATCTTAAGTTATTCCACAAAGCTTTATATAGTATTCACTAAATTAAAGGGCAATATGAACTATTATGTCTTAAAAGGCTTGAGTTATTGCTGACCAACAGGCAGCACCTTCTGCACCAGCAAATGACTAATTATGGTTTTTGTTTTTTTGTGTGTGTGTGTGTTTGTGTTTGTGTGTGTGTGTGTGTGTGTGTGTGTGTGTGTGTGTGTTTCTTTATAAGCTAACAGAGGATGATGTCTATTGCATAGCCTGAGCTGTGTCCCTGATCTGATCAGTCTTAGGGTGTGCTTTCAATAAACCATCCTTGTCTGACTGTGACCAGTTTTTGTGTGGTTTGTGGACTCATGGACCCCAACAGTGCTATTATTTTAATACTACTCTGAAAAAAATAAAAGGTAAATATAGGACCATCCTTTGGGGCTTATGAGATAGGTAGCCTAGTGTACATAGATGTAATCTACAATCAATTACATCAAAAATAAGAAGGACATTGAAGGCTGATACATGAGATCCTCTAAGCTCAAGACCCATCCTATGTCTTTCACACTTGGACACAATTCAGCCACACTCACACACACAAATGCACAATCCCCTTCTACCCATTTCTCTCTCTTTTTACTTTTTCTACATTTGTCTCCTTCCTTCCCTCCCTTTATGTGCTTGTGTTTGTTCATGTGTGTGTGTGTGAGTGCGTGTGCATGCATGCGTGAGTGCGTGCGTGAGTGTGTGCGTGTGTGTGTGTGTGTGTGTGTGTGTGTGTGTGTGTATGCTTTGAAGGAACGATGACTGAAGGCACAATATAAGGAAGAAATGCCTGAGGTACTGGGCAAGTAATAAAAAAGCATAAGAGACACTTTAAAAAGAGATGAAAATCAATTCTTCCATATTCTCAAATAATAGATGTTTATTGTGACTACGTTACCAAGAAGATAGCATTGAAGCTGGGTTTTAGAATATATATGAGACTTTGTGGACTAGAGGAATTAGAAATTATTATGTCTTGTACTTGCAAGAAGAAAAGTAGGGGAACTGCAGACATTTTATGGTAATGAGTACAGCAAATGCTCAAGTATTACTTTTTGTGCCAATCTTAAGCTTACAAGAGCATACTCTATTGGGTACAACGGATAAAGTTAGTTATCACGAGGAAAGAGATTGGGGAATTAATTTTATCAGACTATTCTGGTGATTAGATTTAACTACCTACTTTACATAACTAGTATACATTTGAGAAGAGACATTTGTGTGTGTGTGTGTGTGTGTGTGTGTGTGGGTGTGTGTGTGTTCATTTTGTTTATATATTAATGCAGGGTTTCACTATGCTGCTTTGGCTTGTCTGGATCTTACTATATTGAGCAGACTGGCTTAAACTCACAGATATACCTTCAGAGTTCTGGAATTAAAGGTGTGCACAATGATGCCTGGCCATTATTTGTATGTTCTTAATGATAATATAACAAGCCATAAGAAGCAAGACAGAAAACAACATCCATCCATGGTTTCTGCATCCATCCTATCAGTTTCTGCAGAGTTTTTCTAAACTGTGCTAAATCACACAAATATTTAGTGAGTCTTTGGTATCAGTCAAGGGTTTAGGTACATTTGTGGAATTTATCTCTATGAAATCTCACATCTTTTGGGGGATTCTTGCAACTTCTCTGTTCTTGTAAAACCTTTGATGCTTGTAGAATCTTTCATTAATGACCAGAAAAGACTCTTCATGAGTATTATTAATACTAGGTGGACAAGTGTCCTAGTTAAGATTTCAATTGCTGGGAGTAAACACCACAACCAAAAGCAACTTGGGGAGAAGAGATCTTACAATTTTTACATGAGCTAACAATCTCCATTCCTGAGGAAAGTCAGAACAGGAGCCTGAAAGCAGTAACTGAGAGAAGCCATGGATAAATGTTGTATTCTGCTTTTCTGTTTGCTTCTGAAGGCTTGTTCAGTCTGCTTTCCGTTTTTTGGGTTTTTTTTTTTGTTGTTGTTGTTTTTTTTTTTTTTTTTTAAGAGTTTACATTTCACATTTATTTTAATGAGAAATATTATATATTAAGGTCTTCTCGGTGTTTTAGGCTGATTTCAAGTATATTATTCTTTAGTACTTTTTAATTTGTTTTCTACCTAGAACTGACCTTAATACTTGCATGTAATTAAAAATTTCCACAGACCCAACTATATGCCAGTAGACAGAGGCAATTATTCAGTTGAAATGTCATCTTTTCATATCTATCTAGGTTTTTATCAACTTGATAAAAAAAATCAACCCTTATTAATCATGAGCATCTCTGTATGGAATTGTTTAGATTCTTCTTTTCTCATACAATGTACACCTCAATTGCAATTCCCCTCTCTCAACAACTCCCTGTGTCTTCTCTCATCCTCCTTCTCTCTCAGATTCACTCTTACTTCATATCTCTTCAAAAAAAAAGAAAAATAGCCCTCCCAGGTATATCAACCAAACTCAGCATAACAAGCTACAATAAGACAAGGCACAAACCTGCATACCAAGGCTGGACTAGGGAAATCAGTAGAAGGCAGATGGTCCCAAGTTTAGGCAGAAAGAGTCAGTGATCCCCACTCTCACTCTTAGGTGTCCTACAAGACACCAAACTAACAACAATAACTTATTTGTAGAGGACCTAATGTAGATTCATGCAGGCCTGATGCTTGCTACTTCAGTCCTTAACCCCAGTGAATCCTGATTAGTTAGTTCTGTGGGCCCTGTTCTCCTAGTGTTCTTGGCCTACCAGCTCTACAATTTTCCCCCTCTCTTCTATGGGGTTCGATTTAAATAGGAAGATTCACCCTGAGTGTAGAAAGCACACCGTTCCCTAATAAGACAGTTTTGAACTATATAAGAAAGCTAGCAGATCATACATATGCCTGTCAGGCAACAAGTAACATCTACAAAATCTGCCCAACCTATTTGACTGCGAAGTAGGCTCCCTGGTGAGAGTGTTCAAATAGCAAGCAGTCCTGCCTTCAAGTTTCTGCCTCAGTTTCTTTCAGCATTGTATTATAATGTGAAATATTAAGCCACGTAAACCCTTTCTTCCTCAAAGTTGCCTTTGGTCAGGATATCTGTCATAGCAACAGACAAAAAACTACTAGAGCAGCTACTGAACAATAGAACAAAAATTCAGGCTGAGGAAGCCTGACTTCAAATTTGGATTAATAATTGCTATGCTAGTCTCCACGGTGAGGCAGAACTGTAGTATAATTAGATCCTGAGGTAAAAATGAGAAGTGGGGAGCTTGAATCCTGCCATTCTGCACAGAGGCAATATTGACAGATTTTGGCAATCAATATTAACATGCTTTCTCTCTCAACCCTCAGATGGCTTAAATCATTATATTGCAAAACCACTCTAAATAAATCAGAAATGACTCGGGAATTGAAACTACATTAGGTGCATGCTAGTGTGGCTTATTCTGTCAGTGAAGAAATGAAATGGGTTCAAAGCTATATTCTGGGAGAATAACAATATACTTTTCTCATCATCAAGGATGAAAAGAACAAAACAAACAAATGTAGCTAAATTAAGTCAATTTTACTAAAAAATGTACTTTTCAACTGCAGCAGACAATCTCAAAAGCCTGAGACTGAATCCTACACATGCACTATAAGCCTTTCTCAGAAACAAAGGTTTTTATTCTTGAAATTACAACACATACTACAGAGGGTTATTTTATGTGGCCATGAGAGTCTATCACATGAAAACTGACATGATTTTACTTAGAAGTAACTCATAAACTTTACTGTAGGCCGACAAGTGGGTAGAAGTTGATAGGGGGAAATAGCTTTTTCTTCAACAGAGTTTAGAATAACTTCTCTACATATGCCTTACAGAGTGTTGTAGGAATCTAGGAAGAAATACACCTTATGTTTTTGCCTCATGGGAAGATCAGCAGTCTCAACTGACCTGAACCCCCGAGATCTCTCAGACACTGAGCCATCAACTAGGTAGCTTACATCAGCTGATATGAGGCCTCCAACACATATACAGCAGAGGACTGCTGGTCTGGCCTCAGTGAGAGAAGATGCGCCTAACCCTCTTGAGACTTGAGGTCCCTGGGAGTGGAGAGGACTGGTGGGGTGGGGGTGGAGACGTCCTCTTGGAGATTGAGAGCCTTGGTTGGGGTGGGGGGCAGACCAGGAGGGGGATGAAGCCTGGACTATAAAAAAGGATTAAAGAATTTTTTTTAAAAAATGTTTGATCAATGTAAACAGTGTGTTCTGGTTCATCCCTTTACAAATAGCTTTAATAGATGTACTTGGAATAGATTAATCGGTGGATTCTAAAGCAGAAATGTGGCTTTATTGTGGAAATTATTTTGGCCTTGACCGTTCTGCATTTTCATATTTGAAAAATACTTGGGATGAAGTTGAACAACATAAACAGCACTGTAATGTGTCAACTTTTCAAGAGTGTGTGTTGTGTTTCCGTCAAGTAAGGAACATTCTATGCTTGGAGTCCATTTTTTATTGTACTTCACTATTTGAGTTTTAAAGTTTTGTCAAGCTGCAGCGAACCCTTTTAATTGAATATAACTAGATTACCTTGAATATTATTTCATGTTAATAACAAC
Organism: Rhabdomys pumilio; assembly: GCA_030674055.1. Classification (NCBI taxonomy): domain Eukaryota; kingdom Metazoa; phylum Chordata; class Mammalia; order Rodentia; family Muridae; genus Rhabdomys; species Rhabdomys pumilio. Next base: position 41,436,552 of record JANHMN010000001.1, read on the forward strand.
TTCTAATGAACAGTATGGGCCTCCAGTACAGGACATTATATATATCTATCTATATCGATATATATATATATATATATATATATATATATATATATATATATA
>JANHMN010000001.1:41436753-41478848 GCA_030674055.1 Rhabdomys pumilio
TATATATATATATATATATATACATGTAGGTTGACAATTGGCACATGATTTATTTGAGAAAGAACTTTTATAAGTGGATAAGGACATATGTCGGGTGTTAGCTCCAAAGAAAGGAGTCATTTGAAAGACTCAGTAAGCAGAGAAGAACCTTTCTATTTTCAAAATAGTATCACCAACAGATATGTCTTAAGGTAGAAAAGAGCAGGTACACAATTTATTATCATGATATATATATATATATATATGTGTGTGTGTGTGTGTGTGTGTGTGTGTGTGTGTGTGTGTACTTACACAAGTAGATACAAATTTAAGACTGAACATAATACGTGTCAAACTTTATTTTCTTATGATACAACTTTCAGTGTCAAACAAATCTTAACAAACATTTTCAAACTAAGGACCATGGAAAAGGAGACTGTTTTATAGATCAAAACTCTTTGAGGGAAGTAACGTGGGATAGTAACATTTTCAAAATTAACAGAAAGAAGCCATTAATGGTTATGAGAACTTTAACAAAGAAGAAGGGGGTAAACAAATGGGACTGAAGAAGAAAAAAGGAAGATCTTGATGGGGCTAAAAGTCAGTTGGAGAGATGTTAATCCACTCTAAAATGTCTCAAAGCAGGAGACTGGAGAAACGTTGTCTTGTTCTCACTTGTATTTTAATCTACCAATGTTTCCTCTCACAAAACTCCAGTAGAGTTAGCTAATAAGAAAGAAGTATTCCATTAGTCAAATGTTAAGGGAAATTCAGAGTAAAGTCACAGAGAGAAAGCATACATGGCTAAGAAAACCAAATTAATAATCTCTGTACAACCATATGGTTTATATAGGAGCCTTACATAACACATATGTAAAATAAGAGCAGTATAATTTCTATCTACCAGTCCCAGAGGTTAAATAAAGTTGAATTATTGGCTTCTCATATTTGATGTTCACTAAAGATGAGCAGAAGCCTTGATCTGAAAATAGGACTATTTTAATTTCTCACTTGTCATTTTCGTTATCCAACTAAAATTACAATAAAAAATAACAATGAGTCTGAGTAATGCTTCCTCAAATTGGCCTACCAAAACTGATTTTGGTTCCCTTCTCACATAGATTTCCTAGCCTTAAGGATAGATGTGTCATAAAGACATGCCATTTAGGACTTCACATTCCAAAGTCCATCACACTCTACATGTTGTCCATTTCTGGCTCTTTATCCTAATTACTGTTTACTGTAATAAGCTTCTCTGATGAGGGCTGAATAATACACTGGCATCTTACAGATGTATATTTTGTAAAAAAAAAATATGGAGCTAAATTTTTTTTTTTTACTTTTTCTGAGATTATAATATAGCTGCAACTCTCCCTTTTTTTCCTCCAAACGCTCCTGTATAAACCTTGTCATTCTTGTTCACATGATGTCATATTCTCTCAATTATTACTACATATACATACATATACATATATGATGTACATATATGTATATAGATTCTAATTAGAACCTATTAAATCTGTATAATGTCATTTTAATGTATGTGCAAGGCTGACCATTTGGCACTGGACATGCCAATTATGGATGAGAAACAAAAGCCCATGAGACCTCAACACTAAACAATAACTGTAAATTACTGAGGAAAGCTGGGAACAGGAGAGAAAAAAAATATTTTAATAGAGAATTCTGCACCACTCTGTTGCTAATGAACATAAACAACAATAGATATTCTGTGAAATGTACATGTTGGACAAAGAAGTTCTTGGGAGTTTTAATTGATCTCTATCTTTCTTTAACATCTACAAAATGGTGAACCTCCAAAGTATGTCAAAGGACTTTCATAGAAAGAGAAAAAGAAGAGCCATTATAGTATAGTGAGGAAACAGTCATGTAGGAATGGAAACCCAGAAAGTCTCATGATGATCTTGAAGATATAAAATGATACTTTGGAATGGGTATTATGAAGTTATGACACATCTGAGAGGAATGAAAGATGAATATATGCAAAATTAAGCATGTTAAAGACATAAATTAACCCAAGGAGGAGAAACAGCTTTTAAGAATGAAAATATATCACTGAATATTATCACTATTATAAGGTTATAACTGTTAATTTCTAATTTAAATGAAAGTAGTAAAGTTGATATTTTGATAAGGTTGGGAAAGGGAGTTGAAATTGATGTTTAATGAGCTATCGTTTAGGACATGTCTTTACTTCTTGCCGCTAACCATAAATGAACAAATCAATACATTTTTTACAATATTATATATATCTATGAGGAATGGTATCAAAAATAAAAACTGATGTCAATTTTTTTTACTGGTTATATGCATTTACACACACACACACACACACACACACACACTATGTTGATATTGGTTTCTCTAAATTCTTCTGCTATTAGAGCTATCTATTTGTTAATACAATTAAAAAGACAAAATTTAATATAATTAAGTAATCCAGGGATCAATCTGAGTTCTATTTAAAGACAAAAAAGACATAGCATAGCATTGGTCCAGTAACTGCTAAATAGGTGTTGACCATGTATCTGATATATAATAAATAATTATTTAAAGAAACAGAACATTGAGTATGGCAAATGAATTAGGAGTTGAAATTAAAATCCAATATTTAGGTTTCAATCTACTATTCAAATAAAAAGAAGACCTAATTACTTAAAAAACGAGTGTAACAGTATATGTACTATAAATCTCAGTTAATAGCAATCCCAGGTTTCCTTTCCATATCAATACTTAAATTGTATATTATGCATAGATTTTATTAACTTTTCGCATTTCTATTACAGGTGGAGTTCATATGTGTGTGTTTTATTTCAAATATTTCTCATACCATAGTTCTATAGGAATAGTAAGTGCATATACAGCTATAATCTATATAATCACAGAAATTTGGTAGAGTAAATGACTAGAGTTGAGAAGTGGATCTTCCTAGAAAGAGAAAATCAAATAGATAATTATAAATAGACTAAGTGTGGAGACCTGGGGAAGAAGGATTAAATAAGAAGCGCAGAGAGAATCAATGGTTGATGGGTGGAGGGTGATACACAGAGGGACAAGTAAAACTAAGGGTCACCTGTGAGTTCATATGAAAACCTACTATAGTAGACCATTCTAAAATATATACAAGTATGGAGATGCACTAAATGAAATCTGCATATAATGTGGAGAGACAGAGCCCCACCTGAATATTTAAGGATTACATTTAATCGAGTTGTTCAAGGGATCCCTATGAAGTGGCTTTCCACAAGCTGGTGAGGAGCTCTGTTGCTGTAGACTGTACTCTCACAGTTCACTGAACATCAGGAATTTGGGCTCATGCCTACCTAGAGCTTTTTTTCCTACTGACTAGTGTTTATAGTACAAGAAGTTACTCTGCAGACCACCAGAGGAGAAAGGTAAACACCAAAACAGCTACAAACCCTGTGATATACAATGTTGACATGCCTGAAAAGGGATACTGCTTGAAACAGTGGCACAAATGAATTGTGAGAGTATCTAACCAATATCTCTCTAGATTTAAGGTCTGGGCCCACTCCATGAGATCAGCACATACCCAACACAGCTTGGGTGATAAAGAGTCTGAGTCTAGATAAGCCATGAACCTAGAAGAAAATGAAACATGGCTTTTCTAACAAATGTTCATAACAATAAAATGACACCTAATGACATTCTGCTATACTCATAGATTAGTGTCTTGCTCAGCCAATGTATAATAATTTTTACTATATTATAAATTCTAAAACAGATTATAAAATGATAGAATCTTAGTTGTATGGTAACAATGAACATTTTTAATATATAAGCACATCATTTTATATGTCTTTTACATATGTATAAGGTAATTGAAAAAAATTTAAAATATGATGAATAGTTTTGAAATGGGCATAAATAATTTCCTGTTGGATAGATCTCTTAAAGAATGTCTATTCGTCCCCTAGAATGTCTGTTCTGGGTCCTCTAGAAGAGCAGCCAATAGTCTTAACAGCACAACCGTATCCTCATTTCCAAATGGTGGAAGATAAATCCTATCTTTATGATTGGATGCCAAGACTTGGAAACTGTTAGTGAAGTAGCCATTACTTTGACGGCAGTGGGAAAGCTGCCCTTGAGGTTGACTCACTGCTTTGGATGTTGCAAGGAACATCACAGCTAGAGCCTTTGTCCTACTCTAAATGCTACTATTGAATTCACAGCCTTTCTCAAACAATGCATGGATGTTTTAGATGACAATTACCTCTTTTATAGCTCAGTAAGATGCCATTAATTGGTCTAATGCCAGACCTTTGCTTGCTCCTTATATGGAAACTGATTGGTTGACTTAACGTTGGGCTTCGGTTGATATAACTATAATATATTTCACTTGCATGTGACACAGCTGTCATGTCCTCTACTTGCTCTGTAAAGAGTCTCTTAAGTTTTAGGTTTAGTTTTTTACTCAGCCACTTGACATGCTTTTCTGCTGTACCTTCGTGTTTCACTGAAACTTATAAAAACTTCTTTAAATGGTCTTTGCCCATGTATCATTGTTACCATAAGTAGAATAAGCTAAGCATAAGAGAACAGATGGGAGAGATAGTGGGTATAGGTGTAGCCTATGAGTGGTGTATGGGAAAGGCAATAAGAATAACTGAAGAGGCATTCAGAAAGAAGACATGAATAATTTTAAGTTTTGTCTCCTATTGATGCTGTAAACACCTTGATGAAAACAACTTACAGGGAAAATAAAAATATATGTATATAAGTAAATAAATGTATGTTATTTTACCTTACAGTTGCATGTTATTGTCTCCTTAGGGAAGACACAGTGGTCAGAGCTTTAAGAAGTTGGTCCTATCAGATTCATAATCTGAAAGATAGAGCCATGAATGCATGGAACCCTTTTTGTTTCTCACTTTCTCGGTTTTTATAGGGATCAGGCTCTGTGGTACTAGCATTTCCTCAGAAGATCCTTTCTCTTTGCTCTGAACTCCATTTCTTCTATTTGCAACATTCTGTACATCCTGTAATTAAGAAAATTTGCAACGTCAGCTTTATCCTTCATCCTACGAATAAATCACTAACATAAGCATTTTGCTAATGTCGTACACTTTCTAGAAAGTTTTGGGTTTGGATTGCTTTATAAATTGTTACAATGAAACTTGAAACAGCTTTGTCCTTCATACTGTACACTTGGCAGGCTACACTTTAAAGAAAAACCTACAGATTTCTATGCTTGCCTTTGTTCCAAAATTATATTGAAAGTAACCCAAAGCAGCCATGCAGTAACTGGAGAGCTCCACTTTGTAAATGCCACTTCTCCAAAGATCCTTCACCCTTAAATGTGACCTTCTTATAACCCTGAAGAACATACCCAATGCAGCCACCTCCTTTTATACTGTGTGATGGTGACCTTGTCACAACTTACAAGTAGCGGTTTCTCATCTTTATCCGACATCTCATCAACACTCCTTTGACTGTTCACATCTTCTCTTGAATTCTTGTCACAATTAATTTAGTTTTCAAGAATTCAAAACTGTCACTAACTTTATTTTTAACACTTGTCAGCCTTCCATAGAGTCCCCTTTTATTTTTGTGTTAGAAATTGAGCCCACGTTCTCATCCTGGTTGGCAAACTACCATTCAAGGTAGGCACATGCTCAACCACTGAACTACATCCTAAGTCCTAAAATCACTTTTACTGTTCTATTTATTTGAAGCAAACTTTGAAAGGATTTGTCTGTACCTATGACTGCTTCAAAGCCACCTGCACATTCCCAAGTACTTATTTTTTACAACAACTCTACTTCATGGTGTCAGTTTTCTCTTAGCTTAAGACATTTCCTGTGTTTAATAGCACAGTATGGTAGATTTGTCAAGTTATGAAGCAAATATCTATTGTGGGTTCTCATTGTAGAGTGCAGGATCAAAAGACAATATCTGAGGGTGGCTTTCGCTGGGGCAGAGCTTTGTGAGGCAACAGTGAGTGTTAAGCAGGCCTAGCCAATTTAGCTTTTATAGGCCACCTGCTTCTGAAGTAGCCCACTAACACTTTAATCTATTTATCACATACAGAGGTTAGTCCTTTTATGAAGTGACAACCCAAATCATCCCTTTAGACCTCTGCTCACCTCATTATATCTAACAAGGAGATTCCCTTTCTACTTTGATGTATAGAGGAAAAACTCATATCCAAACTATTGTAATCTAGAAAAGTTTTTATAGCTGAAGAGACTTTCCTGTATTCAAAATATCATCATACTTTACTTCCAATTAATAACAAGACAATTAGGCTTTTCAAAATATTCATCAAAAAATCTATACATATTCACATATATATTTTAAAACATAAGTTATTTCCCTCTTTTCTTTTTTTATATAGAAGACTCTATTCAACCTTAGTGAAAAGTAATTACTTTGAGCAAAATATCCTGAGAAATTCCCAACTATTCCACATGTATATTTCTCTGATCCCTGTGTATTAAAATATAGGTTATAGTCCATACTCTTTAGTCTATAGGTGATGCTTCCAATGTGAAATATTATAAATTAATACTAATATTTTAGTACCATATGTATACCTGATGCCCACAGAAGCCTGAAGAAGGTATTGGAACCCCTGAACTCAAATTACAAATAGTTATGATTGACCAGGTGGTTTCTGGAAATCTAATCAGAAAGCTCTGGAAGAACAATTAGTGTTCTTAACTACTAAACTATCTTTTAAATCACTACCTTCTTTGTTCTCTCTTTCTCAAATTGTTATCTATATCCATTATACTTGGTGTTGAGTTTGCATTGACATTTTCTTTCAAGCTCATCCTCTACATTGATAATATTCACTCATTTTCTTTAATTATCACATTATTCTCTGATAGTCCACTTCCTTCCCATACTATCCTACTTTCTGATTTTATATATATATATATATATATATATATATATATATATATATGTATCAAGAAGCTATACAGAACTATAGTACCCACAATTTAGAGTGAAAGGGACACATTATTTTCCTTCTCCAATGACTTAATAAGGTTGTCTTCAGTTTCATCAATTTCCTAGCAAAGACATAATTTTATATTTCATTACTACTCAAAAAATTCTATTATATTTATTTACCATATTTTTCTTATCTATTCATCTGTTGAAGAACAACTAGCCAGATTCTGTAACTTGACTCTTGTGCATAATAAAATAAACATGGAAGTCAAGGAATCTATGTAGTATGTTGACTTATAGCCATATATCTATCTCTATCTATCTCTGTCTCTGTCGGATTATGCAGCATACAAACGCATAACAACTAGGATCAATTGTCCTGTCAAGTTTCCATGCTTCCTTGTCTAGTAAGCAATCCTACAGAGAAACACAAAAAGACCGTGAAGGATTCATTGCCTGAGAGAGTGTTTCAGTCTCTCAGAAATTGAAATTGTTACCCAGAAGTCATTGACTCAAATCTGTAAAACCTGTGACACATTCATCTCAAGGCACCTATGTCAAGCCAACTCCATGTACTTATATATGTGTATAAAAATTTGAGAGATAAAACTTAATTAATCTGAAAACCTTAAATATAAAAGAAAACATGAGAGAAATAAAATTTAGTTTGAACAGTGAATGGAGTGCAAGGAATCAAAAAGCTAGTATAAAGTCAATGATAGGCTATTTTGTTATACTGAGAGTTTTAAATATTAGTAAGAAGCCTTGAGTTACATTCCCCTAAATGCTCATGTGTTGAAGAATCCATAAAATGCTGGCTGTAATCACTGATAAGGATGTGGTACAAGGTAGGTCCTATATAGAAGTAGGCTGTCAAAGACTTTTGTTGGAAAGGTATCTTGTCCTATTCTCTATCAGTTCTTTTCTGTTGATGGACTCATTCTTGATGAGAATCAGTACTGGTATGAAAGCGTGTGTGATTGAAATTGTTGCATTTTTTCAAGAATATTATATTTCATAGTTCTTTCACCTTTAGCATATATAATATTATATATGCATATATATGTATATATAGTTACCCACTGAATTTAACCTTGCGTGTGACCATAATCTAGTGTTATGTAGATTTAATATTTGGTAGATAAAAAAGATGGCAATATTTTCTCATCTTCCAGAATTTATTTGTAGCCAGTAGTTCAGCCATGAGGAATAGAGGCCACTGAAAAAATTCGCACGCATAGTTGCCTGTTGATGAACCCATTCAGCATTTCCATGAAAGCAAGTATGACCGCAATTTTATCTTTTCTAGAAAATTATATTTCACATTTCTTTTACTTATAATATACTGTTGCCAGAAAGGACTGTTGTCCTTTCTTCTATAGTATTCTCTAAATCTTCTGTTGGATTGTGCAAATCTCTGTTCATTACTAAGAAGCCAACCATTACTTACTGTCAGCACATTTATCATCCATGAGTCTCGACGTTTTTGAATATTCATTGAAAAAAATGGCAATTTTCTAGCTCAAACTAAAAGTAGCTGCTGTCTTTGAATATATGCACAGATAGTAATAGGTAATTTTTTAATGCAATATCAATTTAGTTACATAATTAAGTGATACATTTCCCTCTGTGGCCTGTAAGTTCCCTACCATTTAGTCTTTTACCATACTTACAATACAGGCATGCATTTCTTTCTGCAGAACAGACACCGAATCCAATAAGAAACTGTTTGGTTCTTCCCATGCTAGTTATGTCACTATTGCACAAGTGTGCAGACCTTGCATGTCAGATTGGTACCAAAGTTCACAGGACTCACAGCTGGGTCAAACTCTTTGATGACTTTTCTCCTCGAGTAGCATAGCAACTTCTACCATTATGAAAGCCAGCCAGTAGGAAGGAAATGTCCAACCTGGTTCCAGCTTGGCTCCTATATATCTTGCCATCAACATTTGCAATGTCTTCAGCAATAAAATCTCATCATGTAATGTTAGTATGTAACTTAGAGGGTGGGAGGAGCAAACTTTCATTATTTGAGGGCGTCTAAAGCTTCTCTGACCAACAACTAACAGTTAGCTCTTCCACATATGGTACTGTGGTATTTTAATTAATCTCCTAGGACTTCTAGGAGCATCACTACAGAAACTTGCTATCTCCATATTTTAAGTATATACTTTTTAATTAGTCTAATTGCATAAATTTTAGTTGAATTATACTATGTTACATATCCTACAACATTTACATAGATTTATTTATATTTGGTTGCCTTTATCTCTGTGTTCTCTTGTGTTTACTATCAGCCCATTTCCTTTCACAAACCCATATATTCCCAGTGTCACCCTCTTCGTTACCATATTAGCTCCTGTCATAACTGTTGCTTTAAGAATTCTCCCAAATGATCACCCCATTTCATTCCTTCCACAGGTGCTTCAGGAAAAAAAAAACAAAATTTAAGCATTAAAGATGCCATATCAATCAATTGATGAATGGATAATGAAAATGTGCTACATATACACAATGAAATTTTACTTCAGAAAATTAAAAAATGAATTGTATAGGTAAATAAATAAATGTGAAAAATAAACTGGAGACTGGGATAGATAAATGTCATCATTGCTACTCTTAGAATTTATCCTATTCCTTTAAGTAGCTATCAATAATATTTATATGTTAAAATAAAATTAAGGCCAGGTTATAGGAAGAATGTTCAGAGTAATTTTATATAGAATATATTAAAATATTGATTTTTTTAACATATCAAAAATGAGTATAGTCAACTTTAAAGACCTCTCAAAACATCAATATAGTTTCTGGATTCTTTAAAAATAGAAAGGAAAAGAGGAAACAATTTTTAAAGGCCTACTTTGTGAACCATGAGAAAGCTAGCCTTTAGAAAGATGACTAGACTTTGACAGAGGCAATTTTTTATTTTTACCTCTCTGCCTCGGGTAATGACATGATGCACAATCACCTTCTAATGCAGCAGTTTCCCAAGTTGCTTCCTGGGAAAAGTCAGTAGGCTCAGTTCTCAAATCAGCTCTGTTCCTAAGAGGTTGACTAACCTCAGGCAATGAAGGTAATCCAGCCATTCCTAACTGAGCTCTTAAGAAATGATATTGGTGGAATCTCCTAAATTTCCATTGAAGTTATAAAGATAGTGAGAAAACGGTAGATTATGCTTTTATTGCTCTGACAATAATTGTTCACAAACATAAACTACCCTTTTTATGCTTCAGCCTAACTTCAAACTAATGAGGCTCGTCTACTTAGTAGTCCATCCTATGATGACAGGGAATTTACCTGACTACTTTGAGAGGGGGTTCTGTCAAAAATGCACAATGTAAGTTCTTTCTTTAACTTAATAAGTGTCCTGATATATCCTTTTTACAGAGTTATCATTATTTATTTTATGATTTTGTATTTACCTGGAAAAAATATGAAGATAAATATGCTAAATTCCAGCCTAGTATTTTCACAGAGACACCTCTCTCTGAGTGGCATGGTGCTTTAGATTCAAAAGCTTTGTCATGCCTTTCTAAAGTAAGATAAGTGGATAGATTTTAGATATGGGTACTTTGTCACTTGAACACATATATCAGACTGAAATGAAGAGGAACTTTGAGAGTATCAAATCTATGATTATAATAAACACTGACTGCATTAAGTCTACAGCCTAGAAGATAATATCGCTCAAGGGCAAAGAAATGAAGCAATTTCTGAAATGATCAAGCTCCATCTCACCTCAGCACTTTAAGATTTCTGCAAATTCATTTTTAGAGACTGCAATGAACAATCCCAATAAAAAAGCAAGAGCTCAAACATTGCTTTCAGTCTACATTTTATTTACCTCACTTCATTTCTGGGTATACCTGACTGTGTGTGTTTGTGTGTATGTGTGTGTGTTTGTGTTTGTGTGTGTTTGTGTGTGTAGGTGTGTGTGTGCTAATATGCATGTTGCAGAAAATTGTAAATTCATTAAAAGGAATGTCTATAATTTTCTTTACTGCTTTATCTCTACTGCCTTTTTAGGAACCCTAAAGATGTTAATGAATGATTTTAAAATGGATGACTTACGTTTGTTAACTATTAAAATAACAAAACATGTCTTCAAATACAGTTAATATAGTTCATTGGGGGACAAGACTTACATCACAAGCATGAGAACTTGAATACACCCTCATTTAAAGCCAAGCAAAAGTATAATTGCCTGTAACTGCAGCAGGGACCAGCAAAGACATGTGAATCCAAGAACTAAGTGGCCATCCAGCTAGATGAAACAGTCACCACTGTTTCTGCTGGAAAGCCTCAAAGCAATAAAGTGAAGAGCAATAAAGGAAGCCACTCAACATCTTTATCTGGCCTCCACATGCAAACACTTGGGACCATGGACCAGCATGTTCACATACTGATAACACACCTATATCAAACAAATGCTTACATAATTGACATATGGTACTTTTGCATTACAAGTAGAAAATTATTTTGAATGACACCTATAGAAACTATGCTATATTTTCCATTCTTATATAATCAAATGTTAAAAACAAATATTTTCTATGAATGATTTTACCTATCCATCTATCAGCACAAGAATTTAGTTAAGAGTAGATATGCTAGAAAAGATATTTCATAACTTACCTACACATCACATTTCTGATGATTTGGGTCAAGAAAATTTTCTGTGGCTTTTTATCTCTACACCAGACTCTCAGCCTAGGAATTCTTCTCCACAAGTTTTTCCCTTCTAGGGATAAACACAAGCAAATAAAATAAGATAAAGGGCTAGGAGAAGGCCACATGTCTCTTGAGGAAAAAAAAACATGAAATTTTCTTTGTTACTTTAAAGTTCAGTTTTTCCTGAAAGAGCAGATCTAAAAACTGGATAGAAAGGAATCTCTGCAATATTAAATATATTTTGCTGAATGTGGGTAGTTTATAATTGATTAGGTTTTGCAGGTAGCTAGCAACATGAGTCAAAACTATGCAATAAGTACTGTTTTATAAAAGAGGGGATAGAATTAATCTGGTTTTCCTTTACTTTATAATTTTCCCAGATTCCCTCCACTAACTGTTGCAATCGCCTTTGGGGTTCTAAATGATTTTAAATCCTGAAAACGCTTTATCAATGGTTCCAAATTCAAACATTACAAAGCAACATATATTTTTAAGTTATAAAATCGGATGGAACTGGGAATAACCTGTTCTACAAGCGAAGTCAAATGATGGCCTTTGCCAAACCCACCTTACCCTCATGACTGCCACAGGTTTTGTTTTACATTTTTTTGTTTTTGTTTTGTTTATTTGTTTGTTTGTTTTTCCATTCTCCAGTACATACAACAACTGATTAGATTAAATTCTGCCTTGTGACAAACTGACTTACTTTCATATCCAACTATTTCTAACAGATAAGCAGAGTTCTTAGCATATAGAGCTTACCTGCCTTGTTTTCCTAAATGCTCACCTGTCCACTGTTCTCTAAGTCATCTATTGTGACCTCAAATCACTCCCCTCATTATGGAACACTCTGTCATGTCCATGAACAATGTAAAGTGGGCATAGGGCCCTTCCTCTGTATCCTTTCTTCTTTCAGAATTCCCGAACCTCCATTTGAACTGCACTTCTGCATTGGTCTTTGACTAAGAAAGTGCGAACCTTTGGAAATGTCACTCAGTTAATCTGTCACCTCAAGGTTATATCATTTCTTCAACCAGCACCATATAAATATAAAACTGAACTGCTTACACTAATACAGGGTAAAGCTGAATTCAGAACCCAGTGTGCTTATCAAGTATTCAAAAAGATATTACATTGTAGAAAAACAGTATGCTTTCAAAAACACAGCAAACTTTGGTAGATTATAAGGGAAAGTATTATCTATAACCATAACTAGAGATGACAACCTTCTCCTTTCCTTAATTGATTAAAAGAACAGTCAGAGATCCAGTGACATATGAAAACCTGTCCGTCTAAGGATCTATTTGAGGAGAAACATGCCTGTATTGTTTTAAATTTGTATATTTTTTATATAATATATTATTATCGTATTGTTTTGCCTTCCCAAATTCTTTGCCAGAGTCTCTTCATGTTTGTGTCCACTCAACTTCACTCCCCATTCTCTCTCAAAGAAAGGTGAAAATAACAAACAAACAAGTTTGGGCAACTACTCCAGGGCATTGGGCTTGCCCTTGACTGTGGTTATTATACATAGGAATTCTCCATTGGAGAAAGTAGGTTTTTATGTTCCTAGAAGGTACCAACTGCAAATAACTTTTTGCTTAGGGGTCAAACGTTATGTCAACTTGAGCTTCTGTGCTGGGCTTTTGAACCTGTTCAGGTCTCCTGCATGATATCACTGTCTCTGAGTTCATGTATGTATCAGACTGTTGCATCTATCATCTCTGTTTCTTACAATTCATTTCCCACCTCTTCTGTATAGGTTCTTGATCCTTGAGGGAAATTTAAAATGTTTTAGAATTAAGTGAGGAGAAGAAGACAGCATAGAGCACAATGAAGCAGAAAGCATTTGTGAGGAAGACAGTCACAGCAATAAGAGCCTCCTGAATTCAAAAGAACGCTAGAATTCTTTCACTAGGATGCCACAGTTGAAAGTATCCTCCTCTAAAAAATACCTAAAAGGAGTAGAGAAGAAGAAAGAAACAAACTTGGGACTGAATCAATAAATCAAAAAATGACAAAAATAAAAGTATACAAGCATCAATAAAACAAAGAGTTGGTTCTTTGAGAAAAATCAAATCGAATCAAATAAATAAATAAATAAATAAATAAATAAATAAATAAACCTTTCACCAAATTAACCAAAAAATGAAGGATTAAAATCTAAGTAAATGTAATTAGAAATGAAAAATTACAACAGACATTAAGAAAATTTGGAGAATCATAAGTACGTACTTAAAAATCTGAATTTTGCCAAACTAGAAATCCTAAAATGTATATAATTTTATTTTTCTAATTTATTATTTTTACACTCCAGATTTTATCCCCACCATCTACCCTCCTACTGTTTCACATCCCATACCTCCTCCTCATTCCCCTGTCTCCATGAGGATGTCTCCACCCTATCCTCCCACTCTACCTGACTTCTAAACTCCCTGGGGACTCTAGTCTCTTGAGGGTTAGGTGCATCATTTCTGATTCTACCAAAGTTAAATCAAGATGAAATATACAACTTCCTACTGGGTTGCCTCATCCAGCCTTGATATGAGAGCTCCTACTTAGTCTTATTGCATCTTGTTATGCTATGTTCAGTTGATATCCATGGGAGGTCTGCACTTAAGGGAATAGGAGAATCTGGGTGAGAGACAGTATGACAGGAGAATTTGAAGGAGTAGAAGATAGAGAAACTGTGGTCAGGATGTATTGTATGATGGAGAATAAAGAAAAAAAAGAAAAAAGAGAGGCAGCAATAAGCTCTAGTGAGTTAGAAACTGTAATTAAAAATCTTCCAACAAAAAAAAAGCCCAGGGCCATATACATTTGGCAGAGAGTTCTACCAGATCTTCAAAGAACTAATGCCAGTCCTCCTCAAATTTTTCTAAAAAAAAAAAAGAATCTGAAGGAACATTTTAAAATTCTTTTTCTAAAGCAACTTACACCCTGATAGAAAAATCAGACAAAAACCAAACATAAAAGAGAATTGTTGGTTCATATTCCTTATGAACAGAGATACAAAAATTCTCAGTCAAATACTTGCAAATCAAAATTAAGATTACATTCAAAACATGATCTACTATTTATAGTCTTGAACTCCAGATGTTAGTGTCATGGAAGCGTGTATCATTTGCACAGGAAACATGACCACACTCCACAAATGCAAACTATTAGAAATCATACCAAAGACATTATTGAATGACTGTAGATTAGAGTCAGCTACAGTCATCTGGAGTGTCCCCTTGAGTATTTAAAAATCATCAATCAAAACATACCTCCTGCATGGCATAGATCAAAGAGGAAGTCTCAAAAAACACACTTTTAATTGTACTGAACATAAAAGTAAAGATTCATCAAGATTGATGGGATGCAGGGAAAGCAGCAGAAAAGGAAAATTATAATAAATGCTTGAAACAAAGTGCTAAAGCTCTCATGGATAATCCATCTGCCTGTGTTCAGTTATTAATCTCTATGTCATCAGTGTGAGGTGCAAAAGTTTTACACAGCCCTGTAAAATAAAGCTCCACACTATCTTTCTGATCTCATTTCTTCAAACTTGGAAGGTTGTAGTTTTTTGGTTTCTTAAAAAAAAAAAAACACAGAAATAGGAATGTGCTTTTGTTCCTTTAGTCCAAGGTGTGGGATGTGGAACTGTTTCAGATTGTCCACAAAAGCTAACTCTTATTTACCTTGTGCTTTTACACAGTCTGGATTTTGCCAGCTGCAGCTAGTTTCTGCAATTGCGTGAAATCTGGAATTTTGGGGACTTTTCATAGGTTATACATAAATGCTAGGTTCCTGGAGAGGCTGGGTGGGTTGTTGGTTGATTGATGGTTGTTGTTGGTTTTTGGTCATGGTTTGTTAAGTAATCATACACAAAAAGAAAATAGCAAAAAGAAGGAGAAGAAGAAGAAGAAGAAGAAGAAGAAGAAGAAGAAGAAGAAGAAGAAGAAGAAGAAGAAGAAGAAGAAGAAGAAGAGGAAATTAGATGTTCTTGTAGCAAAGATTAAACTTTCCATAAGGAAACTAATATCTCTAATCAGCAATAAATAGTCGAACAATGATGTCATATACTTTTGAACCTCTGACTTTATTCAAGAAGCTCTTCCATTCCACACTATCCCTTTTTCCTTTATCTGGTGTTAAGGTATTGAAATGGTAGAAGAAAATGGCTAGAGATGGTGGAAAAAAGAAGAACCCATACAATAGCAAAAGACAAGCTACAGAAGGTAAATGATTACCTCGACCTTTCTTTCAGTATGTTTTGTGGCAGTAGTAGCTCTCTGCTTTTCCATAGCTGAGTCCTCCCTCCCTTGATTAACTTCGTTCAGCTTTACTTATCTGAAATACATTCCTGACCACCCAGTGTCAACTACCACTCTTTGCTGTGAGTAACTGCGATGGCATATCAAATGGGCCTTGAACATTAGATGTAAAGTATCTTCCTCAGACATTCATCAGTATGTCTGTGGTATCGTTCTCCTGTACATGCTACACATGGTTCTCAGCTGAGTGAAACCAAGCTGCCATTTTCACTACAATGTGAAATAATTATAATGAGAAGAACACCGCAACCTCTTATTTTATTTGCATACTACTGGCTAGAACTGAAAGCTGTAGATACAACAAATGACACTCAATTTCATGGCAAAGATTATGTAACTGATCATGACAGTCAAGTTAAAAGGTATAGTATAAATTTTGATAAAAATTAATATGGCACATTCTTTTTATTACAACACTTACTGTCTCTTTTTGTACAAAAAAATCCATTAGCAAATGTGTTTTACTAACTGTGCATTTGGAGAAGAATAAGTGTTATGAAAACAGACAGTTCAAGAGCTTCTTTTCTTCCTCTGAGTAATGATGATCAATAAATGCCTAATTATTTTCATGTTAGATAATGAATAGACCCCAAAACTGATGATTTCACAATTAAATCATAAACATATTGACTATAAATTAAAATAATTAGCAGCATTAAAGATCTATGAACATATTTTTTGGAGACATAATGTAGATAAAGCAATTATTTTCAATTCTAAGGCAATTTAGATACATGATATTTTTCTTCCTTATTGTTGAACATTTACACCTATAATCATGGCTCTTATCCAACCTAAGGTTTATACATATGCTTCTACTATTCACACTCAACTACTCAACTATATTTATCCATAAATTAATTTTTGAGGGGAAAGTTTAAAATGGAATTTTTGTAATCATGAATGTGTTGTGAAACAAAACTTGACCTTTAATAACTGAGAGTAACTGAAAACATTCTCTATCACAGCAAAGAGAAAATAATCTCTGTTACTTGGCAGAAAACACATTTTGGACACAGGCATGCAAAAAAACAAATCAAAACAAGACAAAATAAACAGGAGGAATGTGAATCACATGAATTCAACTGAATTAGGAGGTTTAGAAAATATAATTAGCATTAGTTATATCATTCTGAATACAGCAAAAAATTTTGCAATTATAGACAGAAGAGGCAAATTTCAGGCAGATCAAGTATGAGCAGATGCCCAAGCCATTAATGCAGAATGGTAGTTTGTATGGTGCACAGCACAGAGAGGATTTAATGATGTCTGCCTACTGCTATTCTTCAAAACACAAAAACCTGTCCATGATTGGTAAAATATGTCTTTTTTACATAAAAATGAATACTTTTTTCTTCTAGAATCACTAAAATCTTCTCCACTCTTTTTTAAATTTCATTGTTTTTTAATAATATGTAATACTATATGGATTTATAAAATTTATTCAAATACCACATGTATAATATGTACAATTCTCCAAACTGGGGAACTGGCAAGTCTTGTATTTTATTGTTTCTGCATCTCTAAGTTGTCTATCATAATTCATATAATATATAAATTTATTATTGTGAACCATAGTCCCTTTCCTATGCTATAGAGGCTAATTACTTACTCTTTTATGTGTGTGTGTTTATCAGAGTTAGAAGGGGCCGATTATCTAAACTCTCTCTAATCTCTTTAGTATGTGACTTTCCAAGATTTCAGAAACCACTATTTTACTATAACAGACTTCTCTAGCATCTATCTTATAAGTGAGGCCTAAAAGACATCCCCTTGGATGTACAATGTAGTTACTAACTTATTCCCTTAACAGTTCTGTGTAAGATTTACCTTTCAGTAATGCTAGGCTAGAGACCTTGCCTAGCATGCCTAAGGCTCTACGTTCAATTTCCAGTACCAAAACCAGAACAATCCTTTCATGTATATCCTTGTAAAATTTATTTGTTTAATAAGGTATTAATTGTCATTCTATTTGGAGTGATAGGATACATTATGGTTTTTATTTAAAATTGATGGATAGTCATATTTTCAGTTTTTATGTATTTGTGATCACTTGTATTTATTCTTTTGAGAAATCGCTAGACATAACATTTACTTATTATCCTTTTAAAGGATTTATTTCTGTATCTGTGTGTACATACTCATATGCATAGATTCTTATGGCTATTTGGGGAAAGCAAATGCAAAATCTCTTAGAGAGAAGGAGGAAATAAACAGTGAAAGTGGCAAGACATTAGAAGAATTGGATGTAAATCTGAGGGTGTGGTTTAATGTTTGACTACAAAATTTATCTCAAAAATTAGAGAGTTGATGTGTCATGTGTTTGTAGCTTTACTGGATTCAATATCTGGGTATGAAAACGTGTTAAATTTCTTGTTTGAATTATCTTTAAGAAATGTAGCCCTTTGATAAGGGAAACTTTGAATTAAATACATGTGAATGTCAAATGGATGATGGCAAATTCTGGAGATATCAAAATATCTATGATGCACATTGGACATAGGACTTTGAAGAATCAGGTTGCTACTGAACTGAAGGCTACCTCCAGGCAGGTATGCTCTCATAATATACAAAGGTACTATCCAAGCTTTCAGGAAAGAAGAGAAATCAATATCCGTACCCAGTTGGTATTAAACCACAACAAAGACTAGCTTAGCAAGATTCTCAAGAGTACAGTTGTGGAATTATATCTCAGGGGAAATAAAAAACTGCCTAACTAAACTTAAGGCTCACTCAGTGAAAGGAACCTATGCCTAGTATTGTAAACATAAGCAAGACTTATGGCTGGATAGATTATAAAACCTAGAGAACCTATTACTTCATTTTCCTAAGTCAATATAATTTATAACTGTATTCTAAATGCTTATCCTTCTACCTGCAGATATGTGTTACTCTTACCCCCCCCCCCATCAAAGATGCTTATTTCTTCCAGCTTATTTGAGGCTTCTACAGAAATCCACAACTGATGAAAAGATGATGGAGAGTAAGTGGCTATGAGATGCTCAAACATAACTGTGAGCTCTTATAAGACCACCCTATTCCTTAAGTCTCAGGAGAATGGCAGTAAGAAAGGTGGAATGATTGTAGAAGCCAGAGGCCAAGGACATAGCTGTTAGCATTTTCTAGATATAAGAGGGAAGCTATATCCATGAAACCTCAACAATATGAATGCTGAGACAAAGGACCTGCTTAAAGCATACTAGGTTAAATACAAATGTGGATGGAGAAATTTTCACAAGGCCCCACTGATAGAGAAAGAGCTAAAACTGATAAGTGGCTGCTGAAGAAAACTCTCTGAAAAAAAAAACTAGTATATCTATCTTTGGTCATATGTTAATAATATACCTTAACACATGCTCGAACACATAATTTTGGTGTTTAATCAGTGGTGTATATGAAAACTTTACAACCACAAATCTCATTTTATACAAATCATGTGTAGTGATGAAAAAACACACATGGGAGGGGTTTGAAGTAGAGTAACTGGTGGGGGCTGGAAGAGTGAAGGAGAAAAGGCAAGAGATCTAATACTATTTCAACTAAAAGCATTTAATTTCATATTCAAGGTACATTTCACTTGTTGGAAGAAGGTACAACAGCTGAGGGATTATTTCCATCACATTTGCCTATAATGTATCTGTGGGTCATTTTCTTGACTGAGAATTGATGTGGGAGGGATCTGCTTTCTATGGAAGGTGCTATCTCTGTGCACACTGGTCTGGAATGTATAAGAAAAATAGCTGATCAAGTAAAAAAAGAAAGCAAGTCAGTAAACAGTCTTCCTGGATTTCTGCTTCAAGCGCTCTTTTGAATTTCTTCCTTGGCTTTGGTAGATTATAAACTTTAACATGAAAGATGAAATAAACTGTTCCATCCCTCAATAAAAGAATGTGTTCAGAATTTACACATACATACATGCATTGTCTTTTTTTATTTATACTGACAATAGTAATTGCATTAATATCTACTGTGTAGCAAATCTGTATGGATGCTTCTTCTATTTGATATTTGTTCTATGTGATATCTGAGACATATTTTATGTGTATCATATCAAGGGAACATATTTTCTTATGTTTGACAATAAAATTACCCTTTTTGCAGGGGAAAAAATAAGTTTAGAATGAAAATAGCTTTGGAACTAGAATTTGTACTTGTTGAAGTTTCCTTAAAGTTTCACACATATAGGTGCAAAATATTATTTAAAAAATTATTATTTTAGTGTTAACTATAGTATGGTATAATTTAGAAAATAAAATAATTGATAAAGCACTAGTTAGATAAAATTTGTAATATTCAGAGAAACCAGGAGACTAATGTTAAACTAGCAGGACTACTAAAACATACATTGATATAAATAGTATAGTTACTCTATTTTTTTTTTTTTTTTTTTGGTTTTTCGAGACAGGGTTTTTATGTGTAGCCGTGGCTGTCCTGGAACTCACTCTGTAGACCAGGCTGGCCTCGAACTCAGATATCCACCTGCCTCTGCCTCCCAAGTGCTGGGATTAAAGGCGTGTGCCACCACCGCCCGGCCTGTATAGTTACTCTAAATTGTGATTATTTTCTTTGTCTTGTCAGATTGAAAATATAATGGAGTAGTGAGTTACTGGAAGACATTTTCACAACATAGCATTCTTATGCATTTTATGTCAAAGATACATTATCTTTAAACATTTAAAGATGAAGTGTATCCATTTAATTTTTTTTTAAATTCCAATGTGAGCATAGTTTTCTATTTGTATTGATAATTATTTCAAGTGAACATAGTTTATTTTAACTTACATACCAATTTGATATTAATAATGTCTTTGTTTGCCTTTTTAAATTAATATGTACCATTTTAAACCCACTGAATATTTGTGTGTGTATATAATTTGTAGATTGTATGTGTGTGTTTATCTCAAACAATAGGTAATAGATATTTCCAGCTTCACAAGTATTAAAAAATGTAGTTTTCATATTAAATAATTAAAAGTAAAACAATAGAAACTATAAATATTTCATACAAATCCCATAAACATTAAGATGTAGAAACACATCTGCACTTACATACTTACTGCTCTTACCTCCTGCTGACAAATGATGTTCTCATTTAGACAAGGTAAGACCTACGTTGTCACATAAGGATGCACACACTTCTTTTTCTAGAGTGCCAGTGTGGTTTCCTCATAAAAATTTCTTCCCCTAAGGTACAGTATTTCAGGCTTTGAACTTTAAAATTAAGGGCATATATGCTGAAAAGATAATTTATAAGCATTAAATGTTAGCAGTAGGGCATGAAAGATGTCTTAAGCAGGTATGATGCTTGTTGCACAAGAATGAAGACCTGAATTCAGAGGCAAGACACCACATGAAACTCGAGTTCACTGTAACACATACTGGAAGATGGAGTTATTGGATGCGAAGACCTCACTGGCCAGCTAGTGAAATCACACTCTCCAGATTCAGAGAGAGACCTGGTGTCAAAAACTAAGGTGAGGAGCTGATTAAGGAAGACACTCAAGTTTCAACCTCTGGAATCCTTAAGCACCTGCCCAGGAGAGCAATCCCTGGACACAGAGGCTTCATGTGTATACCACGCGCATACACACATAGATAAGTGAGATGGTAGTTACAAGGAACATGATATTCTTTCTGCATCTCGTAATTCAATATATCTTTTTAAAAAAACTTTTGAGTATATTCATAATGTGTTCTTCCTTAGTATTTACAAATTAATTGTTCATAGTCTTAATGTATATAAATTAGCAAAAATAAACATTTTCAAACTTTTTTCCATTTTAAATATATGTGAGTGTAGTACTCTGTAACTATTCGTTGTTTAAAAAAAAAAAAAAAAAACAGTATCACCAGCTACTGTAGACTCCCTTTCATTACAGAATAGAATGATCTCCAGCACAGCTGTCCCCAATAATCCCCTCAGAAGCTTGTAAATTTACATCATTGGCTTCTACAACACAATTAATTTGCGCATGTTTCCTAGCAGCAATTAGCAGCAGGCACTAGTTTTAATGAAATAAACTTGTGATTCCCACAGGGACTATTTATAACGAACACTACAAAGTAACACAAGCTTCAAACTATTTACATTAGGAATTGATTAATAACAAAACCATTAAGCACCATATTCGATTGCATATTGTGCCAATTTAAGGGATTCTGCTAATTAAGTAATCATAATCATTTGCATGTGCTATATCTAATTAACTTTTTATATCTCTTTAAGTTTTTCCTCCAGGACCAATAGCATTCAAGTGGCATTAGAAAAAGGAACATTGAAACCATTTCTTGGAATATGGTTTCCTGATAAAGTGGATTTCTATGAAAACACTTGGAGAGTCTAATCAGAGAAAGTGCTTGTTCAGGACAATTACTTTGGTCTACACTACATTTGCACTTGAGAAAATGGATTAACATTAGGGTTAGGGTTAACAGGTCTTTAACATATATCTATGTAAATGAAGTTCAGAAACTTGCTTTAAAACTTCTGAAACACTTTAAAATTAAAGTTTTAATGCCTGAAGTCACTGTAGTGATCTATTCTTAAAAATATTTATCTTTCTAGTAAACAAAAAGCACATGAAAAAGATGACACATTCTTAATTGGCTCACCCTCACAAATAAATTTTATAATCATCTCTTCTAAAAGAAATTTGAAACTATCATCTTATTACCACACCCTAGCCTGTAAAACTAAGTTATTTTTCAATAACTTTAACGTGTTGCAATCTGTTCCACCTTAGTATATTAATTACATATTTTTCAGAACAATAATGCACAAAATTCTCTACTGTAAACAAAAATGGCAGATTTGAAATTTGACATTATCCAGTTATTAATATTTTAGAAATAAACTTACATTAATTTTTTAATGCTTGTTTATCTATGTCTGAATTTCTGTTTGAATGAATTGCCTGAAATTATATTTATAATTCACTGAGAGTTGAATTTCATTATGGTTAGTTCAATTTATCATATTGAATATTAACTATACTTATAGCTCAGTTTTTCAAGGTCTCCATAGAAACTTTCATTACTAACGTAGATATTTATAAAATAGCTTTATCATCATTTGCAGATAAGAAAGCTAAAAGTAAAGTATTGAGTAATTTTTCAAAGTTAAATCAAACAACAAAACCAACACTTTGCCAAATTAGGCATCTCTGAAATCATCAGACATTTTATCAATACCCTTAGCTCCTACTAAGGCTTTGGAAAGATGATGTAGATAAATGCAAAAGGTTGAAGACTAGGGGGACTCCTGTGAAATGGCTTTGGCATAGTTTTTGTACCCATGTACTCAATACAGATTTGGTTACCTAAACTTGACCAATACAGGATCAAGCCAGCAGAAGTTCTGTCATTGGTAGTGGGAGGTGCTCTCCAGAAACTACCCCTTACTGAGAAACTATTGTCAGGTAATAACTTCTGACAGAAAGGGAATCATTATTTTTTGAGTTATGGCTATAGATAGGTTTCCCAAGCTCCAGTGGATTGACTTATATATACTCATAGGTCTGTATCATTAATTGAACTTGAACTTTAATTATAAGAAGAAAAGGTGAGAGGAGGGGGTAGTAGCGAGGTTACTGTGGGTACTAGAGGGCCAAAGGGGATAAATATGATAATTTTTTATTTTATTGTGTATAAAACTACCAATGAATAAACACTTGAAAGTCAATTCTGAAAATCAGTAAATATACACACACAGACACACAGACAGACAGACAGACAGACACACACACACACACACACACACACACACACACACACACACACTCATATACCATCATCAACAACAAAACTTGACCAGCCATATCAAGCACTATGTTTCTAAATAATCTAAGGCTTCATTTCTTCAAAACTCTACAGTTTTTATATTCTTATTTATTGACAATGGTGAAGAATCTTTTGAATTTCTTACCAAAAATTTTATTCTATATTATTTGGGGGCTTGATTACAATAGCCATACAGCTACCATTCATTCTGAACCTGAGGCAACTCTGTTTTGACCAAGAAAAAAACAAACCAAAATATAAAGTTATATCAGTTTGGTGCCAAAGTTTTGGAATGATACTTTTAGACCACTACTCTAGAAATGTCATTGATAGATATTCAATGGCATTCAACAGTTCAATGCATTCAACCGTTATAAGCCAGCTTTCCAGTCTCTAGTAAGATTTCAGAATATGGCTGAAGCCATTGTACTGCTGACTTTGAGAAAGTACCTTCATTTCAAGCCAAAGGGTTAATAATAGCCAGATAGAAAACGTGTTTATTTTGTGGTGTTCTTTGTTTATACATCTGTACTCATTTTTATTAAAGATTTATTCTATATTTTTAGCCATATAGCCATGTATGGGTGGCTACGTTTGTGTCTGGCTGTGTGCTCATGAGTGTGGGTACTCATGGAGGTCAGAAAAAGGTATTGGTTCTTCTTGAGCTACAGTTCAGGGTAGTTGTTCGCAAGAGTGCTTGGAACTAAATTCCAAAACCTTAAAGACATTTCTCCAACCCTGCATCAACAGATTTGAGGAAGGCTTACATTATTAGACCTAAGTTGTAAAACAGCTACAGGACAGTTTTAAAGACAGAGAATCAAGGTTACAAACATTACAGATAAAGAAAGTAACCCAAAGTGTGTCATCTCACATTCAGTGGGATTTACACTTTGTGATGAGCTTTAGAACTTCTGTGAGATTATAAAAGCATTTGTGGGGCAAGAAAGTTAGCAATTTATGGCTTAGCAGTTAATAGCATGAATCATTCTTGCAAGTGTCAGTGTTTAGTGCCCAGCACCCATGTCTAGTGTCTTAAAGCTACCAGTAACTTTATCTCCAAAGTATTTGGAGTCTGTCTTAGTTATAGTTCCTATTGCTGTGAATCAACACATGACCATGGTAACTCTTACAGAGATACATTTAGTTGGAATTGTTTTACAGCTTCCGATGCTTACTCTGTTATCATCATGGTGGGAAGTATGGCAGTGTGCAGGCAGACATGAGGCTGAAGAAGGAGCTAAGAGTTCTACATCTTGATCTGCAGGTAGCAGGAAAAGGACTGATTTGAGCTTCTAAGACCTCAAAGTGGTCCTCACAGTGACATACTTCTTCCAGCAGGATATATCTCCTCTAACAGGGCCACATCTCCTAATAGTGGCATTAGTGTTGGGCAAAACACTCAAATACATTAGTACATGGGGGTCATTCCTATTCAGTCTGCCACATTCTACTATCTGGTCCTCATAGATGTGTAGCCACAACATAATGTAAAATGTATTTAATTTTACTTCAAATATCCTCATAGTCTGTAACAGTCTCAAACTTGATTAAAAGTTAAAAGTTCAAAGTCTCTTCTGAGACTCATGCAATCACTTAACCATAATCTACTGTGAAATAAAAATAAAAGAAACACATCACGTACTTATAATACAACAGCACCAGGTATACATTACTGTTCCAAAATAAAGAAAAGGCAGCATAGTAAGGACATACTGGACCAAACGAAAACCAAAAACCAGCTGCACAAACTCCAAACTCTGAATCTGATATCAAAGTGTTCTTCAGATCTCCAATGTCTTTCACTTTTGTTTATTGCAACATACTTCTCTGTCTTGGGATGGTTCCACTCCCTGTTAGTAGATTTCCTCAGTAAATATCTAACAACTCTGGTATGTTCAACTCCTTAGGATCTTCAGGGCAATCCAGGCCTTACCTTCAGATCTATACAAAATGGTCACTCAGAGCCTCCATGCAAGAACACCTCAGCCATACACCTGGCCTCAGTGGCTTTCCTTAGTCTCTGAGGAAGATTATGTAATTCATTTATTCTATTTTGACTCTAAAGTCAGAACCATATGTCCAAAGCTGGCAAGTACTGCTGCTTTCTGGGGCTGAAACATGCTCCCCCCACTTATCCCTTTATGTTTTTACTAGCTATTTGTATACAATGGTTTTCTTTCCTGCCTAAGTTTGGCTATACTGTAACTTTCGGTAGACCAGGCTGGCCTTGAACTGCCTTGCCATTGGAGTACTAGCATTAAAAGCCTGTTAAACCTTATCAGGCTATGAGCTTTTCTTTAATTACTTTTCACAAGTTGGAAGATTACTTGATTGGTGTCTTGCCCCGAAGTCACCAGTCCTTTCATTCCATTGAACATCAGCCTGCTTAAAATCTCCATGCACAGGACTTAGCTCCATTCCACTTTCTAGTGCCTTTTTTTCCCCCTTGAACTGTACACTTTGTTTTTTCCTTGCTCAGCTTACTCCTTTACATGATAGATCCTCATAAGAGAGAACACTAATAACCATATGACAAGAGTGGAGACTAGGCTGTTTTGAGATTTCCTCTGCCAACAGGATTAATCTAATCTCTTCATTTTAGCCTCAGGAAGACTTTTCAGACAAGGGGGAAAAAACAAAACAGCCACATTCTTTGCCAAATTATCATAAGAACAATTTCTAGTACACATACTAAACTTATCCTCTGAAACATCTTGAGCCAGGCCCCCATAGTTTACAGCACCATCAGTCCCACTGCCTTGCATGCTTCCACTAAGATGGAGGATTGAAGCCCTGTTACATCTTTCAGTTGCTTTTCTAATCACAAGTTCCAACGTCCAAATTCCTCCAAACAAAAGCATAGTCAGACCTAACACAGCATAACCTCACCCCTGGTATCAATTTAAGGCCTAGTTGTGTTTTTGTTGTTGTTTTTAAATTTTATTTATTTTTATTAATAAATTTAATATTTCTTCAATACTTTTTTTTTTTACAGCCCAAGTCACCCACTTGGTCCACTCTCTGACTGTTCCTTATCCCATTCCTCCTCCTCCCTCATCGTCTCCAAGAAGATGTTTCCACCCCCAAACCCCCTCCCCACAAAACCTCCCTACTCCCAGGGGCCTCAAGTCTCTAGAGGGTTAGGTGCTGCTTCTCTAACTGAGACCAGACCAGGCAGTTCTCTGCTGTATATGTGTCAGGGGCCTCATATCATCTGCTGTATGCTGCTTGGTTAGTGGCTTGGTGTGTGAGAGGTCTCAGGGGTTCGGGTTAGCTGAGACTAGTTGGGGGTTTTTATTGCTGTGAAGAAACCATGACCATGAAAACTCTTATAGAGGAAAACATTTAATTGAAATGACTTAAAATTTTGGAATTTTAGTTCATTTTCATTGTGGTGGGAAACATGGCAATGTGCAAGAAAACAAGATGCTAGAGAAACAGGTAAGAGTTCTCCATCTTGATCCACAGATAATAGGGAAAGAACTGGCTTGAGCTTCTGAGACCTAAAAGCCTGCTCTCAAGATGACACATTTCCTCTGGCAAGGCCACACCTGCTAATGATGTCATTCCTATGGCTCAAGCATACAAACCCTATGAGGTCAGGCCTATTCAAACTACTGCACTGCCCCTCATGTGGCCATCCTCACACACTAAATCCCACACACATACGCAAAATTTAAAACAAAATGTTTAAAGACAATTTGCATTATTTCATTCTTGCTCAAAATTTATATTCACAGAGTAATAAAAATGAAGTATCCAAATTATAATCTGCTATTCATGTTTTTCTCATATCTTCATTGGATTTTAAGTACAAAATTAACATCTATAATTTTACTTAACCTTCTAGGTAAAAATCATGTTCAGTAATATGCCAGGCTGATTATCTTAAAGTAAAATTAATTCTGATTGTTTGATTTTACAAACTATATTTTCAACATTGTAAAGAGTGTTTTCTTTATGTTAAAAGTGTAGAAAGTTTTGTCACTAATACACTGTCTTTGCATTTACAGATATAAGTTTATTTATAAAGCAGGTTAGAAACTAGAAAATGTTAAATCCATACAAATTTACATATGTATTAAAGTATTTATGGTGTCAGTTGCAATGAGCTCATCACTGATAGAGCACAAAACCTCAGAAACATTTGAGATCAGTGTACTGTTTTTCATCAAAACCTCTCTCTACCTTTCCAATCATTTTCTGTTTTTTTGTTTTATAAAATTTATGAAATAATTTTTGACTGCTAAACTTTCAGTAGCTATTCATATGAATGATTACTGGATTTCAGAATAAGTGGGAAAAGGTGTTAAAATGAAGAAAGATGTTTACTTATAATTATGCATGATGTGCAGGTTTATAAACTATATCTACATCCTGTCAGTAGTAAACAGCGATCTCCCTTCATCGAAAGGTCCACAACTTCAGCAGGTTAAAATGTGAGTGGTGCGGTAATTAACTTAAAAGTTTGTCTGACATTATGATAGATTATGTCCCCTCATGAACTATGAAATAGAAAGCTGACCTTAGGAAGAAGTAAAAGTATAATTCTATAGAACACAGGAAAGAATGATATTATTTACACTATTAGATTTATGACAACCTTTAAGTCTTCGTTATCCAAGTGTACTTTCTGAAAAATGTACAATTGCCAGTTTCAAAAAGAGAAGGAAACAGAAAAAAAGAAGCCTGTGGTATCTACCCTTGTAGAGAAAAAAACTAGATATTTGAAGGTCATAACACTGGTACTCTCTGTTAGTTGAAGTTTTTGTACTGTGTGTGATATTTTAAATATTTTAAGAATTATACAATGTCATATTGTAGGTAGATTTTTTATTTTTAGTATAAAGATAATTATTTGTGTATAAAACAAGTGAGAATATTTTTCACATAAACTTTACCTTAAATACTCAAGATTATTCTTGATTCTTGCTTACACAAGTCAAATTTATTGGTTGGTAATATTTCAACACTTATTTACATTAAACATTGTGCTGAAGATTCTTTTCCCCTGAATATTATATCTAAAATATTAAAAATATTTTCAGCATATGAATACTCATTTCACTTTTGAAACTTTAACCATGGAATGTGCCTTCAGTTCTTGAAGCTAAAGCAATAAATATTTATTAAAATATTTGTATTTTTATATTTATTAAAATATAAAAATCTTGTAAGATAAACGTACTCTAGGATAAAGTACATTACTTATCGGATTATGACAAATTTATCAACTTAATCACTTCTCACCATATCTCTAAATAATTTCCCTTTAGTTTCACATGGCTCACAAATCAAGGCTCAGTTAACTTCTACTTCCCATTACTATCTGATAGTCAGACCTCCCTATTTACATCTTATCAATTCCTTTTATTACAGTGTTGTAAAACAATCTCAAATTCAACATGACCAATATAAAATACATTCGGCCAACCACATATTTCATGATCTCCTGTATTTTATTTCTACCTGTTACAACCAACAGTAAATTGCTGTACTTTTACTTTTAGATAATACCTACTTATCAATTGAGAAATAATTCAATATATATCAATATAGCTTTATAAGATCAATTACTCTATGAATTTCTTAAATTATTTAAGATATAGTATCTGTGTATTGTTTTACATAATTAAGCGGTTAAAATGTGGTTATTTTCACTGTAGTTATCACAAATGTGGTCTACAAAATCAAACAAACCTAGTGTCAAAATCATATTTCTGTCATCTACTGCTTTCTGAAAGCCCTTGAAACATTTCTCAATATTATAGAGTCTTCCTGCACTGTAAACACAGTCTCTATCAAGAATATCTCTTTTAGGCTGATTAACACATTCAACATGATGGCATCATCTGAGAGACAGGAAAGATTCCAAACTGATGACATTGTCATTAATAGTGTTATAGTTATTAATGATTCTTTCTCTCAGCTTTCTCAGAAAATTAGCAGTATTTTGCTATCTCCCTTTTCAAGTACATGACCTGCATATATTAAGAGACACCGAGTCTCTCTATATAGTGAGTATCATACTGGATATGGCTACGGAGAACAAGCATTTTTTATGATGTTCTAAGTAATGTCTTAGTAGAATATTAATATTAGAAATGTGAAAATTTTAAAATCTTGCTTTGAAATTTATGATTAAAAATACAAATCTTATAGCAATTCAAACTTTAATACTTTAATACTTTTAATATTTTAAAATGCAAGATTTCTCACAAGAAGTTAAACAATTTATTTCTGACTTGATATGGTAAAATCTTTATCAAGAGTTCATAATTTTTTTCCTAGATATGACAATAAAGTTACAGTACTTGGGGACCTCAGTTATACAGTAAGCTTATAACATTTCAGAAGTGCTAGAACAAATGATCTCTAGATGATTGTTATTGCAATGGTGTTGGGTAGACCAATTTTTCAGGATATCTAGTTTTAAACTGTCAATTAAGTTGAATGGTAAATAACAGTGTCTTCTTGATAAAGAACTCACCACTTTTTCAAACACTTGTCATATTTTTGTTAATTTTGCTATTATAATTTACATTACTTTTTACTATTTCCTCCCCAACATGCTTCTATATATTCCATTCCCTGTTCTCATTCAAATGCATGGATGGCCTCATATATTCATTAGTTGTTACTGCATAAATATATGTATGTGAATAAATGTACATATTCCTAAACAAAAGCTGTTCAGCCCATATAACATTACTTGTATGTATGTTTTCAGGGTTGACCGTTAGGCACTAGGCAAGGAATTGGTTTTCTCTTATATATTAGGACCACCTCTCCTTCTGGTCTACTTGCTTGCTTGCCTATAGTTCAATTGTTCTCCACCTGTGGGTTGTGACTTCTTGGGGAATGGAACAACTCTTTCACAAGGATCACCTGTGAAATATCAGATAATCTGCATATCAGATATTTATATTCCTTTCATAACAGTGGAAATATTAGTTATAAAATAGCAATGAAAATAGGTTTATGGTTGGGGTGTCACTACACCTGTATTAAAAGGCCACAGCATTAGGAAGGTTGAGCACCATTGCTACAGTTCTTTGTGTAGAATTAAGGCCTATTGATAATTTCCCTTATCAGTTTGGCATGTTCATCGGTGTCATTCTTGTTCACTTCATATTTGGATGATCATGATAGTGAGACTTTATGGGATAGTTTGTGATGTTAGTAGGAGACACAATCTTACAATAAACTCTCTCCCCAATAGTCTTGTTCTTTAAATTGTTTCACCCCTGCTCTGCAGTGTCCATGATCCTTACCTACAGCAATGTTTTCAGTGCCTCGTTTCTCCATGCAGACTGAAAAGAAATGGTTGGATTTAATAATATTCCTTAGGAGGGAAATATGTAATTAATGCTTAGCTGTTTAGTATTCTTCTATCATTTAGACTAGCATTATAAGAAGTAATCCATATTAAAATGACATATTCTTATTAATGATTAAATGTTTAACTATAAGTGTATACAGAATTTAAAATGATACTTGATCATCTGTTGAATCTGTTAGAATGACTTAAGATCAAAGATGAATTAAAGCATAGTAACTTCAAAGATCAGTTAACCTGCATAATCCAATGATTTTAGTTGATTTACTTTGTAATTAATCTAAATCAAGAAGAGATATGTGTTGGTCACCGAAGCATGGAGAGAACAGGGTTAGAATATGATTCTATGAACATGGCATATCTTTTGTTAAAGAATATACTAATTCATTAACAATTCAGTGGTTCACAACTTTCCTAATGCTGTGAACCTTTGATATAATTCCTCATGTTGTTGTGACCCTAACCATAAAATTATTTTGTTGGTATCTCATAACGTAAATTTTGCTCCTGTTGTGAATCATAATGTAAATATCTGCTATGTGACACCCAAAGAGGCAACGACACACAGGTTGACAACCACTGATCTACAAAATCAGTTACTCAATTTCATTATCAGAGAACTATTTTCTGTATTATTTTTCATTAGAATCATATTAATTGACATCCACTTTCTGAATGAAAGATGCATTCAGATAAGATCTAAGGGAACTATATTCATGAAGTTATTTATGATTAAATAAAAGTGTCAAACCACATCTTAATAGTTATGCTTCTAACCCTAAAAATTCTCTGTAGTGCTGACATCCTGCATATGTTCATTATAACCACAAATATTTCAGGAAACCTGAGACTTTAAGTGAAATGAGCCCTCCTAATGTCCAGGTTATCTTGATGAGATGACTTTTGAAATTACTGATATTCTACCTTTAAAAGATGCCACAAAATGAAATACATATGAGATGAAATAAATTAAAAAGTTTTATTAATTTATATCCACACATTTATTTACAGCCTGTTTTCCTCATATGTTTATGTATGTGTCATAATGTAAATTTATGGTGTATTGAATTTTCCATCTAATTTTCAAGCCCAACAGTCTTAAGTTATATGTCTAAACCTAAGACAAATACTGCATATTGTGATACCCTTCGTTGGGTTTAGTTTTTCAAATAAGATTTTAAGACTCAAATAAAACATGAGCATACAATGCTTTGATGAATATATAAAATGTGCTTACTCATTCTACAATTAAGAATCAGTTACCTATTATTTTGTGCCTCATGAATAGAAAATGGTAACTTCAGTATTCTTAACAAGCACAAGATACAGAGTCCTCTTGCCTCTGCATGAGCACTCAGCAACCACTCATGTGCTGCTGGTAAAAAGAGTCTCCAAACAAACCAAACCAAAGCAAAACAATACAAACAAGCAAACAAACAAAAACCCAGTGTCTCCCATGGCATTACCCATTTATTTATACAATATGGAAAATATAAAAAGAAAAGGGGTAGGGCACAACCTGATTTCAACATAAGTCTAAACAAAAGCTGCTTACACATCCTTTAAGCTATTTTCAGCACTACTCCTCTGAGCAATTTTAGACTGTAGTTATTGTAAGTCTGTCTAAACATAGTAGTGGAACTTAGAAACGTGTGACTTTGTAATAAATTGATGAATGTAAGAACACATAGTACAATATAGGTAAAGTGTAATGAAAATTTTGTGTTGTCTTTGTACCTGTATGTACTTTTGGATATATAGTTACATATGTGTGAATATGTAAGTATGAAACTATATGGAGGCCAGAGGTTGACTTAAAGTGTCCTTGTGTCTCAGTCCTTTCCAGTTCTGGGCTTACACACACATACTCTGGTTGTTCATATACTTTCCCATGATTACTGGAGATCTGAGCTCAGGTCCTAATGGTTGGAAGACAAGCACTTTATTAACTGAGCCTTATTACCACTCCATAAAGAAGCCCTTTAATCCTTTATAATTTGCTTTGAAATAGACAAAATTTCACACAGTTTTCACAGGCTGTTTAAACTCATTCCCACAGCAATGGACCATCTATTGCATAAACTATTTTCCTTCATATCACTGAAATAATTAAGATGCAATTTCCCAGATGTGGTCTGCCTCAGTTTATTTATATAAATATAACAGACTTGGTGTTCAGTGTAAGTTCAATTATTATCATGTATGCATATAGATAGATAGATAGATAGATAGATAATAGATGATTAATAGATAGTCAAATAGATAGGTAGATAGATAGATAGATAGATAGATAGATAGATAGATAGATAGATAGATACTTATTTGAAACAACATAATTTTAAAGAAAAAAAAACCTTTATGTTCCAGAAAACAAATAATTCTTCAGGTTTATTAAAGTTTTACTTTTGTTTAACATGTATACATTGTTTACTTATAATATATTCTTATTTGTTGCTCAACACATTTTCTCTCATACAAAGGCAGATCTGATGTTCTCCTCTTATCATAAAAGAACTCCATTAATTTGTTTTCAAATTAAATTTTGTCTATTAGTATCATTAAAGACTAGTGGTTTTCACAATAGCTGCTTCTCTTATTAAGGAAAGTAGAAACAATTTTGAAACCACAGCCTTAGACTGTAGTAACAAGATAATAACCAAGAAATACCTGTAACACATTCATTCATCTAGATCCTCTAAATTTTAAGCTTTGTGTGAGCCAGATCACTGAAGATTTAAATTTTATGTTAACTTATGTTGTTCACTAATAAGTAAATTGAAGAATCTGAAGAACCCTGTTCTGAGTTCACAAACAAAAGATAAAAGGAGAAACTTCCAGAGGCAAACATATTAAAACAAAAGCTTAGATGGTCTAGATCCATGACCTTATAAAGAAGATGCTGGGGAAGGGAACCAGTGCTGGTTTTGCCATTATGGGGAAAGGGGAGCTGATCTCTAGAAAGTCTATGATAAACTTTACTGTTAGTGGAGTGGAAAAAAACAGTGACACTCTATCCATCCCAAAACTCCAAAGTACTCTCCCATGACCACAGTGAGTGACAACCATAAGAAGAATGAAATGATGCAGTTGTCTTGATCAGGGCTTGTTAAATATTTCTTCCTATGCAAATAAAAGGACTCTATCTATGGTTTTGGCTGGAGACTTAAAATGTCAGGCTATTAAATAGGCGGACTTGTCTATTATCTGAACATAAACCATCCATCAAGAAGGCTGACTCAATTAAAGCCATCATAAGGGATGGGAAGAATAATTATCTCTTGATATGGGATAAGACACTTTTTCATACTAGAATCCTGCTCCTTAGTATAATCACAGAGTTGTAGTCATGTAGACTACTATGACTGCCTGTTTTTCTAAATTATTGCAAAATTACTTGTTTTTCCTTCATTTTTATGTCATTTCTTACTTACTGATACTTACTAAGGCCTAGACATGCTTTTCTAAACTTTCTCTTCTGAAGTCTCTTACCTTATCATGTGGCTGTTGGTGACTGTTGGTGACTACTTACAAACATCATTTTTTCTTTTATTCCTCTTCATTTTCTCCTTTGGACAGCAGTAAAATTCATAGCTTGCCTCCTCTGGGATTTTTCTTTCAAACTGCTATAAAATCACTATTGACTTTTCTTCTGAATATATCCTTAAATTCTAAAATTAGTGAGAAAAAGAAACCTGAGAAAAGAACCCAAGTTGGAGTCCCCACAGTAAATAGTTTTATTTGAAATTTTCAGAAAATCTCTGAGAAAAGAAATGCAGTCTTATTCAATAACCTATGCATTCACAACTGCATTTCCTTTGTGATTGAGGGTCAACTATGGATAAATACTAACAAGTGGATTGGAGGTGATACAGAGGTTCAATCATGGACAAATGTTCATGTTTCTTTTCACTAAAGTGAGATGAAGACATTGCTTCTGATTTGCCCTGGTATAGAAAAAATAGAATTTCAATCCACATTTTTGTATGAGTTGATACAGCCTAGTGAAATGGCTTGCCACATGAAGAGTATGCCCAAAATCTAAAGCTGTAGTGGCTACATTTGTTAAATCATCAAATTCAAACTCCCCAGGAAAACTCTTAGTACCCTTGATGATGCTGGATAGAACATGAGAACTCATACATCTTCATTTTTAGCTAGGTTATAAATAAATATATCATGTGCATTGACTCTGCAAATCAATATATATTCATCCATTCAGTCAACTGACATGTATTAATATTCATTAATTTTCAAAGGCAATTGGTATAAAGATGCTATTTTTATATATTTAAATTTAGTGATGACAGCAGCACTCCTCGTTTGCAGTATTACTTAAAGGATAAAAAGCTTAACTTGCTAAGAAAAACAGGTAATCTTAACTCCCAGAGGATGACAAATTATCATAGAGGAGACCAAATTAAATTAATTTGACTTTATATTGAATAACTATGGTAAAAATTCTATGAAGTATTACTGTTTAATTTATAAAGATTTTATAATATTGCAAATTGGAGTACATTTCTATTCTGAAGAGCAGCATATAGCTTTGAAGCTTAGGATTGCTATATTACAGTGACAGCATTGGGAAACGTGCAACAAATCGCATTTCTTATTGTTCTGGGTCAGAATGAACTTGTACCAATACCCTAAGTAATTTGCATGCACTTTACATTTTTGAGAAACAGGGTAATGGAGTCTGCAAAAAAGTCTGGTCTCTTTTTACAGAAACAAATGGACCATTAATAAAGATTAAGAGAAACAACATTGAAGGCTGTGTTAATCAGCTGGATTATATCAGCTGCCCAAATACCAGAGAGAAATGTTTAAGATTTAACTTCCAACACCTCAAATTTTCAGTGTATTCTGTCATGAAGCCTTGAAGGATCAATTAGATTAAATAATGCTGATTGAGTGAACCCTGTTAATTATGACTGGTATCTTTTAAAGAAAAAGAATATAAAATGCTTGTGCCCTTTTAGAGGTCTCTAAAAGAAACCAGATCCCACAACATAAAGAGTAGATCAGACAACACTAGTGGGGAGGGTATATGGGGAATAAATATCACAAGCTTATTATTTCTATCCTTCAATGATCTGGGTTGTTTGTTTGTTTGTTTGTTTTTGTTGTTGCTGCTGTTTGTTTGCTTTGTTTTGTTTTGTTTTTGACTGAATCTGACTGGTAGTGAAAGAAGAAGGATTTACTGATGATAAAATCTGTAAATCAACTTCTTGTACTAGAGATGGAGAAACAACCAGGGTGAACAGTGACAGGGAGCAGAGTAGATGTACAAACAGTAGTTACCCAAGGGTTACCCATTTTTCTTCTAAACTTTTAGTAGATAACACTTATTTTTATCGGCAGCAATGATAATATTAGCAATAAGATAGATATTAGAAGCCTGGGGGCCACTGAGTATGGGCCCTTACTTTAACTCCTATCTGCCTGGTGACAAGAGAAAGAACAATCTGTCCTTAGAATTTAAATTTCCATGTGAAAACATGATTGTATCTGCACTTTGTTAAAGCAGAACTAATTTTCTTACTAGTTCAAGAGAATAGACTCTAAATTTTATCTCTGGCACTCAAGGGTCCAGGTTAGTTGGTCTTCCGATAGGGTCACCCTCCTCCTCAGTTTTTTCTAGCCTTTACCTAATTCAACCACAGGGGTCCTCAACTTCAGTTCAGTGGATGAATGTAAGTATCTGTATCTGTCTCAGTCAGCTGCTGGTTGGGCCTCTCAGAAGACAGCCATGCTACCCCCTGTCTGTAAACACACCATAGCATTAGTAGTAGTGTCAGACCTTGAAGCCTACTCTTGTGATGGATCCCAAGTTGGTCTGGTCACTGGATTGCCTTTCCCTAAATCTCTTCTCCAATTTTATCCCAACAGTTCTTTTAGACAGAAATAGTTATGGGTCATATTTTTTGACTGTAGAATGGCAACACCATCTCTCCAATTGATGTCCTGTCTTTCTACTAAGTGGTCTCTACAAGTTCCCTATTCCTACTATAGTGAATTTCATCTAAGATTCCTCCCTTTGAATCCTAAGAGTCTCTCAGGTCTCTGGTACTTTCTAGAGGGTTCACCTACTTACCATCCCCTCCAGCTTGCATATTTTCATTCATTCTGCTGGCCCCAGGGCTTCTCTCCTGTTGCCCTCATACCTAATCATGTTCCCCTTACCCTTCCCCCTCTCCCCTCCCACCCAGGTCCCTCTTTACCTCTGCCTCCTGTGATTACTTACTTCCCTCCCAAGTGGAATTGAAATATTCTTACTTAGGCCCTTCTGCTTGTCAACCTTCTTGAGTTCTGTGGATTGTATCCTAGACATTCTGTAAATTTTTGGCTAATAGCTACTTATTAGTAAGTACATACCATGCATGTCCTTTTGACTTTGAGTTACCTTACTCAATATGATATTTTCTAGTTCCATCCATTTGCCTGCAAAACTCAAGATATCTGCATTCTTAATAGGTGAGTAGAATTCCATTGTGTAAATGAACCACATTTTCTGTATCCATTCTTCCATTGTGTGACATCTGAGTTGTATCTAGCTTCTGGCTATCACAGATAAGATCACAATGAACATAGTGGAGCACATGCCCTTGTGGCATGGTGGGGCAACTTTTGGGGATATATCCAAGAGTGGTACAACTATGTCTTCAGTTAGATCTATTTCCAATTTTCTTAGGAACCTCCAGATTGATTTCCAGAGGGGTTGTAACAATCTCAAATGCCATGGAGGAGTGTTCCTCTTTTTCCACATCCTCACCAACATGTATTCTCATCTAAGTTTTTGATCTTGTGCATTTTGATTGATGTAAGGTGGATAGCTGATTATTTCTATAAGACTTGTTCCACCATTGCACCAGTATATACTTACTGCAGGCAGCTTGGGATTTCACGCTTCATGGTTTTAACATGTAATATTGATGATTACTTTTCTCTTCTGGTCACATGCAAAGTACCTTATAACACCATGAGGGCTAGCCAGTAGGAGTGAACCTTCAAGTTGAACACCAGCTTAAGTTTTCCATGTTTGATGCTATAAGTAACCTGTATCTGGGTCTTGATCAATAGAGGCTTCCAGTCAGATTATAGAGCAATCAATAACCTCAACAATGGCACATGAATGTTAAGGACATCTATAGGATCCCTTTAGACAATGACTCAAGCAGATATAAGCCATTCCAGTTCCTAGGTCATAGAAAAATTTTCTAACAACATGACTGTTATGGAAAGGGATCATATCCAAAGATCTTCTAGATCTATGTGATTAGCTGAGATGCAAACACATAATACACCTTTACTCTCCCTAGCTGAAATACACCCACAGTAGATACCATTAACTCCTAATAATGAAGATAAAGTTAGTTTGTTGAAGGGAGTAGCCATGTTTGAAAGTGATGTCTGATTGAGGAGCAGACAAAGTGACAAATCAAAGAAAAATTTGACAGAATGAAAAAGAAGTAGGATAAATCCAACTTTTAGAGAACTGCATCAGAAAGTAAAGCTATTTAAGAACGGCACAGGGGAGAGAACGTTGGTCATTTGGAAATCAGTTTAGTTCATTGGTCAGTTCAGCTGGGTTTATTGGGAGTTCAGTCAGATGGGAGTCAGTGAAGTGATTGAAGTTTGTGACAGTTGATTTCGATTCTAAATTCATGCATTTCGGTGCAAGACAGCAGAAACAGTTGAAATCGGAGAATAATGAGGAGCCAAAAGTTTAAAGTTTAGAATAAATGAGTTAGTTTGAGGCCAAACAGAGCAATTCAGTCAGAAGCTAAGAGCAGTCAGATTGAATTTGTCAGTTTGAAGAGGAATTTGAGCCATAACATCTGAGTTGAACCAGCCAGACAGAAGTCAGAAAGAACTAGAAAGGAAGAGCTTTTTCAACAGTATGCTTCCAAGATGAAAATTACAACAACTGAATAAGATTCTATCTCACTAGGTATTAGCAGAACAAGAGTGATCACTAAAACAGGAAAAATATGTTAAGCAGGTAAGACTATCAATCACCTGGACAGAAATCAAACTCTCAGATCTACAAGAGGCATGCTACGAGGCAATGAAGGATAATTATTCCTTAATAAAACAATGCATTTAGTCTTTCAAAAAGTCTTCCATATCCTCCAACATGTAGCACTGGTGCATCTGTCTACTTTTCTGATTGATACAGAAAAATGTAAGTTTTCCTCTTTCCTTTTTCTATCCATTTTGTTTCAGGGCTGGCAGAAGCCTGGAAATGCTTTTCTGTTCACCTGTGCTTTGCTATTCTCTGAATATTCTCCTTCCTTTCTGACAAGTGACTGCAATCTGAGTCCCACTACTCAACCATCCTGCTTTCTTAGACCCTAAATCAAAGTACTGTCCTCTCTTTCTTGCAGGCATTAATGTTTTCTCTTAAACTTTAATGAAGTTGTACTTGATCTTCCTGTGGTCTCACTTTAACTTTGTTTGATTAATGTGACTTAGAACTCAAAAAAGGAAATCCCTATTTTCTTGGTAACAATAATGATGCATGGCAGAAAAGTGGAAATAGATCTACCTGAAGACCCATTCTTGGGAATATACCCAAATGATGCCCCACCATGCCACAGGGGTACATATTCCACTATGTTCATATAGGCCTTATTTGTGATAGCCAGAAGCTGGAAATAACCCAGATGTCCCACCACAGAAGAATGGATACAGAAAATGTGGTTCATTTACACAATAGAGTAGTACTTAGCTACCAAGAACAAGGCCATCCTGAGTTTTGCAGGCAAATGGATGGAACAAGATATATCATCTCGAGGGAAGTAACTCAGACCCAAAAGGACATCCATGGTATGTTCTCACTAATAAGTGAATGTTAGCCAAAAAAAAAAAAAAAAGAAAGAAAGAAAGAAAGAAAGACAGACAGACAGACAGACAGACAGACAGAAAGAAAGAAAGAAAGAAAGAAAGAAAGAAAGAAAGAAAAGAAAGAATACCCAAGATACAGTCACAAAATTCTTAAAGTCAGTAAACTGAAGGGCAGAAGTGAGGATGCCTCAGTCCCACTTGGGAGAGTGAAGATAGCAATCACAATTGGGGAAGAAGGGAGTGACCTAGGAGGTAATGTGGGCGGGTGGGGTGGGGGGAGAGGGGAACCTGTTCTCGTTTTGGATGAAGGAAAAAGACTGAAGCCCTGAAGGCAAGTAGAAAACAGGCAACCTCAGGAGGTTGGAGAATGGAGAAACCCACCAGAATGCACCAGAGTCCTGGGAGGTAAGGATGACGAAATTCCTGACAGTAGGGAGAGGGAACCTATAGAACCCACATTCAGCAAAAAAGACAGGGCATCAAATGAGGGAGGGGGTGTTGCGATCTCGCAGTCAAAACTCTGACTCATAATTGTTTCTGTCTGAACTACATGGACGGAAATGAAAAGGAGCCTGAGGAAAAGAAGGTCCAACGAAATGTCCAAAGTAGGATCCAGCTCAAGGGGTCTCAAGGTCGGATATTATTACTGATGCTATGGAGTGCACGCAGAAAGGGGCTGCCCTCTGAAAGACTCAACAAGCAGCTGAAAGAGTCAGATACAGATATTGGTACCCAACCAATAGATAGAAGCTGCTGACCCCTGTGGTTGAATTAGAGAAAAGCAGGAAAAAGCTGAGGAGGAGGGCAACCAGCAGTTTCAATTAACCTGGACCCCTGAGGTCTCTGAAACACTGGACCACCAACCAGGCAGCATACACCAGCTGACATGAGCCTCACAACACATATACAGCAGAAGATTTCTGGGTCTGGGTTCAGTCAGAGAAGATGCACCTAACCCTCAAGAGACTGGAAGCCCCAGGCAGAGTTCTGGTGGGGTGGGGGGTGGGGGTGAGGACATCCTCATGGGGACGGCGGGGGGGGGGGGGGGGAAGGACATATGAGATGTAGAACAATTGGAGGGTGTACTGGCAGGGAAATAAAGTCTAGAGTGTAAAATAAATAAATAAATAAATAAATAAATAAATAAATAAACCAGTATTTACCACAAGATGGGAATGTAGCATATAAATATTTGCTGTGATTAAAAAAAGTAATAGTACTTTTTTAAAACTTAATTTGTGTCTTTCTGTGTGACAACATGTTAATATATTTTAGAGTATAAACTAATGTTCAATATACACTTTTTATAGGAGTACAGCTGGATGGAGGTAATTCTCATCTCCATTTTGACTGATGCAGGCAAACCAAGTGATGCCACATCTGACAGCACCTTCTCAACTTGCAGCTGTAAGTCAGTGGTATAAACAGCTTTTTCAAAAGAAATTGTGTTAAATCTTTGATAATTAAAGGAGCATAGTAACTATATAGTAACTACATCACA
Organism: Rhabdomys pumilio; assembly: GCA_030674055.1. Taxonomy (NCBI): domain Eukaryota; kingdom Metazoa; phylum Chordata; class Mammalia; order Rodentia; family Muridae; genus Rhabdomys; species Rhabdomys pumilio. Next base: position 41,478,134 of record JANHMN010000001.1, read on the forward strand.
GACTTTTTTTTGACTGTCAACAGTTGATGTTATATCTTGTGTCGACAGGCTTCATAACATTCCCCCCCAAAGTATACTACTTTAACAGAAGAATTTGTTTGAGCTGCAAGTGATCAAGGATTACTGACGTAGCAAAGGCTTTCTGACCTTGTCACACTTTTCTAAATTCAGATAATAAATTTTCTTTTGAGCAGAGTGTTCTCCCAATACCAGGTAGAGTAAAGCAACTCTTGACATCAGTGAGGAAAAGACACAAAGCTGAGCTTGCATCCATTGACTTTATAAAAATAGTCCTTACCTTCCCACAGATTATATATATATGGTCTATCCTGACAATTTATAATCCCTTGAAGCCCAAACCAAAAACCATTTTTCTTTGTTAAAAATGGTCTATAAATAACTGTCCTGGCTTCACTTCATCTCTGTCATAAAATACCTTGACAAAAAGCAACTTAGACAAGAAAGGGTTTATTTTACTTCACAATTCCAGTCATAGTCCCAGATAGAAAGGAAACAAAGGTGGCAGGAACTTCAAGTGGTTAGTCTCCTCACATTTACAGTGAAAGGCAGACAGAAATAATTGCAGCCATATTTAGTGCCTAGCTAGTTTTCTACATTTTTATACAATCCAGAGCCCCAAATCGGGAAATGATGCCACCGTGGTGACCTAAGCCTTTCTCTATCTATTAGTTTAATTAAGACAAACTTCCACAGT
>JANHMN010000001.1:41478858-41527920 GCA_030674055.1 Rhabdomys pumilio
GAGAGAGAGAGAGAGAGAGAGAGAGAGAGAGAGAGAGAGAGAGAGAGGTCCAACTCCCCAACCTGAATGCAAATGCATCTGTTAGCCTAGGAAAACCCTAAAGAATTAAAAGTATTTCAGCAAACATCTCAGTATCTTAGTCACTGTTTTGGTGTATTTCATCATAAGCAATAGACATCTGCTGTGTGTAACATACTATCTTTCAAAAATCTAAAACTCTAAATTTTGAAGCACATCTGGTCCTGAGGCAGGCTAGTCTGTGTTTCCATTGTGATTTTTTTTTGGTAGAATCATTGAGCATAGGATAATTAAAGCAAGCACACTGATGTATAACAGCTAACACAGATCTCATGTTTGAGCCAATGTGATAAGCACTACCATGCAAAAACAGACCTTCCCTAGTGACTGCTCATAGAAATCAATTGTAACAAATCCTTGATTCAGTATATGTTTAAATTATGTCTATATCTCTAATATGTATTTTAAGTGTTGTAAGTAGTTGAAATGTAATGAATTTCCATTAAAAACATTGTTTACATGTTTTAATTGTGCATGTGTTCATGCAGGTGCTCAGGTGCACAAACTTACCGTAATGCACATGTGGCAGTCTGAAGAGAATTCATAGAAGTGGGTTCTCTGCTTTGTTAGCACCTGGAAAAAGTAAGCTATATGTATACATGCAGGTGTGTGTGTGTGTGTGTGTGTGTGTGTGTGTGTGTGTGTGTGTGTATCTGTGGGTAGATTTCTGGGGGCTAAAACTTGTAAAATTTCCTGAGAGGGGTATTAAGAAGAGCTTAGACTGAATTCTTAAGTCCCTTTAATTTCTTGAGTGTTTTTGAACGTTAATTAATCATCTTTTCTGTTTACTTTAGATAAACTGTGAGCAATTAACATGACTTTAGTGGAAAGTAACTTAAAGTTCTTTTGACTTTATTCTTTCTTCTGCTTATCCTTACATCTTCCTGGGTGTTGTTGTTGTTGGTACCTACAAATATGATTGAAATTACCGATTATGTAGTAAAATGAGTGCCTCTAACTCCTTAAAATAAGTAATGCCACTTTCAATTGCACTTGTACTCATCCTTCTTAAAACCAGGAGCAGGTTCTAGCCTAAATCAGTTCCATGTTACCCATTTTAGTGATGGACCAGCTAATTGCTTTGTGATAAATTTATATTCTTGTCATCCATTTCACAAGTGTTCTCAGATTCAGAGCATTCAAATAAATTTATATTCTCTGTGACAATGCAGGTGACCCCATAGGACTTTATCTTTATTTCTAAGAGGCTTTTTCAATCTCCACTAACTTTTATAATGCCTCCAGGGAGCCTCTTTTATTGATATGTGCGTGTACAGCAATACAAATGGGATTGATCTTTCCTAATCTTTTGAAAGTTGAAGCCAGAAAATACACATAGTAACAAAATTACAGGCATGGATGCTTCTTACAGAAACACACATTTTAGGAATAAATGATATATTGGATTATATTTTTGATACTCATCATTTCTATGTTGAGATGTTTCCTTAAAATTTACATTTGTGGAAGAATGGATTTTTGCAATTACTTTTACTTATGTCTTTCAGAAATAGTAGGTTGTACAGAAGAACTAAAATAAACATGACTGTATCTGCCTCAATTATTATGGGCTTCTTTGGGGACGTCTAAAGTTGTATAATTTCAAATAGAATAATCTAGCCCTGACAATAGTTCTATAACTGTCAGCAAGTAACAGTCTCTTTGGTCTCCAGGTGCTTTACTTAAAAGGGATTTTATTTTATTACATGTAGCTAGAGATAGATTAAGGTTTCTAGGTGTCCACAATCTAATCTAGATCCAGATCTAGATTTCTGATCTAGAAGAATATTTAAAGATACTCTTCTCATGTGATTTTTGTTTGGGTCAAATTGTAATTAAAACTGACTAGCACCTAAAGCAAACACTGTTAATCCTACCAAATCAGGGTAAAGACCTCCAACCTCAAATTATGGCCAAATCAGAGAAAGCTTTATTCTGTGCAAAGCAGAGCCAGTCTTGCAGCTGTTACCCCCTAAAATGATTCAAGAAAACAGCCTCGAACTGGTTTCCCATACACCTTGTATAAGGAAAAACTACAGGATGATAGGGGATATGGATCTTGTTGCAAGCAAGCATGGCTACGGAAGTGAGACCAGGCAGTTACAAAGCAGTTAAGGAAATCTTCCTGGAACAGCTAGCACAGAAGAACTTGCAGTTACATGGATCTAGGGTGACCCAACTCTGAGAAACAGAAACTTAAGCTTTGCAGTAAATAGTAAGAAACTTGCTTAGCTGAAGTCTCAAGATGACTCCTGATCCTAAAATGGAGTCAGGGTGGTTTCACACACATCATAGGCTAAGTTCTCTGCCTAAATCTAATGTATTATGGCTTTTATTGTTTATGTTTTCTGTCAGCAAATAGAAAGTCTTTTATTCCAATAAGTCTAGAACATACATGTTAATTATTATGTTCTATATGACATCTGATCTGGGTTTTGATTATAAACTCATTCAGCTATTCACTACGAATCTCTATTAGACATTTTATTGGCACCTCAAACCATGTATATGTCATAATCAGTTCAACAAACTACTAGAGTATTTACAATGCAGCACAACACACCTAGTCATTATTTTCAATCATCATGTCCATTTCCTATGCTTGAAGAGTAGAAGGTTACATAGCTCCCAGAATATTCCTCTGTCTGACAGAGGATTACCTAGAACAAAATGTATTCGAAAAATGACAGATACAAGACAAAAAATTGACTTGTTTTGTCTTCTGAAAAGTGCAAGGTATGTTTCCTATGGAAAGATATCTTTCATCTAAAATAAAAGGACAGCTTCATTAGCAGAAATATGATGTCTAGGCTGAGAGAAATCTAAACCAACAAACCTTGATAAAACAATACTTTGAATTTGTATCATCTCTGTGTATTTTAATAACTTTTACATAAGCATGACTTTGAACAAGGACAATTAGGCATTACAGTCTTTGTAAGGCTGGAAAGATGGCTCAGCAATTAGGAACACTAGTGATCTTCCATAAAACCTGGGCTTGATTTCCAGCACCAACATGATGGCTCACAATGGTCTGGAACTCCATTCCAGGGTATCTGATTCTGATGTCCTCTTCTTGCCTCTGAGGGTACTGTTCACATATATATAGTTATATATAATTATATGCAGGCAAAATACTTATACCCATAATAGTAAAATAAAAAGTTAGGTTTCCACTTTCATATGAAGTCTCTGTATGTATAAAAATATAAAAGTATAAAAAACCATTATGTTGTTTTAATTATCAATACAGAAACAGACTAGAAGATAATAGAGTATCACCTTCTTATATAGTTTCTTTTTGTCCCTGTACAGTATTACATTATATTAAATTACAATTATTTTCCAGACCAAATAATGTACATAGTGAGATTTATTTCTGCTTTCCATTTTAGTCAAATTTAAATATGTATTGATTACTATTCAAAATTAATTACTACTTTTCAACATCTGTTGTTTCCATTGAAATTACTTAATGATATTACATATTTATTAAGTAAAGTTTGTTGTCTTAGCAAACCTAACAGGCATTTACTTGTTCAGACCTCTGCTTTTCTCCTCAGTGTTGCCTTCAGGTAATTAGAAATATTAACAACTATGATAGCTTTCTTTACAAAAGTAATTATGAACAAAAATGTTTTACATGACATGACTATAAAAATTTTTTTCTTTTATGCATATGGGTGTTTGCTTGCCTTGAATTGGAATCATGGTGATTGGTTCTTTGTTTCCAATATAAGAAATGTTCCTGCTTCATTTATAGGAATGTGAGTGGTGGGCTTTATTCTCTACTTGGTCTCCTCTGTACTAATTGCATTGCAGCAGCTTCATTCAAGCCCATTATTATCACACTAACTTACCAGATCGGTGCGGAAATGTCAACAATCATGTAGTTATAAGGATTGTATCACCATCTAGCTGATGTTGTATAGCTATCTACTCCAATTTAGAGTATTCCCTCCCGAGTGGGGAAGAGACACTCATAGGATCCTAGAAATTAAGAAAATTTACACCTTTAGGAAGCTTGTGTTGTTACAAGGTTGACAATGCTTTTCACCAAGATTACATAACCGTTAATTGAAAGAAGTCTTCTGGTACAACTGTCTGAAGGTAAGGTAGGACACTCCAAAGATGTATCCTTTCATGAGCTGTCACTCATGTATTGAAGTGGTTGTCTTTGAGCTATCAGTACTCTGTCATTAACCACAATAAATTTATTAGTTCACCAATTTTACAACAACTACAAATGCAAGAAAATACGTAGATGTTGTTGTTGTATCTCATGGTTGTGTCTTATATTCTCAGAAAATGTCACATAATAATTTGTGATGTTAAACATGTGCATTACATTTGCAAATGAGCTTTTAAAATACTAACAAATATTACCCAAATTATAAATCATATATTAGTAATAATAAAAATATTGAAATGTTTTAAAGAATGATACATTCTTATATAAATTAGCAATATGACTTCATAACTAATCTTACAAAATGCATTTACCCACTTTCTGCAATATAAAATTATAATATATTACATGCCTTTGACATCACAAAAAATTTAAAAACAGTATTCTTTGTTTACTGCAGAACAATAGTAAAAGAAATGAGGGTCTAAGGTTTCTTTTTAGTTGATTTGCCTTGATAGTGTAGTGATAAAAGTTCTTTTTTATTTTATAGTATTTTTATTGAAAATAGACACCTTTTCATACAGTGCATTTAACCACAGTGATTCCTCTCTTCACTCCTCCTACATCCCTGAACTCCCATTTCCCCTGTAACCACTCCCCCTTCATTTCCTCTTTAGAAAAGAGCAACCTTCTAAGAGATGACAGACAAACAGAAAAACACAAGATACAGCAAGGCAAAAAAAAAAAATCCTCATATCAAGGCTGGACTAGGAAATCCATTAGGAGGAAAAAGAGACCGAAGAGCAGGTAAAAGAGTTCTAGATACACTTACTTCCACCACAGTTTTCTATATGTATGTTATGGATGTTAGAATGATAAAAATTCTTTAAAAATAACTTAGAGAATAGATTTTGACTCAGAGTTTTGAATGTAACAGTTTATGGCTGGTTGGAGCCTGTGGCAAGGCAGAGCAAGATGAAAGAGTTTGTAGAACATAATTGCTATATAATGGAAAAAATAATGAGGAAGATACAGAGATTTCACTATCCCCTCTGAGAACAGGTTGTAAATGATGGAAAGACCTTTTACAAAGCTTCACTTCTCAATGATTTTCACATGCCACCAATATATAAACTAAAGTTTATCACATGGCCCACTGGAATATATTTAATTTCCAAATGATAGCAGGTAGTGTCCCAGTATCATTTGTATCTGTTGTAAGAGACATAAATAGACTATAAAAGTCAGAAGAATAGAGAAAATGCCTGTATTGTAGACTGTGATATTAATTTTTAACAAAAAAAAGAAAAAGAAGAAACCTTGGCTATTTGAAATAATGGTCATGTTGTGTCTGCTTAACTGAGGTCAGTTTATAGTTCAGGCAGTAGTTTTGCCATGGTTAGAGTCTCTATTGTAGCAATAAACACTACTAAAATCAACTTTGGGAGAAAAGGATTGATTTTAGTTACATACCTGATAACAGCCTCCTATCTTGAAGCAAAATCCAAGCAGAAACTCAAAAACCAAACCTTTGAGCCAAGAGCTAAAGTAGAGATCATGGAAGTGTAGGGCCGTGAAACAGGTCTTGGTTTTTGGTAGAAGCACTGGCTGGAAGTAGCCCGGAGACCCTGCAAGGGACAGGCATTTATTTTGCTGCATACCCAGAATCCAGGCTCCTAACACGTGGCATCAAACTCCAATAACCTGCTCCCTTCAGTCACACAAAATGTAGCCCCTCCCAAAGGGCAGAAGTAGAGGGCGTGACTACAGGCCTCAGTCTCAAGAGATTTACGTACTAATGAGATACCTGAAGGCCAGAGGGCATAGCCAATTAAGCATTCTTCCCCAGACCCTCCCTCTTTCTCCCTCCCTATTTAACTCAGGTCTGCCCTGAATTTCACGGGGGTGCACCTAGACCATCTACATTCACCATGAACAATAACCTCTTGGATACCCACAGACTCCCTCTTGTTTACTGGGGTCTGCTATCTTGTGACTGTCATGGAGGATATCTCTGCGTCCTAGCCACCTTACCCACATGGAAGACTGTTTCTTACTGTCTTGCCACCCATGCCTTATTCAGCTGGTTTCTCATATTATCCTGTACCCACCCAGTGGTGTAAGGTCATTGATATGGGCTATTGCAAATAAATCATTAACCAAGGCCCTCCAGACTTACTCGGAAGCCAATTTTATAAAATATTTTCCCAATTAAGATTCCCTCTTTCAAGATATTTTACATTTGTGTCAAGTTGACAGAAACTAAACAGAACAATTATCAAAGACAATGGAAATATATAAGAAAGTTAATGAAAATCTGTAATAAATTATTGCTTATACTAAAGAGATTTAGTGATAGATTTAAAAATCTAATGTATATTGTCATTTTGCCAGTGAGCCATTATGTCTTATCCCTATTTGGAATCTATCCTAAAAGCTAAGGCTATAATATCCTCTAAGATGCAGAATAATACTGTAAATCTAGAATATTGAAATGAAGTACAGATATTTCAAGCACAGCTTAACAGATATCTTTAATTTTTTTTGATCGATTAACAAATAAGAAAACTTTTCATTTAGTTTGTATTCCAAATGATAAAACAGACACTGTAATTCATCTAAACTTAGAAAGGAATGAAGAAATAATGGAACTCAAGCAATGTCAGTTTGAGAACAAAAGATTATGGGAGATCACCAGCAGATGGGTTGGCAGATCTCTTCTCATCTACAGAAGGAATGTTTTGTTTGCTAAGATGCCACAGATTGAAAGTACCAATGTTTTCTACACTCAGCAATACCAATCTTCCTGATCATATTGTTCTTCCTTGACTCAAAGTCCTCCACAGCTTCCATGACACCTGAGCCATCACCTACTTTCCCAGAGACCATGATTTGTACAGCTACTCAGCATGCACTAAGCACCTGAAAAACTAGGAAGCATTTGTGTTTGATCCAGTATGTGCAGTGGACTAAATCCAGGACATGTATGCATCAGGATTAGTTTTCATCATCAAATTTCTTCTTGGAGATTGACTTGCCACAATGCCTTTATGGCATATAAAATTCCTGTTCTTACAGGTGAAGCCTGCAAATATTTTATGAAAACAAACTCTTCTAAAGAGAACCTTTACCTTCAGTGCTGAGCATGAAAGTTTTAATTTTTTCTTTATTCTTTGGAAATTTGTCTGCAAGTAGTTCAAAGAATACATGACAGAAAGTTTGTCCGTAAACTGTTTTTTCAAGAATGTTGTAAAGATGACCGTAGCTGCTGGAAAGTAGAGGCTCCAGAGGACAGTGGTGTCTATAAATCTGAGAAATCCTTTATCTAAGCCATTTACTCACTTTAAATTTATTAATATATTTCTGCAAAAATTTTATTCAACATTGTTAGACTAGATTTTACCTACATATGATACTCACTTCTTCAAATTTGTATTCTAATGTTCACCAGTATGCAAGGGACAATACAATTTCTTTGTCTTAAAAAAACAAGAATATTAAGTATTTTTCTAGTTACATTACAAGAATCATGTGCCAGCAACATAAAGCTATGATACGAGAATGACTATGTATTCTGATAGGTCCAAGAATCAAGTATTGACAAGTCACCCTCAATTTTTCCAGATTCTTATGCAGAACTGACTTTTATTTCCTGTGCCTTTCTGTTATCTTTGACAAAGGTCAAGTTAATTCTATTGTAATTATTTCTATATAACAGTGATAGCTTCACATGAAGAAAACTACAATATCTGAGTTAGTTGTATTAATTTATTTTTATTAATTAATTATTTTATTTATTTACATTCCAAATGCTGGATCCCCCTGAAGAGTTTTTCTGCCATCTCTCTCCTCTTCACCTTTTGTGTATTCCCCCACCCTGGGCATCAAGTCTTTACAGGATTTGACACATCCTCTCCCACGTAGGCCAGACAAGGCAACAACAGTCTTCTATGCTCAGGGACTGGAAACAGCTCGCGTAAGCTCTTTGGTTGGTGACTCAGTCTCTGGAAGGTCACAGGGATCAGGTTAGTTGACACTGTTGGTCTTCCTGTGGGGTTGCCATCCCCTTCAGATCTTCACTCCTTTCCATCAGGGTCCCTGACACTATCTTATGCTTGGCTGTGGGTATCTGCATCGGTCTCTGTCAGGTGTTGGGTAAAGCTCCTCAGAGGACTTCCATCCTTATTAATCAGGAAAATGCAAATTAAAACAACTCTGAGATTCCACTTTACACTAATCAGAATGTCTAAGATAAAAAACTCAGGTGACAGCACATGCTGGCAAGGATGTGGAGAAATGAGAACACTCCTCCATTGCTGGTAGGATTACAAACTGGTACAAACACTCTGAAAATCAATCTGGTAGTTCTTCAGAAAACTGGAAAGAGTTCTATCTGAAGCTCTAGTTATACCACTCCTGAGCATATACCTAAAATATGTTCCACCATACCACAAGGACACATGCTTCACTATGTGTATAGCAGCCTTATTATACATAATAGTTGAACTTGTGGTAACACTACCATTCATAGAAACTCTCCCAAGAAGTGCTCCTAAGTTTGCTTTTGTGACCTCACCTCAGGCCAGTTGGTGGCACTTACTGTTTCCTTAGGATTGAACTACAGTTGTTGGTTTATGCCTGCAGAAAGAAATGGACTGTAGCTGCTGGTTTGTACCTGGTGTCTGCCTGCCTAGAGAGCTGGTCTGCAGCTGCTGAATATTATGTGGTGTTTGCTATGGTAAGAAACTGCCACCAAAGGAGATTGAGCTTGCTCCAAAGAACTATTTTTTGAGTAGGTCTACTTCCCCCAAATGCTAATAAATATTCTCTTCCACTGTCTCTGCTGGGTAAAGGGCTAGAGGAGAAGCTGAACCCTTATTAAAAGTAGATTGCCAAATATGCCTACACCAGTGGTTGTCATTCCCACATATATACATCTTAGCAACAAGAGGCAGACTCAAACATTATTAAAATAACAAACATGAAGTAGGAAATGATATGATGGGAGAAATAGATAGGATTGCAGGTGGAAGTGGGGAGTAGATATAAACATATTTTATTGTATACATTGCATAAAATTCCCAAAAGTAAAGAAAAATTAACAGAATGACCAGGATTTTGAAGGACAAAGAATTTAAGTCCTGTAGAATATAGTACATAGGCAAATTGTAATATAAGGAAAAATTATTATGCTACATCAGAATATTTTTGTAACTAGACTATTGAAAGTATTGAAAATTAGGCTTAAAATGACAGATTTGTGTAATACCAGGAAGAATTTTGAATATAAGTCTGAAGAATTTTAACTTTTGACTTGTAAAAAAGTTTTTATTATTATTATATAATAAAAATTTTTATAAAGAAACAGTGTTGTCACGAAATGCATCTTCTAAGATAGTGTAAGTAAAATTAAAGAGTAAGGAGCACTATTAAAAGCAATGTAAAGCTCAGAAACAAGTGGGGGTAGCCAAATAGTGATGGCATGTTCTATGATACTTTTCCCAAACACAGATTTATATTTAGACAAAATATACTCATAAATTTTAAATATATAAAATATATAGATTATTCAAATGCTGTTTCAGCCACTGAAATCTTAAAACTACTGGCATTTGCATTTATTGCTAATACCATTATGAATAAAAATGTTCACTATAGTTTCTTTTCCAATCTCTTAATACTAAAATAGCTATTATAAAAAAATTTCAAGCAAAATATGTGTAGTACCCACTTTTACATAATTAAATAGTGAGGCATATACAGTAATATTTTCCTGTAATCCTTGTATTCAAGAGGATGGAGTACGCAGATGGCAAGTTCTAGGCCATCCTAGGCTATATTGTGTGGCTTCGCTTCAACACTTTTCTCCCTTGTATTCCCCTCATAAAGAAGGTAATGAAATTAAGATAACACAATTGATATGGAAATTTAAAGAAATGACATATAGAAGGTATGTGAAATGATTGGAAATATTTAAAAATAGTACCCAGATTACATTCCAACATTGATTATTTATACTTTTATGAGAACACTGAAAAAATTTAGAAATATTTTCTACAGGAGAAATAAAGATAAAGGTCACTCATTATTTTGAGAAACTGAGAATGAACTAAAATTAATGGTTTGACTTTCTCTCATTAGGTTGAAAAATATGCGTACTATATAATTTCATGTATAAGATATATTTGCAGACTGACAGAGGAAATGGTCAGGCCATATGTTTGGTTTATATATCAATAATGACAGAATAGATAGCTAAGTGTATCAGAAAAATTACATTTCATGAAGAGATTAAGAACACATTTTTAAGGAAGATAAATGAAGTGAGGATTCTAGCATAGATGGGGCAGATGGTTATATGAGTAAAATAATAGGATTTTAATGAAGAAAGCTGAGTTTTATTCCTTTGACATAAAGAGATAGGCATTTTTTTTTAAAAAAAGTGTTTTTCATTCTACTGAAGGATGGTCACATGACAATGAGAAAAAGTGACTGAAAAAGAGGAAAGAGTTTGGCAGAAGTACTAACCTGAAGTCATTCTAAATATGCAAAAAGCAATTGGTTTCAAATGCTGGAGAGATTACTGGCTTAATTTAAAAAAAAAAAAAAACTATAGAGATGAGGTCAAAGAGATAAGAAGCCAAAGGAATAATGGCATAAAATCATTAAAAGTCTATTGGGAAAGACAATTCCTGTAGGCAATTAGTACTTTATTATTTTATCTATTTTGTCAGAATAGAATGCTTTGTCAGAGCAGAAAAAAAATGATCTTAAGTGTCATTTAGTTCACCATACACTAAAGATTGTATTGTTCTTCACCTCATAAGAATTTCTCAGGGACTGAAATATGCAAATTTGTTGCTTAAGTGAACATTCATGATTGACAAAAAATAGAGGTCTCTGGCTTTATCAGCTCAGAGACACTCACTAAGAATTTGTTTTTAATAATGGAACACATACTGAGTTACATTTAATAAGTGCACTGTATGCTACACATATGTTACAATGTGTTTGTTATTGGCAACCAAAGTACTATATGGCACACTTTTTCTTCAGGCTAAGATTAAAGTAATTGCACATTGAATTGGTTACAAAGCTACAAATTTACAAGGCTGGTTTTTTGCCAACTGGTACAAGTAATTTGACTTAATTTTGTTTATCTGTTCATTTATGTATTTGTTTGGTTACATTTGTTTGTTTATTGATTAGCATTTTGAGATAGAGTACCACTCTGTATCTCAGAATGTTCTGACTCAATGACCTCTGTGTAGCAGCTTCCTGAATGCTGGAATTACATATAAGCCTTCCCAAACTCTGTTTCCTTAGCTGAGTTTAGAATGGTACTATTGAATAGTAATATCTTGCTTTTGTGTTTTTACATGATAACCACTTATTAAAATCTCAAACAATTTATTTGTATTTGAACTCTTCTTTATAACTTTTAACCCAATTATTCTAGTTATTCTTCGTTAAAGAAGAACATCCATAATAAGCTTCTAATAGTGAAACTCAAATTATGTAAAAACATTTTAGCAAGATAAGTGAATTGATGAAAATAAAGAACACCACTTAACAAAGTACAATATTTTTAAAGATTCATATAGGAAATAACTACTATTCTGTAATAATTCACTTTGTAATGAATAGTAAAATACTGAGCCAACTGTTAGCATTTAAAAATAGCTGACTTTAAACCTGTACTTAGTTGCAAAGTACATGTAAAGATTTTAGAAGTTAGTTCAACATCATTTTTAAATCCCTTATATTTTGAATGATAAAACAAGTTTGTAAAATATGATAATTACTTTTCTCATACCTTAAGTAAGCTTTATTTACCATATTTGGGATTAGGAGACCTTTTGAGTATGAATTTGCTCAGATTTAGAAATATTTCTCTATGTATAATAATATGTATTGAAGATTGCACACAAATTTCTTTTTTATTTTACACATACTTCATGCATCTAGTCTAAATGCAATCTCATATTTTTATTCTTTACATATTTTACTATGTTGAAATGATGGTAATTTTTCACAAAGTAATGTATGAAATTTTTCCTTGTGTGAGTGTCAATTGGTCACCCACAGAACTTTGCAATTTGATAATCTAACTGTAATGTTTTTCTAGATAAATATACATAGTGAAGAAATTTAGATTATATATATATAGATATATAGATAAATATTGAGATACAATTAATAAGTGCATTGTATACTACACACGTTACAGTGTGTTTGTTACGGACATCCAGGAACAAACTGAAATAACAAAAATATAAACAAAGTAGTTTCTGAAGTTCTCTCAGTACAGAGACGCCTGCAATTGCACAGTCTCCCCTTCTGTCTGAGGTCTGCTGATATAAGACTTGCTGGTTGGCTCCATCATGGAAAAATTGGAGCAGACAGAAGCTAAATGTACAAAGTCGGATAAGTTTTCAACTAGGCAGGGGTTTAGCATGTATTATCACATCAGGACAGCAATAAAATAGTCTTAAGTGCATGAAAGAAATATTTGATCTCTTAAGCAAGTACATTATGAAACTCTGAGTCACAGAGGAGAGATAATAGCAAAATTAATACTACAGGAAATCTACCTGAGGAACCAGCTCTAACACTCCTGGGCATATACCTAGAAGATGCTCCAACACGTAATAAGGACACATGCTCCACTGGACATACTTATAAAAGCCAGATGTTGGAAACAACCCAGATGTCTCTCAACAGAAGAATAGATTCAGAAAATGTGGAACATTAACACAATGGAATACTACTGAGCTATTAAAAACAATGGCTTTGTGAAATTCACAGGCAAATGAATAGAACTTGAAAATATTATCTTGTTCATGAATTTCAAGAATGCTGTTCTGCTGAGCATTGATGCAGTAGATACTGCAGATAAAATTACCCAAGCCTGAGGTCAGTATTTCTATTTTGGTCAAGCTTCAAAAATGGCATATATAGCTATAGATCATGCTAGCCCTTTTTGTCCTGGGAATACTTTTATTCTTGCCCATTGTGTTAAAGCTTTTCTTTAACATCATCAACATGTTGGTAGGCAAAGTATATGGCTTGAACCTGAAAGTGGACCCCCAGACAGAGTTATTAAATTAACAGGCTATCAAGCCAGGGACCAGTAAGATTCTGCACAGAGCCTTACCAACCTAAGTCATAAATGCATTGCTTTTGATAATGCATATTCCATGACAGGTAAGGAAGGCATTCTTGTCAGAACCACCTTAGACAGGCTCAGTCTTCTTAATAAAATAAAAAAGGGGGAAATGCGGAGAGCCTTTGGGGCTGCTTGGCAAGAACCGGGCATGAGCCAAGGACAAGGAAACAGGATGTTTGGCAGGAATATGATATTGGCCAAGGACAAGGAAGTAGACTTCAAGCAGGAATCTGACATTAGGCTACAAAGAAGTAGTTTCAGGTAGGAATCTAAATCTTAGGCTAGAACAAAGTAGTAATCTCAGACAGGAATCTAAATATTAGGTTAGAACAAAGAACTAATATCAATCATGATTCTAAATTTTAGGCTAGAAAAAGAAAGTAGGCTTCAGACATGAAAGTGACCTTGAACTAGGACAGGGAAGTAGGCTCAGATACTTTGATCATCCTGATAATCCCTTAGAAACAGTGATCACTGGAGTATTCACTTAATTGGGTTTAATGACTTGCTTTATTCTTTGACTAATTTTGTTTATTGTCTTACTTGTTCCTTGACTATTTGCATCTATTGTATTGCTAGACCCTCAACCTAGAACTGACCTTAATACATGCATGTAATTAAAATGGTATAAAAGCATAAAGGAGGAGGGGGGATGAGATAGGGAGTTCTAGGGAGGGGAAATGAGGAAAGGGGATGACATTTGTATTGTAAATAAATAAAATATCCAATATAAAATTTAAAAAAAAAAGAAAAGAAAATATCATTCTGAGTGAAGTAACCTAATCACAAAAGAACACACATGGTATGCACTCACTCACTAATAAGTAGATATTAGCACAAAAGCTTGGAATACCCAAGATACAATTCACAGACCACATGAAGCTCAAGAAGAAGAAAGACCAAAGTGTGGATGTTTCAGTGCTTCTTAGAAGGGGGAACAAATACAGGAGGAAACATGGAGACAAACTGTGGAGCAGAGACTGAAGGAAAAGCTATCCAGACAGAGACAGCCCCATCTGGGGATCCGCTCCATACACAGTTGCCAAACCTGGAAGCTATTGTGAATGCAGAGAAGTGATTGTTAACAGGAGCCTGATATGGCTGACTCTTGAGAGGCTCTGCTAGAGCCTGACAAATACAGAGGCAGATGCTTTCAGCCAACCATAGGACTGAGAACCGAGTCCCCATGGAGGAGTTGGAGAAGGGATTGAAAGAACTGAGGGGGTTTGCTGCTCCACTGTGGGGAGTCAACTGTCCAGATCCCTGGAGCTCCTGGGGACTGGACCACCAACCAAAGTGTACACACATAGAGGGACCCATGGCTTCAGCCACATATGTAGCAGAGGATGCCGTTGTTGGACATCAGTGGGAGGAGTGTCCCTTGGTCCTGTGGGGTTTTAATGCCCCAGTGAAGGAGAATGCCAGGGAGAGAATCTGGAAGTATGTGAGTCTGGGGAAGCACCCTCATAGAGGCAGACGAGGGGAATGGGATAGGGGATTTCTGGAGTGGAGAACTGGAAAGGGCATAACATTGGAAATGTAAAGTAAAAAAAAGTCCAATAAAAGAAAATAAAAGAAAGACTTTTCCTTTGAGTCAATGTCCAAGGGAAGACTACACGAAGCACAGTGGGGATGATTAAAATACTGGGCTTTGACTACAACTCCAAGATAAAATCCTCACTCTTGGGGACCTAAGTACCTATGCTGCTCATGTCTCAAGGGGTTGATGGGAGGATTAAATGACGTAATATGTGCACATTTTTTAACATATTTAATATTTTAAAATGTTAAGTAGTACTTATTAGTTTTTTTTCTTGTGAATTTTAATAAGAAATCTCTTGGTGACAGAAAGGAGGTACAGTTTTACAGTTGTGATTCTTTCTCAAACTCACTGACCTAATAACATATCTGCTTATTTCTTTTCACTCAGTGTTCTTCAAGAAGAAGAGGAAGAAAACTGATTTGGAGAACTAAGCAAATCCTTACCTTCCCAACTGTCAGAAAGAAAAAACTTGAACTCTAAATTTGTTTTCTGAACTACATTCAGAACTATATCTCCCTGCCTCAACCCCCAAATTATACAAGTCTCTGATTCATACATGTAACCTCTTTTGGAAATTTCAAATTAAGAAAATAGTCATTTTCTTTTTAAACATCACAGCCAGATTTCTACAATATGTCATATTTAAATTGGGTTACATAACTGAAGAATGTCACTGTTGCATGAGAAAAATACTGTAGCAAATATAGTACTTAACCAAAATACACTTTCTAATAACTGCTCTAAGAACTTGGTGTTTTCAAAAAGTTTTGCAAAAGTCTACAAAAAAAGAATTACTCTGTTTTCATAAACAAAACAATTTTTCACATCACAGACCCAAACTAGTTTTCATTAATTAACACCGTGTTTATTTCTTGTGAAAAGTTTCATTGATAGTTAATTTTCTTTTAAAAATATTTTTATATTCTGGCAGAGTGATGTCTTGCTTGGCACACATTAATTCAATATAATTGTTGTATATATCATAATTGCATTTGTATGAAATATATTTTGATCAACCAGGTGATTAACATTGTCTTCTCCTTAAGCTTGCTTCAATTCTCTATGTTGTGAAGGACTGAGATTCCTTTCTAGTTTTTTATAAAGTCTTTAATATGCTTCTGTGAATTATATTACACTCTAAAGTCCTGTAGATCATCAAAATTAAATCTTCCTATGTATGTGTATTTTGGGTTCTTTAC
This sequence comes from Rhabdomys pumilio, assembly GCA_030674055.1. Classification (NCBI taxonomy): domain Eukaryota; kingdom Metazoa; phylum Chordata; class Mammalia; order Rodentia; family Muridae; genus Rhabdomys; species Rhabdomys pumilio. The sequence goes on from JANHMN010000001.1 coordinate 41,494,977, forward strand.
CCAGTTTCTCTATATAGACAGTATCCTACTTATATTTTTTTTACATTCATTACTTTATTTTGATATATTATTTTTGAAAATAAAGTAAAATTACGTTATTTTCTCTTGTTTTCTTCATCTAACCCTTACCATGAACCCTGCATTGCTGTTTCTCAAATATATGGTCTCTATCGGTTTAATTGTTGATTAGTTTAATTACATATGGTGCTACATATATATGCATGTGTAAATATATTTTAATTACTTATGTTTTACATGCATATATAAAAATAAACCACATATGTACATATATGGGCCTTCCCACTAGCACATTAATATGTCTGTCAGTGGTGACTTCTTGTTTAGGCCTTGTTGGTGAGACTTCACAGGTATAGCTACTCTGATATTCCTAGGAAACATAATATTTCAGCAAACTTCCCAGTGCTTTGGATATTACATTCTTTCCATCTCCTATTCCACAGGGATCCCTAAACCATGTGTGGAGTTGTATCACAGATGTATCAGTTGGGACTGGGATCCACTATTCTGAGTTTTGATTATTTCTGTTTCTGTGGTAGTTTCTAACTACTGCAAAAGAATTTTCCTTGAAGAGTGGCAAGCGTTACACTTATCCATGGGAAGAAAAATTATTTAGACTGTAGATAGAGACTATGTTGGTTTGCTAAAGTAGTAGCTGTAGGCTTTGAAGTATCTTTTTTTTTACATTTTCATGTATATTGTGCACCCTTCTAAATAAACAGGAAAGATTCACAAAAAATATGTTAGAAAACAATTGTCAATAACTTGAAAAGTTTTGTATTATATAGTATATTTCTAATAATATAGAATGAAATTGCAAACCCTGTTTTTTTGAATTTAAAAATTTACTACTGCTTACTTGTGAATTCGTTTTAGACTCTCCATAACCTCTTTTAAGTATTCAGTACAACAGAACTGAAATGAGAAGTTGATGTTAAATTCATATAAAAAGGGAAAGAATATGAAACAGCCAAGACAATTTCAAAAGTTAAATTAGTTTTTTGCATTATATACATTATGCCACCTGTTTAAGAGTATATTTGTAAACTAATGCACAAATCAATAAAATAAAGTGGAAGAACAAACTATAGTGTAAATTTGTGCAGGGATATGTGTGTGCGTGTGTGTGTGTGTGTGCACGCGCGAGTGCGTGTCTGTGTGGTTTTGAGATATTATGGAAGTTACCTGAGAGATAATGCCCTTTCATGTAAGGAATACTGGAAAACCTTGATATACACAATAGGAAAATAAACCACAAGACTACTTCCTACTATGGAATATTTTATTTTGAAATAAATGTCTTCTAGGGAAAAATAGAAGAAAAAATCTACTATATTATTTTAAGCAAATATTTCTGTCATCTGTATTAGCCATAACAATTTCTTTAAATGGTGAATTTGAATTTCAATAATTAAAACCTTTTGTCTCATCGAGGCACACATTGAGTAGCCTGGGATAGAGTATAGTCCATGTTTTTGTTTTCATTTTGTGTTGGAAAACTTTATGCCAAAGATCTTAAAATATACTTGAAAGATGACTCATTAAAATATGTAAAATACTTCAACAGACACTTGAAATCAAGGCAGATGGTCAAAGAACAGATGAATTTTTGTGGAATTACAAATGAAAATTGCCACTACACACTGTTATGCATCCAGCCCACCAAGAGTCATGTGTGTCGCAGCTGCAACTGTCTTACATTTTGATGGGGATGTAAAATGAACAGCCATTTGGCAACACAATTTGGCAGCTCTTTACAAGGCTAAGAAAACATTTGCTCTGTGATTCAGAGGACACTTACAATTGCATTTACTATAGTACCCCAGAAAAGTAAAAATATTATTCACATGATATCATTTATTAAGTTTTAGGGCATCTACACTCATATCAAAACAAAAACTGAAAGCTATCTGAATGTCAATCTATAAATGAATGGAAAAGCTGAGCATCACACATTTGCCCAAGGGAATTCCTGGTAAACCAATTACTTATACACAGAAAAATACAGCAGTCTCTTAACTATATCCTGAAAAAAAGCCAAACCAGGTGTCTCTCACTATTTCTTTAAAAGACCTTCAAAATATATTCTCTACTTAAGAAATAAAAAGGAGAGCCCAAAGGAGAATGGTTGAATCTCACTCAGAATAGGACATAAAACAGTCATCAGAGCAGGTTAGAAGGAAAAAATCGAGGTTAGAAAAGGAATGGAGAGGAGAAGGGGAGGCTTCAGGTTTGTGGAGAGCAAAACTCAAGTTTCAAGGTACCACTAAATTTAACGGAAATCAGTGCAAAGTGTGTGTGTGTGGGGGCGCAGAGGAAATCTCAAGAATGTGCCAGAGACCTTGGATAAGGGAGGCTCCAGTGAGTCTATAAGGGTAACTCTAGCTGAGACTCATGGCAGTGGAGGATGAGACTGAAGTGGCCCCTTTCCTGTAGGAGGACTCTCGCTGGAGGGTTAAAGACAACCACCCATTCCCAAGACTTTGACCCAAAATTTGTCCTTCCTACAAGAAGTGCAGAGACAATGATGGAGAAGAGACTAAGGGAATGGTGACCCAATGATTAACACAACTTGAGACCTATTTCATGGGAAAACACCAATTCCTAACACTATTAAAGATATTCTGTTATGCTTACAATCAGGAGCCTAGCATAAACGTCCTCTGAGAGACTCCATCCACCAGCTGACTGAAAAAGATGGAAAGACCCACAGCCAAACATTGGCTAGAACTTGGGGAGTCTTGTTGAAGAGTTAGGGAAAGGTTTGGGAGACACAGAGAGGATAGGGACTCCACAGGAAGACCAGTAGAGTTGACTAGCCTGGGCTTTTTAGGACTCTCAGAGATGAAGCCACCAACCAGGGAACATGCATGGGCTGGACCTAGGCATTCCTATACATGTGTGTCAGATGTGCAATATGGCCTTCATGAGGTTCCCCCAAAAACTGAAGTAGGTACTGACCGTGACTCTATGATCCTGTTCCTCTAACTGGGCTACCTTGCCTGGTATCAGTGAAAGAGGATGCACTGAGGACTGCAGTGACTTAATATAATAGTGTAGGTTAGTACACAGGGAATGCCTCCTCTTTATCACAGGGATATGAGGGGAGGTGCTATGTGAGTGAAGTACTGGGAGAATGGTGCAATGCTATCTGGATGCAAAGTGAATAAATGATGAATAAATTAAAAATAAATTAAAAAATAAATTAATTAAATGGAGCAAAGAATCAAATTGTACTTCAGCCAAAATCTAGCATTAGTTGTCACAGAGAATGACAGCATTCCATGATCAAGTCATGCAACTGGTGTACAAAGGATCCCCTTCAAAGAGATTTTTCCCTTTTAATGAAAATAGATTATTTTTCTCATATTATTATATTATATATCCTGATTATGGTTTCCTCTCCCTTTACTACTGCCAATTTCTCCCACCTCCTCTCCCTTCCACATCAACTCTGGTTTTGTCTCTCATTAGAAAACAGGCACATTTCTAAGAGATATAATAAAATAGAAATAATAAGATAAAATAAAAACAAACACATAGGATTTGGACAAAATAAACAGAAAGAAAAAGGCCCAAGAGAGAACACAAGAGATAGAGATATACTCAGGTGTATACTTAGGAATTCTATAAAAAACTAAACTGGAAGTCACAATATATATTCAAAGGGCCTGGTACAGATATGTGCAGGCCCTGTGTATGCTGCTTCAGTCAGTAAGTTTCTTCAATCATGTTGATTTAGAGGGCTTTGCTTTCCTGGTGTCACCTACACCTCTAGCTTTTATACTAGGTCTGTCTCCTTTTTCACAGGGTTCCCTGCCACCTCAGGGGAGAGATTTTTTTTTTTTTTTACTTGAAATGTCCAGCACTTTAGACCGTGGTTATCTTTGCGCTGGAAACATTATTTTTATTGGATATTTTATTTACATTTCAGATGCCATCCCCTTTCCCCATTTCCCCTCCCTAGAAAACCCCTATTCTGTGCTCAGGGGAGAGATTTAATGGAGACATTGTGGTAAGGGCTTGGTGTACCAAGATTTCTCATTCTCTGCAGAAAGTTTGGCTGTGGGTTTTTGTTCCCATCTACTACAGAAGGAATCTTCTCTGAAGTTTCCTAGGTAAGATGTTGATCTATGGGCACAGAAGACATTTTTCTTTCTTTCTTCCTTCCTTTCTCTCTCTCTCTCTCTCTCTCTCTCTTTCTCTCTCTTTCTTTTTTGTTCCTTCTTTCTTTTGTGGTTTAGAATAATGGTATTAGAGTTTACCTAGGTATTTGGGCTTATCTTGACTGGCCTATTTAGTCTCAGGTTCCTGGACAACCAAGCAATGTTGGGTATGGTTTCCATCTTGTAGAGTTATTCTTAATTCAAATCAGATATTGGTTGGTTACCCAAACAAACTTAGTGCTACTATTGCCCTAACATATTTTACAGTCAGGTCAGCATCTCAGCTTAAACAGTTTATGGTTGTGTTTCTCATAATTTTTCTCTTTTTGTAACATGCAGAGTATCTTCCTGTACCAAAGACAAAAGAAAATTTCTATTTGATCTGATTAACATTTGAGAGATTTATCTTTATTTGTTCATGTTTAAACATTTGAATTTATTTGAATTCTTGAATAGATTTAGTTTAATTCTGTACTATAGACAGTTGTTTTGTAGCACCTAAATGGCTGATACAAAAATGAATGTTAAAGGACTCGGGAATTACCTTGAGATAATATAACTTGTCTAAATTCTGATTGTGGTTATATAAGTGTGTACATTGGTTCTGGTAGATACTGACTGACTCTAACTCTCAAGTTGATGCAACCTATATTGATGTCACCAGTGTCATAATAAGGAATTGTACATGTCAGGTTGCCTTGTGGCCAGGTCCATGATATGTTTTGATTGTTATTAAGACCCAGCCCACTGAGCAGCATCATTTTCTAGACAGAGTCTCAACAATAGTATAAGAAAAGAAAAAGCATTCTATCGGCAAGCAAGTAAATAAGCAAGCAGGACACCATGTATTTGCTTATTTGGCACTTGACTGAGGATGTGATGTGATTAGTGTTATGTTTCCAGTTTTGCCTTCCTATAATGATATGCTACAATCTAACATTGTAAGTTAAATAAACCCTTTCATTCCTTACATTAATTTTCAGAATATTTCATTAATTTGAAAGAAATGAAATCAGAACATCAGTTTAACATCTCTACATTAAAATTCAAATATATGTTTAAAGCTAGCATCTGATTTGTCAATATTTTGTATGTCTGACTTTGTGTTTTACTCATGACTCAAATAATTATAGATATGTCCCTTAGTACCAAAACATAAATGAATAGCTGAAAGAATAAATAAATAAACATATAAACAAACAACAAAAACAAGGAAAATTTTCCTGGAAAATAAATCAATTCAATCACAAATTACAACTTTTTTTCAAAACTAGTTTTTCACTTTTTTTTGTTTTGTGTGTGTGTGCATGAGTGTGCGTGTGCGTGTGTGTGTGTGTGTGTGTGTGTGTGTGTGCTTGTCCTTGCACAGGTGCATGTGCATATATGTGCAAGTGCTCTTGTATTTACAGAGATGTGTGGAGGCCAGAGTTTGATGGTGGATCTTCTTCTGGTGACCTCTACCTTATTCTTTGAGATTGGATCTCTCATGAAGCCTGGAGCTCTCTAGGTTTAATTCACTGACAAGTATGGAGACCATGGAACCTAGGATCCCATGATTATGTGGTACCACAGACTGAGTCATCTCCCTAAAAGTCAACTTCGTCAGGAAATTGTACCTTCATGACATTTCTCTACTGGAAGTTGAGCTGGTTGGGCAAGAACACACTGTCTCCTTTTGAGTAGAATTCATTTTAAGTATATATTCATGTTTATATATTTTATATGTGTATACATGTGACTTACAGAGACTTACTCTAAGTCTGGAAAAGAAATTCTTATGCCATTTTAGTAACATGTCCAAGAAACTTCCTGATATTGTAACAGGGAACAAATAAATAATATTCACTTATACAAAAATAAATTAATATCTATGGTATACTCTTAAACTTTAAAAATAAATAAATAAATAATAAACAATTTTCAAAGCATTTCAGTGGCATGGAGAGAATGTACTTCAATATGCCAAATCTAACATTATACTGAGCATAATTTCAGTGGTATAGAATTGGGCAGAGGGGGCTTTTATTTATATAAGAAAGTTGGTATGAATTCTTTCAGAGATCTTATAGATAAGAACTCTTCTATTATTTTAGAAAGGTCATTGTAATATTTGAAAGCCTCACAAAGAATAAAATAAATTGAGTATGAAGAATTTGTTAAACAGTGTGATATTTCATATTCTGACTTAAGTCCAACTAAGATTATATGTCTTTGGTATTTCACAAGTATACTTTAAAATTGTACAGAATAGCACAATTTGCTTTTCTACATAATTTAACTTAAAAACACAGGTGGGGGTTAGACAACTGTTTTACATAGTTAATACAAATCTTGTAAAAAAAATAAACTTTAGACTTGGTATACAAATTATTATCTCTCTTGCAACCCAAAATGTGTCATGTATACTCTAACAAGTCACAGAACTCTAATATTTGAATTATAATTTGCTCTTCTCTTTTTAATGCTGCATGGCCTTTTATTTGCTTCAGAAATTTTTGAAAAATAAGGAAGAAGAAGAAAACTCTTAAATAGTTACAATAGATGAATTGACTCTATGAAAGAGGCATTCTCTTTTTATATCAGTGAAATGTGCCTCAGCAATTCACCATAGTGCCAACTAGCTTAAGCTAGTTCTAAGTGTTTTGACATTTTGCTGTGTTCTGTTTTGTTTTTCTTGAAGTGCTAATATTATGTATTAAGAAAAAGTAGTAAAAAAATGTGGCCCTTGGATAGTTCCCCTTCATACTGAAATCACAGAGATGTTATTGAGGAAGATGTGGGGATACACGGTTGTGGGTTGTGAGTGTTTGATAAATGTGTGAGACTCCCTAAAGTCAGTGTGGGAATTGGAGCACTGCCTCATGGCTGCCTATCTTCCACAGTTCTTCCTGCATACTAAAATGACTACTAACAAGACTATAGGAGGACCTAAGACATATATAAAAGTTAAATGTATGTGTCACCAACAAAATTTCTACAACATAATAAAACAAATAAATTGGCTACAGGCAGTATATGTAAATTTTGATTGTTGCTAACTTTCTGTTATGCCTCTGATTCTATCAAGGTTTTATTTTAGCAAATTAAATTAAAGTATAATTTCAGGTGCTAAGGTGCTACATTTATATATAGACAAACTAAATGTATTTAGTTAGGAAACACTAACATAATTTTTGTAAAACTTTTCAGAAATCAAAACTAATAAACAAAATACAAAAAGCCAAACGTTACTGAACATAACCAAAAGTGCACAAAATTGGAGTCTATTTTCAGCAATGTAGCAGGATACAAAATTAACACAAAAAAGTTGGTAGTCTGTAAAATGGACAAACATACTGAAAAAAAAGTCATGAAAATCACTTATTTCAATAGCCTCCAAAATAATATCTTGACATACTTCTAATGAAGAAACTGAAAGATGTGAACAATATGAGCATTTTCATACTCTGGGGGTAAGAAGGCATGCTTTTGTTTTCCATTTTAGCTATTATTGTAAAACCCATGGTTGTAATCTCTTCTATACTGTGTCTGTTGTTCTGTTAAGGTCAACATTTACTTAAAGCTGATAGTAATGTAATTCCAATCACAAATGGAGGAAAGATTCACTTCTTTATGTAGAAAGCTACATATTTTCTAAGATGATTTGTTAACTGAACTGTCCACTGGTCAGGAAGGTACCCTCCTATCTTAAGCAAGAGTGGTGGAGCACATACAAAAGGACCTCTATGGCATGTGCTTTTTCTGAAGAGTCTGTTTCCCACTTACTACAGCCTCACTAAAACCATGAATATATTTCAGTATCTTTATGTTGCTGGATAGTATTTTTGCAGTATAGATGCACCATTTTATTGATTATTTTTCAGCAGGATCAATGGAAGTTGATCAATATGCCAATTCTTATATATTGCCTTGCATTATTTTGGGGAAATAGATGCACTCACTATTTCCCAACAACTTGTGAGTGACAGTGTAAATTCTTCAGACATGTTGCTCAGCTTTAAAAAAATTATTTTAATTTTCCCAAATCATTTCTTTAATTTCATTAAATTTTGCATCAATGTAAATCCACTGGAGATGAAAAAAGCTTTTCAATGTTTTTATTGCTGTTTATGTTTGGTTCATTTTGAAAACTACATGACATCTTAATACCTATAAGTCTTCCAATACTATTTGAGGCATCTTTATTTTTCTCTTTAGTGTTGTAGCACTTAATAATTATTTTTAATATTTCTCCTTTATATTTATTTATTTATTTAATGTTTATATGTGAGAGAATACAAGGAGAAAGACATGCTTGTGGAAGTTAGAGGATAACTTGTGGGATTCAGCTATTTCATCAAACCATGTGGATCTCAGAGATCAAACATAAGCATCTGTGGCAAGGAACTCTACCCACAGAGACATCTTGCTTGCCTCTAAATGTCAAAATTTTCAGTATATGAATATTATACATGTATAATGATTTTCTGTTAATATCTTATGTTTTTGGTACATAGTGTATAGTGTTAAACTTTATCTTCTGCCTTCTGTTGCTTACTCCTGGGACATAAAACTACATTTAGTTTTAATGTATTTAACTGTTTTTTCTATGATCCAATTAATATTTTAATGGAATTTTTTTAGTTTATTTTTCTGTTTTCCCCTAGATTATTTTGTCCTTAATAAGTTTTATCTATCTATCTATCTATCTATTTATCTATCTTTTCTTTTTTACTTTTCTAACTCATTATTTTTACTTATATTACATTTTCTAACTCATTAATAAAATTTTGTATGTGTTTTGTTATATTACTATATAAATAATAATGTTGAGGTGGTATGTATATGTTCTATTATTGTTGATAATTTATTTATTTAGTTACATTGAATCTATAGCTTCCTCTCTCTCCTCTTTTCACAGTCCTCTCTCCCACGTTTCCCCATCTACTCCTCTGTTTCTCTTCAGAAAAGTGAAGAAATCCCATGTACATCAAACAGCCTTATTATATCAAGCCACAATAAGACTAGAAACATCTTCTTCTATTGAGGTTAGACAAGGAGGCCAAGAAGAAAGGAAGAGTCCCAAATGCAAGCAACAGAGCCAGAGATAGGTCTTGCTCCTGCTCTTAGGGATTTCATTTGATACCCCCAAGCTATACAAATGTAACATTTATGTGGAAGGCCTAGGTCAGTCCCATGCAAGTTCCTTGGTTGAGGATTTAATCTCTGTGAGCTCCTATGTGCCAAGACTAGTTGATTATGTAGGTTTTCCTATGGTTTTCTTCACTTCTTGTACTGTAAAAGCAATATATCAGGATTTTTTCCAGGTTTTCCTCCTTCCCAGTTTAATGAAAATTTTATATATAAACTGAATGCTAAACTTTTTGTTATTTTGTTCCATAGGTATTTATATCATAGCCAGTTTTCCCTTCCATCTGTATATATAACAATTATGTACTCATTTCTTAAATGCTAACCAATTTCTAAGTCTTCCTATATCACAATTGAGTATGAAATATCCACCCTATGTATGTTTGTAATTGATTTGCCCATGTTTTATTAAATAGGTTTTGATCTGGGTTCACATGGGTTATTGACCTGAAGCTTTTCTTTCATGATGCATCTATCAGATTTTGTTCTAAAGATAATGCCTCATAATCCTGTTTGGAAATGTTTCCTGCTTCTTGTACTTCTTAGTTTATATTTCAGATTTTAATTCCTAATTTCATTTTATAGACTGATAGGTGCTGACCTTCTTTCCAAATGTGATTTTCTAATAGATGGTTGTCTGCTTTCTATGAAAACTGTCAGTTTGAGTGAATTTTCTAAGGACAGTTGTGTTCCTATAAAACTCATGGGGCTACAATCTCTGCTGCCCCTACAGATAGCTTCTCGATTGCCTATCCTTTATCAAGATAGATCAGAAGGTTTCAGTCTTGATGTCTCTCTCCATGACTTGTAGTGACAAATATAATATTTAGACTGATTGAATTTCATAGATATTTGTAAGTGCCAACTGTTATTTTCTATAATCTCCTATTTTTCAAAAAGAAGAAAAGAAAGTGAGTGAAAAATAATTCACACGCTAAAAACTGGCTTTACTACACTTTTGCATTACTAATACATGTGTAACCAGTATAAAAATCTTTTAAAAATCCAAATCTTATTAATTATAGTCAGATTCTAAGATTCTTAATTATATGGTAAAAAAATACTCACCCTTTTCAAAGGATAAACACAAATGTCTCTTCTGAAAACTTTCCTTCATTTTGCCAAAGTTATTTTTACTCTGTGCCTTGTTCGATTTAATGTGAGGAGCAATTTTTATAAGAAAATTGATTTTCTACAGAACTGAGCAGCAAAAAAGAAATACAGAAAATATTTAGAAATATGTTTAAACTGCCATAAATCTTCACTTTAAGATAGACAGAAATCTCCAACAATTTCAAGTTATGTCTAAAACATCTAACAATCATTATTGACATATAGTTTGGGGATTGAAAAATCAATCATTGTGACTAAATGCAGAAATAAGCTTGGCAAAGCACAAAACCCATTACTGTACTTTTTAATAATTCAGGTATTCATTTCCATACACTCCTGCTTTTTCTGTGAGTCTAATTCCTCAAAGAATTGACTACAGTACCTTATATTTCATCAAAATATCAAGGAAGCCTACTAAAACCAGAGATAAATGGCAAGACTTGTTCAACAAAGACAATTTACTTTTATAAGCTGTGTTTGGGATTTATTGTTCAGTAAGTCAAGTCCATTTTCTGTACATTTACTGTACTTTTGTGCTGACAAATTTGGTGCTGCGTTTCTTGTCATCTGAGTACAACAAAGTAAATATAATAGTCACTTTCTCATCTTGAGTTCAGTGGCCAGAAGACCATAACCTTTCACAGTCACTTGAATACACAAACAGTGTTTACAATAATAAATATTCATTTAGTAACAGAATATATCCAACAGAATAATAAAAATGTACAATTTGTCTTTAGAAGCCATGATACAATGTTTAGAGTTTTACGATTTAAACTAAAATTGAGAAAGACTGGTTTTTTGCATTAACTACATGAACACAAACATTAATCTATAACATTTGACCTGCTTTTATTAACAACCAAATGAAAACGTGAATTTTTTATCCTCAGTATTGTATAGCTTTGATGACAGTCTTCTAAAGGAATATTTAAGCTATCATGCATTTATGTATATGTGTGCATGTCTGTATATTTCTATATGTCCATATATGAAAGTCCAAATTGATTAAAGATATGTGTGTGTGCATGTGTGTATGCATACAAATATGCAAATTTTTGTGTAGGCAAGGCAATATTTAGTATTTTCTTCAACAATTTTTCATTTACTATATGACTTCTTCAACTCAACTCACTAATACAACTGCCACAGCTGGCCAGCTTCTCCTCGAGATCTTTTGTAGGTAGTTGGCTGGGAAGCTGAAGGTTCCTCCAGGGGGAAGTTAGGCACAGCGGCTGTGGCTACAGTGGCTCATTAAAGGCTTCTCCATGGTTGTCCATGAATTTTTACAGGCTTTAATGTCATGGCGGATGGTGGTTGGATCTGGATGTGCTCCCCTCAAAACTCAGGGTAGACCTGAGTTAAATAGGGGGGGGGGGTGGCGCTGTGGAAGAATGCTTAATTGGCTCCATCCTCTGGCCTTCAGGTACCTCATTAGTATGTAAATCTCTCTAGGGCCTGAGGCCTGTTCCTCCTTAACTGATGGCCATAGACCTTTCTGTGGGAGGGATTGTGGCTAAATGAAAAGAACCAGGGCCCAGGAGCAGAGCCGAACTCCAGCCATCCAATAAGGGTCCGGGGTTCCAAGTTCATGCCCAACCAAGCACCCAGCTGCTTCTCACAGTCCACCACCCCACAATCTTTTGCCTCTACCACCTAAGCCTAGTACTTGTGCTTATAGTTAGATCACCATGCCCATCAATAATTTATGTAAGTGCTAAGAAATCAAACTCATGTACACACAAATGTTCACCAAACCCATGTAGCCAACTTCCCAACAACAGGATATCTTTCAACCACAGAATATGTTTTAATTATTGTGGTTAAAGAAACAAACATGTTAAATTTTCAAGGGAAACACTGCAAAAATGTAAAGAATGTTAGATCAATAACCTGGAGTTTACCCAGGAAAGTAGCTTGTATACAATAATAAAACAGGGACAGAACAGTGAAGTCCAGACTTTATCAATTTGTGTTTTGTGTTTGTTTGTTTGTTTGCTTAGTTGGTTGGTTGGTTGGTTGTTTTAGCTTTTTGTTTTGGGAGTTCTGTGTTTGTTTGTTTGTTTGTTTGTTTGTTTCTGGGTTTGGGGGAGATAGACTTTTCATACAATACATTTTAACCACAGTTTGCTCTCTCTTTCTCCATTCCTCCCAGAGCCCTTCTGTCCATCTCTCTTCTCCCAGGATCCAGTTGCCCCTCTCCCTTCAGAAAAGAGAAGGCCTTAAAGAGATGATAACCAAATACCCCAAAACAAAATACAATAAATAAAACAAAAAGTCTCATATCAAGGCTGGACAGAGCAAGTCAACAAAAAGAGTCTCAGAATCAGGCAAAAGAGTAAGAGAACACACCCACTCCTACTGTTTGAAGTCCCACAAAAACGTCAAGCTATTAGCCACAACATATATGCAGGGGACTTGGTGCAGACCCTCATAGACCCCGTGCTTGCCACTTAAGTCTGTAAGCTTATATGCACCCTGTTTAGTTGATTCAGTGGGCCATGCTCTCTTGGTGTCCTCTCTGATTCCTACATTCTTTTCTCCCCTTCTCAAACAGGGTTCCCCAGTTATGAGTGGGGGAGCAACTTGATGGAAATCTCCAATTTAGAGACTCTCTCCCACATAATTGTCTGTGGGTCTCTACATCTGCTCTCATCTGCTGCTGGAGGAAGCCTGTCTGATGACTACTGGACAAGACATTGATCCATAAGTATATCATTAAGAACCATTTCATTGATTTTCTTTTGTTTGTTGCCGAGACCAGTTTGCTTCTAACCTAGGTCTCTAGGCAATGCAGTCTCCAGGCTTTGTCCATTCAAGCAGTGTTGAGTATGGGCTCCCTCTTGTGGGATAGAAGCTAAATCACACATTGGTTGGTCTCATTCTCAAAATCTGCCACCTAGCATATCTGGCAGGACAGATTGTAGATCAAAGGCTTTGTGTCTGGGTTGTTGTCTAGGTTTCTCTTCTGGCAACCTGCATTCTCATGCTAAAGCAACCAGAAGAAATGGTAGTGGAAAAAAGAAGGACAAGCTGATCAATGGAATTGTATTGAAGACTCAGACATAAGTCCACACACCTATGGATGCCTCACTTTGACAAAGCTAGAAACATACCCTATCTTTTACTATCTTCATATCCATTAGATGAATAATATTTAAAATATATAAAGAATTCAAGAGTCTAGATATCAAAAAGCCAATAATAAAAATAATTTCAAAAATTTGTGCTGATCAAATTGGATGTCCATATGAAGAAAAATGCAAATAGACCCATGTTTGTCAACCTGAATAAAACTTGAATCTAAGTTGATCATAGACTTCAGCATAAAACCAGTTACATCGAAGCTGATAGAAGAATAAATGGAAAATAGTCTTGAATGTATTGGCTTAGGAGATGAGATTCTGAACAGAACAGCTATGGCACAAGCACTAAGATCAACAATTAATAAATGGGATACTATGTAACTTAAAAAACTGTAAGGCAAAGATCACCATTATTCTGACAAAGTGGCAGTCTATACAATGGTAGATTTTCACTCATTCTACATCCAATAGATGACTAATAATCAAAATACGTAAAGAATTCAGGAGTCTAGATATCAAAAAATAAAGTAATCCATTTTTTTAAAAAAAAAGGTACAGATTTAAACAGAGAATTCTCAATAGAGGAATTTACTGAGAAACTGTTAAAGAAATGTTCAGCCTTCTTGCCCATGAGGAAAATACAGACAAAACTACTTTCAGATTCTATCTTATATTTGCCAGAAGACTAAGATCAATAACTCAGTAACAGCTGTGGAGGTGAAATGAGATTAAGGGAGAGAGTGCAGGGAGAGATGGCTGGAACTGGGGGCACTTGAGTGTGGCATGAAAACCTACTTCAGAGGAAACTTCCTGGAACATCCAAGTGTGATCCTAGTCAGAATTCCTAGAAACAAAGGATACAGAGCCTTAACTGGACATATCCTCTAGCAAAGTTTGGCTTCAGTGAAAGAACTATGTTGCATTCAGCTGAATTGTTTAGTGGAGGTCATCCTATAGAAATCCCTAAACAAACCGGGATGATGATAAGACAGACATTTCCCTTTGCAAACTGACAGCCATTGGCCTTGTTGCTTAAGAAAACATCTGTACAGCTCACTGAAGGGAAAGAAGTCAAACAGGCCTGCGTGGAGTCTTCATCCCTACATTCTACCTCAAGTTTCTTGATTAAGAATCTAGTAATTTTACAATGACATCTCATCTTTAATTGGAAAATTATAAAACCACACCCATCTTGCATTTTCTAAACTGGGTACATGCATATTGAATAAAAAAGTTCACTGAATGTTGTGAATTCACTTAAGGAACTCATACTCTCACATTCAATTGAGTGACCCAATAGTTCACCATTGAGAAATAACCTACAGACACCTTTAAATTTTTATTCTTCATGACTTTTATACTCAAAACAGTCTAAGCATGTCCCTAAAGCTCTGCACTCTAGAGTAAAGATGTTTTTAAAAGTATGTGGCCAGAATATCACACAGACCTGATTCTCTAAGGTCACTCTCACTGCATGTGTGTTTCTGCATAAGAAACCAAGGAGAGAATTGTTTAGGTTATTTATTATTTCCTCAGATATTGTTTAAGCTAACTATGGCTCTTACAAATTGTTAGGCTGGCTTTCCAAACTCAGAATTCAATTTATAAATAACAAAATGTTGATACTTATTTGTCTCTGAGATTACAGCTTATTTTAAAATCATATAGTTAGTCATCTGCAGTGGACTTGACTATTTTTGAACAAATCATGTGTATTTATGCAAACACCATTGCCTTTCCTGGTGGCATTAATTTCCTGTTTCTCATCCACCATCACACTTTCTCATTTCTTTTAGTTTTCTGCATTTTCCACACTGTACACTTTGATTGGTTTCATCAGTTATGATTAACACAGACAATGGATGCTGTTATATTCCTTCTAAGATGTTTTCTTTTAATACAGGTTAGCATGTAATGCTGCAAGCTCATTTTTTCCTGAGAAGATTTTTGATGCTAGTCTCTGACTGATTTCAGTTTTGAACACATTAGTTGTCGGGCTGTGGAAGGGTATTCTGGTTCGTGGGTTGTGTGTGTTCAGTCATGCACCCAGAACCCAGGTTCCTGACATGAGGTCTGATCTCCATTCAACCTGCACCCTTTAGTCACATAGGGCACAGGTGGAGGGTGTGATTAACAGGCCTCAGGCCCTAGAGAGATTTACATACTAATGAGGTACCTGAAGGCCAGAGGGTGGAGTCAATTAAGCATTCCTCCCCAACCCCTCCCCACTTTCCCTCTTTATTTAACTCGGTTTGGGGGTGGGGGGCATCCAGATCCATCATCATGCCAATAAACCCGTTTTGGAAACCCATGGACTTTCTCTTGTTTGGGGCTGCGCCATGAGGAACTGTGGAGAGGCCTTTAGTGGGCCACAGCAGCCGGGCCTAACTTCCAGCTGGAGGAACCCAAAGCATTCCCAGCCAATTACCCACAGCCTGGCGTGAGGAACCCTGTGTTTCCCAGCCACTTTTACCTACAATTAGTGATAAACTAACAATCACTAATGATACATCGGTATCACGTCAAGCACACAAAAATGAAAACACTTCCTTGAGAGTAATTTAACCAAGAGTCAGCCCAGACTTGATTTCTACACTTTTGCTCTGTATTTCCCATCATTCTCTATTTGTCTGTTGTCTGGGTCCTTATCTGTCCCTGTATGAATGCTTTCTTGTGAGTCTACCTATCCCAATAATTGTGTCTGTGACTATCTGCATATATCCTTAAGGTTCTCTCTCTCTCTCTCTCTCTCTCTCTCTCTCTCTCTCTCTCTCTCTCTCTCTCTCTGAATAGTACAGAAACATCACATTGAAGGGATATTTTACAGAAAGCCTAGAACTTTTCTACAAGGGATTGGGACTTACTGACTCCAATTGCCCTGAACTAACCTATCATTGGCATGAGATGTGTCAGCCTATGTCAATTTTACATCCAAAATTTATGGTGATATTTGTTCTATATTGTTGCTTTCAACATATTTGCTGTCTCCAACAGTAATAACTATAACATACATTTATACATGAGTGGGTAAGGGGTATGTAAGATGTAATATCTCTTGTTATAAAAGTTGATTGCACAAAAAATCTACAGCAAGAATTATAATCTGTTCCATACTTCTCTTAAAGACAGGATACACAAACAGTCAGATTACAGTGTAGACTAAATACTATATAACCTCATAATATTGTTCATTTTGCCTGTGAGGTTCAGTAAAAGCTCCAGTCTTCCTGAATATGAGATATTTTCTTATTCTATATCACCACACACAACTATTTTCTCAAATTCATGGTTATTATAATTTTGTAATTTTATATTCAGTCTGATATTTCAAACAGAAGTGTGAGTCATTAAATACTGTTTGCACAACATGGCTGAATTTCAACTCTACCTTCTAGTTCAAAATAACATATGAACACATGTGTGTGTTCCTGTGTATCCATGTGTATATTCTCTGTGTTCCCTAACAGTGTGTGCTTGTAGAAGTCAGAAGCTGCTATTAGGAATGTCTTTTGAGGATTATCCAGACATTTCTCTGTTGAGACACTAACTGAGAGCTCATTCTCTTGACTAGACTGGCTGGCCAGCAAACCCCAGAGATCTATCTTATTTTCCAGCAGTATTATCCAAGAACTTGGGGTACTTAGATTTCTGCATAAGTTCTAGGAATTCAAAACCAGATCCTCATACTTTAGAAGAAAGCTTTTCACTAACTGAATTGTTTCCCATACCTTTCCTTATGTATGCTTCTAGAAATTACTCTTCATTTCAATATCTTCTTGGCTCATATGATCCACACACTTTATTGGAAGATTGTTCTCACATTCACAAAGAAAGAGGAAGCCAATAGCAGGAGAGTGTTTAGCATGTGCTTTCCTTATCCCAAAAGTAAATGCTCATATTTCTTTCCAACACAAAACAACATGATCATAGGTAATTTTCTTCCACATATTTTCCGTCATCTTAACTACTAGGAAAGTCATCCAATCTATTCTAAGGAAAGTATAAATAAAAGAGAAGGGATATTACAGTTACCCCACAATAAATTATTTCCTTCCATAAAGAAGAAATATCAGAAAATAAAAAGCTGCAATAACTATAATGGAAGGGTCAGGAATGCATGAAGCGTTTTCACTTTAACATGAATGCTTAAAAGTACAGTTGTCAGATGTTATTCAACCCTTGAACTAATGAAAATTTTCTAAGGGCCCAAAATCAGAAATTTTAACAGAATTCTTTACCTGAAAAATAATTTTTAAAACAGCATGCTATATTTCATAAAAATTTTGAAGCATAAATTGAAAGTTGCTTGTTGAGAACTGCTCTACCCCACGTTTGGGGGCCAAAATGTTGAGACCGCACTATCAATGTTGGAACCCGCACTGCCAAAAGCCTTGGGGGCTAAGTTGTTAGAGCCCATACTACCCCAAGATGCTCCGGTCTGCGGGTCAGGGTTCAGCAAGAGAAGAGAGTGAGGATGGACATGAAGAATGGAGACCAGTCAGAGTATGATTCAATCTTGTATATTCTTCAGTCTCTCTTCTTCTCTCCAAGTCCCTGGTTCCTAGTACCAAGTCTCAGGTCCTGAGCTTTGGCACCAAGTCTCAAGTCCTAATCCTAGTTCTAAGTTGCTAGTCTCTTTCTCACTTCCAAGTTACCTGCCTCAAGTCTCATGTCTCAAGTACTCTTCCAAGTACAAGTGTCTTTTCCAAGTGTCTAATTCCTAGTTGCCTGTCTCAAGTGCCTACTCCAAGTGTCAAGTGTCTAATAAATTCTTCTGTCTGTCCATTGCCTTTTATATGTCTCACTTCTAAGCCATGCCTTTAAGTCATGCCTTTAAGTCTCGACTCTAAATCACATCTTTAAGTCTCACACACCCAAGGGAAAATCCTTGGTATTTAAAACAAGATGTTATCAGAGTATGCTCAGCTGTTGTAGGCTATTGTAAACAAGTCTCTTGTCAGGGTATATGGTTCAAGATGGCTGCAAGGATGATAGCTGCCTTCTGTTGGCTCCCCACAGTTGCTTTCAACATAATTACTCAGTAATGGACTATTTTCTTTCATCCACAAGTACAAAGCATTCATATAGACTTTATGAATTAGTCATAAGGTCAAGAATGAAGTAAACTTCATTAACCAGTATTTATTTTATGAGTATAAAAACAATTGGGTTATGTGTCATAAAGACAAGGTAAAGATGATAAGAAGAGCAGATCATTTTATGAAGGTCTTATGAATTTATCAGAAGACAAACCACCCAGAGAAAAGACTGCTGTATTTTGAATGTCTTTCTACATACTATATCATAATTTGAAAGTTCTGTATATTAGGGAAAGTATATAACAAATGGATATTATAGCATAATTTATAGGTATATTTCATGGAATTCATATTGAGCATATTGTGTTCCCTGTGAAGGTTATATTGTAGCCACTACACAAAACTGTATCATTACAAGACACAGCATTTTTGCTGTTAGTCGGCCATGAAGACTGTTCTTCTGTGGAAGAGATTGAGGCTATTATTAGAGAAGCTTGCCCCAGCATCTGCTCTTTCTTTTCTGTTTATTCTTCTACTTTCTTCTATGTCAGAATATGAGTTTCTCCAAAGGACATAGCAACAAAGTTTCATATTGGAAGCACATGAAACCTCTCTGGATATCAAAAACTTGATCTTAGATTTCTGCTTTCAGTGAGCTGTTATAAACATATTGATATTGATTATGAGTTATTCAGGTGATGACATTTTTTTCTAATGATATTTTTTTTATAACACAAATGAATTTAAGACATGGAAACACACAATAAGATTATCAAAATATAGCATTGGAGAAACAACTTTAAAAATATTCCTTTAAGCAAGAATTCAGATAATCAGTCAGAAGGGGTTCTGGGTGACCCCTCTCTGCTTGTTCTAGGGGCTGAAGTCTCCTCTTTTAGGTTGGGTGGAGATGAATTTTGGGAATACCCTGGATACAGTAACAACCTCATCTTGAGTCTCATGGTTCTCCATAGCTAACTCATGATAATATATCTGAATAGGTTTTGCTACCAAATTATCTATCTGTTGTTTCACAAAGTTAGTCAGATTATATAAGACCCACCAAAAGAAATAAGTAAAAATAGCCCAATTAATGGTCCCAAGATGGAAGGAAGTAGGGTTGACAACCACTGCAGGGACTATAAATAAAAATTAAAAATATCGTTCTGGGTTCCCTGAGGGACAAGCCTGAGTACATAGGGGTTGATGTCAAAAGTATACCCTGTCCAGGAAAAAGACATCAGGATTGGTATTGCTTTCATGCCTCACTGGACAATGACAGGAGGACCAGGCCATTACAAGGTCCCTTTTAATTACTGGAGGTCAGGCCTCTGTCCCTGCCTTAGCAGGATTAAAATTGCCAAGGCCCTTCTATACTTGAAGAAGGGAGGAGATGTCAGGGGCAGCCCTGTTTATACATTGAAGGCCTAAAATCAGCCATAGGCCTAAAATCAGCAATAGGCCTGACATACATGCCTGCTAACACAAAGTCTTGGGTCTCTGTGGAAAAACACTGAAACAAATGGCTATAAGCTATTGTAAACAGGCAGCTTTGGTGGAAATTTACCAGCCTGAGTAGTAATAGACCTTGGGTAGCCTTGGTAAATAGTACCAACTTAGATAAGGACAAGTGAATCATAGGCAGGGTCATAGTAATCTGTCCCTTGAGCCTTCACCCAGCGGATATTCTGTTCTGGAAGATATCTGTACTCTCCCTAAACACCTACACTCCTGTGTCATCCCCTTCCCCTCATCCTGCCTTTTTGTGTTTATAACTCCTGTGTGAAAAAGTAAAAATTATGATTTGATGAAAAAAATACTACGCTCAGAATTTTATTATTGTAGCAGTATTGACAGCTTATTTCAGACACCCTGATCTCTATAAGTTTCTATTTTCTTCCACAGCTATTTAGTTAAGTCTTACATGAAAAACACTTTTTAATTTATGGAGGGGAGCATCACTTTGTAATTATGTATCACTTCACAAGACTTACACATAATATGTATAGATATGAAAACAAAAACAAAAAACTCAAATGAGCGAGGTACTACCATCAGGTAAAATTCTATTAAAAATATATTTATAGACTAAGGAGAAATAAACAAATTTTGATGGATTAGTAGACCCTGGTTAAAAAGATTTGTTGTAACCATGTAACATTTGAGAATAAAAGTAGATACTTACAAATTCCAGACTAAGAAACTAATTTGTTTTGATAATGTTTAAATTGTCTATAATTCATGAATAAAATGTTAGAGGGGAAAACTACTAAGAAATGATAAGAGGGTTATTATGATCAAAGAAAAATGTCAAGTTTTGAGATTTAAAAATAGAGGAAGGGGTCCAGTTGCACAAACAGTAAGCCTAGGAATCAGTAGGCTGAAACAAAAGGGTCAGGATCATAAGTTTGAGGACAGCTTTGGCTATGCCTTAAGAAAACACAAACAAACCAGACAGAAAAAATAATAACCAAAAGTAAGCAAGCAAACAAACAGAATTCTCTGTGAGATAGGAAAGTTGAGCAATATCATGTGATTGTTGACATGTGAAGTCAGTTTTATTTAATCACCCAGCATAGCAATATTTATTAAATTTTGCAAATAACAACAGTACTATTAAGGAAAAGTAACTATACTATAAACTAATATGGATAATTTGCTTAATCATAATATAAATAGAAAATAGCCTACTTTGAAATTGCATTTAAAGTATGTAGGCATTTGAACATCATTTCTTAATTTAACTACCTTAATATGCTGAAAACAATTATATATTGCCATACACAATGTGACCCCTATTATATAAAAATGTCAGAATAACCCATATTGTTATCAATTTTTGTAAGTAGAAAACAAATTGGATGTTGGCATTTTTTTCACACCATTATAAAATCTAAAAATGCTTAATATGGATTCTAGTAAACTTAAAATTGTCAATACAATATAAATGTAAAGTGCTAAACCAGCTAAGCCATTACACAAATTCATAATATAAAAATGTGATTATATTAAAAATAAAAGTGTCAGATAGCATGGAAGAAATGACAAAAGATATTTTTGTAGATCCTAAGTAAATACCTTTTGAAGGTGGTCACTTGGTGACAACAAACATCATTGAATTAAAATATTGAGGAAAATGCAACAGGAACAGTTAGAATAACAATTAATGATGATCTGGAAAATTATGCCAATGCCTGGATATTTTCTTTCAAATAAAATGGAAATTTGGATTGGAAAAATATCGTAGTCTAAGTTTGTGTTTCAGATGCAGAATTTAATGGATGAAACAATGAAAATATGTCTTCTATCTCAGAATTATGCAATGGCAAACATCAAAGATAATAGATAAGATTGGGAAACAGTGGCTGTGCTGCTGGGAAAAAGTTAGTAAAATTTTGTGTTTATTGAATATGTATATTTACTAAAATCTGTTAGGGACAATAAGCAGGCCTTGAGAACCACACATGACTTCCTAAGTTGAATAAACAAGTAACATTTCTGTTAGTTATAGTAGTTGGGAACAGCAAAAGAAAGGCAGTGGGAAATAAAGAACGCTGACCAGTAATTGTTTTGCCTTAACCTTTAATTAAGAGACAAGAAAAATAAATCTATACTCAATAGGTGGTAAGATGCACAGGCTTGGCTATCAAAGAGTCCAGATGTTCAATTTTATGAAAAATCATAAACATTGATGATATACAATAGTGAGATTAAATGCTGATCACAGTAAAGGTTTTATAACCTTGGGGTGAAAAAAGACACAGAAAGAGTCTGAGAAAATGAGTAATGTAGATCAAATCAGAAGAACATATTTTGATGTAGATAGGAACTTCATATCAAGTATTTCCAAGTCTCAGAAATTTTTTATGTACATTTTTCTTCTTTTTTTAGAGAGGTAGGAGGAAAAGAGATGAAACTACCACGGGTCTGCATGGCCCTTAGAAGAATGAGACAATAGCTTATTGGTGACAGGTGAACTAAATAGGAAGTATGAACATAATTCATTGAATAGCATCTGCTGGTCTTTCTACCAGCATTTCCTCCTAATAAGTTGGTAACAGCACTGTAAGAAATGACTTATTCCATTGGAAGAATAAATGATGCTATATACCCTCTTTCTGAAATTGAAACAATGTTTCTTCATCTTATATAATACTCAAATGCTCCTGCTCTTTTTGCGCTAATTTCATGCTGCTTTTGAGTGAAAAATTCAATTTATTTACCAAACATAGGCCATCGATGACCAAATTTCCCTTCATTATTTGGTTGCTCTTTATTCCCTACTGCTTTCTCACTTTCTTGATCAGTTATTACCTTTATTTTTTTCAAGCCCAAATCCTAGATGCATATCCCTTTCTTCTAGCCCTTTCTATAAACCTTCCCACCATTCTTACTTACTTATCCCCTTTTATTATAAGATTCTAGATAGAATCCAACATAGAATAAATCTAGAAGAAAGTAACCATAGTGTATTCATCAAAATTTTGCCTTTGTCACTTGTTGTCTTCTAAAGTCTGGTAGTCAAGGCTTATGACTCTTCATTAGTGAACAAATACATCACAACCTTTATCAGCCATAAAATGAACTCGTATGAAATGTGAGTTCTATCCTTAGTAATCTGAACATTTTGGACAATATCTACTTATCAGTGAATACATATCCTGCATGTCCTTTTGGGTTTGAGTTACCTCACTTAGCATGATATTTTTTGAGTCCCATACATTTACCTGCAAAATTCATGACATTCTTATTTTTAATAGCTGTATAATATTTCATTTTGTAATTGAACCACAATTTCTGTATCAGTTTGTTGGCTAAGAGACATCTGGGTTGTTTCTAACTTCTGGCTGCTATGAATAAAGCTATTATGAACATGGTGGATCATGTGTGTTTGTGGTATATTGGAACATCTTCTGGGCATATGCCCAGGAGTGTTTAACTGGATCTTCAGGTAGAACAATTTTCAGTTTTCTGAAAAACTCTCAGATTGACGTCCAGAGTGTTTGTACCAGTTTTCAATTCAACCAACAATAGAAGAGTGTCCCTTTTTCTTTACATCCTCGTCAGCATGTGCTGTCACTTTAGTGTTTGATCTTAGGCATTCTGATTGGTGTAAGGTAGAGTCTCAGGATCACTTTGGTTTGTATGTTTCTAATGACTAAGGATGGTGAACATTTCTTTAAGTACTACATGTACAATGACTGTAAAAAGAAAAAGCAACTGAACTGAGTAAAATGCTTATACTTTTCAGTTTTTAATCATATAACAACAGTCATTTACTAGGTATCATTTAAACAGAAACAGCAGAAAGTTCTTTCTGCCTCATTGATTATTGATGGCCAACAGAGTCATGCTCTGAATATGTGAGTTAGTGCACATCAAATTTATTTTCTACATTGCAGAAGAATTGCACATTTTAATCAAATTTAAAGTTTCCCCTGGGAACAATAACATTACGTGAGAAATGGTTAGCAACGTGTTAAGAAAAATGGCATTTCACCACTGTGACCATTTTTTATATCTACATGATTTTTTAAACAGTGGGAAACATTATACTTGAAAAATACCTTATACAGCTGAATATATTTGTCATTGATGCATGTGCCCTTAAATTATGATGAGTCATAAGCTATATACATCCATTACAAACACATGTATATAATGTGATAACAATGCTATTAAAATAATAATGATAGCAAACTTGCTGGTTTTGATGATGTTTTTCTGAAGCAAACTTAAGGTGTACTGGTTAATAACATGTTTTCAATTTTTTATATCACTTTAGTCCAACTTTCAACTTTAAAAACTCCTATGTTCTGATCACTATTAGTATCTTAAGGAGATAAATTCAAAAGTCTTGATCTATTCAAAAGGTACAAACTGATGATTGAAGAATTTTTCTTGTAGAATCATAGAAACAGGGTATTTTTATTTTCAATTCAAGCTCTGTAAGACTTTCAAACACTTCTGAGGCTTAGACGATAACACTTTGGCCATTTGAGAAAGTGAATCTCTAAGTAGTAATCACCTACTGCTTTTCATATTCAACTGTTAGTTTATGTGGTTATTGATTCCCTCCAGATATAAACACTGTAGAAAACACAAACTAAACCGGATATCCACTCACCTGAAATATCCCCATTGCTTTGGGAAACATAAGACTTGATAGCTAATAATTTTAGTCTAGAACATCTAGAAAGGGTAGATGCATTCATGTGCACACATATATGTCAGATAAAGCAAAGAAAATCCACTCTAGGAAAGCAAAAGTGAGATATCAGAGGTATTTATCAAAACATTAAAAATAAGTTTGTTGTCAGCATTGTTGAACATAATATTATCAAGATACTGCAAAAACATGTCAAGCATTTAATTGCATCAAAAAATTCATTGTATTATTTAAATCTAAAAGCACATATTGGATTATTATCAAGAATTTAAAAACCAGTGCTTACATTTGAGAAATGTGTTTTATATTGTTGATCAAACGAGTAATTGGTGATATTCTGGACACTGTAACACCAAGATTTCTCATGTTATGTAGAAATAATACTGAAGAAGGAATAATAAATTCTGTGCATGGCAAGGGTAACAGAAGGTGGCTACTGAAAAATTAATATGGATATCCCCTGTGATTGGAGATGGCATTCCAAGAAGTAGAAAAATTCTCTGTTACTGGAAATGAGTGTGGGGCCAAGGAATCATTCAAAGCAAATGGAGGACACAGTTCAAGTGAAAGACAGAGGACAGAGTATTTTGGAAATACGCAAATCCTTACTAAGAAGTTTTGTTTCACCTGGAAACTTAACAGAAATCTCTAAATTGGAATGTTTTCTGCCAGGAAATGTGTGTGATGATTCATTGAACATCTGAAAATGAAAAGAAAAAATGATTGCTTTGTGATTATGTTTATTTCATTATGTTTGCTTCTGCATGTTTTGTAATTTCTACAGTGTTATATGGTATACATGATATTTATATGTAACAAACACTAATATCTTGGGGCAATGTGAATATTCATAGTTGTAGATGATGGGGAGCCAAGGAAAGAAGGCATGTGAGAGTTTACTGCAAGCTCTATAGACACAGAAAGCAGGAATCTGGGAAGCTCTGCAGAGGTCATAAGGGTTGAACTACTGTGATGTTATTATAGCTGGAGACTTGCTTTTACAAACATCAAGTCCAGGAATTAATGATGGTAGTGTAACCTAGTTAAGTGATTAGATGACTAATATTTTGACTGCATATTAGAGCTGGATGCTGTGCTATGTGCTTCAAAACCTTACATAATCCTCATTGCAACAACCAAGTTGTCATAATTCTTATTTTAGTCATGAAATTACAGATAGGCTTATAGAGAAGGCTCAATCTAAAGGAAATACAGTAACAAAGACTGGAACAGAGGCTGAAGGAAAGGCCATCCAGCGACTGCCCCACATAGAGATCAATCCCATCTGCAGACACCAAACCCAGACACTACTGCTGTTGCCAAAAATCACTTGTTCACAGGAGCCTGGTATCGTTGTCCCCTAAGAGGTTTTGCCAGGGTGTGAGCAATACAGATGAAGATGCTCACACTCAACCTAACCCAACAGACCAGTTAGGGGAAGGATTGAAGGAGATGAAGGGGTTTGCAACAATATCAACCAATCAGAGCTCCCAGAGACTAAACCACCAACCAAAGAGTACACATGGAGGGACCCATGGCTCCAGTTGCTTATGTAGCTGAGGATTGCCTTATCTGGTATCAATAAGATGGGAGGCCCTTGGTCCGGTGGACACTGGATGCCCCAGTGTAAGGGAACGCTAGGGAGGTGAGGTGGAAGTGGGTAGAAGGATGGGGGAGCACCTCATAGAAGCAAGATGGAGGCAAGGGGAGATGGGATAGGCAGTTTGTGAAGGGGAAACGAGAAAGGGGGATAACATTTGAAATGTAAATAAAGAAAATAACTAATTAAAAGAAAAGAAACCAGTTGAAACTGGACCCACTTCCAGTTACCAGAATATACTTAGGAACCTGCAAACCTGCAAACATCATAGACATCCTCTCTCTCTCTCTCTCTCTCTCTCTCTCTCTCTCTCTCTCTCTCTTTCTCTCATGACTGTTGAATAAATAAAATTAAGTTTAGATGAGTAATGGTTTCAAAAAGTCCATAGGTTAAAGATAGAAATTCTGAGATTAATAAGGCTGATAAGACTGTTGAGTAAAGCTGTTAAGGATTCACTTTTCTTTAAGTGCCTCAATAAGTTTAATCCTAAAGTCAGATGAGGCTAAGGCTCTGGAGATGCCACCAGTCATATTGAGTTAATAAAATGAGTCAATGCGATTCAGAGAGCTAAAACTCACCACCCCCATTATCTTGGGCTTTGAATCTCTTTGATGTTTCTTTCCTATGAAAGTAGAAATGCTGCTGGACATATATTACAATCTAGTGCCAGACTCAAACTAAATCACACTCAAGAGAACCAGAAGAGAATAGTTCTCTCTCTCTCTCTCTCTCTCTCTCTCTCTCTCTCTCTCTCTTTTTAAGAAAAAGAAGTTTTGTGGTTTCTTTTAAGAGAATTTAGAAGACATTCCACATTATTGATTGAGGTGAAGATATAGATCTGTAAAACACCACAATGTTTGTTTACACACTGTAAAGAAAGAGGAAAAATTATTGAATCTCAGAGACTATTAGCCCTTCAGACAAATTCTGACAAATGCTATAACCACAAGAACACAGACGTGAACAAATGCCTATACACAGACACACACACACATACAAGCATGCTGACATATGCAAATGCCCATACACTGCACACACACACACACACACACACACACACACACACACACATACACACACTATACACCTTTCAGTCATCTTAAAATTGAAAACAGCCTTTGATGAAATCCGCATTTCCTCTGGTCATAGGTTTATCCTAGAAGATAGAGATTCCAGAAAATAAAAAGCTCATTATCCTTCTTATTTCACAGATATTAAAGGCAAAATTGAACTGTAGTAACCACCATATGGGCATATTTTATCTTAACAGACGTCGTATTAATCATATTCATTCTTTCATTTCTCTGCTTGTAGTTTGTTAGCATTTATTAGTTACAAACATATCATTCATTTTCTTTTTTTCATATTCCTTCTTTTTATTTAATCTTTTTGTTTTTACATTCCAGATTTTATTCCCCTCCCAGTCCATGATCTGACACTGGGTGGAGGAAAAAGACTGAAGCCCTGAGGGCCAGCAGAAAGAATGGAAACAGGCAACCTCAGGAAGTAGGAGGTTGTGGGGAGGAACATCCAGAATGTACCAGAGACCTGGGAGGTGAGAGACTTTCAGTACTCAAAGGGAGGGACCTTAGGTGAACTACCTGACAGCAGGGAGAGGAAACTTATAGAACCCACCTCCAGCCGAGAGACAGGGCATCAAGAGAGGGATAGAGTTGCCATCCTACAGTCAAACTCTGACCCATAATTGTTTCTGTCATTTTTTTCCTTAAAAAAGTTTACTCTTATTTTAGATGAATAAACTAATTGTATCTCTTTGCTAATATTATTTTAAATGGTTAAAATTCAAATAATTTGAAAATGATGTTGCACTCACCACTAGTGACACCTATTGGTGATGTTTCACTGTAAAATGTTAGAAATTTTATTCACAATTAAAGTAATTCATGTTATTAATAAAGTCTAATTAACTTTAAAATTTGACACTTACTGTGTGCCATGAATATGGCTGAAACATTAATAAAATAAACATCCCAAATAGTCCAACTAAATCAACCCTAGTATATTTTTAAACTTTAATTGTATCAAAATGAGATAGCAATAGCATTTTTCTCTTGCTGTAAATATGCATTATTTGGATAATTCACATTAAGCCATCATTTGACAATGTTTGTACTTATTTTTCCTCATATGAGTAATTTCTGAACACAAAAATTTATCCTTTTTAGGTAGTCAGTAAAAATAAATGAATAAAAAATCATTTGCCTCAGAGATAAAATGCAATTAAAGGTGATAAATTTTCTTATCTGTAATTTCAATAAAATAGAAATAGATGTATGTACTGACAATGCTAGAATTTGAAATCAAACCCATAATGCACCACATAGGCTGTACCTGAAACGCTATGAATTCAGTGATCTAGATCTGTGTTCTTATCACTTATCCACACTTGTGCCGTCAGACTCACTTATCCACACTGTGCCCCTGTCACTTGACGACAGTTTGCTAGATCAGGCTTTTGTTGAAGAAGCTGTGACTACAAGTATTTACCCTTTGTCTCAAACTTCGGCTTATGGGGCTGAAGTCAAAAATGTCGCCATGGCATATGATAGGTGTGAATGTTCATTTTTTTTTAAAGACAGGTTCTCTTGATGCAGCCCAGGATAGCCCCAACTCACAAACCTCATGCATCAGCATCCCAAATATTGTAACTACAGATGTGTTTAACATCATCTGTAATCACTACTACTACTACTACTACTACTACTACTACTACTACTAGTAGTACTACTACTAGTAGTAGTAGTAGTAGTTGTAGTATTAAAGATAACAATAATTACATTTGCAAGACAAAAAATTACATTTACGTGATTTCTAAAATGTAAGATATAATGGTACTTTTAGGCACAGTATTTAATCTTATTTCAGAAAATACATTTTTAATCCAGTATCATGAAGATAGTCTTGTCTAGTTGGTAAATTCATACAGAATTAAGCACCTCTGAGATATTTAGTGGTGACCGATACACAGGAATTGATTAGCATCCTTTGAGATCAGATAGTGAGAAAAAAATTGAATGAAGATGCTCAGAATAAAATTGTCTAATTATTTAGAACAAAAAATAATTTAAAATACTTGTGCATATCTTTATTGTTTTTAATATTTGTAATGTATCTGTCATTAGCCAGAGCTTAATATACATAAGATTTTAACATGTTCATGTTAAATTAGAATATTTCAGCCTCCTTTTCAACTATATTTAGTAAACATTACAGATGTGTAGCCTTGTAAATTAAGTTTCCCAAATAAAATTGGTGGAATAACTTAGGTAAATAAAAATCGCACTCTTCCTACTCATGAAAAGTGACCCCATCTTGTTACTAAGTTATTTCATCTGGTACAATTTCACATAGCCTCATGGCTTTTGGTTATGCTAGACTATATATAGTGTGGGGGGTTAAATGAAGCAGCAGATATCCCATACTTTATGGAGAGTCCTCATGTGTGCTGCTGCCAAAATTTTTGGTAGTGTAACTACCTGTGATTACCAATACTCCTTGATGTAATCACATGTCAATGCTCTGCAATTTAGTCCAATGAGCTTCTCAATTTAGACTTTTGTAGCTCATACTTTGGTTTTCCATTTTATTGTTCTCCTATATGGGAGGAATAGGTGTTTTTATGTGTGTGTATGTGTGTAATTTTTTCCTGAGAACAGTTCAGACAACCTGCAGGATTATTCAATGCAATGGTAACTTAGATCTCTTGCTGGAATTGTACTTACACTAGTGAATATATTTAATCTATTTTATCCATAGCTAAATATGTAGTAGTCCCATGGTCTCAATATCTTTGGTTGTAAAGAATGATTTATTACAATCACAGTATCCCATGAAATTAAAGAATGTCCCTTATTAGAGCTGCAGGGTGACACTGCAGAAGGAGGAAGAGCATTGTTCTGACAACCAGAAAGATACATTGTGAATGGTGAAGAGACTTAGAGTTTCCAGAGACCATACTGCACAAGATGCTACTCATCACTTACCTCATTTATTTATTTTAGATCTACCCCACATTTCCCAGGAAACACATAAAATATATCAAAGGTGCACTTTCAACTGTGAAATTCAAAATGCACAAATAAAACTCAAGAAAAACACAATGTAAAGAAAGAAATATAAAAAAAAATATTGAGAACAAGGAGGTTCAAAGTTTAGTCTATACCCAAGTTATGCTGTAAATGAGGTTCTTGGGTTTGGCCACTAGTTCAAAGAAACATGAGCTTATTTGTGTTATTAAAATCTTTCATCTGTGTTTGAGGGGCTGTGAAAATGCTCCTAATATGAATACTGAGTATTTTTCATATGACAAAGAAACTGAACTGTCATGAATCTCCTAAAAATTACTTCAAATGTCAATAAAAGGGGAATTTAAAACCATGAAACAAGATGACATAGCACATGAAGAAATTCTTGCAGACTTGTTAATGCATTAATATTTGAAGAACTATAATCTAAGATTTGATGAACATTTTCATAGAATATATGTTAGAGTATGCTCCAGTTCATGACAAAGTTTGTTCATACAAGTGTGACCACTAATGGGTAATGTGTTCTATTTTTACATTTTGTGATTATTCAAAATTTAGATAGCCAGACAAGTTGAAATGCATTTGTAAACCAAGCAACTGGGAAGCAGAGATGGGTAGACTTCTGGGACTCACTGGCCATGTAGCCTAGCCTAACTATTAACTTTAAGACCAGTATGTAATACGCTTTCAAAACAAGATGTGGTGTTTGAGGAATGATAGCAGATGCTGACTTGTAACCTCTACATGAAGAGGCACAGCACATGAACTTGTACATACACAAAATTACCATCCATAAAATAATACAATGAGTTATGACAAAAAATTACCATAAACATATTAGAGTGTCATTCCAATAAAAGCACATGTTATACTCTGGATCTTATGTTAGTATATTAGCAATATTATGCTTATATGCATTGTGTAATTCAACATATCTCCTACTAATAAAGTCAAAACATTTCCCTCTAAGATGTAGGTAATTATTGGTAAACTCATTCATTCAGTAATGCTATGTAGAAATTTACATGTTAGACCCAGAAAAAAAGGAAAGGGTGACTTTAAATGGGCTTGTTTCAGCAGGTCTCACTGAAAAAGTAAAGTATGGACTACAAAAAAAATTAAGGATTATATAAAATATTTTGAAAGAATCATATAGGACAGAAAATGTACATATGATAGTTGATGATAAATTCCAGTCTAGTCTATATAGATTTAGTACAATTGGAGCAACTTGGCTCAACCATTTCAAATTGCCTATATATTCTAAAACATACAGGAGAGAAAGGAAAGATGGCTCAGCAGGTAAGAGCACTAGCTGATCTTGCAGAGAATCAGAATTTGATTCCTAGCACCCACACCATGGTTCACAACCAAACTAATTCCATTTCCATAGGCTCACCAACAGCTTCTCCTGACCTTTACAGGCAAGAGGTACCTTGTGATGAACATACACACCTGCAGAAAAAGATCTATACCATGAATAAAATATAGGGATTTAGAAAGATACATGTATTTATTTGAAATTTCAAAGTAAGTGACAAGAGATAACTGACTTTACCTCATCCACTCCTGTACCATCTCAGCTCAGAGAAGTAAAGGGAGAGTAAATACTTACCCTGAAATTATAAACTTCTTTTCTATGTAAATATCACATGAGTTCATGCATAAATATAACAAAGCATCATTGGGCTTAGAAGCACCAAACATTTATCACATTTATACCTATGGAAGGATCAAAGTACTATTGAAATCTATATGACAAAATGTTTCCAGTCTTAGCAATATAATTAAACAAAATAAGCAACAAATTAGCTTAATATTTCTGGTGTATGACAAAATGTGATAAATTGAATCTTATGATTGCTTTCAAATAAGTGAGAATAGTTTTATAAGACAAACTTATTACAAGAAATATATATGTGTGTGTATATATATATGTGTGTGTGTGTGTGTGTGTGTGTGTGTGTGTGTGTGTGTCTGTGTGTGTCTGTGTGTGTCTGTGTGTGTGTAGTGTGTGTGGGCAGGAGTAGATCTGAGGAGATGGTGGCTGTGGTGGTGGTGATAGATAGTGGTGTGTGTATGTGTGTGTGTAGGGGTTGTGTTTGTGGGTGGGTGTGGGTTTGCATAAATGGCGAGTGTGTTTGTGTGTGTGAGTGTATGTGTGAAGTATATGTGTGTGTGTGTACAAATTTGTAGGGTGAAGAGTGGGATGTGTGTGCACTGGTGTGTGGAGGTGTGACAATTGTTTGGGGGATAGTGGTCGTGTATCACTACAGAAGCAAAAGTTAAAATTTTGAAAAATGACATTTGCATTAAATATAGAACAATTTTAACTATAAAAATTACTGTAATTACTAGGGTCATAAAATTAAAAGCTAGATTCCAAATATATTTATAATAAATCTATTTTAGAGTATATTAGCAGAACTGTATACAAAGGACTTTGAGGAATGCCAATAAGGTTCAGCACTTGAGTTCCAGAACAAATTCAGAGTCTGAGTCTGCTTCTGAGAACTATACACATACAGAGAGAGAGAGAGAGAGAGAGAGAGAGAGAGAGAGAGAGAGAGAGAG
>JANHMN010000001.1:41536869-41564834 GCA_030674055.1 Rhabdomys pumilio
ATACAACAATGAATGCTTCCACAATTTTTTCAGTATTATGATGCTTGTTCTTATCAGTTCAGTCAACTGGGAAATGGTTAATAATATAAGAAATACTATGAAATAGGATTTCAATTAAGGGAGAAATCCATCACATTTACAAATTTGACTTACTAAGAATCAACTTTCCCTCAACTTACCATTATATTTACTTAAATGACTAACATTTAAAATTCCATTTTCTCATGCAAAGTGAGAAGCTAATTTTAAAATATATTCAAAGTTGCAGAAATATTACAAATGTAATAAACCTGGGCACATTATGAAGATTTGCTTGAAGGTATCAAGAATAATATAGCACAGTAAATAATGTAGTACAATATTATTTCTCTGAGTGACATGTGAAACAGGCTGAAAAAAAACAAAATAAGATCAACAGATATATCTAGAAATGTTCAGGAATGAGATTCAACCCCAAGAAGTGAAAAAGTTATTGTTTATTTCATGAAGCAATTTGAGTTGTATAGTAGAAAGTATCTATACTTCTATCTCATAACTATTAAAATTGTTGAAAAATAAATTTCTAAAAAGCAATATTAAAGAAGGTCTGCATAACATGAAAAATGATTTTTTATCCAAAAGCATACAAAATAAAGAGAATACCTCTTAGGTTATATGAAAACTGCACATGGTTCTCCTAAAACAGACAACTAGCTATGTAGGAAAACCTGTACACATTGCTTACATCCACCAAGAACTACTAGTTGAAGCCCTTGTAAATGTTGAATTCTGTTCCAATTCTTTAAGTTCTTGTTTAAATTGATAGTATACCAGAGAACAAAAGAAAAAAATGATAATAGTCCTTTAGTTAGACTTTTTATGTACATACTCTACATAAAATTATGTTATACATATATAATAAGTATATAATATATAATATATATAATATAAATACATATATAATATAAATGTTATACATATATGCATGATTTTAAGTTTTAAATTGGTCAAGCAAAAAAATACATGAAAATATGATCAATTATGTATGCCTAGCAGTTAACAGAATTTTAAGACTGAATAGAACAGCTACTTAGCCTTGTGGCTGCTGGAATGAGTGGAACCCATTGAGCATCAAGGAAACCATAAAACAACTGCATCTCAGTAAAATGAGACAGAATTCAAAATTGCATAAACATTTCAAGTAATATTTAGAATTCCTCATAGATTTAGCTGATTATCATTTGGCCTAGATAATTGTTCCTTTACTAATCATATATTAAATAGAAATTTAAATTTATGTTGCCAGAATACATGTATAAAACTCTGTTACAGTTAAAGTTTAATTGCTAAAATCTACAAAGAACAAAGTAGTTGACACAAAATGGAATAGAACAGTTTTGTACATAATAAATACTATACATATTAAATATATTATAATATATAATAAATATTATATGTAATAAATAATACTATAGCTAAAATGGGGTAGTTTCTACTGTAGAAAATTATCGTTAATTTTTAGAAGTTATGATTTAAAAAGAATAAACTAAATTTGCTATATATAATATAGGATTCTTTGTGAAATTTCATAAGGGGAAGATGGATTGTAACAGTAAGAATTATGTGGGGTAGCATTTTGAAAAGCAGTAGAACTGGTTAGGAAAGATCAGAGGAATCTTTGTTCTATTATTTGACTAAAATACAACAGTTTTGTTCATTTACTGGTAAGTAATTAAATTCTATGTGAATATATATGACTCTACAAATTGTATATAATAACACAATAAAAACTGTTATTTATTAAACAAAGCCTAAAGTTACTTCATATTACTTAACTGGACTAATCCTATATGTTTATGATGAGAGTGTGTAAAAATTTGCAAGTCATAAATATTCAGAAAGAGTTGAAACATTTTGGTCTCTAATCTTTCAAAATTAAAATGTCAACTGTTTTTTGGGTACAATCATAATTTCTTGAACTTTCTAGCCAATGGTAAAAATATTTATTTGTCATGAGTTCTAGATCCCATTGCTGGTGCAAAACTTATTTCTGTGAAATTGTTGGAAGATGTAGTCTACCTGTATGTGTCTCTGTTTCTCTCTGCCTCTGCTCCACTCCTTGTGTGCATGTTTGCTCATGTGAGCTACTCCTTAACTAAATAAAAATGAATGGTTATGAATTTAAGAAAGAAGTCTAGTTAAGTCAGAAAATCACTAAGATCCTATTTGAAAGCTGGAAAGTACTTGTTTATACAAAATGGGAATTGCAATGAGAATAATATCATGTGTTGTTCACCAAGGTAAGTTTTAAAAAGCATATGTCAACACAATACACTTTTTTCCCCATTTGTAACAAAGTTCATACATTCTGAACTGATTTAAGAAAAGAAGGAACTGTGTATGACTAACACTAAAGGGTTTAGTTTTGTTTATTTGTTTGTTTTCTGGACACAGCAGGGTAGTTGCACTGTAAACTGACAGCATTAGCAATAGCATCATCAAGACCTTAACAAGCTCAAACCAGACAAATTCTGTCATGGAGGTGCAAGGAGGGCACAGGGTCCTACAACTTATGGACAAACTATAGACAATTGAGAGCTAGAAGAACAGTTAGCTTTCCTTAAGATCATGACCCCTAAATGGTGAACCACATTCCAAAGAATTGCCTCACATCTAAAAGTTAACTATCCAGTTGCTGGAGGGAGCCTTCCAGAGGACAGTAGTGCTAGGATTCTGTTTGTAAGCATAACAGAGCATCATTAATAGTGTCAGGGAGTGGTTCTTACCCATGGGATGAGTCTCAATTGAGCCAGTCATTGAATGGCCATTCCCTCAGTCTCTGTTATGTTATGTCTTTGTCTCTGCAATTCTTGTAGGCAGGACACATTTTGGGTGGAAGGTTTTTGGGTGTATTGTTGTCCTTATCCCTCCATTGAGTCCTACATGGCTCAGGAGGTGTCCCCTCCATTATCCCCACTGCCAGGAGTCTCAACAAGGGTTAGTCTCATAGACCCGGTAGAACATCCCCAATTGCCCCTAGATCCCCAATCCTAGGTATCTAGAATGTCCTAGAGATGCCCCTCAACCCCACTTGCCCATTATTGATTTCAATTCATTCACTTTGTTCTCCCTACATCCGATCCCAGCCCCCATTTCCCTCCTCATCCCCTATTCTACCCAGTTTCCTGCCAGACTAAGATTAGACAGAGCTTGAGAATCTTGTGGAAGTGCGCAATCAGGATGTAAATTGGATGAATTAATTAATGAAAAAATAAATATAATATAATATTATATAAACAAATAATATAATATTAAATAAATATATAATAAATATAAATATAGTATTAGCTGTCTAGCAAGTATTGGATTTTATGTGTTTATAAAGGACAGAGTATTAACATAAATAAAGGTGGGTAGGAAGGCGGAGGAGGATCTGCAAGTAGTGTGGAGTAGAAACTGAAGGAGGGGCTGTCCAGAGACTGCTCCACCTGGTTATCCACATCCTGTGCATTCACCAAAGGTAGACACTGATGTGGATGGCAAGAAGTACATGCTGACAGGAGCCTGATATAGCTGTCTCCTTAGAGGTCTGCCAGTGCTTGACATATACAGAGGTAGATGCTCACAGCTCTATGATCGTTAAACTGATCATAGTGTTCCCAATGGAGGAGTTAGAGGGAAGACTGAAGTAGCTGAAAGGGTTTGCAACTCCATGAGGAGAGCAAAAATACCAATCAACCAGAGCTCCTCAGGGTCTAAACCACCAGCCTGGGAGCACATAGGGAGGAACCCATGGCTCCAGCTGTATATGTACTGGAGGATGACAGTGTCAGGCATAGGTGGGTAAGGAAGTCCTTGGTCCAGTGAAGGCTGGACGCCCCAGTGTAGGGGGGAATTGCAGGAGGGGAGGTGAGAGTGGGATTGTGGGTGGAGGCATATCCTCATAGAAGCAGGAGGAGGGGGGTGGAATAGCAGTTTCCTGGGGGGGAGGAAGGAGATTACATCTGAAATATAAATAAGATATTCAATAAAAAATAAAAATAAAAAATATATTTTTTAAAT
Source organism: Rhabdomys pumilio (assembly GCA_030674055.1). Classification (NCBI taxonomy): domain Eukaryota; kingdom Metazoa; phylum Chordata; class Mammalia; order Rodentia; family Muridae; genus Rhabdomys; species Rhabdomys pumilio. Next base: position 41,540,911 of record JANHMN010000001.1, read on the forward strand.
TAAAAGAGTAGTGTGGGGTGAATATGATTAAACTACATTGTATGAAATTCTCAGAGTTAATAAAATATTGTTTTTAAATTAAAAACAAAAGAGATTTATGATAAAAATCTGTTTGCTTCTTATAAGATGAACATGTTTTAATCTATGAAACATTATTTTTACATTTAGGAAATTAGAAGAGTAAAGCAGGAATTCTAGAATATATTCTTAAGGACATTGTATATTTGTGTATGTGTGTGACATATGTTATGTTTCCATATTTAACCATTATGCATAATAGAGGTTAAAAAAACAAGCCAAAGTGAGACTTCAATTTAGAGTCTACAAGAAAGTAAGATCTTTCTGAATCTGGCTTAGTCACTATCATGATATTCTTTATGCTCATCTACATTGTAATTTATATCTGCATCTCTTTTCTAACCACTGATTAATATTCTACTATAGTGTTAATGCATACATAATTATGTCTTTATGTGATTATGTCTTTATATAATCAAGTTATTTCTGTACCTTGGCTATTATGTGTCCAATGCTTTAAAACATGGAAGCCTGTAGATTTCTCAAAAGAGCTGATGATTACTCACCGGGTATGTGCTTAGCCAAAGTAATGCTGATGCATATAGTGGGTCTATTTTTAAATTTTGAGGCAATTTTATATTGTTTTCAATAGCAGTTTTGGAAAAATAAATAAATAAATAAACTTTTGATTTGGTTATCGTTTTACTCCATATTTGTAATATGATTATACATATAATATATACACAATATATATACATAAGATACAGATATATAGATACATCATACTGTACATTTTATACATAAACAAAAAGAAAGAAAAAGGAAAGAAAGAAAAAGACAGAGATAAAAAGTACAAGGGGAGAAAGCCAAAAGAATAGAGAAAATTAAAAAGAGAACCAAAAGGAATCTGAGCTTATTTGTGCTGGTAAATGAACAGCCCAAAAGGAGAGAAAAAATAAACTGAGATTTTCCTTTCTCAGGCTTTAGGGTCAAAGAGTCAGTTTCCATGCCAATGAGCAATTAGAACTAAAGGAATGAATGCAGTGGGTTCTATAGACACAATAGTAAGGTGTGTGTGTGTGTGTGTGTGTGTGTGTGTGTGTGTGTGTGTGTGTGTTTAGATTTTTTTGTCCCTGTCTCTCTACAGAGGAAAGAAGATCAAGTGGCTTCTACATTTTCACAATGGCCTGAAAGTGTCTGTAATTATGAAAGGTCCTAAAATTCTGGGGGAATGTTTTACCTTTAGTGAAGTGTTATATTTTTATTGATTGAAAATATGCTTCTCCTGTCTTCTGTTTCATTCTTTCTTTGGTTAAGTAGTGTCTAGATTGGATACTTCTGTTTTAGATTGAAATGTGCATCTAATTTTGATTATTGCTTTAATTTACAATTGTGTAAGGTCAATTAAGAAATTAAGTGATTTTTTTTTTCTTTCCAATAGTCACTTTATTGCCAACCAGAATTTCTGAAATGAATTACAACAGATTGAATTCTCCAACTTTAGGTCAAATATACAAAGCCATCAACAATGATCTCTACCCCCATCAGTAAGTGGATATATGGATGCCTTCTCAGGAGATCTTATGAAATGCTGTTAATATACCCATACTTGTATTTGATATATCCAGGCCCTCTGTTGAGCCTGGAACAAAAGAGAAACACATAAACCTCTTTATTTTTAATTACTCATATTTTTGTGATAAAAACACTCATATACATGAATGTGTGTGTGTGTACGTGTACATTAATGTATATAACCCCCTCAGTCTCTATAATGTTACTTGTATGTATGTTTCCAGGGTTGACCATTTAGTATTATATAACCAATCGGTATGCTTTTCCTTGGAAGTATTTTTGGGCTGCTCTCAGTGTTCCTTAGTTGTCGATCATTCTTTGTGTAGGAACGATATCTTTTTGCCATTCTCTAATCTAGTTTAGCAGGTCTACTTTTGTTGTCCTTGTTCAGTCACTCTTAGGCAGTCATGCTAGAGAGACTTTTATAGGTGTTTTTCTGAAATTGCTAAGAAATTAAAATTTAAACAATACAGATTGTATTAATATTTACCTACTTGATCACTAGGAATCAAGCAAGTTTTCAAAATAAAATAAGAACAACCAAAATGTCTTCATTTTGACATATATAATTAGAAACTAATTGATTATTTCTCATTCTACTTGAAGGTAGCTAAAATCATATTTACAAGTTTCTACCATTTTTAAGATTATTTCCAACATGTTAATATGTAGTTAGATATACTGGCTTGCTTGTTTTATTTCTCAGTTAAATATACCACATTTATTCTCAGCAAAGATTTATCATTTCTCAAAGTCATTTAAAGATTTAAGACACAAACTCAAAGCAGTTTGAACATGTTGCTAAAGATAGACTGTGACCTTCAGGGTGCTGAAATGACTTATTCTTAAGCCATATGGTCAGCCTCAGGCTTAAGATATTAGAATTGAGACTGGAGGGAAGGGAAACCATGACACTGATTAGTGCCTGTGCCTGCCCGCATTTCAGACTCACCAAAAGTCACCGAGATAATATTTTGTGACAACTAATTTTTTTGTTTATATAATCCATGTCAAAAGAAAAGAATCACTTTGATATATCACTGACTACATTTGTTAAAAGCATGAATTTAAGACACTTTTAGTCGAGTCTAGATGGATGAAAGATTGAACAGTTTTAGAAGTTCTGATTAATTCACCTCTAAAATATCCTAAATTTCCACACTTCTTCTCAGTGATACTATGTCTTAATTCCTTAGCTGTTTTCTGTGGAGCAAAGATACATTGATACAGAATTCGTGTCCTAATGTCAGGAAACTCACAGTGAATGATTGGATAATAACAAGCTCACTGAAACTGTTTAATTAATATTCTTAACAGTATACGACAATTTCATGGTCATTTATCCCTGGGTTTTCATTTAGAGTCACATTCTCAGTTTGAAGAAAAGAACTCATCAGATCTCTCCTTCAAATGCTGTTTGTGCTTTTCAGCTTAAGGGCATGCTTGTGGAGATGGGGAATGGCAAGTCAGTATGACAGCATGCAACATCCCACATTTAGCTTTTCTTTTTTCTTAATTTAGAGTTAGATCCATGGTGCACATTCTATAATCCCATTACCTTGTCTTATCATATACACTGGTCCAGGTTTAGACTTTTCAGAAATCTCATACTTAACAACAGAAAGATACATATCTAATGCATTTCATACTTACAGGGTATGACTGACACATCCTAAGCAAAAGTTTTCCTTATTAAAGAGATGATGCCCAGGTACTATAAATTAACTCAGTCACATGTAAGTTTAATTCTTATCTGCCATTATCCATCTATGAAAACCAAATTAAAATAATTTCCAAGCTTCATAGTTTTAAATATATCATGGTCACTTCTATGAAATTGATGGCCCACTGTATGGGCAAGGATAGCCCTCCTTTGAAGAAATTTGAATCTGTTCAATCAATAAGGCAATACAATAGTCAAAATTATCTTGTTCAGAGAGCATCCTGATACTATAACATATTTCAGATATAATTAGGTATTAAATCAATAAGAAATATTGACAACAAAATATAATTGAAACTATACAGAGGATGCTTTGTCTATAATTTATTCATATTACATTCCAATGGCAGCACCCCTCCTCCCAATTTCACCCTTACAAATCCCTCTCCTCTTTACCTGCTTCCCTTCTCTTCAGAGGAGATACTCTTAGGTATCACCCCACCCTGACACATCTGGACCCATCAGGACTAAGTACCAGAGGAGGCTATTTATTTATTTATTTATTTATTTATTTATTTATTTTTGTCAGTGTTGAGGATTGAACTAAAGACTTCACACATGTCAGGTGTACATCACTGTTGAGTTACAGCCTTAGTTCCCAGGACATCCTTGTGTTAAGAAAAGCAACAAATTGTAAAATACACATGTTAACGTCATGGAAGGTTTCAATATTAAGTGTCAAGAGAGAAAAGAGAGAAATAGATTATGCTCAAGTATAAACCAGTTGAGAAAGAAACAAAAAATGAAATTATGATTTATTATCCCATTTAAAATACTCATTTGGAAAGAAAGCATGAGTTCTACCACATTTTAAGCAAAGGACATGGCTTCAAGAAACTCTCTTCCTTTCAGGTTTAGCACTAAATAATAAAATTCTTCCTATGAGAACAGAGATTCTTTGTTGCATATAGATGACTTCCAATCTGCCTTTCAAACTTTGCATCAAACTAAATTGTTCTTCCCTTTGTATACAGAGGCAATCAGAAAGAAGGAAGACATTAGCTTAATCAGGTGCCCACTACAACAAGAGTTGTATCAGGAAGTTAAAGTGTCTAGTTAACAGACAGAAAGGAATGAAAAGCATATTTGTAAAATGAGAACTCACCTAGATTCTTCAACAAAACTGAATTTAACTTTCTTTTGCCCTATCTAATCAAGCATATAATTCACTTTATTAATCCTGTTTGTCTCTTTAACTGAATGTAAAATTTGGAATTATTTTAATGCTACATTTTGTGTTACTCTGTCTAAAGCTATCAGAAGTCTTATTTTGCCTTCCTTTCTTATAGGAATATCTCATCAAATAAGTTCAGTATATAAAGTTATTCTGAAAAACACTGACAGGTTGAGTCTCCTCAAAATAGGGGAAAAAACTTGGTCTCTATGATTTCATTTATTTTATAAATGACTTAGCCTACCTTAGAGATTTAATAGACTATATTAACAGGTTTACCATCCAATATAGAAATCCTTTTGTCTGAAAAACTTTTAAAAACAGAAATCTCTTTGTCTAGCTTAATCTAAATTTCTCAGTCTTATTTGAACACTCCCCTCTACAGTTTCTTAAAAAATAATATTAGCCCTTGTGAACTTAGAAATTATTATGGTTTGTACAATGTGTTCAGACTAATACTTTCTTGACATCCCCATTAGTGCCTTATCCTAGAAGGTATTAAGGTGAAATTAAGTGAACACTCAATAATGTTTACAGCTGTCATATTTTAAATGTTATATGTATCCTTGTTACTGTGCTTAGAATATGTGAGATCAAGTTATTCAGACTAATATTTAAAGCCAACTGTTGTCATTACTCACCCATCTATTTATTCTAGATGAAAACCAATTTTCTAGAACAAAGTTGATGCTAACATTAAAGATGTTCTTTTGCTAGAGCCATATATCCCCCAATGCGTACTCTTTGGTTAGTGGTTTAGTCCCTTGGAACTTTTGGGGGATCTGGTTGCTTGGTATTGCCGTTCTTCCTATGGGGTTACAAACCCCTTCAGTTTCTTCAGTTCTTGCCCTAACTTCCTCATTGAGATCCCTGTGCTCAGTCCCAGTCTGATGTTTGGCTTCATGGAAATGTAGCAGAGGATTGCTTATCCAGCATCACTGGGAGGGTCTTTAGTCCTGTAGAGGCCCAATGACCCACAGTAGGAAAATGCTAGGCAGCTGAGGCAGTAGTGGGTGAGCGGGTGAGGGAGCACCCTCATAGAGGCAGGGGGAAGAGGGAAGTGATGACTGTTTGTGGAGGGGAAACTGGGAAAAGGGATAACACTTGAAAGGTAAATAAATGAAATAACCAATAAAAATCAAAAAAAATTCTTACTCATCTATAAAAGACAGATATGTATGTTTCATATTACTTAATTCTTTTTTCCATTTATTTATTTATTTATTTATTTATCCAGTTTACATTCTAATCAATGCCCTTCCTCTCTACCCTCTCACATAGGTCCTGCCCACCCCTATCCCCTGCATCTCTGAGTAGGGGAAAGGCTCCTCTGGGTACCATCCTACCCAAGTATATCAAGTCACTGCAGGACAAGGCACATACTCTCCTTACTAAGAGCAGAATAGGCAGCCTAGGGAATAAAATCTACAGTCAGGCCACAGTCAGGGACAGCTTCTACTTTCGTTGTTGGGAGATCCACATGAAGAATAAGCAGCACATTTGCTTCATAGGTGGTGGTTCCTAGATCTAGCCCATGTATATTGATTGGTAGTTCAGTCTCTAGGAACTCCTAAGTATCCAGGTTAGTTGATTCAGTTGTTCTTCTTATGGAGTCACCTTCATTGTCCCTCGGTCCTTTCCCTAACTCTTCTACAAGGATCCCTTAGCTCTAATTCCATCTAATATTTGATTGTGGGTTTCTGCATCTGTTTCTGCCAGTTGCTGGGTGGAGCCTCTCATAGGACAGTCATGGTAGGCTCCTTTGTGTAAGCATAATAAAGTCTCACTAATATTGTCAAGGAGTGCTTCTTGCCATTAAGAAGAGTCTCATTCCTTGTACATCCACCAGCAATGCAAGAGTGTTCCTCTCTCATCTTTACCACCATATGATGTCACTTGAGTTTTGTACTTAGTCCTTCTGATGGATGTAAGGTGGAATAATCTCAGAGTCATTTTTTTTTTACTTCCCTGAATAAGTAAGGGCATTGAATATGTCTTTAAGTGTTTCTTGGCCATTAGAATTTCTTCTGTTGAAGAAGAAATTTAAATTCCCCATTTAGCTCTGTAGTGTTATCCTTAAAAGTGTGGATCAAGCCTTATCTGTGCACTTGGCATCCTTGTACACTATGTACCTATGTCAATCTGTTCTCTTTTGTCCAATAGAATTAATTAAAATACAGACCAGTGATTAAGATACTTGGGCCTACAATGTAGCTAGTATGTTCTAGCAGACAATAGAGTTGAAGAAAAATAACTTCCCATATAGTTCCCTTTTCCCATATGTATATGCAAATATACATCTCACTGAACTCTGCTAATGTGTGTTAAATGGTGATGCATGTGGAACTGTTGAAAACTTCTTTATCGTTATGCTTCGTATAACACTTACATTTCTTTCACATTAATATTCTCTTTTCATCTTTGTGGATTCTTCTTTTGTAACTATAACAAATGTTGCACAAGGAAATTAGTAATGAAATTTTGACTGTACATAGGCATCATTATTAAACTGCATAGTTTTATTTTATAAGCTAGAAACAGAAGTATTCAATGTGTATTCAATTTTTCATTGTCAGGCAGATTGTTGTTGGAGCATCCAGAGGTAGCCCTTTGAACCAAACCCTAGTCAACCCAGATTTTAATTAAGAACTTGCATAAGAAAAATTTTCACAAGTGACAGGCAACTGATCATCTCATTTTATATTCAAAGTACATTCTCTCCGTGAAGTATGTGGTAAAATGTAAACTTGCCCATCAGTTTTTCTCTTCAAAATCCAGACCCATAGAACGATGAATTAAACAAACAAAAATAGTCTTTTTTCAGGTTTGTGAAATATTTCGCTGGATGAAAGTGCTTGCCATTTTAATGTCTAATAGTCTGAATCTATACCAGTTCACAAAGTAGAAGAAATGAGCTGATTCTGAAAGTTGAGCTCTGATCTCTACACATGCATTGTGGTATTAACTTACACATGCATACACACACACACACACACACACACACACACACACACACACACTTTTGTTATTTTAAAAGATACTGCTTAATATTACAGTATGTAACAGAAAGTAAGCCAAAAAATGTGTAAATTATTAATTGAAAGTTATATGAAATGTAAGAAAATGTCAAAGCTCTTTAGTTCAGAACCCCTCCTACTCAGCAGATAGTACTTTAATGGTTATTTAGTTGATCAGAAGTATGAATTAAATCCTGATATAAAATTCAGTGATTTGTTCTGATCTCTAGTGAGTTGTTTAGCTCTTACATTGAATTGAAGTGACCTAGCTCTTCATGGGGAACTAGGGCAGGATTTAATCATAATTAGAATATTGTTAAAGACCATTGATGCTAATGATAGGTTTCTATTGCAAGTAGCCTCTTACTGTTTACTTTTACTTTAAATATGCTGTGAGAGGCCAGTTGTAAAGAAGAGAGGATGGAAACTACAGTGGTGCAGTAGCAGTAGCCTAGCAACGGGAGGATAGCTGAAGAGTTGCAGACAGTGATCAGGGCAGAAAGGGCAGAGAGCAGATGCAGTGCAGATGGAAGGAGAGTAGAAATAATAGGAAAGCAGGAGAGAATGGACAGTTGAAGGTGAAGAGAAAAACAGGCTGTACTGAGACAGAGAAGAGAAAGAAACCTTGAGCTCTGAAAACTGGCAGACTTCAGACTGCTGCTAACCTTAGCAAGAGTCTCATAAAGTCTAAGCCCACCAATTATATATCACTAGGGGATGCCAAGGGTTAACTATCTCAACATTTTAAGCTTAATAGCTATAATATTAGCTGTCTTGCAGATTAGCATTATCCATTGTGGAGATGTGGATCAACACTCATTTGGAAGTAATTTGTCATTCTATCTGGTACTCATTCATACTAAAAGTCAAAGTTTATAGTAGCTACCAAATGTTGTGACCACAAGCAGCTGATGGACAGAGATACAAGCCTCCAATATAGGTTTGAGAATCATAAATATGTCACCCCTCTCTCTGGAGCAATAAGTTTCTATCAGGGCTTCAAGTATAATTCTCTAGTCTTTCAATTCAACCTCTATTCTTTAGGTGGTCAAGAGCTCAGGACTCCTACCACTAGGAGAACTTCTACATACCTCTCCACAGTTTCTGTCATCGATACACAGATTAAAAACTATGGCATTAGCCATCAGCTGGTAATAGAAGTGGTAGACTTTTACTCTTGGCCATCTGAATTCATTTTTGTTTGCTTTATACGTGAGTAGCTTCTTAGTTCATATCTTGTTTATTTCATATTTTCTTTGTGAAAAGAAATATTATAAAATATGAAACACAATTCTCAAAATGTAATTTATTTTGTCTCTTGACAATTATCTACATATATGAAGTAAATGTTATTATTTATATTCTCCACACTTTATAATATTTCTCCCTTCCCTAATAAACCCCTCCTTTCTATAAGTACCTTTTCCACATTCATGACTTTTGTTGTTGTTGCTTTGCTTGTATGAGACCTACTCAGTTTAACCTCAGTCATCTTCAACCACGCCTTAGAACATGTTCATGAACAAATATATCTATGGTAATTGAAAGCAATCAGGCATACTCAAAGAACATCATCATATATTATGCATTCCACCTAGATCTCAGAGAGAAAACTCAAGATTTTTTTTTTCAATTTATGGTCCTGTAAGCAACAGAAAAATTCTCACACCTGCACATTTGTAGAAAACACAAGATGTTTATACATTTAGTTTTGAAAAACACTAGATGTATTTCCATGGTGATTTTGGTATCAAGATAGATCATTATGACCTATGAGGGTAACAATTTGATATTTACATGTAATTAATATGTTTATGAAAACATGAAAAACTTCCTTGGAACTGGATATCATGTTTATAAATATCAATACTCTTACTGGTATTTATCAGGACTCTTAATGCATGTCTATGTGGACAAATTATTCATGTATACATAAGTCACATGTGGTACAAAACTTCATATTTTGCATGTTGTATTTACTAGAAAATAAGTATTTTTATTTATAGCTGTGTTAAGACATATTTATCCTGTCTCCACAATATTTTTAATCCATTTATAAACATTTTAAAAATAATCCTTTACTTTATTATCCTATGGAAGTCATAAAAAATATACTGGGAGTCTGTGAAATCATTTCCAATCACCTTGTGGCTATGCAAAGCATCAGGAACTAGAGGCTTGATGTACTTGAGTTAGAACACAAGGGTATACAGGAAGAGTTAAGAACCAAGAGCGTGTTTAAAACCTATGAATAAAGAAGACAAAGAATACACAAACTGAGAGATAAGCTCAGCAACTGTGATTATACATGTTTCCATGAAGAGGGAAGCTTCAGTCAGTACCTACAGCAAGTGAACAATCACATCAGAAAGGGAAAACTAAGCGGTTTTAGGGGGCAGAGTGAAAAGGAAAGGAAAATAAATGCATATGAATGAGATACTCTGGCAAAGTGGTAATGGCCCAAAGACATATTAGTATATTGCACTTAAGGTTACATTAACTCATGTGCTTGAACAGAAGATGTATCTCCATGTTAGTTCTAAATTCAATTCCTATGATAACAACAATGTTTCAAGTAAAAGCATGCATGTACTTTCTGGAAAATAATATGCAACTTTCATGTTGCAGCCATTTCAGAACAACTGTAGGATTTGATCCTGAACTAAGAGAGTAATTCCTCAGACATGAGAATTTTAAGGCTCAATGATTTGCGAAGATGATGCTCCAAGCTCAAATAGTATACAACAGTAAAAAGAATTTATTCTGCAGAGAACCTTCATGCAGGAGTTCTACCATAGTTTGGGATGGAAAACAGAGGTGTGAATTTTGCAGGGTCAATTTAAAGCCTGTTAGGATAGGAGTGGGTGACTTTTATCTTTCTTTCTCTTGATTGGTTGGCTCTATCTTCAGGGATATACAAGCCTTTGTGATTGGTTAAAGCTCTGGGGGACTTGGGGGACTTTTGTAGATTAACTATACTTGATGCAAGCTAGGTGGTGGGGCAGCTTCTACAGCCCCTGATTCGGTGCCCATGACGTTGGCTCAGGCTGTGTGTTGGGTCTACTTCCTGATTGACTGAGCATGAGGGGTGGTTTTACCTGGAATTGACTTGTTTTGGAAAACAGAAATGTAGGTATAGTTTCTCAAACTTCCCATTTGCAGCCTGTCATGGAGTCAGCCTATTTCTGGCTAACTCTGTCCTCTCAAGATCTTTAACCCCCATTTTTATACCTGACTCATCGGGTACCAGTTTTCTGAATTTTAGGAGCAACTGCCATAAAGTTTTTCAATTATCTTGAATATTTCAAGTTTAAAAAGTCACACATTCTAATAAAACAGTTCTTCATGCTTTTATATTGTTGGTTTTATTTGTTTGGTTAGTCCTTGCTCTGGGAAATGAGTCAAGGACCTTTCATCTAAGCAAATTATCTACCAACAGCTACCTCCCTAGCCGTAGAGCCACTGTTGATGTACTCCTAAACAGAGCCTGCTCATAAGAAAGACTGAGCTAGATGGACTCTTGAAGATGTTAGCTCCACCCTCCATCCTCTGGAAAGGAAGACAACATAGAAATAGTTAATAATAAAATCTGTGTAATGAAGGGAACAGGACCAGTAGGTTGTTCTTTACTGACAAAATCCAAGTTGGAGGTGGCCAGGAAATGACAAAGATTGACAAATGGATAAGAAAGAGAAGATAAAGTGGTGGATTTAAAAAGTCTTGCCTGTATCTGCTATCACCTGAGTTTTTGACCTTAGCCTTTCTGACTGGTGTGAGGTGGAATCTCAGGGTTGTTTTGATTTGCATTTCCCTGATGACTAAGGATATTGAACATTTCTTTAGGTGCTTCTCAGCCATTCGAGTTTCCTCAGTTGAGAAGTCTATGTTTAGTTCTGTACTCCATTTTAATAGGGTTATTTGGTTATCTGGGGTTTAATTTCTTGAGTTCTTTGTATATGTTGGATATCAGCTCTCTATCGGATGTAGTATTGGTAAAGATGTTTTCCCAACCTGTTGGTTGCCATTTTTTCCTATTGACAAAATTCTTTGCCTTACAGAAGCTTTGCAATTTTATGAGGTCCTATTTGTCAATCCTTGATCTTAGAGCATAAGCCATTGGTGTTCTGTTCAGGAACTTTTCCCCTGTGCCCAGGTATTCAAGGTTCTGCCCCACCTTCTCTTCTATTAGTTTCAGTGTATCTGGTTTTATGTGAAGGTCCTTTATCTACTTGAACTTGAGCTTTTTACAAGGAGATAAGAATAGATAGATTTGCATTTAAGATCAAAAAACTCAGGTGATAGCAGATACTGGAGAGGATGTGGAGAAAGAGGAACACTCCTTCATTGTTGGAGGGATTGCAAGCTGGTACAACCACTCTGGAAAACAATCTGGTAGTTCCTCAGAAAACTGGACATAGCATTACCTGGGTACACAGCTATACCTCTCCTGGGCATATACCCAGAAGATACTTCAACTTATAACAAGAACATATGCCCTACTGTGTTCATAGCAGCCTTATTTATAATAACCAGAAACTGGAAAGAACCCAGATATTCTACAACATAGGAGTGGATACAGAAAATGTGGTACATTTAGACAATGGAGTATTACTCAGCTATTAAAACAATGAATTTGAGAAAGTCTTAGGCAAATGGATGGAACTAGAAAATATCATCCTGAGTAAGGTAACCCAATCACAAAAGAACACACATGGTATGCACTCACTGATAACTGGATACTAGCTGAAAAGGTCACAATACCCAAGATACAACTCACAGACCACATGAAGCTCATGAAGAAGAAAGACCAAAGTGTGGGTGATTCCATTCTTCTTAGAAGAGGTAACAAAATACTTATGGGAGCAAATATGGGGAAAAAAGTCTAGAACAGAAACTGAAGGAGAGGTTGTCCAGAGACTGTTCCACATAGGTATCCATCCCATTTGTAGTAGAGGTTGATGTGGATGTCAGGAAGTGCATGCTGACAGGAGCCTGATATAGCTATCCTTTTAGAGGTCTGCAAGAGTCTTACATATACAGCTAATCATTAAACTGATCATGGGATTGTCATTGGAGGAGTGAGAGAGAAGACTGAAGTAGCTGAAAGGGTTTGTGGCCCCATGGAGAGAGCAACAATACCAACCAATCAGAGCCCCCAGCATCTAAACCACAAGCCTGGGAGCAAATATGGAGGGAACCATGGCTCCAGCTGTATATGTAGAGGAGGAAGGCATTGTTGGGCATAGGTGGGAGAGGAAGCCCTTGATCCAGTGAAGGCTGGTGCCTCAGTGTGAGGAAATTTGAGGGTGGGGAAGTGGGAGTGGGTGGGTAGGTGGGGGCACATCCTCATAGAAGCAGGAGGAGGGGAGATGGGGGTTCCTGGGTTGGGGGGAAATGGGGAAAGGAAATTACATCTGAAATGTAAATAAAATATCCAATTTAAAATAAAACAAGTATGCATAATGTCTTATCCAACTGAAAAACAATAACAACAACAACAAAAACACAAAACACAAAACAAAATATAAAAAAGGTCTTGCTGAAGTTATCATTTATGCTATGCAAGTTTATTAAAAAGTACAGAATCTTTTATACTGTTTTCCTGAATTGGGACATCAGTCACACAATATGACAAAGGGGAAGCTGGATCAAACAAGAGGAATTCAGGATATCACAATGCTGTCATACATTGAGCACCCAGCAGCACTGAGAGAGATACACATAGCCGATTAAGGTAGGGACAGTTGGGTCCTCAGGCTCTGAGGCCACACCACTCCAATCCTCAGACCATTATTGACTCTGCTTAGATTGTTCCTAGTTTTAGAGATAGAACTATGCCCTTTCTCCATACATTACATCCTTAGGGAAAGGCCCCAAAGCCTTGGCCCCAGGCTATTACTGTCTCTGACAAGAATGTCCTTGGTTTTGAAAAGAAACTATGTTTCTTTTCCATTTATCAGAGCCACTGGGACAGTATTCATAGATTAGTATCTCCCTGAAAAATTAGGTTTTAATAAAATTCCTTGAGAACTACAGGGTGTATTCAGCTTTCATGTTGATGAACACCTTATAACAAAAAAGTATAGTACCCTAAATTCATGAAAACAGCATTTTTTTTTTTTTTGCAGAAAAACTGGGAGCCCTTTGGAACTTCAGCTGCCTATGTAGTTCTTTTCATGACTGTACATTTCATTATATTATCTCCATATAACCAACTGAGAAATGTCATGTTCGTGTTTCCCTTATGATTGTGAGTTATCTTATGTCATTAAGCAAGCCCAAAGAGAAGGGTGACAAGAATCTACAGCTTATGAGTACAAAGAATTAGAAAACACCTACTGTTATGACTGACATCTGTACATGTGGAGATCTTGAAGGACTGACACCTTAACTTATGTTACCTGACACTCAATGCCAAATTACATCAGACTACTTCAGAACTGAATTGAATTACAGGATAACCTAGAATTGCTGTTAAAGAAGCCCTTGAAACATGAAAATGATCTTGCTTATACTGAGGGTTCATTCAGAGACATATTTTTTTTATTTATTTTTTATTGGATATTTTATTTACATTTCAGATGCCATCCCCTTTCCCCACTTCCCCTCCTTAGAAAACCCCTCTTTTCCATTTTGCTTTTATACAATTTTTTAAATGTTAATCAAAGGCTTTATAAGTATGGTAATGCTCAATCAGAAGTGTAACCCAATACCCAACCTAGATATATAAACTATCTTTGATTGGTGGAGACATGTGAACTTCTGCCTCCATGCCCCCTCTCTCTTTCTCTCTCTCATCACCTAGCTTCTCCTCTACTTCATCTTCTCCTCTCCTTACTCCATCTTTTCCTCTCGGTGCTCCTTCCCCCTTAGCTCCTCCTACATATCACCCTTCCTGTTAAAATAAAACTTTTCTCTCTAAATACAATTGGAGCATAATTATTCCTATTTGTAACAGTGAGGTACAAGATAGTCTTAATACCCAGTCCATCCTCTGTTGACTAATCAGAACCTCTGTCATCTCTCTTGACTAAAACACTTATTTCATTTTGAACCTGACTTTTTTCTTGGCTTTAGAATGAATGTCAGCTGAAAACCATCCACTCAGATCTTTTCTCTCAAAGATAGCCAGGATTGGCTATGAGACTATAGGTCTTCAACCCCATCAGAAGTCCAGAATGACTGAGTTAACTGAAGTTATGGGAAGCACTAAGCATAGCTTCTAAAACTTAACCAATTTATAGAGACCACTGAACACCTGGACAGCCCCTATACTACCGAACGTTGTAGCATCAAATCTTCAGCCTTCTGGCCCAAACTCATCTGACAGACCTTAGGGATGCAGAATTATTAAGGGCTGATTACTCTGTCTAGGCAGATATAATCAGTCGACTATTGTGCAAGTGTGTCCTTTTCTGGACAGTAATTTGTCTGTAGATGGAGAGAGGCAATTCTTGCCTAGTGGCTGTCTTACCACAACTGGAGTAACTCCAAGGATGCTCAGTTTCTTCTTAGAATCCAAGACATGAAGTTGTCAGGAGCAGACAGGTCTCTAATCAAAATGAACATTAATATAGAAATATTTGTGACGTCAATTCTATGGATTTCTGACGTTTTGAAATCCAACTATCCATGTAAGGTAACCTGGACTGTTGTCTGTTAACTCCTCTCAGCTATTTCTAAATAAAATATGGAAAACACCCTAACAATAAACTCAAAGTCATGAATTTGCTATAGTCCCTTAACTCACAGGCCAACCATCCCAAATCAGTTAAAAAAGTTAAAGAAGGACTGGGTCTAAGCCTTGTATTCCTAAATACAGGCACAATGCCCATGAGAGTATCAATATTCGCTTCACTTTCATATCAATAAGAAGCTCATATCAATGAAAACCTTAAATTTGAAATCCAAGTGAATTTTGTACCATTTAAGAAATTATAACTTCATCTTTATACTAATTATACAGATTTCTACCAATAGGTTATGGCTATGCCATAAATCCTAGCTAATCCTCCCTGTTCCAACAGAACCAATACTTTTCCCCAGAAAGACAGCCCAATATTAACCACCTTAGTCCCCAAGCCCAGGGAATAGGGGCGCTGACTCTTTAACTTCTTCAAGCTGATTACGGGCATTGAGATATTAGAAGAGGGGTGGGGGGAAGAGTAAATTGTTAAGCCTCCATTCAGAGACATATTAAAGGAGAAAAATAGTTTTCCATTTTATGTCATTGGAAAGCAAAAGATCACAAGGGAAGGAAATTAAATCGAATCTTTTCTGAATTCACTTCAGTACATTAGTTAGCTATAAGCATCATTAGTAGACACTGGCTCAAAATGCCTTAAGAGTATACAGGCCTTACAAAGATAATAAGATCAGGTCAGAGAGTAGTGACTGCAAACATCAAGCACCTTCCAGTCGATTATCCATCATATTAAATGTCAAGGAAAAAAATTTTTCATCTGGTACAAAAATTAATATTCATAATATCAAGCCAATTTATCATTTTATATGTATGAGTGTTTTACCTTCATATAAGTCTGTGCACCATGTGTACAGTGCCTGTGGAGTCCTAAAGAGAACATCAGGTCCCCTGAAGCTGGAGTTACAGACTGCTTTAGCCAACATGTTGGTGCTGGGAATCGAACCTACGTGCTCCGGAAGTATAGTGAGTGTTTTAAACCACTGATCTATCACTCTAATCCACAGAGCTGTTTTAATTTAAAATCTTTTAAATTTACTCTCTTAAAGTTGGAATATTGTATTTCCCAGACAAAACAAGTTGTAACTTTATGTCAAGGTTTGATTAGGAGAAGATATTTGGCAACAGTTGATATACCTATAAAACAGAATTAAGTTTTTCTTTTATCTTGTTAATGATGTTATTTGTGCAGTACCCAGTATTTGGCAATGTTAGTTAATCACAGAATCCATTGTGAAAGAATAAAGTCACATTAAATATATAACATGTGATAGACTCTCGACTACTATTGCATTTCACTCTAATGAATTAATATGTTTAAAGAAACAATAATGTTAGGCTAAAGTTGTTTTTACTGCCAAATAACAGGGTTTTTAATTACAGTAATCATAGTCTCTTCTTGAAAATCTCATTGTGTTTGTTCAAAGAATTGTGGTATTAAATTTTGTCCTACAATTAGGTTTTGAAAATACTAATGAAAAATATGATAAGGAGTGACCAGTGTGGTCAGGGAATCAGGCCAGATTTCATTATAATTAATCCGGAATTTATTCAAAGTAGAGGAATGAGAGAAGCAGTAGGAAATAAACACCCTTAACAGTCTTCAAAGAAAACCCTTTGGCAAACTGAATTAAAGAATTTGAAAACACTGACTCAGAGGCAGGCGGATTTCTGAGTTCGAGGCCAGCCTAGTCTACAGAGTGAGTGCCAGGACAGCCAGGGCTACACAGAGAATCCCTGTCTAGAACCCCCCCACCCCCCAAAAAAATGAAAACACTGACTCACAGAACATGCAGTCCAAGAATCCAAGACAGATTCTTTACATCAGCAAAGCTTTGGTGCAACTATTCATAGGTGGAAAAAATGAAGGGAAGTGGAGAAAATTCAAGTTAGTTGCAGAGAAAGTTTAACTGATTAAAACCTCTGATTTTTTTATGTGAACCCAGTTTAGTTGAAGCTTGGCCACTCCAGTGAGATAAGATATAACTAGTGTTCCCCAAAGCAAAATTTAAATTAATTTTGCCACTTCTTCAAATATTTAAAACATTTTGCCTTCTGCTTAAGAATGCGAAAATATGAGCATTCGTTTCTTTGGGGGAGGGTTCAATGTTTTCTTTCCTTCCTTTCTTCTTTCTTTCTTTTCTTTCTTTTCTCTTTCTTTCTTTCTTTCTTTCTTTCTTTCTTTCTTTCCTTCCTTCCTTATTTTAAACTCCAGATTTTATTCCCCTCGCAGTCCACACTCTAACTGTTCCACATCCCATACTTCCTCTTGCCCTCCCGGTCTCCATGAGGCTGTCCCCACCCACACCCACACCCCACCAGACCTCTAATCTCCCTAGGGCCTTTAGTCTCTTGAGGGTTAGCTCCATCTTCTCTGACTAAACCCAGACCCAGACCCTGCAGTCCTCTGCTATAAATGTGTTGGGGCTTTCTATCAACTGGTGTATGCTGCCTAGTTGGTTTTCCAGTGCCTAAGAGATCTCAGGGGTCCAGGTTGAGACTGTGTTTCTTAGGCCAATTGTAAAGACTTACTAGAATGATCCGTAGATTATGATTATGTTATTAGGAAGATTGATTTGTGTTCTCCTATTCAGTTGAAATAGGTGATGATTGCATTATCTCAGAAATTGAAATTGCATCTGACTCTTAAGGCTTTTAAAGATAAAATTCAATCCTCTTAAAAATTCTAGTATGACCACGAGACCAGTTCATAAGTAGCTATCAAGGTTTAAAGTGCAAAAGAGAGATTGGTCAATATGACAAAACTTACAGACTTTTTGAACAATGGGATTATTCTTATCAGTCTTTTGTTTCAGAAAATCACCCTTATCCTACAACCCCACAAACGCAATGAGCTTTATATATTAAGTCTTTACAATTGAATGTCAATACAGAGCAACAGATTCCCAAACCTCTTTACAAATACTAGATGAGAGACTGTATGGAAAGCAGTTGTTATGTTTTCACAATAAGCCACCATTAACTCTTGGTGCACTAGTTGTTCCGAAAAAAAAGTTCATCAGGAAAAGACTTTATCTTTGCAGTTATCTTCAGCCCAGTCATTGTGACAATCACCCAAACCATTTCTTATCATTAACTTAAAAGCATTGCTACTCAGTGTATATCAATTCATAGTTCTTTTCTAAGCATTATTGTAATTAAGACCAGAATGGTGGCTTTCACTTCCACTAATCTTGAGACTTTCAATTGTAGTAAATTTAGATGATCATCTGAAGAAGAGGCTGGAGTGAGCTATCAGAATATAATATTCCATGAACTTTGAAAATTCATTCCTGAATTCATTCTTGAATAAGTGTCAGTAAATCTTAGTTGTTTACCTTCTAATTATAACAAACAATGCTCAAAAATGGTTCCAAAAAACTCAAAACATAATTGATCTTATAGATATTTTGTACTATCAGATCCAGTTTCAACCAGACAAATGATGTAAAAAATTATTGGTGATGCAATTTCTGTATTTTCTTTTTAAAGTTCAATCAAAAATCTGAATAAATTGATACAGTTCACAGTTTCTACCCTGAAAAACAAATGTGTGTTTCTAAGATGGCACTTATGGAGGTGTTTCTGATAGAGCTAATGGAAACACAAAACAGGAGCAAACATAAAATACAAAGGGTTAAAATAATTCTTCCTAATAGCAACAACGATGCAAAAGACTGCAAACATTACAAGTTATTTTGTCTCTTAACCGGTTCTCAGACTCAACATTCCACACTATAAAGTTCTGTAGACACAAGAAAAGAAGAATTCTTCTTACTACTGGGTAGAGTTCTTTCCTTTTGCAGTACCTGCACATGGAGTGATTGCTGTCTTCCTTATGTGCAGTGAAACCTACCACACTGTAGGAAATCAAGATTTATTATATTATGCAAGTTTGAAATGTTGCCCAATACTCATTTAGTTCAGAAATCGACAGAATATGTCAGTTTATTTCAGTCTACATATTTAATTCTGAAGCTTAAAACAACCAGATATGTGTGAGAAATGATTCTGTATTAGGAAAACTGTAAACTGAGGAAGAGTCTCTGTCAGAAAAGCAAGACCCAGTGAATCACTGAACAGTGGTCTGTGGTAGAAAAATTAGCAAAGCCACACAACAAGTATACATAGTTTATAAAAATTAAAAATATAACATTCAGGATAAAATATACAATTGAAATATATCTTTATACCCTGAAAAATTAAAAAAAGTAAATTTTCAGTAAGAAATAGTCACTTAAGAAAATCAGAGAAATGTCTTCATTGTATTTTAAAGATATTAGAATATATACCCCAAACATTCTTTGATCAGAACTAACATTTTAAGTTTACTTTTAATCATTCCTTCTATTTTGTTGAGAGTTCAATATAAGTACATCATTCCTGATTTTCTTTCCTTCTTCTGAACCTTACCATGTACCCCCTCCTTGCTTTTTGGCAAACTACCTTGTGGGAAAATATAACTTCAGAAAGTTAATAATTTTGACATGTTTTATGTATTAGAATAAGTAGTTCTGACAACATAAAAAGACTGTACTATAATTTCTTGTAAATGTCAATATAGCTTAAGGTAAAAGAAAGAAAATGGTTCCGGATGATGGCTAAGTGAACATTAATTTATAAAGATAATGGTATATCATCACAGTAGAATTAATACTAAGTCTATTTAACAGAACAATAAAGTAGGTTCTCCTTAGGACTTAATGCCTTTCTAATCATACATTCAGGCTAAATAATGGTAGTAGATAGAGGCTTTATCCTGTGGAAAGGGACTTAGAGCCAATCAGAAAGCAGTTTGTTATTCCCATTATTTTTATATCATTAATGCACCAGTTGACATGTCCTGCAAAGCCAATTATCATAGTTCACAGGGGTCACAGATTGGTTAGACTGATAGAAGCTTTTCTTCTTGAGTTGTGTGCACAGCACATTTGAGAATTACGAAAGCTACCGAGTAGGGATGAAGCTCCAACATCAGTACAACCTTAATTTCTCCATATTCTATAACTAAAGCACAAGTTATGCTCAGGAATAGATTTCTACTCTTCAATTCTGGGGACTAACAAAGAACACAGACAATAGCTTGTAATGTTTGGGGCTCTATGGGACATTAACCAACAACTTCATAAGGGGTAGCCTATTGCTTGCACTTGGTCTTTTATTTTTGTTCATTGATGTCTAGTAAGGTCATTGCCATCTCCTTATAGATTCTTCTAAGTCATTAACAATAATAATAATACACACTTCTTGGCATCCACAATAGTGTCTGGGCTTGTTGACTGTATATGGGATAGATCTCCAGGTGGGGAAGTCTCTGGATGGCCTTTCCTTCTGTCTCCGATGCACACTTTGTATTTCCTGCTTCTAAGAAGGACCAAAGCATCCACTCTTTGGTCTTCTTTCTTCTTGAGCTTCAGGTGGTCTGTGAATTGTATCTTGGGTATTTCGAGATTTGGAATTAATTAATATTCACTTATCAGTGAATGCATACCGTGTGTGTTCTTTGTGATTGGGTTACCTCACTCAGGATGGTATTTTCTAGTTCTATCCATTTTCCTAAGACTTTCAAGTGCATGCTGACAGGATCCTGATATAGCTGTCTCCTGAGAGGCTCTGCCAGAGCCTGACAAATACAGAGGCAGATGCTCATGGCAAACCACTGGACTGAGCACTGGGTTCTCAATGGAGGAGTTAAAGAAAGGACTGATGGAGATGAAGGGGTTTGCAACCCCATAAGAAGAATAACAATATCAACCAACCTTATGCCCCAGAGCTCCCAGGGACTAAACCACCAACCAAGGAGTACATAGAGAGGGACCCATGGCTCCAACCACATATGTAGCAGAGGATGCCCTTGTTGGGCATCAATGGGAGGAGAAGTCCTTGATTCTGTGAAGGCTTGATGCTTCAGTGTAGGGGAATTCGGAGGGCAAGGAGGTGGGTGGGAGTGGGTGGGTGGGTGGGTAGGGGAACACCTTCATAGAAGCAGAGTGAGGGAGGAGACAATAGGGAGATTAAGGAGAGTAGGGAAACTGGGAAAAGGGATAACATTTGAAATATAAATGAAGAAAATATCTAATAAAAAGAATTGAGGTTGTGACAGGGATTAATAACTTAAAAAGGGGTTGGTGAAGGAAGATAGAGGAAAGATGTGGTAAAAGTAAGCAAAATAAAGATTGACAAGTAAGCCTATGGGAACGTATCACTCATGTAATTTAAATGAACATATATTTTTTCTTTAAAAATAATAAAAGAATTCCAAAACCTTCCGGAGGCCATTAGTTCTATTGCCTTATGTATGGCTTTCAAACAGAATTGTGAGAAAGATGGGTAGGCACCTATTTAAACAATACAAAAACCAGCAACTAGAAATGCCCATCAGAAGTGGAGATAGTTTTAACAACACATCTCAGCTTCCTTGTTCATTCAATCATTTCAAATTCCATTCAGGCCATTATTCAAGGGTGATATTTCTCAATGTTCTACAAGGTTATGAGATGATGCCTACAAAGATCTCAAGGCAGCCAACACAGATGCTGAGCCAGAAACGCATGTTCCAAGAATTCAAGAAGCATCAAAATCAATGAAGTCAAACTTGGACAAGGTTACTACTCATCCTAAAGTGAATTTAAAGGGAATGCCTATGGCTCTGGCATTCAAGGGAAGTGGCTCCTTGAGTTAGTAAATTACTCTCATTGTTTGATCAAAAATTATATTTCAATTATTTTCCATGTAGTAATAAGTAGTTTTGGGAAATAAAAGGGATAAGTTTAGTTTTATATATTCTGAATTTGAGATGACTTCACTATATTGAAAGAGATAAGGTGGCAGCTGGCTAAACAAGGCTGAAGCCAGGATGATGGCAGAGATTGACAGATGGGTTGAAGTGCCATTAGCATATAGATGAGACTGGATAAAGACATATAAGCAAGTCTCAGCTACAAGAACCACTGCCCAAGATTGGTATTACAGAGATAGGAAGATGGGAAGCCCTTAGAGAAAATCAGAATAGACAGGAGCAAATACAGAATTTGGGGTATCCAAGGCAAGGAGACACAATCTTTTAAAATAGCATATTGGAAGTGTCAAACATATTAGGGTAATACAAATTTAACCAGCAGAAATCCACTGGCACTTAAGTAATGGGATAGGTTGTGTTGAAATGGTAATCATTAGGAAGGATTTAAGAGTAAATTGTGGGCTGGACAGATGTCTCAGCTGTAAAGAGCATTGACTGTTCTTCCATAGGTCCTGAGTTCAATTCTCAGCAACCATATGGTAGGGCACAACTATCTGTAATGAGATCTGGTGCCCTCTTCTGGTGTGTCTGAAGACAGTGACAGTGTACATAAAACAAACAAACAAACAAACAAACAAACAAATAAATAATTTAAAAAAAGAGTACGTGGTATGTGTGAATATATATATGTTTTATATTCACTGCTAAATTTACTGGCACCATTCTATTACTCTTTACATAAATATATTCATTATACATTATATAAATACATACTTAAATATTATTTATGTATAATATATAAATTACCTTATCACTTATAATTAGTGTCTAATTGTTTTGTTTTTGTTTTTGTTTTTTTTTTTTTTTGGTCTGTCAAATTCCTCTTTTGTGATTGGTTTAACTTATCTGTTATTTGACTTGTCCAGAGAGGTCTTTGTAGCCTAGAATTATTTGGAAGTCACTATGTATCTCTTGTGGATCTCAAACTCATGGCAGTGGTCTAGCCTCAGAATTCCAAGTGTAGCATGAATCACTATGTATGACTTCTAAATCTTATAATTTATATTTCTCTTAGCACCCTAAAGATAAAACTAACAAAAGAGGTTGCATACATTTTGACTTTTTTACTTTAAAAAGATGTCTTTATATTAGAAATGTAGCTTAAAATTTCTCTGAATTATTGAAAGAAATGTGTTTTTCTGTGATGCTCTGTTCACTTCCTCCCTTACAAAGAAAATGTTTGCTCTCTTAGTCACTAGGAGGGCTGCTAGCACAGTTTTGTACTATTAAGCTCCTGTCTAGATTACCTTGGCTGAAAAGAGACACATTGATATCAAATGATTTTTCTCCTGCGACATTGTGAATGGCACAATGTCATATAATGTAGGTGCTAAGCTTGCTTACCCAAACAGCACAACTTTAAAAGTTTACTCAAGTTGCTGATTTCCCCATGTAGTAAGTCCTCTTTTAACACTAACAAGCATCATCTTTACACATTAACTTATTATGTTTCCTTATTCCTTCCACAAGAATTGACTCAAGATTTTCCCCAAATAAGCCAACTACATGATAGTCTGTGTAGAGATTTTTGCACTCAGGGAACTAAAGCTACAACAATATTTTTGCCAAATTACTCCCTTTCCATTTACTTTTAGTTTCTCAAATGTGCCTATTACTTTTTGTGTATTTGATATGCTTCATGATTTTTCTTAGACCACACTAGTAGTTAAATTTAGATTCAGAGACCCAGTTTTTCAAGTTGGGTTTTTGCACATGAAACCAATAAGAACTGTCAATACAATTCCCATCTATGTTCTCATAATGTAGACATTTCTGCTACATGAAAAACACTCTCTCCCTCTTCCTCCCTTGCATTCCCCTTCTTCTTCTTCTTCTTCTTCTTCTTCTTCTTCTTCTTCTTCTTCTTCTTCTTCTTCTTCTTCTTCTTCTTCTTCTTTCTCTCTCTCTCTCTCTCT
>JANHMN010000001.1:41564934-41596325 GCA_030674055.1 Rhabdomys pumilio
TCTCTCTCTCTCTCTCTCTCTCTCTCTCTCTCTCTCTCTCCCTCTCTCTCCCTCCCTGTGTGTGTATGTGTGTCTTATATGATCTTTTGAAAGTGACATGTTTCTGCTTTCTTCCAAAATCTGAAAGATCATGATAAGAAATAAAAGGATAATTAGGGTTTTCTTGTTCTTGTTTTAACCATCATCATTGAGGGAATAGTTTATTATGGTGGGACCAAGAAGCAGAGACAGCTTGGCAGGAACAGAAGCCATATTAAAATCCTTGGATTTTGATCCCAAATACCAACTTCCTCCCACTACAACCCTTCACCTAAATGTTCCACAACCTTTTAAAACAGTATTACCAGCTTGGAAATAAGTGTTCAAACACATGAGCCTGTTAGGAAAGCCACACATTAGTTTGCAAGCACACAATGAGAAAAAATAAAACTGAATGAGGCCATAGGTGGTTCAAGACACATGTTTCCAACATATGACTTTTATATTTTTCTTCTTATACTAATATATATTTCTTGTACATAAGCATATGCAAATCTTCTTACATTATACTTTATCTTGAATGTTTATACATTCTGATAAAAATTTATAGGCATAAATTTCTGCTTGGTTTTAGTGTACCACATTTTTAAATCCAGAAGTCTGAAATATTAAAGCATCCTTTATCAGTCTGTTTTCTATGCATAAATATATGCACACATACATATGTATATACATACACATCATTTTATAAAACCTTCTGCTTATATGATCATAATCTTTATTAAAATAGTTTGAATATCTACAGAAAATCTTGTTGGCTTAAGTCATAGTACTGAGAAGCAGATACTGTGGCAGGACAGAATGCAGATAATTTATTAAGGTAGTGATCCCAGAAGATAATTATATGAGGAGAGCAGGAAACAGAAGGAAAACAAAAAGACCTCAGCTTAAGGTTAATCCCATAATAAGCTCTGAGACATAAATTACACCACATTGTTTGACCTGCCCAAAACACAGCAGTTGCATTTTCAAATTCTCACAGGGCCCAGTCACTGACTAAGTGGTACCCAGGAGAAAATATATTCCAAACTTTCAAATACTTTCAGCTTTCTGCAGAATAAGAATTCTCCTTTTAAAAATGAAGTGCAGTACTGCAGGAAATTCAGGGAGCAGTGGAGCAAATGAATTTACAAACAATTAATAGATCTGAGTGAGTCTAACACCAGTATTGCTTCTCTAATTATTTACCTTGTTACACACACAGTAAGATGGATCTCACAGTTTTTAGAAGTTGTAAGAGGAAACTGAGCATCAGAGGCTCTTATCTGTGTAAGGCAAACAAAGCTATAATAATAAGATATAATAAAATCTACATGTTGCTTAAATTGGACCACTTCCCACCCCCAAATCCTGTAAGAAACAGAATTAAATATCAAACAAAGCACAGAAACAGGACATGTTGAGTAAGCTTTAGGAAGGCTTTGATTTCTCTGGAAGTTACCAGGTAAGCAGACATGAAGGTTTCAGACAAAATGCTGTTTCTCAGTGGGGCTGTTTCTCTCAGACTTAAAACAAACTGTATGTAAAACTTGGCATCTTAGCAAAGGTTCTGAAGATCAATATCTGTCTGCTCAGGCATTTTGATTCATTGTCCTAAATTCTTGATCTTTCAGCATTGAAGATATCAACAGTGAGCCATGTTGGGTCACAGGACTTTTCCTTAACATAGAGTTTTCAATGAGTATGATCATCAGTAAAGACACACAAGTACACTGACCACAGCTACTTATTTTAACTAAATTTGAAATTGAGATAATCAGGCTGAGTCTAGAATTTGAGATTATTATTTCTAGGAAATGTTTAAAATATTTCTTCCATATTAAACTTACATTGATAAGGAAAAATAATAAGAAAGAATACTTTGAAGTTTATTTTGATGTCTTCTAATATACACCAATAGAATCAAAGTCATGAAATATTTCTATATAAGCTAAATAGATACATCTAATTTAAATTAAAAGAGGGTATAGGCGGGAGGCTAGGTACAGCAACAACAGGGTGTCTGATATTCTCTGTAGCTAAGAAACGGGCAACAGGAGGGAAGATGGTTTACATCTCGAATGGTCAAGTGTTGGATAGCCGGAACCAGTCCCCATGGAGATTGTCTTTTATAATAGATTTCTTCTGGAGAATAGCAGCATTTGTGGGGGTTTTTTCCTCAAAACTCTGCTTCAGCAAGATGTGAAGAAAAGAAGAGGCTACGGGACCTCCTCTGATTCCAGATACGATTATGGAAGAGGGCCACCAGGAAACCTTCCACGAAGAATGGGTCAGATCAATCACCTTCGTGGGCCCCAGCCCTCCTCTAATGGCTGGTGGATGAGGAAAGTAAATGTCTGCTCTGTGAAGCAGAAGCAGACAACTAGACATAAACACGCTTAGAAGGAAGTCACCAGGAGGTGAAGAGCGGCTCATGCAAGGGAAGATGGTGTATGTCCAAACAAGAATTGCTCTGTGTCCTCACAGATGAATGAGGTCATGCTGGGAATTCCCTCTGCAAGATCTGGCCTGACTGATATGCAGGTCTAGAAATGTACATGTTTGTCTCCTTATCTTTTCTGTACAATTTACTAAAGCATTAATACAGTTTTAAGAAGTAAATATTTTTAGGGTGCGAAACTTGATTGTTCATCTTTATATGATTATACCCAAAATCGTCGATCTGGAAGAAATAAAGGCCAAGTATTTAAAAAAAAAGAGAGGGTATAGAGTATATACTAAATAACAAATTTGCTACAGATAGTATTTTTAATATCAAATTTTATATTTTAATAGGAACATAATTTTAAATTTGTTAAGTGGATAGAATATTAAACATTTAACTTTACTAGTCATCCTGTGTTTTTCCTTAGTAACAAATAGTCCTTTTAAAATATACAAATCTTTATTTTTTCTAATTATTTATTTATTAATATATTTATATTTATTTTTTTTTACACTCCAGATATTATCCTCCCACCTTCCAACTGTTCCACATCTCATGCCTCCAACCCACACCCCTGTCTCCATGACTCTGTTCCCATCCTCCACCTCAACACCCTACCTGACCTCTAAACTCCCTAGGGCTTCCAGTCTCTTGAGGGTTAGGTACATCATCTCTGATTGAACACAGACCCGGCATATGCTGTATGTGTTAGGAGTCTCATATTAGCTGGTATATTCTGCCTTTTTGGTGGTATAGTGTTTGAGATATCTCAGGGTTTCAGATTAATTGAGACTGCTTGTCCTCCTACAGGGTTGCCCTCCTCCTCAGCTTCTCTCAGCCTTTCCCTAATTCAACCACAGGGGTTAGCAGCTTCTGTCCATTGGTTGGGTACAAATATCTGCATCTGACTCTTTCAGATGCTTGTTGGGTCTTCCGGAGGGCAGTCATGATAGGTTCCTTTTTGTGAGTGCTCCATAGCCTCTGTAATAATGTCAGGCCTTGGGACCTCCCCTTGAACTGGATCCCACTTTGAGCCTGTCACTGGACCTTCTTTTTCTCAGGCTTCTCTCCATTTTCATCCCTGTAGTTCTTTCTAAAATGTACAAATCTTTAAAATAAAAATAATATTGGATTCTTTGTAAATTTTGGATATTAGCCCTCTGTCAGAGGTAGGGTTGGTGAAGATCCTTTCCCAATCTAAAGGCTGCCAATTTGTCCTATTGACAGAGTTCTTTCCCTTACAGAAGCTTTGCAGTTTCCTGAGGTCTCATTTATCAACTGTTGATCATAGTCTTTGTTGTTCTGGTCAGGAAATTGTCTTCTGAACCAGTGAATTCAAGGGTATTTCCCACTTTTTCTTCTATGAGATTTAGTGTATCTGATTTTGTGTTGAGGATTTGATCCACTTGGACTTAAGTTTTGTGCAGGCTGATGAATATGAATCTATTTTCATTCTTTTACACATAGACATGAAGTTAGTTTAGCACCGTTTGTTGAAGATGTTGTCATTTTTCCATTGTATGGCATTGGCTTCTTTAACAAAAATCACATGACCATAGGTGTGTGGGTTTATTCTGTGTCTTCAATTTTATCATTATATTCCACTGATCAACATATCTGGTTTTGTACCAATAAATACTATGTAGTTTTTATCACTATTGCTCTGTGGTACAGCTTGAAGTCAAAGATTGTGATTCTTTCCAAAGTTCTTTTATTGTTCAAAATTGTTTTTGATATGCTGGTATCAACAACCCAAATAATCTAATTTAAAAGTAGGGCACAGAACTAAACAGAGAATTCTCAACAGAGGAATCTCAATGGTAGAGAAACACTTAAAGAAATGTTCAAAGTCCTTAGTCATCAGAGAAATACAAATCAAAATGACTCTGAAATTCCATTTTACACTCATGAGAATGGCTAAGGTAAAAATTGTGAAGGCACATGCCCCAGTGTCGGGAAATGCCAGGGCAGGGAGGCAGGAGTGGGTAGGTGGGTGAGGGAGCAACTTCATAGAGGACAGGGGGACCAGGGATGGGATAGAGTGTTTCTTGGGGGGAAACTGGAAAAGGGGATAACATTTGAAATGTAAATTAAAAAATATCCAATCAAAAAAGAAAAAAAAAACCCTCAAGTGATAGCACATTCTGGTAAGGATGTGGAGCAAAGGGAAGACTTATTTATTGCTGTAGGGAGTACAAACTTATACAACCACTTTAGAAAACAATTTGGCAATTTCACAGAAAACTTGGAATAGTTCTACCTCAAGACCCAGCTCCCACAAAGACACTTGTTCAGCTAGGTTCATAGCAGCTTTATTTGTAACAGCCAGAAACTTGAAACAGCCTAGATGTCCATCAACTGAAGAATGGATAAAGAAAATGTGTTACATCTACACAGTGGATTACTACTCAGCTATTAAAAACCAAGACATCACAAATTTTGCAGACAAATGGATAGAACGTGAGAATATCATCCACAGTGAAATAACATAGTCCCTAAACATGTATGATATTTATTCAGTTACAAATGGATATTAGTCATAAATACAGGTACAATACTACAGTCCAAAGAGCTAAAGAAGCTAAACAAGAAGGAAGTCCCAAAAGAGGAACCCTGAGTCTCATTTAGAAAGGGAAATAAAATAGTCATAAGAGGCATACTGAGGGAGGGAACTGAAAGAGTGGTGGAAGGGGAGGGGGAGAATGGGTGTGTTCTGTAACAGGTGTGAGAGCCTACAAGAGAGATGTCTTGATGACCATGAAAATGAATGGAAATCTGCAGCTGACAGGGGTGAGGAGTTGGGGGTGGGGGGAGTTATCTCCAGGACAAGACAGAGACCTGATATAAGGCAGGCACCCAAGAATCAATGAGGGTGATCTTAGCTGTGATTCACTACACGGGGGATATGAAATCTAAAGTGTCCACTTCCTATATCCAGGCAGGAAACCCAGTGGAGCGATACAGACACTAATACACCCAAAAAACTTTCTGCCTAAACTTTGTCTTGTCTATAAGAAATGAGAGCATGGTGGATGGAGCAGAGACTGAGGGAATGGCCAACCAATAACTGGCTCAACTTGAGATTTATCCCATGAGCAAGCACCAATCCCTAACACTGTTAATGATACTCTGTTTTGCTTGTAGACAGGAGCATGTTGTCCTCTGGGAGACTTCACTCAAGAGCTGGATCAGATAGATACAGACACCCACCGCCAAACAGTGGATGAAAGAATAGGAGGAAGGATTGTGACCTAAGGGGATAGGAACTCCACAGAAAGTCCAACAGAGTCAAATAAAACTAGTCTGTTGGGAATCTCAGAGTCTGAACAACCAATGAAAGAACCTAGGCCTCCCTGAACATATGTACTAGATAGGCAGCTTGGTCTTTATGTGGGTCAAGAAAAACTGTAATGGGGACTATCCTGAAAGCTGTTGCCTGTATGTGAGATAAGTTCTACTAGCTGGGCTGCCTTGTCTGGCCTCTGTGGTAGAGGAAGCGACTAGCTTGAAATGCCAAGGTGGGGTGGGGGAGATACCCAAAAGGGTCTCAGCCACTCAGAGGAAAAGGAGATTTGGCTACTTGGAGGAGGGCAGTGAGTGGGATGTACAGTGAATTGTTAAAAAAATAATAATAATAATGATAAATTCAATTTTAAAAATTATGTAGGAAAGTTACAAAATTCAGAAAAACCAGATTAAGATTTAAGAATAAATTCCTAAGCAAAATTTTCTTGTAATTTATTTAAAATTATATCATGCAAAGGTTTCTTTGTTTGTTTCAATTTATAGTCTCTTTTTTAGAAGCCTGCAGGCAAATTCCTGTCTTTTCCTATGCTTGAAAAGATTTCACAGCACTGCAGTGCCCCCTAGTTGCTTTATCACCTACTTTTGGGTAGTAGCTGAAGAATTATGTTATCCTGTCTTCAGCAATTAAAATTACTCTCAATACTGCATATTAAAGATACTTCCTGAACTCAAACAGTTTCCACTGGGTAATAAAAAGAGAAGTGTTATAAATGTCTTTTTTAAAAAAAAAAATGTATTTAATCTTTTTTTTTACACCCCAGATTTTATTCCCATCTTGTTCTACTCTCTGACTCTTCCATATCCCATAGTTCCTCCTTCCCTCCACCCCTGCTGCTGTCTACACAAGGATGTCCCCACCTCCCTTTGCCCCACCCCACCAGACTTCACACTCCCTGGGGCCTCCAGTCTCTTGAGGGTTATGTGCATATTCTCTGACTGAACTCAGTCCTCTCTTGTATATGTGTTGGGGGCCTCATATAAGCTGGTGTATGCTGCTTGGTTGGTGGTCCAGAGTCTGAGAGATCTTAGGGTCCAGGTTAATTGAGACTACTGGTCCTCCTATAGTTTGGAATGGCATAGATGAAGAGCTTAATCATATTTCAGGATATCTTTTTCTCCTATAATAGCTATTCCTTGTCTATCTCTGTGTCTGACCTAACATACTGTGACTATCACATTAAATGTTTGGGAATCTATTACCTTAGTTAAGAATGTCATCAGATACATCAGACTTACAAAAGATGTTTCCTCATTTTATTTTACGTCTCCATCACTATAGTTAGAAATGTCATCAGGCAATGGTTACTCATATTTGACTAGAGAATAAGACATGTTTTAACCCTGTAAGAGGTGATGTTATAAGAACGTTGAGTGTCCCTTAACACAGAACTGTTACTTTCTAATCAAAAGAAAGTACTTCTATCAGGAGATGGAAACATAGCTTAACTCTTTTCCTTAAGGGTTAACTAAGCTGCCCAAGGTTATCTCTAGCACCTGTTTAAGGGACAGCCCCCAAAAATGTAGCAAATTTGCCTGTGAATTTCATAAAGTTATTGTTTTTAATAGCTGAGTAGTACTCCATTGTGCAAATGTACCACATTTTCTGTATCCATTCAACTGTTAAATGACATCTGGGTTCTTTCCAGCTTCTGTCTATTAATAATAAGGCTGCTGTGAACATAGTGGAGCATGTGTCCTTCTTATATGTTGGAGCATCTTTTGGGTATATGCCCAGGAGTGGTATAACTGGGTCTTCAGGTAATAGTATGTCCAATTTTCTGAGGAACTGTCCTGTCCAGCAGGGCATTAAACAGAGGTCCTGGGAGATCACCCACCTGAGAGAGTGGGGGTAAGAAGGCAAAGACACAAAGAAACACAACTTGTCTATAGGCTGATCAAACCGTAATTTTTATTTTTTCACACAGGGGTTATATACACAAAAAGGAAGGATGTGGGGAAGGGGATGATTCAGGAGTGTATGTGTTCAGGGGGAGTACAGATATCTTCCAGAACAGTGTGTCAGTTGGGTGAAAGTTCAGGGGACAGGACACTAAGACTCTGCCTATGATTCACTTGTCCTTATCTAAGTTGGTACTATCCACCAAGGCTACTTATCTATAAGGTCTATGACGACCCAGGCTGGCAAATTTCCACCAAAGCTGCTTGTTTACGATATCTTATAGCTCTCTGTTTCAGTGTTTTTCCACGGGGACCCAAGACTTTGTGCTAGCAGGCTGACTTAGGCCTATGGCTGAATTTTAGGCCTTCAGTGTACAAGCAGAGATGCCTCTGACAAGGAACTGCCAGACTGCTTTCCAGAGTGGTTGTACCAGCTTTCAATCCCACCAAAAATGGAGGAGTGTTCCTCTTTCTCCCCATCCTCACCAGCATCTGCTGTCATCTGAGTTTTTGATCTTAGCCATTCTGACTGGTGTGAGGTAGAATCTCAGGGTTGTTTTGATTTTCGTTTTCCTGATGATTAAGGATGTTGACTATTTCTTTAGGTGCTTCTCAGCTATTCAATACTCCTCATTGAGAATTCTTTGTTGACCTCTTTATCTCAATTTTTAATATTGTTCTTTGGTTCTCTGGAGTATAACTTCTTAGATTCTTTGTATATATTGGATATTAGCCCTCTATCAGATGTAGGATTGGTAAAGATCTTTTCCAATCTGTGGGTTGCCATGAGTGAGGTAACCCAGTCACAAAAGAACACACATGGTATGTACTCACTGATAAGTGGCTATTAGTCAGAAAGCTTGTAATACCCATGATATAACTTACAGATCTTATGAAGCTCAAGAAGAAGCAAGACCAAAGTGTGGATGTTTCATTTCTACCTAGAAAGGGGAGCAAAATAATCATGGAAGGTAGAGGAAGGAAGGGACATGGGACACAGAGGGAGGAAGGAGAAAGAGGGGCTGGATCAGATGTGGGAGGAGATGGGGGAGAAGTAGAGAGGGTCAGGAAATTGAAAAGAGGTTGTGTAGCAGTGGGGGATGGGGACTGAATGTAGCCACTAGAAAGTCCCAGATGCCAGGAAAGCAAGAGGTTCCTAGGACTCAATGGAGATGACATTAGCTGAAATACCCAACAAAAGGAAGAAAGAACCTCTAAAGACCATATCCAGAAGTTAGTCAAGGCATCAAGTTGAGGAATGGGGCCACCCACTCATCTCCAAAATTTTAACCCAGATTTGCTCCTGTTTAAAGGAAATACAGAGACAAAGAGTGGGGCTATGACTGAAGGAAAGGCCATCCAGAGACTGCCCCACCTGGGAATCTATCCCATATACAGACACCTAACCCAGACACTATTGCTGACGCAAGGAGTGCTCTCTCAAATGAGCCTGACATAGCTGTCTCCTGAGAGATCTGCCAGAGCCTCACGAATATAGATCCAGCCAACCATTATACTGAGCACAGGGACCTCAATGGAGTAGTGAGGGCAAGAACTTGAGGAGCTGAAGATGTTTGCAACCCCATAAAAAGAACAACAATATTGACCAACCAGAACCCCCTTAATTCCCAGGGACTAAACCACCAACCAAAGGGGACCCATGGCTCCAGCTGCATATGTAGCAGAGGATGGCCTTATCTCGCATCAATGGGAGGGGAGGTCTTGGTCCTCTGAAAGCTCGATCCCCCAGTGTCAAGTAATGCTAAGGCAGTGTGGTGGGAGTGGATAGGTGCGTGGGGGAGCACCCTCAAGGGAAAACCAGGAAGTAGAAAGGAGATAACAACTGAAATGTAAATAAATAAAATATCCAATAAAATTTTTTTTTTAAATGCACATTAACCTATTGCTAAGCTAAGCAGATGGGAGGAAGATTTATTTCTGTTCCTGACATCAGCACGTTTTCCTCCCAGATTTTTGAGTGCTATGCAGCTGCTTATAGACCTACAACCTGGAAATGTGTTATAGCTGACAGCTTTCTTAATTCCTCAGAAAAACGTAACTTTCCATTTTCTCTTTTCTATCTGTTTATTCATCATCATCTTCCTCATATTTGGCTTTTTTATTCTCACTGAATCTCTCTGTTTTTGCCATGTGGCTACTTAACTACCAAGTAACTGACCTGACTTCCATCATTGAAAATACTGGGTTAACTCTAATGGCATCACATGTCATAGTCTTATCTTTCTTCATCTTCTCCTCCACTTTCCTATTCTGGGATGATGCCATATCACCTGCTCTACAGTTTTCATTTTAAACCATAACTAAGTTTTCTACATGCATTCTTCTGAGTTTGTTCTTATTTTTTGTTTGTTAATAAGACTTTATTTCATGTATGTGAGTGTGTGTATGTGTATATGTTCTAGAGTTGTGAAGACTATAAAAATCTTATTTTACATACTGCTCATGGAGGATTAGTAACTTTTATATTAGTTATAAAATAAATTGTACAAGTATATCATTGCTAACAATACCATATTTTATTCAAAGAAGCAATTCTAAATCTCAGACCATAAGCTATATTCAAATGAAAACCTTTAAAGTAGCAAAGTTTGTAAATATTTTAAGCCAAAACTTACCCTAGTTACATTGATTGGAAATATTGATTTTAATAGAAAACACATAAAAACAGTCATTCATGTTTCTATCAAACACCAAAGTAAAATAAAATAAAATAAAATAAAATCTTGAATTAAAAAAAATCAATATTTGAAATTCTCAGATATTAAAGTCTTACTTGGAAACAGTTTTGGTTATTTTTATAATTATTTTTAATTTTAAAAACAGTTTTACTTTTGAAATATGGTGTAATTACATGATTTCTTCTTTTTCTTGCTTTCCTCCCAAACCTTTCTGTGTATAACCCACCTTGTTTTTTTTCAAATTCTTGCATCTTTTTCTTTTAACGTTTTTATAAAATTTTACAAGTTTTACAAATATAAGTAATTTGCATGTGTGTGTGTGTATATGTGTGTGTCCCTAACTTCACAAATACAACCTGCTCAGACAGTACAATATTGATTTTTATAAACAAACTTCACTATACACATTTAGTATATTAAGAAGGAAAACTTAAAAGTTCAGGCATCTCTTAATTAATATGCAAACCCTGTTCCTGAATGCTATTATTTCCTCCAGGGTTTCCTTAGGATGAAAAGGCAGTTGTGCAAAGAACACTAACAACATGTTATGATAAATCCATCTGCAAGAATTCCTCGGTTGCTACTACAGGAACAATTAGAACAGCTCACGTGAGCAGCTCTGCATCATTTCTTGGCTTCTGTGAGCAGCAGTGCACACAGCTTTTCAGCAGTATCCTCAGAGGGACTCATTTTAGAAACCACTGGGAAATGCTCAACAAAGATGAAAGTCTGGCAAGAAACTCTGCCAACTTAAGAACTTGAGCCTTTGGACCTTGAGGTATGAAACAGCTTTATGACTAGTTTAATAGCACAATAAGCTCTGAAAAAAAATGAAAAAGAAAAAGTGCAAGTGGAATAGTGCCTTCACTGTGTCAGTCCTTGTCAGTAATTAACATGGCAGTTTAAAGTCATAAATAATTTACTCAAATGTTTATATAAATTTATATACACAGAAATATATATATATATATATATATATATATATATATATATATATATATATTTGTGATAGAGTTAAATATATATATATGAGATAGAGTTAGCTTTTCCTAAATGTCAAACTCATACAATATAAAGACATTACTCATATAATATAAAGACATTCTGATGCATTAATATGTGGGTTAATTTTAAATATATTAAGGGGTATGAAATAAACAATATCCCAAACTTTTTGGCTTCCCTCATTTGAATTAGTTAAAGAAGCAAATCTGTAAAGAAACAAGATGAATGGTTGTCACCCAGAATATATCGAGCTGCTATTGGATGGGTACAGAGAATGCCAGGTTTGTAAGAAGAAAAGTCCTGGAGATGGCTGTGAAATAATCCTTAATACTGTTGGGTTAGAAATGTTTAAGTTGTTAAAGTCATTAAAGTTTTGATTAATTAATTAAATACCCTTTGTTAAAATTATTGCACTTAATCATAACGTTCCTTTTTAATTGTTGAGATGAAGACAATGAAAGATTGTATGTTGCATTTTAACTTAGCTTGAGCTTCTGCTTGTTTTAGTTAATAGCATCCAATATTTTCCCTGTTGTTTCTGTCACAATTACTTTTCTATTTCTTAGTAAAATAATATGAACAAGCAACTCATCAAAGAAAATACTTACTTTGCGTCTCATGGCTCCAGTAGGCTAGAGTTCATGATTATAATGGCAAAAAGAATGGCAGCTGGAGAGCAGACACAGCATTGGTGCACTAGCTGAGAGTGTGCATGTGGATATTCTGGCATAGGCACAAAGACACTGGGAATATGGTGGGGTTTTGAAACCTCAAAGCCTGACCTCAGGGACTCATCTACAACATGGTCACATGTCCTAATTTTTATCAAAGATTTCTACCAACAGGCAATTGAGCATTCAAATATATGGGTGTATGGGGTATATTTTACCACAGTTTCCAATAAAAATGTCACCAAGGTTCGCTCATATTTTAATAAGTGTCAGAATATCCTTCCTTGCAAGACTAAATAATATTCCATTGTGTGGATGTGGCATTTCTGTTTATCTACCACAGAAAGTTGAAAGTAAATGTCCACCATGGCCATCTCAAGAAAAACAGGCTATATGTTTGAATACTGACTAACATATTAATAACAGTCATACCTAATATAGTGCTTCATTCATATTAATCACTCTTTGATTGAATATATACATAAAAAGGACAATATAAAAATAGAACTCAATTTTGAAACATTGCAAATGGTAGTTGTAGTTAGGGACACTGAACAATAAAAGTGGAATGAATAAATTTATCCCTATCAATATAAATGGGGAAAATTCCATTAGGCTCTACTCCTACATGAAAAAGAACAAGCATTTAACAACTTTTAAGAGATGGAGAATTAGCCATCCCTAGGGATGAGCCCTTTTATTTCTTATGCAATGCCAAATACATGTGATATATATATATATATATATATATATATATATATATATGTGTGTGTGTGTGTGTGTGTATACTATTATTATATATTTTATATATATTATATATTATAGAATATATATATATATATTCTAGGGAGCATACACAGGCAAGCAACACCAAACAAACTCAGCAGTTATAATTATATATTTCTTCTTTAATAAATAAATTTAACAACAATATTCACAGAGGAGAAGGTTTGAATTTGGGAAGGGAGCTGCATATGGGAGAGCTAGAGAAAGAAGAGAGAGTGAAGTAATTATGAAATTAGTTTAAAAAATAAATGATCCAACATGTGTGTTAATGTGGTCATGTGTGTGTACATGTGTGTGTGTATGCATCTACAATGTGTGACTTCATGCAATGTATTTTTGTGCATAAATATGAGTACATGCAAGCCATGACATGTATGTGGAAAACAGGAGACAATTTCTGATGTTAGCACCATATTTTGCCTCGATTGAAGCAGAATCTTTTCAATATTCTTCCTTGCTTATGCCAGGACAATTAGCCATAAAATTTGCTGAAAATCTCTTATCTTCATCTTCCCCTGCCTCCTCCAACCTAGGTAAGCAATGAAATTGCAAACCCTAGCCATAACCATCCACTGTTGTTTGTTTTAATTTAAATTCTGGAGATTCAAACTCAAATCCTCATTAAAATCAATATTTGATTACTGTACCCCCAAACCCTTTCACAAATATCCCTATCATGAAATTTACCCCTAACAGTATCAAAACTAGTACCAGAATTACAATTTAAAAATATAATTCTATGCAATAGTCTGTAATAATATTTTTCATAGAGGATAGAGAACAAGGCTTTTTGTTGTCCTATTTTAAAATCTGAGATGCACAGACATAGATTTTTTAGGCTGAAGGTCAAACTAGAGTTTATGGGTAATACACAGGGGATGCTAAAATGGTCTAGATAACTAAGAATAGTTTACTTGCCAACTTTTCCTATCTGTTTATTGGAAAACAACCTGAAAACAAACCAGCCTGTCATAAATAGCCAACATACCTCAAGCTTACTTAGCAAATAAGTTTATTTCACCCTATCTATTGGGGACAAGGTCATTCTACTTTCTCTTGATGTCTCAGAACTTGCAGTCAATAGTCCTTGTTACGGATAAGGAAATAGAAGATTTTAAATATCATTTACCTGTCTGTGGCAATTCTCGTACGGCTAACTCCCTGAAATGTTCTGTTTGAAATTGTGAGTTTGCCTCTCCTTTCAAAGTTCATTTGTCAGGTTGTATCTATTGCTTGCATGTTTAATTTCCACAAGAGCCTCTTCTGTGTTTATGCATTTTCTCCTCATCTTCTTTACCATTTCCCCTGGATCTCTCTTGACAGTGGATTAAGACAGCCTCTATTCTCGTTAGCAGCAATAAGTGCTAAAGGCTCTTGAGTGAAGCTTTCAATGAAGACAGATCACCTGCAACAAATGCAGTGTCTTGAAAAGTCTGCAAACGAAAAGACTGTGCTGGAGCCTCAAATTGATTACAGAGAGAAACAGGTACAGACTCTACATAACTAGGAGGCACTGACCATCTCACTCTTGTATTTTTGTTTGTGTTTGTTTGTGTATTTTTTGAGGTTATAATATAATTATGACATTTCCCCCTTCCCTTTCTCCCTCCAAACTTTCACATGTATCCTTTGCTGTGCGTCTTCAAATTTGTGGCCTCTTTTCTTCACTAATTGTTACTGCATGCATAAATACACCTATCTGTTCAGTATTTAAAATATTACTTGTACGTATGCTTTCAGGGCAGACCGTTTGGCATCAGGCAACCTGTTGATGTGCTCTTCTCTGAGGAAGGTAACTTCTCCTAATCCCAGCATCCCTCTGTTACCTCTGCTTCTTTGTGTAGGGATGAAGCCTTATGAGCTTTCCCTTCCACTTTGGCATGTCCATTGGTGGGGTTCTTGTTCACCTCAAGTTTCAGCAGTCATGTTGGTAAAACTTTATGGGATCTGTTTGCTAAGAGATATGTCTCTTGTGCTTTATGAAAGTGTTTATCAATATTGTTCTGGTTAAGGTGGCATTCTTAAACATTCCCTGAATCCATTATCTATGAATGGAACTCATGGCCATACCACTTAAGTTTATCTCAGTATAAAACCTGAATTTAATTCATTTCTTATATCTTGTGGTGAGGGTAAGAAATATAGATATTTATCATTTGGATTATAAGTACTTGAAGGTCAATTTAAATTTTCATACTTTACTTTTTAAATATACAAGTCATATAGTAGAAAATTCACTCAATCATTTTGACTGTTATCTAATACTTTGATAACTGGATTAAATCAAAATGAAATTAAGCCATATAACATTTATCAAATTTACCAAAATCAAACTGTAAATGCAAATATACACACCCATAGTACAAGACTTTGTCTTAGGTTAAATGTTTTGATTTGTTTTTAAGACATTTATCCTCACTATCTCAAGAAAAACACAAGGTCTAGACAGTGGCTTTTCTATTATCAAGATAGGAAATTAAAAGTAATATATTCAGCTACTATTTAGCTAAAATTTTCTATAGTTTTACCAAAACTTTAAAATGTAACATGACTATGATGAGAAAAGAAAATTACAGAAACAAAAATATTAGGTATATTAGTGTCCTTTCTATTTAGCATGAAGAGGTTTCTCTTTTGACTTCATTTTATGGAGAAAAGAATTCAATAAACACACAGACACTAGAAAAAGAAGTTTACTTAACAAAGCATGGCAAAATTATTGTTTACACATGAGAGAGATTGGAAAGACCTGATCCAAAAGTGGAGAGATCTGCAAAACAGTTTGACCCACATGTGAAGGAATAAGAGGACCCACTCGAGTGGTCTCTGATGGTCAAGTAACCAATCCCCAACAAATTGATATTATATATAAAAAAAAAAGCCTTTTAGAGATGCCAAAGTATTGATTTTAAAGTTTTTGTTTACAGTTAGAGAAAGATTCTAGGGCTATGACAGAAAAACCAAGCTAAATACCCATCTATTTATACAATTTTATTATTCTTCTTTCAACAACAACAGGATGCCTATCACACAGTTGCTGTTGACAAAACATTGTTTATGGTACCAAATATCTATGATGATACACATGTTAAAAGATCCTAATATTGAACTGGACAAATATATCAAGAGTTCTGTTTGCCTAGAAAAGGTTATTGTTTTAAGTTCAAATTATGTTATTTATGTTAAAAATTTAATGAATGAAAAATAGGGATTATATATACAAATATATATATATATACAAATATACTTTATATACAAATATACTTATATATACAAATATACTTTAAGTGAAAAAATCTTGGAGGAGGTTTGAAACCTTCATAGCGTATTTTAGAATGCTCGGGGATGGGATTAGAGCAACAAGCACCTCAGCAGTAAAGAGCACAGGCTCTTCTCCCAGAGCACCCAGGTTCTGCTGACAGTACCCAAGTCAGGGTGCTTACTAGCATCGAGACCAATATCTCCTAGGAACAAGACTCCCTCTTCTGGACTCTGTGGGTACCTATATTCATGTACACAAATCCACAGCTCCAGGAAAACTGTACCCATAATTATAAAAAAGGAGGAGTGCCAAATCCTTACAATGGTAAACTAAGACAAAACATGCATCCCTTAACTTAGCCAACATAGTCATGGCCTCCTGAATTGTTAGAATTAGCCAAAGAAAAGATGAGATGCAACTTTATTCATCTTAGCAACACAACCAACATCATGAAAAACAGATATTTCAGAATGGTGTCATATGCCTCTGAGTTCAAAAGGGCAATTATTAGCCCTCATTTCTTTTTCTCTTCACCTTTTATGGAACTGTGTTAGTAGTAGTTTATAAATGTTTATTGCAGCTTTCCTCGTAACCCAACTCCCAAATAGTTGGAACTATTTTATTTATTTAGGAAGCTTTAAAGTCACAACAACTGAGCAGTATTACTCTATTTTAATCTCTGGCTATACACTAGTCAAAATCCTAACGATCATGCATTTTAGTACTGTTCTGGCTCTCTGAACTTCAGGTAAATCCTCAAGGTATCACCTGGACACTATCTCCATGGTAAATCCACCCCCCACCTACCCACCACCCACCCAACAACTACTACCCTACACCCTCCCCATCCTCTTGCTGAAAGGAAGTCTAGGCCTATTTTCTTCTCTTCCCAGGCACTGAGTGATCAACTTCTTTATTTTTTAATCAGAGAATAATTGAATCAATGTTTTGTACCAAGATCAGCACAGAGATCAACATATAAATAATACAAGGATGACCTTTACACATACACAATATCATTATGCTCACAGAACTGGGTAATGAAGAACTATCTCTGTGGATATAAAGCAGAGGACTATAAACTTGAATGTAATACATAAAATAAAAACCAGCATGTCAATGTAGGGGTCTATACATTTGGATATATACATAATATATAAGAAACAAAAGATTGTTTTAGCTCATCTCTCAATCTTATCACAGCATCTGCAAAACTCATTAATATTTCAGAGGCATCAAGGGTGAAAGTGAAGAAGCATCAGGTAAGTGTCTGCTAGATATTAGTTTGGGAAATAAGAATGAACAAACTCAGCTGTCAGCCAGGATGCTAGGATGACCTAGGAGCAAATTATTCCTGTCACCTTCCCCATCAAATGGAGCTCCCTTTATCTCTTCTGCATATTTTCTCTCATAGAGTGAAAGATGTTTGTAAAGGTCCTCAAAGAAGACTGGTAAACAGCAATATTCAGGAGCTTATGTGTGACCCATCTGGTTATGGGACCCTACTCATTAAACATCAAAATTGCACCTAAGGAAACAGAACATTAATTAGAACCATGTGTGGATCCTAATTATTGCCAAGCTCTGAAGCTGCGGAGACTCACGTGATTTGATCTCAACGAGTGCATTGGTGTTTTTTATCTTGGAGACGTCATTTCATCAGACTATTCAGCCCAAATATGAATTTCCACAACTTCTGTAAAGCCGAAGATGTGATCCTATGGCTGAAAAATTGGCAGTGGCTACAGACTGTTTTTCTGAAACTGAATGATTAGATTGAATGATGGCCGAGTTTCAGTACTTCACGGCTTTGTAGACGCATTCAGTGATGGATCAGGTGTACATACCCAAGTACAGCACAAAAGAGACTCTGCAAAAGAATGCAGAGCTCTGCCCAATATAGCCCTAATAATATCCCTACCTTTGTATCAAAACCATTAAAGCAGAAACCTTTGCTCCAGGATATGCCTACTGGAAGTCATCACAAATCAGCAATAAGAAGAATTTCTCCATGGGCCTATTTGGCCACTTCACATTCATATTTCTTATTGTTCCCTATGTGTTTTCTTTTCCATTCAGACATGCCCATTTTAATAGCTGAAATCTATAAGGAAAACCTATATGTATTATGAATAATTTATATGTAATGTTTATGTATGGAATCACTTGGCCATATTTTTTGCCTTCCTACTACACTGTATGTTCAAGTTGCATGCAAGGAAAGGCTTATGTGCCTCCAAACTACACGAGACCATACTATATTGATTTAGAGCCACTACCAACCTTTTCAAGTCTATTCTGTTCCAATATTCATTCACCAATCTATCTCCAAATGAACAGAAATCATAGAAGGTATTTTTGTAAGTTGTCACTTTGAGCCCATTATCTGTGAAAGTAAAGCAAAATTATCTTGTAGCTTCTAAAATTACCATGTTTTCACCTTCTTTTATGTTTTCTTGTTGCCAAATTCAGTCATAAACTCAGATTCTCTACCTTCTTTTGATAAAGTGGGCAAAGGCTGTTTGTTATTTACCAACTGTCAACTTGGAAAGATCTAGAAACAACTAAGAGAAGTAACTTTGACCATGAAAGTGGACATTTTCTTGATTAGTTGAATTGATGTAGTAAGACTATTTATTGTTGGTGACGTCTTTCTCTGGGATGAGATTCTACACTTTATATAAAAGGGAAGAGTGAGCTAAGCATAATCAGCCCTCTGCTTCCTAGCTATGAACATAGTATGACCTCCACGTAGTGGGAGGTATTAAAAATGAACGACCAGCAAGCTCCCTGGCTCTGCCACCAACGCATAGTTCCTGCCCGCCAACTCGAAGGCCTCCATGGTGCTAAGCCTAGCCCCATGCAACCTCAAGGTTAGATATCACAATACCAAGTAACCCAGTAAAACAAAACTCTAAGAGCTTATAGTTAACCAGTCAGATTTATATATCAATAAAATCTCAGTACACAAGATGCCCACACAATTTAGACAAGTTATCCCAATTATCCTAACCCTTTGATATCCAGAACTTAGGCTACTTAAAGCCATGCTGGTTTATGACCACTTTATTTCCCTTCTTTCCTCTCCTCCTGCTTCAGTCCTCCTCGCTCAGCAACTCTTAGCTCCACCTCTGTTTTCTCTGTCCAATCACAGGCCTCCTGGTTAGAATAGATTGGAATGGGAAATTCCTGCCACACCTTCCATGACTTTCCTACCCTGATTTGCTATCATTTAAATGTTGAACCATAATGAGCCTTTCTCCCTTAACTGACTTTAGTCACATTATTTTATCACAGCAATGGAAAAGTACAACTCAAAAAGAAACATTTAAAATTTGGTAAAGTTATTTGTTGTGCCTGTTCAGTATTCACAAACCCCCAAAGACCACCCAGGAACAGTCTCACTCGAGTCTTTTATTTACAAGCTCCAGGCAGGGCCATACCATCATCACTGACACAACAAGAGAGAGCATGAATGAAGCCTTAAGCTCTCAGCAGGACAAGGCTTTATAGGAAGTGTCTAGCAAGTGGTGGGGATTTCAGCCTGGCAAACAACTAATTGTGTGATTATTGTAACCCAACAGGTGGATGCTCTGACATAAGACCATGAACAATCACAAAGGGTCAGATAAAAGTACATCAGAAGATGTCAGACTAATCTTTGATTGACTGCAGCTAAGAAGTAGCTAGGAAGTAACTCTGGGTTATGGCCCAAGAACAAGCAAGCCATGGGGTCCTTCCTAGTGGTTTAGTTGTAGGTCAATTTCTCTTTTCTCTGTTTTTTTTTTTTTTTTTTTTAGATGGTGTCAGGTTCCCAAGATGGAGTGGGTTTGGCCTCTCAGATTCTCCTAATTTTCCCTCGTTATGTTTCACCTGTGCAATTTAATAATAGAGGAGCAATGTGGGTCATTTTCTTAGAAATCCTTTGGCACTTAGCACATTCGTGCCCTTGTCCATAAACATGATTCACAGCACACATCGATGTGTAACGTGACACTTTGTTTACTTGTGTGTGACAACGGGGATCCTTAGTGTATAATTAATATCATTCTAATCAAACATTCTTCTACTAAGAGCAAACCAGATTCAAGATAGCATCAATATTTCTTTAAGATTCAATTCTCCTACTAAGCTTAAAGACACTGAAAAGTTTTGACAGTACAAGGTTATATCCAATTACAGCAATGGGGATGTAGCTGTTGATGCTGAAGGCATTTTCACTTTTTGAAAATTTAAAAACTAAATGCCACTCACTGA
Organism: Rhabdomys pumilio; assembly: GCA_030674055.1. Classification (NCBI taxonomy): domain Eukaryota; kingdom Metazoa; phylum Chordata; class Mammalia; order Rodentia; family Muridae; genus Rhabdomys; species Rhabdomys pumilio. Next base: position 41,585,284 of record JANHMN010000001.1, read on the forward strand.
CCTGAAAAAAGGGTTCAGTTTGCAAAAATATAATTTATTAAAATCCTTATATTTCAAGATATGAAACATAGGTGTGTCTAGGAGCTAATAGAAAGAAGATGAATGTGCTCAAGAAAATTGTAAGCCCACCAAAAATATATCACAACATAAGTAAAATTAGGATAAAGAATAGTTACTTCTTCAATTGCGTAACAATATGTTCTTGTTTACCTTGTAAATATGAGATAACATAGCACAGTTTATTCTTGCTTAAACTTTGCGTACAGATATGCACAATGCCAACTGGATTCAATTTATTCTGTCTTAATTTGAATTAACTTGACGAGTCTTCTGACACATGCTGAACAGACTAATTGTTGCTTATTTGGGCTCACTGAATCAGCGAACATGGCAATCAGAATCCAGGCAGATGTTCATAGCTTCTTTGATTGCACAGAGCCTTAGGTTGGAAAATAAGAGAAAGTCATTCTCCTGATTTACTGTGGTTACTGCCTGTCTCAGTTCAGACTGCACTACCAATACAACTCTTAAAATAAGCAGATGCTGCAGAATTGACAAGATCAGGTAGAAATCCTATTGGTTATAATTTGTAACACATTTGGCTTGTATAGTTTCTATAAGCAGGATTGGAAGTGATAAGGTTATAGGAGCACAATTTTCCCCTTGTTCTCTTATTCTTACAGTATCATTACTACTACTGTTACAATAAATTTATTGTGATCAGTTTCAAAACAAAGATGATTATCAAGTATAAAATTAAAGAGGTACCTTTCAGGACAAGGAATTTGGCCAGCATCTACAGAGCTCTAAGTTTGATCTCCAGCAACACATATGCCAAGTATGGTGGCAGATACCTGTAATTCCAACCCATGACTGGTGAAGGAGGGAGAATTAGGAGATTGAGTTTATCCTTGACTAAACAGTAAGCTCAACTTTATGGATATGTAAGAACCGTTCTCAAAAAAAGTCACTTATTGGCTATTTTGCTAAATCATGTTTTAGGCATTTATAACAATTTTTTTAAGATCTAGGGTGTTATGCAACCCACTGAATTTGAAATGGAATCACTAATATGAGGAAATAAGACAGATGAATGTAGGAGTTGGTATGACTGATCCTTTTAATTTCCTGTCATATTCCTCAAATTCCTTCTTTGCTTCCTTCCCTCTTTTCTCTCTCTCTCTCTCTCTCTCTCTCTCTCTCTCTCTCTCTCTCTTTCTTTCTTTCTTTCTTTCTTTCTTTCTTTCTGGAGCAGGGTTTTTCTGTGTAGCCTTGGTTGTCCTGGAACTCACATTGTATGCCTGTCTGCCCTTGAACTCAGATATCTGCCTGCCTCTTCCTGCCAACGGTAGTCATACTATATATAAGGAAACAAAAATTAAATTATATTACTTCCAAAAAAACCAATTTTTGCTTAAATGGCTCAGGTAGACAATTGAGACTTTGGAATACCACTCCCAGCACTAAGGTTGTCCTCATATGAAAATACTTATAATTAAGTTTAATTTTCAACTTAGGCACTGAACAAAATTAATAAAAGTATCTCAAAATCTTATTGTATTGTACACATATGCTCTCTGTGAAGACAGAAAATGAAGCCTTGCAAGACACAAAGTAGAGTGAATAATCCCTGCTTTTTACTGTAGCTGTAGGCTACTGTGAAAGAGTATCTTGCAAAGCACTCTAATTTTGTAGCTATCAATTTAAGAATGCAGATGGCTGAACATTTCTTTAGATACTTTTTGGCCATTCAAGTTTCCTCAGTTGAGAATTCTTTGTTTAGCTTTGTACCCCATTTTTAATAGGGTTATTTGGTTGTCTAGAGTCTAATTTCTTGAGTTCTTTGTATACATTGGATATTAGCCCTCTATTGGATGTGGGATTGGTAAAGACCTTTTCCCAATTTGTTGGTTGCCGTTTTGTCCTATTGACAGTGTCCTTTGCCTTACAGAAACTTTGCAATTTTATGAGGTCCCATTTGTCAATTCTTGATCTTAGAACAAAAGCCATTGTTGTTTTGTTCAAAAACTTTTCCCCTGTGCCCAAGTATTCAAGGTTCTTCCCCACCTTCTCTTCTATTAGTTTCAGTGTATCTGGTTTTTATCCACTTGGACTTGAGCTTTGTACAAAGAGATAAGAATGGATTGATTTGCATTCTTCTACATGTTGTCCTCCAGTTGAACCAGCACCAATTGTTGAAAATGCTGTCCTTTTTCCACTGGACAGTTTTAGCACCTTTGTCAAAGATCAAGTGACCATAGTTGTGTGGGTTCATTTCTGGGTCTTCAATTCTATTCCAGTGATCTTCCTGCTTGTCTCTGTATCAATACCATACAGTTTTTTATCACTATTGCTCTGTAGTACAGCTTGAAGTCAGGGATGGTGATTCCTCCAGAAGTTCTTTTATTGTTGAGAATAGTTTTTTCTATCCTGGGTTGTTTTTTTTTATTCCAAATGAATTTGAAATTTTCTCTTTCTAACTCTGTGGAGAAATGAGTTGGGATTTTAATGGGGATTGCATTGAATCTGTAGATTGCTTTTGGCAAGATGGCCATTTTTACTATATTAATACTGCCAATTCATGAGTGTGGGAGACCTTTCCAACTTCTGAGATCTTCTTTGATTTCTTTCTTCAGATACTTAAATTTCTTGTCATACAGATCTTTCACTTGCTTGCTTAGAGTAACACCAAGGTATTTTATATTATTTGTGACTATTGTGAAGTCATTTCTCTAATTTCTTTCTCAGCCTGTTTATCTTTCAAGTAAAGAAGGCTATTGATTTGTTTGAGTTGATTTTATATCCATTCACTTTGCTAAAGTTGTTTATCAGGTTTAGGAGTTCTCTGGTGGAATTTTTTGGGTCACCTAAGTATACTATTATATCATCTGCAAATAGTGGTATTAGTTACCAGGGAAATACAAATCAAAACAACTCTGAGATTTCACCTCACACCAGTCAGAATGGCTAAGATAAAATCTCAGGTGATAGTAGATGCTGGAGAGGATGTGGAGAAAGAGGAACACTCCTCCATTGTTGGTGAGATTGCAAGATGGTGCGGCCACTCTGGAAATCAGTCTGGTGGTTCCTCAGAATATTAGGTATAGCATTAACTAAGGACCCAGCTATACAACTCCTTGGCATATACCAGAATATGCTCCAACATATAACAAGGACACATGCTCCACTATACTCATAGCAGCCTTATTTATAGCAGCCAGAAGCTGGAAAGAACCCAGATGTCCTTCAACAGAGGAATGGATACAGATAATGTGGTACATTTACACAATGGAATATTACTTAGCTATTACAAACAACAAATTCGAGAAATTCTAAGGTAAATGGATGGAACTAGAAAATATCATCCTGAGTGAGGTAACCCAATTACAAAAGAACACACATGGTATGCACTCACTGATAATTGGATATTAACCTAGAAGCTTTCAATACTCAAGATTAAACTCACAGACCACATGAAGCTCATGAAGAAGGAAGACCAAGTGTGGGTGCTTTGGTCCTTCTTAGAAGGAGTAACAAAATACTCAAGGGAGCAAATAAGGAGACAAAGTGTGAGACAGAAACTAAAGGAGGGGCTGTCCAGATACCATTCCACCAGGGTATCCATTCCATGTGCAGTCACCAAAGGTAGACACTGATGTGGATGTCAGGAAGTGCATGCTGACGCCTGATATAGCTGTCTCCTTAGAGGTTTGCCAGAGTCTGACATATTCAGAGGCAGATACTCACAGCTAACTATTGAACTGATCAAGGGGTTTCCAATGGAGTAGTTAGAAGACTGAAGGAGCTGAAAGGGTTTGTGGCCCCATTAGGAGAGCAACAATACCAACCAACCACAGCTCCCAGGGTCTAAACCACCAGCCTGGGAGCACATAAGGAGGGACCCATGGCTCCAGTTTATTATGTAGGGGAGGATGGCCTTTTTGGGAATAGGTAGGAAAGGAGACCCTTGGTCCCATAAAGGCTGGACACCCAGTGGGGGGGAATTTGATGGCGAGAAGGTGGGAATGGCTGGGTAAGTGGGGACACATCCTCATAGAAGCAGAAGGAGGGGGGATAAGATAGGGTGTTCTTGGGGTGGGGGGAAGGGGTGAAATGGGGTAAGGAAATAACATCTGAAATGTAAGTAAAATATCCTATAAAAAATGCAGATTACTGTTAAATGAATTATAGGCCAGTAATATATATATATTTATAATTCTTTATATATATATATATATACATATATGTATATATATGTAATTCTTTATATATATATATATATATATATATATATATATATATATATATACAAAGAATTAATCAGGATTTACATAGGATAGATAGAAACAACACATAGTTTCCCATTGCTGTTCAGAATGGTGCTGCGGCAGGGCAAATAAGGTCAGAATTACCTTAAACACCACTTTGCTAAATTATCATAAAAAACACTTTGGGGGAAAAATACCAAAAGCTGAAGACACTGGCACAGGTGGCACAGAAGGAATTGACTTCAGAGTGTCAAGAGTAACCTGTTTCTCATTATAATATAAAATGCACAGCCTTGGTGTAGAATAAAATGCTAATTGCTAATTGTAATATACATTATAATGTCAACTTGTCACATGCTACCTTTGGTTCTTGAGAAGCTAGTTTAGCACACCAGGGAGAAAACTTGCTTTATTGTACAAAATTTAAAGTGCCAGTGTTTTTTAAACTGTTGGACTTCCTCCCAAATAATTGAGACAGAGACTATTAGATTTAGTCAACAAACTTTAAAGCATAACTGAGCAGATGTTATTCTATTCTAATCCTCAAATCTAATTTAATCTAGTCTAATCTAACCTAGTCACAGTTAAATCTCCAAGGTACTTGCATTTTAGTACTGTTTTGGCTATCTCTATTCCATGTGTAGTCCCATGGTGTCTCTTGTTCCCTCATCTCATGACAAATTTTTCTTCTCCTCCTCTTCCAACCTCTACCTCCTCCTCTTCCTCATTGTCTTACTCCTACTCCTCCTCTTCCTACTCCCACTCCTCTGCCTCCTTGTCTTCCTCTTCTTCCTCTCCCTCCTTCTCTTCCTCTTCCTCCTCCTCTTTTTCCTCCTTCTCCTCCTCCATCCCCTCTTTTGGCTCAGATCAACCTACTATCTCCTCTTCCCAGTCATTGGCTAATCAGCTTTTTATTGACCAATCAAAGATAATTGGGGAGCAATATTTACACAAAATTGAGATAGGAGATTCTTAGAATAAGTATTACAATGCTGTGGCAAGATTACAACTGGATATGGGGCAAAGAAAACAGCATTTGAATAATACAAAAATAATTTTTACACAGTACTACAATAACTTTATGTTGGCCTTTATGCAGGTGATTGATGGCTCATCTGACTTAATTTTTATATTTTCAATAGTTTGGAATGGTAGGACTATGCCTAAGTCATACTTCATTTCCTTTACTCCAAGATAAATAAATAAATAAACAAACAAACAAACAAATAAATAAATAACTTTTCATCATGCTCATCGAATGCTGCTTAACAGTGTGCACCACATTGAAGGAGTAATGCATTAAACATATGCTTTAATCTTCAGTTAATGATTATAAGGAAAAGACATATGCATCTATGACTCTTCTTATAGCTAATTTTGTCATAATTATTACAGTTAATTTGTAATTTTACCAGCTCCTAGCTACATCTAGTAGTTTACTTATGTATACAGTAATTATAGATTATACCAAACATGTCATGTGAGCACATAAAAAATTTACTCTGTACTTAAGTTTAGTAACTCCACTTAGACATTTTTCTAAAGTAGGGAATATCTGTTGTTAAGAAAAATCACTTAAGCTTAAATACCCAGTAATACTTTCCAATAAGAAGGATTTTCATTTGAGATAACCTAAAAATTAAAAAAGTAATATGAAAAAATTATTTCTACGTAGTTTTTTTCCTGCATGTACAGGATACATCCAACTTTGTTTAATATATTTGCTTCATTTCTATCACATTGAAAATAAAAGATTAGCCGAGCAGTGGTGGCACACACCTTTAATCCCAGCAATTGGGAGGCAGAGGCAAGCAGATTTCTGAGTTCGAGGCCAGCCTGGTCTACAGAGTGAGTTCCAGGACAGCCAGGGCTACACAGAGAAACTCTGTCTCAAAAAAACAAAAAAATAAAATAAAATAAAATGAAAATAAGAGATTATGTGTTTATCATCTCATCAAGCTAGATTATAGTCCTTTAAAAAAATCAATTATGTCTCACAGTTGAACCCCCATGACCGCCATTGCGGTCATGACAGAACGCTAGTGTTAAAGTCATTGTTAAGGACTTAATTATATTCCTCCAAAATTTATATGTTGGCTACCAAAGTACTAAAACTTCAAAATGTGAATGCACTTAGAAATAGATTCTTAAAAGAGGGATTCAGTTAAAATGAGGCCATAAGAATATGTACTGCTCCATTTACTCTACCCTCATTAAAAGAGAAAGCTTAGTTACAAAAAGAGAAACCAAGATGCCTTTGAACAGAGGGAAAATCAAGTTATCCATCTCCAAGCCATGATGAGAAGCCTCAGAAAAAATGAAAACTCCTGACATATTTTTTCATATATATACTCATCATATCTAAGAGAAAAGAAAGATCTTTTGTTTAAACTACCTGTGTTGGTACTGTTTATCCTAATAAATTATACATAATAAGTCATCGATTGCCACAAATTCAAGGAAACAGAAGACACAGTGAAGAGTATCCTACAAGACAAGGATCCCACTACAAATAACAAAAACAGACAGAATATTTGAAAGAGAAAAAATGAGCTCTTTTAAAAAGAAAAGAGTATTTTACTTACATAGTTCAAAAATATATAACCAGCTTGTTATATGGTCTATATTTCCTAATTGTAATTTTGCTACTGTTATAAATTATAATGTAAATATCTGATCTTCAAATGGTCTTAGATGACCCCTGTGAACTATTCCTTTGACTTGCAAAGGGACTGAGACCCACATGATGAGAAACACGGTCTAGACCATTGAGATGCAACCAAATTCAAATTAACACAAGCCATTGATTCACATGCAGTTCACAACTTACAAGAATAGCATCTGTAAATAAATTTTTATAATGTTTGTTCCTGAACATTAAAATATTGAATAAAACAAAAAGTGCATAATGTAGAAAATTAATAATTTATCCTGAACCATGTGATTTTCAAAAAATTGCTTTATAACATTAACTAATTTATTATTTATAATTTTAAAAAATATTAATATCTAAATGCTAAGAGTTAAAGTATACATTTGAATTTATGAACATAGGTCATTGTTAGAAATCAAATGAATTAAATAAATAAGATAATATATAATATTATATTTCATGTTATAATATTATAAATTAGGTAATATTTGAAGAATAAATTGTAGTTTCCTAGGAAAATCAAGATATGACAAAAGAATGAGAAGAGCAAATACACTATATTGGTCTATATTTATATTTATTGGCTTTTAATATATCAATCATATTTTAACATTTTAATTGCAATAATATTATATCACTTCCCTTTTCCTTGTCTCCCTCCAACCCTTGCCATCTACATCCCTCAATAATCTCCCTTCTCCCAATTTGATATTCTCTTTTTCTTTCACTATATTTCTAAAATATATAATATTCATGCTATTCATATATAAGTATATGCTAAAATATTAATAAATACAATTTGCTGAGCTCATTTTTATTGTTCTTGTGCATATGTTCTCAAGGCTAAGCATTCTGCTTTGTACAACCAATATGTGGCCTCATCCCTGGGAACAGTCAATTCTCCTCCCAATATGTTATAGTACTTTTACTTCCTCATCAAGGGCAGGACCCCACAAAATGTTTCCTCTCCCATGTTAAGATGTTCACTGATGTTGCCATAGTTGTGGTCTTGTTTATGCAGCCATCTCTAGTAAAGTCTATTTCAAAGAAGCCTAGATTGGTTTTTAGATCTTACAAACTTTCTGTCCCCTCTCTAATAATGTCTCATAGACACAGGGGGTGTGATGTCCAATGGACTTATATTCATTACTTTAATGTTTTCTGTCAAACAATATATTTTAATCATATTTATTCTCCTCCAATCAGTTCTTTCTCATATCTTTGCTTCCTCCCTATTTACCAAACGCATGTTGTTCTCTCTCTAAATTTCTATCTCAACAACAAAACAAACAAAAACCAAATCAAAGCAAATGAATAATCAAAGAGACAACACGTCAGACTAAATGTAATGATTTTTTTTAAGCTTGGATCTATTTTGTATTGGTCAACTACCTTTAAACTTTCATTCATCTGCCCTGAGTGTGGTTGATATACACAGTGTCACTCCTTTGGACAAACTGATTTTTCATCTCCCAGCATATATCAATTGCACATAGTCTTTTGGTTAGTGGTGGTACTTTGTGCTTACTTTCCCGTGTCTATGATTTAATTTTGTCTTGTTTGCTCTTCTGCAGGAACTGTGTATGTTCTTACAATAGCTGTTAGTTCATATTTATCTTGGCTCTGTTGTGTGTGAAGATGTCATTTACCAGGCGTCATCCATTACTTCCTCTTTGGCTCTCTCAACCTTTCTCACTCCTCTTCCCCAAAGATCCCTATGTTTAGAGTTTTGATAAAGATAGCTCATTTAGAGCTGAGTATTCCAAACTCTCTCACTTTGTGCACATTCTCCAATTGTGGACCTTATGTTAATCCATTGTCTATTGCAAGAACAGGTGTCTTTTGTGAGGGTCAAGCAATGCACTGATCTACGAGTATGGAACTGTCATTCAGAGTCATTTTTATCATTGTGTTCTGTCTTTTTCTAAGTCCTTGACCTATATAGTTTCATATTGTTGGTCACTTCAGCAGTGTCAACTATAGATTGCATCTACTGAGTGAACCTCAAATGCAATCAGATCATCACTTGGCTACTCCCATATCATTTGTGCCAGCCACTATTGCACCAATATATCTAACAGGCAGGTCAGTATTGTCTGCCACAGAGTAGACAGGTGGGTGATATTGATGATTACCTTTCTATGGCAGCTATATAGCATCTTCCAGTACCAAGAACACTAGTCATTAGAGGATAAACTTTTACTTGTGCAGCACCCCAATATCTCCATAGCACATACTATTAAACAGAACAAAGTGAACAAGATGTGTAGCTGAGTGTAAGTCATATAAAAATAATTGCAGGTTTCATTATATCAATGTCTTGTTTGGTTTTCTATTTATCAACAATTGGGATTCTTTGAAATATTGCATATGTTTGAAAGAAACAATGTTGTATTGAACTCTGAAACCCAGATCTAGAAAAATATTTTTACTCCTTTTTGTTTGTTGTATGATGCAAATATACCAGTAAATTTAAAAGGAGGAACCCCCTCCCCAAAGTGTTTACCTTATATAATCCAGGTTTTTAAATGTGACATGGAACCAAATTAAATCCTACTCATTTCAAGGAAGTCCTTAGTTAAACTCCAGAGGGCTATAAGAACTAATGATCCATGAACATCCAGCTGACTGTCCTTACCCAATCCAGTTAGTGTCAGAATAAAGCATATGTTCCTGTGCTTTTCACTCCACACCTTAATTATTTCAGTTACAGTATCATTGCAGGTAGTTTCTACTTCAACAGGTTCTAATGGCACTTCATTATTTTCATCAGCTATCCCTTGGGCAACTGTAATGGTCTCCCTGTTATTTCTCCGTTGAATTCATATATGGATATAATCCTCAGTGCTAGCCAGAGGAAGATCATCACTTCTAGTTCTATCAGCAAAATGACGAATTAGTGGGTGTTGTAGATAGTATAAGAATACTTTGATTTCCTCACTTTCGTGAAGCAGCCTGAAAAAGGAAGCCTCCACAGAGCTTTGGGAAGCAGGTGGCAACTAACTGATGTTTGGAGCTTGGTGACTAGGTAGAATAATAGGACAATAGTTGAAATATTTGCAGAAGACTAGTTGAATTACTTCAGTAATTCAAGTAGAATAACGTAAGACTGTAGATAGGTCAATGTAGAAGTAAGCAAAGGCAGGTGGGTACTATTTGAAGGGGTGACACATGGGGAGATTGGTGAGAGATACAGTGTGGCTATCTCATAGGAACGGTGTGAGGTTTGCTTTGGTTCTTTACTATTGTGAATGCTGCTTATATGTACAGTGACGCACAATCAGATCTAAATTCCATTCTCTCCCTTCCAAATTTCCTCATTTTTTCCCTCAATCTGTTCCCCATCTATCTTAGTGCCTTACCTAGAAAGAGATGTTATAACTAAGTTAAGTTATTCCTGTCTAGATGATCGTGGGTTTATGACCATCTACTAGAACCAGAAAATTTTACCAGTGGCCACATCTACCAAAAGAATGATCCTCGCTCACCAAATTTGCAAATTGTATCTCTTTATCTATGCTGGAATGTTGGCTGGCTTGATCTTGAATATTTACAGCTGTAAGTAGTCATGAATAAGATCAGCAAGTCTCGACTAGACTACTGCATTTTATACTATGCTGCTTCAGCTTCTGCCTCATCCACTCCGCCTCCTCGCCCTTGATATTTCCTGAGTCACAGAAAGGAAATATTGTTATATTTGTCTGTCTATCTTAGTGAACAATCTTGGTTTAATTTAAATCAATTGTGCAGAATGCTAATAAGTTCTGTATACTAGGATTTATAGTCACTATTTGAGCTAGACAAGAAACATCAATATGTTACAATCAATAGTTTCAGAAACAAATAACCCATTGTTATATATCTGAAATTATGTATATTATTGGGCTCCAAGAATAATGCTAGCTACATGTCACTGAAATAAAAAAAATGGAAGCTGGCTCAGAAACATTTGTAATAAGCAACTGAGAATGAACTTTCAGGGTAAATAATCTTTTCCTTAAGGGAAGCAGATGACAATACTTGCTGATAGAGCATGTGTAAGGACACAAAGGCCACTTGTGTCCTCTCACCCAGCCTATCTCATCACAGTGGTTCTAGGCAACAGATCACACTTCTTTAAG
>JANHMN010000001.1:41596425-41672253 GCA_030674055.1 Rhabdomys pumilio
TAGAACTCCAATTTTATCTTTCTGCCACTTGTTGATATGGAGTAACCATTACCTAATATGCTTTCTGTAGAAGATGGGAGCAGTTAGACAGACACCAACAGTACTTTTTCAGTGAACCTTAGTGCATATCTCCAGTCAATTTAGATTGTCCCATCCTCTTGTTGATACAGAGTAACCATTACCTCTTTCTGTAGAAGATGGGAACAGTTAGACAGACACTAGCAGTACTTTTTCAGTGAAGCTTAGTGCATATTTCCAATCAATTTAGATTGTCCCATCCTCTCTGCTAAGTGTTTCTTTTCTTTTCAGTTTTGGAAGCATTTTGTGGTGGATTCTTATATTTGGTGTCATGATTTTTACTATAGCTGTTTTTAGGTCTTTCCCTGTGCTAGACTGAATTTCTGATACCCATCTTATAACACTATACTCTGATATTAAATTCTACCACTTGTGTTTTAAAAATCAAAAATAATATTCTTCATTTAGTTATATTACTTTGGTGGGAAAAATTAAAAGGTCTATTTGCATAAGCCATGGATTCATGTTAATTAATATACTGTCTTCATTCGAATTATTTTTTTAAATCCCCCTTTAATATACATGTGTATAAACCAAAATTTGGTCAATAGATTACTACTTTTTCCTCAGGATTTTAAAGCTATTCCTTTATTAGAATGCACATCATCAGCCTTGCAATTGGCCACAGGGAGAGGCAGAGCATGATGATATCCTAATACCTTAGAAATTAAAGGAAAATAAAACATGACTTCACTCAGCAAGATTGTTTTCCTTAGTAATCAGAACATCTGTTGTACTAGAGTGCTAAAGTACTCAATACACTACGCTCTTCTTCTCATTCAGTTCTATTTTCTATATTTTATTTCCTTGAAGAACTTGGGCGATTTTGGAATACTTAGCACTACATAATTTAATAGTTTGACTGCCATTTCCTCATTCTTTAAGCCTATTCAAAATTATCTGGAAACAGAAACATTAAAATAGATGATGGTTGATGTTAATCCATGTATTAAAACTACATTAACTCAAAAAGTTTGCATGACAACATTTATGGGACCAATATTACCTATGAGCCCTGTCCTATGGCATCATACTTATGTAAGCATAAAAGCCTAAAAGTGAGCAGAACATTTGCTAAAATTCTAACATGATTGACTCTTGTCAAATTTTCAGATATTTGACTGAAATGATCAGTTTTAGCAAATTGATCATCCATGAGACTAAAATTACATTTAATCATAAAACATTAGATATTAGAAAATAATTTTACATAGTTATTTTTCCATTACATTTTAAAACATATCTAAGTACTATAAATTTTGGTTATGCAATACATCTCTATTGTTTTTCATTAAAATATTTTAACAAAATTTTTTTCAATCAAAAACATGGCTAATTTCATTGTACATCTATAAAATATCTTTTTATTAGAAAAAGTACAAAATGATCTATCAGAACATGCTAATAAACCAGAAGTTTCAATAACTGAGATAAGACGCTTAATGGAAAAAAAAAAACTTTTTCAGTTACTTCAGCTGTAGCTCAGTGTCAGAGCACACTTACCTATAGTGTTGTAACTGCAGTACTTAACAAACAAACAAAAAACAACAGAATAAGTGTACTGTAGGGCTAGGTAAGAACAACCAGGTAATCACTGCTGGCATTCTATTGACATATCAATATTCTACACTCCTATAGTTTATTGGAATTCTACTCTTTTTTTGAAAAAAAAATCATTAGACACTATTGATCTTAGGCTGAAAAGGAAATCAGTGATTTAACCCATTTTATAATTCCATGATTCAATTTTATTAAGACAGGTAGTTAAAGAGGTCTAATAAGCTTTTTGCTACTATAAATGCACAGATTTATCAGGAATTTTGAATTTGAATTCTCAACAAGTATGGGTAATTCTAGAGACATAATAACATCCCTCTCTGTACAGCAACATAGCTAACTAAAATAATGCACGTATTTTGTTGCATATGTTTAGTGATGCAACAATATAAGCACAGCCTGCGAAAACCTCAGCTCACATCATGTTCATGCCAAGACTGTGACTACCCTGCCTTCTCATCTGGAAGTTTTTTGGGAAAATCTATTTCCCACTTATTTTAGCTCATAAGATTCAATTTCCTCACAATGTATCATTCAGTATGTTGGAATCAGGTCAAGGAGAGACTATTGTCATCCTCCTTTGTAGATTGGCCATCTCCATAAACACTTCATTAAGTACTTCACAACCTTAATATTAAAAGCTGTAACTGAGCAATCTACAGATTCAATGCAGTCCAGATCAAAATTCCACCTCAATTTCTCATAGAGTTAGAAAGAGCAGTTCTCAAATTCATTTGGAATAATCAAAAACCCAGGATAGGGAAAACTATTCTCAATAATAAAAGAACTTCTAGCAGAATCACCATCCCTGACCTAAAGGTGTATTATAGGGCAATAGTGATAAAAAAAATGCATGTACTGGTACAGAGACAGATAGGTAGATCAATGGAATAGAATTGAAGACCCAGAAATGGACCCATACACCTATGGTCACTTGATCTTTGACAAGAAGTTAAAACCATTCAGTAGAAAAAATACAGCGTTTTCAACAAATGGTGCTGATTCAACTAACAGTCTGAATGTAGAAGAATGCAAATTGATCCATTCTTATCTCCTTCTACAAAGCTCAAGTTCAAGTGTACCAAGAACATCCACATAAAATCATATACACTAAAAACAGAAGAAAAAGTGGGAAAGAGCCTCAAACACATTGGCACAGGGGAAAATTTCTTGAACAGAACACCAATGTTGATTTTAGCTTATGCGCTAAGATCAACAATTGACAAATGGGACGTCATAAGCTTGAAAAGCTTCTGTAAGGCAAAGGACACTGTCTATATGATAAAATGGCAACCAACAGGCTGGAAAAATATCTTTACCTCAATCCTACATCTGATAGAGAGCTTATATTCAATATATACAAAGATCTAAAGAAGTCAGACTCCAGAGAATCAAATAACCCTATTAAAATGGGGTATAGGGCTAAACAAAGAATTCTCAAATGAAAAAATTTCGAATGGCCAAAAAGCGCCTAAAGAAATGTTCAACATCCTTCGTCATCAGGGAAATGCAAATCAAAACAATCCTGAGATTCCACCTCACACCGGTTATAATGACTAAGATAAAAAATTCAGGTGACAGCAGATGCTGGCGAGGATGCGGAGAAAGAGGAACACTCCTCCATTGTTGGTGGGAATGCAAGCTGGTACAACAGCAGTGGAAATCAGTCTGGTGATTCCTCAGAAAACTGGACATAGCATTACCTGAGGATCCAGCTATACCACTCCTAGGCATATACCCAGAAGATGTTCTAATATATAACAAGGACACATGCTCCACTATGTTCATAGCAACTTTATTTATAATATCCGTAAGCTGGAAAGAACCCAGATGTCATTCCACAGAGGAATAGATACAGAAAATGTAGAATATTTACACAATGGAGTACTACTCAGGTATTAAAAAAAAAATGACTTTCTCAAATTTGCAGGCAAATGGGTGGAACTAGAAAATATCCTGACTGAGGTACCCCAGTTACAAAAGAACACACATGGTATGTACTCATTGATAAGCGGATATTACGCAAAAAGCTCGGAATACCCATGATACAACTCACAGATCACATGAAGCTCAAGAAGGAAGACCTAAGTATTGGTGCTTCAGTCTTACTTAGAAGGGGGAACAAAGTGATCAAGGGAGATAGAGGGTAAAAGAAACTAGGGTGGAAAGAGGAGGGGAGAAGGAAAAGGGTGGCAGGATCAGATATGGGAGAAGAAAGAAAAGTACAGAGGGTCAGGAAATTGAACAGAGGTATGTAGCAATAAGGGATGGGAAACTGAGGTAGCCACCATAAAGTCCCAGAAGCCAAGAAAGCAAGAGGTTTTCAGGACCAAATGGGGATGACATTAGGTGAAAAACCAAACAAAGGGGAGAGAGAATTTGTAAAGATAATATCCAGAGTTTAGGGACAGTTTCTAGATTGAGAGATGAGCCCACCCACCCATCTTCAAAATTTTAACACAGAATTCTCTTTTCTAAAGGAAATACAGGGACAAAGGGTGGAACAGAGACTGAAAGAAAAGCCATCCAGAGACCGCCCCACCCGGGGATCCATTCTGTATGCAGCCACCAAACCCAGACACTATTGCTGATGCCAAGGAGTGCTTGCTGACAGGAGTCTGATACAGCCATTTCCTAAGAGGCTCTTCCAGAGTCTGACCAATACCAATGTGGATGTTTGCAGCCATCCTGAGCACAGAGACCCCAATGGAGGAGTTAGGAAAAGAACTGTAGCAGCTGTAGGGGTTTGCAACACCATATGAAGAACAGCAATACCAACAAACCAGACCCCTTCCCCAGAGTTCCCAGGGACTAAACCACCAACCAAAGAGTATACATGGAGAGACTCAAAGCTCCAGCTGTATTTGTAGCAGAGGATGAACTTGTCAGGCATCAATGGGAGGGGAAGCTCTTGGTCCTAAGATGGCTTGATGCCCCAGTGTAGGGGAATGCTATAGCAGTGAGGTGGGAGTGGGTGTGTGGGTTGGGGAGCTCCCTCATAGAACAGGGGAAAGGGGATGTGATAAGGTATTTGTGGAGGGGACACCTGGAAAGGGGATAACATTTGAAATGTAAATAAAAAATCCAATAAAAATACATAAATACATAAAAATAAAGTTAAATTAAAAAATTTAAAAAAGTTTTAACAGATAGTGCACATAGTTAATCTCAGCACTGGGGAAGCAAAGGTCAGGCAGATCTTTTAGTTCAAGGCCAGTCTGGTCTGTAGAGCAAGTTCCAGGACAGCCAAAGCTACACAGAGAAACCCTGTCTCAAAAAACAAATAAGCAAGCATAGAGTTTTAATTATACAGAGAAATATGTTTACCATTGGAAAAGTGAAAACTCACAATATGAAGTTTTAAGACACTAGGATTCAGATTTCTTCTCCTTGCCTCTTGAAGCACACAGTCTCCATTACTAGAATGCAAATACTCCAGTACTATAATACAGTCTTATGGTATTGTGGAAGACTTGTCTGACTAGCTTTCTGGCATAGAATATTGTAATAGATGCAGTACTTTCATCGTATTGCAACCTTTACAGGTAAGATAAATATTCTACCTATACTGTTGTTTGGGAATTTTAAGGCTTTATAAGAATACCAGCAATTATGAAACAAATTAATACTCACACTGCCATGCTTATCGAAGAATATATCAATTTCCCCTAAATTGGTGAGATGCATCTGCCTATTTAGAGCTGAAATGCTTTCATTGATTCTTTCTCTCATTTTTAAAATTTATTTTTTAAGACAGGGTCTAGCTGTGTAACATGGTCTGGCTTTGCTGTAGTTCTACTTCAGCATCTTGATACGGGCATCGCAAACATACATGATTATACTGAGCCACTGAAGAGGAACTTTTGACATGTATTTGATTGTAACTGTAGCAGTAAAATCCTAGATGACCACTTGAACTAAACTCTGAAGCTTAAAAAAAATAGTTTGATCCATCTTTTTGGATATTCCTATGAGTAATAAAAATGAAAGGCCAGAGCCTCCCAGCAAAGACCCAGGGTATGTAGCCAAGGCTGTGTTACACAAGCAATGGCCAGAAAACCTAAGCATAAGGCAAGTGATGACTAACTCTTGCTTGAATAACCTACATGCTTGCATTTACCCAGTTCTCTGCGCTTTGTGGTTAGAAAGGTAAGAGTTCCCAATGGTTTCTTTCATTCAGACTGCCATAGCTATTTGCAGACATCCCACTTCCTCCATATTTTCCCCTGATATATATGTATATATGTATATATGTGTATTATATATATAATGTTTCATGAGATATCTGACCTGCTACCACTTAATGTTTCTAATGTTGCCTCACCATTCATGTTACCATTCAGATTTCTTCATCGATTCTTTACAAACACTTATCTTTCCTCTGTTTCTGTACTTTTTTGCTATTCAGTGCTATTATACAAATGGAAACATATATTATATGGTCTCCTCTGACTTTTTTCTGTGGAATTTGATTCTCTGAAGATTCCTCCATGCTGTTATGTGTATCAGTTATTTCTTTCCTTATGCTGTTGAACAGTATACCACTATAAGGCTTTACCATATTCTTAAATCCTGTAGACTGAGGAGTGCCAGGGCTGTTGACAGTTCTAACCTGCTATGAAAATATCTGCTTCAAACTTTAGTTTGTTGGATTTGTGTGAACACCTCTTAGTTTCCATGTAATAAACATATCAGGGTATAAATAAAGAGTTGATTGAAGTTCAACATTTAATTTTTGTTTGAAAACTGTCTCGTATTTTACAGAGATGCTGTGAAATGTCATAATCATGTCTGCAGTATGTGAAATTAGTTTGATTTTGTGCTGGTATGCAGTGTGGTATTACTTCCAGTTTTTATTCCTTTTACAAGGTGAGTCATACTAACTCATTGTGGCTTTATTTTGTATTACACCTAAGAGAGATCAAACACAATTTAAGTGCTGATTTCTACTTGCATGTCTTCTGATGAAATACCTGTTTCTGCCTTTTGGTCCATTTTCTAATTGAATTATTTATTTAAAAATTGTTCACTTGGTGAAAATATACAATATTTCTGGTGCTGGTCTCCTATTAAAAATGCCCTGAATCATGGTTTCTTCTACTTTGTGACTTGTGTTTTCTTTCTTTTGGGACTTGCAGAGAACAAAATTATTTCATTTTATCAAGTTGTCCAAGTTTGTTTTGGATGCTGTTTTCTATATGATGATTAAGGGTCAGAACTTTGAAGATTAGGTTGCCATGTTGCTTAAATATTTTGTATTTTAACTTGTCATTCATTTTTGAGTTAATTTCATAGGAAATATGAGATGTTAAGAAGGACTTTAATTGTTTCAGTTTAATCCATCTGTATTTTCTTCACTGGATTACTTTCCATGAGCATCATTTATCATTCTAAGTTATTTTTTTCTTTGCCATTCCTCTATTTATGTCTTCTGCCATGGCACACATTTTTGGTGAAAATATCTTTATAATAAGTCAAAATTGTTTTTGCTATTCTTGTGCTCAGTATTTTAGTACACATTATAAAACAATGCCACACATTTTAATCTTCCTGATTAGGTTTGCGTATCAGATATCCTACATATCAGATTTTTACATTACTACTCATAAGAGTAACAAAATTAAAGTTGTGAAGTGGCAACAAATTAATTGTATGCTTGTTGGTCACCACCACTTGAGAAACTCTATTAAAAAATTGCAGCATTAGGAAGATTGAGAACTATTGGATAGAATTTATCTGAATCCAGAATGAAGTCATTTATGATATTTGTGAAACTAACAGTTAAAATAAGAGCACATTTTAAGGCTTAAAGTGGCCGTGCATTTTTGAGTCATTATTCAATCCATTGTTTTTTCCTACCACACATTTCTCAGGTTTGAGGAAACTGGAAATCCAGTAGTGTTAGCAAAGCCTCAAAGAAGGCTTGCTCTCTTTATTCAAAGGGTCAAGGCAGGAATATCCCAGCACAGCCAAAAGCTTAGTAAATAATTTCTCCACTCTTAACCCACTGACACCACTGAGACCAGGGAAGGCTCAGGATGAACATAAACCCCAAACTTGTGAAGTTTTAAAGAGCGTTTCAACATTCTTGCTGAAGTGTCAAAAAGTCCTACTGTTCTTGCACAGTAATTAGCTCTTCCTTCTGTTGCCAATAGAAAGCAGCAAAGAACCTGAAGCACGTCCCTAGTTGATAGGGAAGTAATAAAGGGCTTGCCTCTCTCTGCTGGAGTGACATCAGAGGTGCAGTAGAGAAGTCAGGACTTTCACACTTGTTCAGCAGTAATGGAGTCACCCATGCGAGTACCAGCAGAGACTTAAAGGTGGAAGCAGAATCTTCTGTATTCACAACCAGGATTTGCTGCTTTTCTCTGATGGATCATTCAGAAATAATTCGTTGTTTGTTTCAAAACTGCAGGATTTTTTACTTAAACGAAGTAGAAGGTGTGGGGAAGATGTATTATTGTTTCATCTTAATATAGTAACTAGAATTACTCTAAGTTTATTTATAATAGCTTAGAGAATTTTCTTAACTTCCTTCTCAAAAACCTCAGGAAAATTTTAAAGGGAAACAAATAAATAATTAGGCAAACAAACACATATACAAAAAAATATATATCTAATAAAACCATAGCACACTGTTTTCATCTATAATACAGGTAGTAAAGTGGATTATGGTTTCTATCTGGGGTCATAATCTTTCTGCAACAATCAGGTTCTCTGACTCTAGAAATTGTGATAGTATGCACTGTGGTTTTCTTTATTTTTTCTCTCGAAAAGATCAGCCATTGATGCTAATGGCCAGGAAAAAACTTTCTCTCTAGATTAGTCTTGGCACAGAAACTGAGAGGACTTAACACATTACATTTTATTCTTTAAAACAGAAAACCCCGTTAGGCTGTACGTTTCAATTTCCCAAAGAAGCAGCCAGGGCTCTGCGAGAGAACTATAGACAATGGGTCTTTTTTTTACCCCATTTTTATTCCTTAATCCTTTTTTCAATCCAGGCTCTTCATTCACTTCCAGGTCTGCACCGCCACCCCCTTGACTCCTCTCCTTTCTATACTTTCCCCTCCATACCACCTCTCCAAGAGGGTGTCCCCCTCATGTCTCTAAAAGGCTGTCCACACCCCTCCAGTCCCATCCCACCAGGCCACCACACTTCCTACAGCCTCAAGTCTCTCCAGGGTTAGGGTGCATCTTCTCTCACTGAGGCCAAACAAGGCAGACCTCTGCTGTGTTTGTGTCGGGGAACTCATATCAGCTGGTGTATGCTGCCTGATTGGTAGCTCAGTGTCTGAGACATATCATGAGTCTAGAGCATTGAGACTGCGGGTTTTCCCATGAGGCCCTCTCCTCCTCAGCTTCTACCAGCTTTTCCCCAATTCAACCACAGAGGTGCCTGGCTACTGTAAATTGGTTTGGTACTAGTATATACATCTGACTCTTTAAGAGCACTTCATCCAAGGTCCTTCCCTTTGAATCCTGAGAGTCTCTCACCTCCCAGGTCTCCAGTACATTCTAGAAGGTACCCACCTCCTACATTTTGAGATTGCCTGTTTCCTTTCTGCTGGCCCTCGGGGTTTCAGTCCTGTGCCCCCTCAATATTTGATCGTGTTCCCCTTTTCCATCCCTATTCCCTATCCCACTCAGGTCCCTTTCTCACTCTGCCACATGTGACAGTTTTCTTCTCTCTCCCAAGTGGGATTGAGGCATCCTAACTTTAGTCCTGTGGCTTGTGTCTTGGGTATTCTGTATTTTTTTCGCTAATATCCACGTATTATTGAGTGCATACAATACATAATCTTTTTGGTCTGGTTTACCTCATTCACAGTGATATGTTCTAGTTCCATTCATTTGCCTGAAAAACTCATGATATCCTCCTTCTTAATAGCTGACTAGTAAGTATTCCATTGTGTAAATGAATGACATTTTCTGTATCCATTCATTTGTTGGGGGACATCTGACTTGTTTCCAGCATCTGGCTATCACAAATAAGGCCACTATGAACATTTTTCCTGATCACTAAAGACTTTGAACATTACTTTAAGTGCTTCTCAACTGTTCAAGAATCCTCTGTTGTGGATTCTCTGTTTAGTTCTATAACCAATTTTGTGATTGTGTTATTTGGTTTTTTTGGAGGTTAGCTTCTTGAGTTCTTTATATATTTTGAATAATAGTCCTCTATCGTATGTGGGCTTAGTGATGATTAATTTTTTCCAATCTGAAGGTTGCTGATTTGTCTTATTAACTATGCCCTTATGCTTTACAGAAGCTTTAAGTCCAGGACCAGATAGCTTTACTGCATAATTCTACCAAACCTTCAAAGAAGAGCTAATACCAATATTCCTTAAGCTATTCCATAAAATTGAAACAGAAGAAACACTACCTAATTCATTCTATGAAGCCAGAATTACTTTGATACCTGAACTATACAATGACTCAGCAAAAAGAACTTCAGACCAATATCACTTATGAATATCGAAGCAAAAATACTCAATAAAATTCCCACAAACCAAATCCAAGAACACATCAAAACTTTCATCCACCATAATCAGGTAAGATTCATCCTAGAGGTGCAAGTTAAGTTCAGTATATGAACATCCTTTAACAAAATCCACTATATAAACAAATTTAATGAAAAAAATTACATGATCATCTCATTAGATGCTGAAAAAGCATTTGACAAAATACAGCACCCCTTAATGTTAAAAGTTGTGGAGAGATCAGTAATTCAAGTCCCATACCTATCATAAAAACAATATACAGCAAACCAACAGCCAATATCAAATTAAATGGAGGGATACTTGAAGCCATCCCACTAAAATCAGGGAAAAGACAAGGATGTCCACTCTCCTCATATCTATTCAATGTAGCACTTGAAGTTCTAGCTAGAACATTAAGACAACAAAGGGAGATCAACAGGATACAAATTGTCAAAGAAGAAATAAAGGTATCACTATTTGCTCATGATATGATAGTATACATAAGCAACCCAAAAATTCTACCAGACAACTTCTACAGCTGATAAACAACTTTAGCAAAGTAGTTGGATATAAAATTAACTTAAATAAATTATATAAATTTATTGATATAAATGATAACATAAATACTTTATATAAATGATAACAGGCTAAAAAAATTAGAGAAATGACACCCTTGGTAATGGTCACAAATAATATAAAATATTTGAGGTAACTCTAACCAAACAAGTGAAAGATCTGTATGACAAGAACAAGTCTTTCAAGAAAGAAATTTTAAAAAGTCTTAGAAAATGGAGAGATCTCCTATGCTCATGGATTGCTAGTATTAACATAGTAAAAATGGCCATCCTACCAAAAGCAATCTATAGATTCAAAGCAATCTCCATCAAAATCTCAACACAATTCTCAGTGATTCCACAATTCTCTGTAAAAACAAAAACCCAGAGTAGCGAAAACAACTTTTAACAATAAAAGAAGCTCTGGGGGAATCACCATCTCTGACCTCAAGCTGTACTGCAGACCAATAGTAATAAATAATGGCATGATATTGGTACAGAGACAGACATGTTCATTAATAGAATAGAATTGAAGACCCAGAAATAAAACCACATACTTACAGACACTTGATCTTTGACAAAGAATCCAAAAATATGCAATGGAAAAAAGGAAAGCATCTTCAATAAATGATACTGGTCTAACTGGCAGTCTGTTTGCAGAAAAATGAAGAATACTTACTTGTCACCTTGCATAAAGTTCAAGTCCAAATGGATCAAGAGCTTCAATATAAAACCCAATACACTGAATCTAATAGAAGAGAAAGTGGGAAAGAGCCTCAAACTCATTGTCGTAGGGGGAAATTTCCTAAACAGAACTCCAATGGTTCTAAGATTAAGAATTGATAAATAGGACCTCATGAAACTGGAAAGCTTCTGTAAGACAATGGGTCTTTAGTTAATAGTGGCCCTTACAGTTGACAGAAAGCGAGGAAGGGTTGAGTCAGTTCCCAGAACATCTGGCCCTGAGAGATAATAAACCCCGGTTGGGGACAGTTCCTAAAATTCTTCTGAAGCCTGAACAAATATGGTAAAATTAATATAGCAACCAATCAGAAATTGTACTAATGTATCTGTTGCATACCTAGCCAACCATGTTAGTGTCAGTAACCATAATGGGACAAGCTAATAATTAGTTGGTGATCATCCTGAAATGGCTTGCCTTGGATTATTATATAATCTGTGACAAGTGAGTCCTTATTCAGCAAGACTGTAAGGACTTATTTTAGGAAATATTCCTACTACTAATATGCTTTTATTATTATTATTATTAAACATATGTAATAATCACTAAGCAATAGCACACCCCTTTGGAGCAGATCTCTGAAGATCCACGAAGATGTCCTGTCTTGTGGTGATGCTATATAGACAAATAGATGACTTCTTAAGTTTTAATGATGATCCTATAAGAATTCCTAAAATTATATCAATGATTATTAAGCTCTTTTATAGTGGGACTGCTATTAGGTCCTTTTCTGATAGTCAAAACTGCAATGAGAACTCTGCCAGTCTCCCAAGTGTCATCAGTTAATTGATCTTAGATAGTCACCAGACTTTCTCCTACTCAGAGTACATTCCAAGAGATTGTAAAACAATTAACCAAAGGTCATTAAAAGAGAATTCATGATTTATTATAGGTGCTGGGACAGAAGATAAAATATTGCCTGGGTTTATCTATACAGGGTAATATGTAGGAGGAGCTAAGGGGGAAGGAGCACTAAGAGGAAAAGATGGAGTAAGGAGAGGAGAAGATGAAGTAGATGAGAAGCTAGGTAATGAGAGAGAAAAAGAGAGAAAAAGAGAGAGAGCATGGAGGCAGAAGTTCACGTGTCTCCACTAGTCAAAGATAGTTTCCATAGCTAGGTTGGGTATTAGGTTACACTTCTGATTGAGCATTACCATACTTATAAAGCCCTTGATTAACATTTTAAAAAAAATTGTATAAAAGCCAAATGGAAAAGGGGGGACACGGGATAGGGGTTTTCTAGGGAGAGGAAATGGGGAAAGGGATTGGCATCTGAAATGTAAATAAAATATCCAAATTAATAATAATAACAATAATAATAATAATAATAATAATAATAATAATAGTAATAATAATATAGCCTTGTGAGTGCAATAGATGACTTTTAAAACTGCAGCCACCAAACTGCATACTTCTGTGAAAACAAATGTTACCTATGAATTTGAACTTGAAGCTGCCCAGGATTTTAACAGTTTGGTTCTACATTGCAAAAAGAAAGTGGTTACAGGATTGTGACCAATGAGAATAAATATATGAAGAAAAAAAAACTTCACAAATTTCTTAGTTATAGTTTTAAACCTTCAGTGAACCTGTGGAGCTAGACAAGTGATGGATGTTTAGCCAGATAATTACTCCTGATGGATATGCATGTAAACATTCACTGTTGTAAACTTCTGTTTCAATTTATGATTTTATTTTTGATGTGAATTTGTGATGAACTTTGTAACATTTGATCATGTATTCTGAAAGATGTATAAGTACTAAAGACAAAGAGTTGAGAGGGAAATAAAATAGAGATAGAATAGAATTTTTTACCTTTCCCCATTTAAAGTAGTATATAGAATAGAATTTTTTCCTTTTCCCAGATAGAATAGAAGTTTTCCTTTTCTTCACTTAGGACCTTTTCACTTTTCCCCTTAGATAGCTTTCTTAGGAACCTTTTTACACTTAGTAATAAACTCTATAATAACTTCTCTAAGTGTTTTTTTCTTTCTGAGACCTCAGACTAGCAGGCATAAATTAGAGCCCAGCAGTTCCTGCTGAAATAATGGAAAGGCTATTTACTTAATCCTTTGCTGTTTTTAGGATCAGGTGTTAAGTGCCAGAAACTGAAGTTTCTGGAGTCAGGATCACAGAAGGCATGTCAGCTACAATAGCATATTAACGTAGATAAGTAAACTTTTATTAAACTGCAACCCTAAATATCTTGGAAGACTAAAATCTTACCCTCTGCCGACGCATTTCCCGCTCCGCTGCCTCAAGAAGAAGGGAGAAGAAGACTTCCCCACTATGCAGCCTCCCCAGCCCCTGAATGTTAGAAATTACCTAGTCCTTGTAGATAATTTCTCATACTCTGAATAAAAGGGGCCTGACTGGCTCCTCTTCTGGTCACCATTTTGATGAATGGTTGACCCAGACATACTGGTTGTTTCTGAAGAATAAACACTCTTTGACTTTGCATATTATTTGAGTCTGGGCTCTTCCTTTAGAAATTCTCAGACTCTAACAGAACCCAAAAGGTGAATCCTTTACCTTTACTTTAGGTAGGAATTTCAGATTCATCAGTTTTCCTTGAAAATGTGAAGGATGTTTTCAATGGCATTAACTTTTCCACAGCCTGGAGGAGGTAATCATTCATCAGTAGTAGAAGAGTGGTTCAGGTTACTACTGAAGCAAGTTAGTTATATTTCTTCCTTTGTGCTGTTCACAGTACTAGGAACAGTTCCCTTTCTGCATCCTTTCTCTGACAGTTAAAGAGAAACTAAGTGACTCAGGACAACACACTTCAAGAGGACGATCAGTTCCCCCTTTTCACATCTCACAGGTAAAGCAGTAGATCACAAGTGGAAGACATTCACTTTGCTAGGATCTTCTTGAGTTTTTGATTGCTTTCACTATTCTGATAATAAAGTAAAAGCCTTGCCATCGTAGAATCTGTTTCATACCCTTATTTTCTCTTATTTGTGATGTAACACATTTTTCCAAGTAACTTGCCAATAATCTAATTTTTATTATATTTATTAATATATTGCTAACAAACTTGATTTTTCTAAACAAGTTCATTTTTTATCAGTAATCTGTAATTCTAATCAATTTTTGATCCTTTTGCCTCTCAATGTATTAATCCTCTACTCAGGAATAAAATGCCTTAGAAGAGCTAACTTAACAATGTAAGCCAACTACACAGAAAGCAGCAGGGAATGCTTGAAGACACAGCCAATTAGTGAATGTATGGCCCTGTCCAAGTATATACTGGATACTCATTTCCAGTGCAGCAGACCCTTCAAATTTTTAAGAGAAGCCTGGATTTTGTGTTTTTTTTAAAGGTTAACAACTAATCAAAAATAAAACAAAGTGTATATGATACAGTATTATTCAGAGCAACTAACATAGTTCTGAAGGACAAACTTGTCTTTTTGGTCCCCAATTTAGAATTCTATAATCTCTTTAATAATTTCTCCAGGAGTGTTAGGAAGTTATCCTCTAAATCCGACTCCTGTGGCTTATAACAATATTCCTTAGGTGGCATGGGGAATCCGAGCAGTTTAAGAACTACCTGTGGAGGAATCATGTCTCATGTCTTTTTTCAGCTCCATCTGGCAAACAGTTCCCCTCTGATTCAAACAATTGTTGTCTAGCTGACTGCTGGCAATTGAGCTGGACTCCCCCAAAAGACACAACACAGGTATCAGCCCAAATCACTCTGTCCTGGGGGCAGGTCTGTCTACACTATAAAGTTTATGATGCCACAAGCTGGTATATAGCTGTGCGGCTGCCTCTGCAGTAGCAGCCGAGTGCATCTGTCACGCAGGCTGTGCAGACATCAATACAATTGTTATCTTAGGTGCCGGGATTATATTTTCCACCATACTTTATTTACTTCATTGAGCAGTATTGAATTTTCTTCTGCCGAGTTGGGCAGTGAGACTAAATCATCAGCAGGTGTTTGAAATTGTGCTCTAGATGATTGGTTGCTTCTATTTCTGGTGGATTTTTTTTTCTCTGAAGTACCGTTTTTGGATTTTCAATTTCGGTGGTCAGACCTCTGTTTCTCTTTACTGTGGAAGTTTAAGCAAGTTTCTGAGGCATGTCTTCCTATTTATTCCTTGTTTCTCATGTGTCAAAACAAGACGGTCCACAGCCTTTAGAAGCTACAAACTATTTCCCAGGATGTTTCAACATCATCTCAGAGAATATTCTAGTGTTATAAAAGAAAGAAATGGAGGACACTTCTTGGTCATATCAAAAAAATTGAGCAAGTTTGCATGATAAGTTTTGTCTTATGAGTTTTTCTACTAAATTCAAATAAAATATTTCTTTAAATATACTATATTTCTCTCTCATTGTCAACGAAATGGAAACATTTCCACATTTTTAGTCCTTTACCACACATACTTTTTGGATCAACAGTTAAAGGTACAGACATTGCCCAATTTAAGATTTATTATTCTTGTTAGTATTGTTATTAGCTGTTATTGTTATCAATGCTTCTGATATTTAATGTTGATTATGAACTTGAAAGGACGTAGAATCACCCAAGAGACAAGCCTTAGGTCACATCTTGGGGATTATCTAGATTAGATAAATCAAGGGATGTCCTTGTGAGGCATTTATCTCAGTTGCATAAACTCAAGTTAAAATTCCCACTGTGAAGGTGGGTGGCATCTCACAGTGGTCCTCATGTAAGGAGGAGCACAGGAAAGCTGTGTTTATTCAATGTTCACTTATGGCATTGTTGCCTCTGCTCCAGCTGTACTTTGCTGATGTCAAACCCAACTTCATCAAAGTTCCAACATGGACTGAAGAATAATGTCTCTCCTGGAATCTTCGAGGCCTGCAGCAACTATTTTGAACTGAAGTTGCAGCCAGTCTTTTGTGCTGAGCAGGTACAAGTTTGCAGCCTCTGGTCTTTGTACCAGCAATTGTTGGACAACCCAAACAATATTCTGTAAGTCAATCTAATAAATCACATTTTAATACAATTTTATTTTACTGGTTCTGTTCCTCTAATAGCCTTTGATGACCATGGATTTTGTTAACTATATGATATACATGTATTTGATGGGTCAGCTTGTGTTATCATGTAGCTAAAAAATCTAAATAGAAGGTGGAAAATATTAGCTTGAATATAAACTACAGCAAATGCTAAGAGGTTTAATAAGACAGTAATAAATATGATTGTGACAACTGGTGGGATTAGACTTATTACTACTAATGCGGTACCCAGAAAGGGTATATTAATGAACCTTAGCTAGTATAATAATTTTTGTTAGTGTCTATATTACCTTTAAATTCTGAAATGTAAGAACTCATTTCTTCCTCAACTGCTGTTATATTCCCAGAAGAAGAAATAAATGCATGTGTGTCTTAGATCAATCTATTGCTCTTTTATATGCTCATTCACACCTTAATTCATACCTTCCATTTATATTTAAAATCTATCTGCTAAATACGATCTGATAGCAGCACAGATCAAAACAACCCATTGTCCTCTGAAGGAATGCTATTTGTTGACGAACTTCTGGTCATTCCTCCTGCAGGTGTTTCTTCTTTTCATATCTGACTGCATGTGGTGAATATAACTTGTCTCATGATATATACTTTACTTTTGCACGACTAGACCTATAAGCAAAGTTTATTGTTTTCTAAACTGGAAATCTGAAATCCATATATTTAAGCTCTGTGCTACTCACTCTTTAGATGTTCACTTGTGAAGAGCACGTTATCATTTGGGAATACTCATGAGATTTTCATCTGTCTGTAATAATACAAATAATAATAAGCATTTATCTAGTACATCATATTATGATTGTTATTGAAGTTTAGTCTTTTGCTATGTATTGTAATGCTAAATACTGGCTGTTAAGTGCTAGTTAGTCCCGGGGATAAGAGAATCTGCTTGTAGACAAAGTAATGCTCTGTAACCTTGCTCCTTAATTTAAAACCAGTGGTTGAATGAAGATACAGACAGCCTGTAGCTGTGTAGGAGAGAGTTAGTTGGTATTTGGTTCCCAGTTTTGAAGTCTGAGGCAGAGACCAAGAAGAAAGAGAAGGAAGAAGGTAAAGAGAGGGGAAGACACCACGGGGTAGGTGAATCTTGGAGACATGGCCATGAGGTCTGGCCAAGTGGAGTTAAGAGCTGCTCAGATGAAATATGGCAAGTTAGACCTCAGGGCTACTGGACAGAGACATAAACATAATAGTACAGATAATAGACACCGTACAGCTTTAGTGCTTTAAAGGCCTATCATAAACGTGAAAGATACATGTTTTTATATCTGGGAACTGAATGACAAAGGGCAGGGTAAAAACCTTAGATTAAGATTAAATATTTACTGCAATAGTTTGTAGGGCTGTACAAACAACAAACCACAACTAAGAGCTGTAAAAATAGAAGTTGAATTTACTCTTCTTCTAAAGGTTAGGAACTGAGAAGTGCTGTCTTTTGTGAGCAATGGGGAAAACATAAATTCCTGAAATTGTTTGCCTCCTGCTTTTGCCTATCTGTATCTAGTTCAAATTTCTCCTTTCTTTGAAGATTTATTAGTAATGGACCAAATTTCATTATTATAATAAACTTGATTACATCTGTAAATATCCTATCTTGAAGAACAGATAGATGTTGGAATTTCACCTATAACAGGTTTATTATATAACCAGAGATAATTTTTGATTATGGATGTTAAACATGTTTGCTCTAGCCATATAGAAAAAACTACCATGTAATGCAGAATTATTTAAAAGTGCTATGTAAACAAGGGATGATATTATGAAGAAATTAAATCCATACACAGGTTCAAAATAGAAAACAAGCACGTGCATTTGAGTGATCAGAAAATATTAACAGACTTTAATTGTAGGAAGGATTTAAAGAAGCAAATATGGACATTAGTGCAAATGAAACTTATAAGCATGGAAAACAAGACTTTTAAGGTCTGAAGCATGCTTGAGATCACTGAGAAACTATAAGTGAAAACACAAGGCGTGTTTATGTGGAACAAAGTAATGGAAACAATCAGGTATGTGTTGTTGGCTTGTGTAGCAAGTACTCTTAGCCACTGGGTTTTTCCTTTCCTCTGGAAAAAAAAATGTGATGTTACCTTTTGCATGGTTCAAATGAAAAAAATCTTTGAGTCACTTTAAAATCCTGAAATCATTTTTAAATTATTTTGTCAAAATATATATCCAGTTTTCTGATTCTTGCTTTCCAGAATATGTCAAGTTCAAAGAAATCAGTCAGAAGGAACATAGCTGCATACAGAAAACAATAATAAAAAAAACCCCGAAAAATATCTCCAGGATAATTACTTTTTGAATTTAGTGGTTTGCAAAGCATTAAGACATGTTTTAAGTATATTAACGTTAATAATAAGAACTATATGTTTGTTAAGAATAGAAAAAAGATGGGCATGGATCATTTATAAAACCCCTCATTGCTAATCAGATAGATAGTTTAGTGTTCTCTAGATCGATGTGCAAATCAGTTCCCCCAAATTCTTGAAACAATTATGTATGGCTCCTCTCAAACAAAGCATTGAATAAAACAAAAACTATGTAGAAATGAGTGACTATGGAGAAATGGATGAAGTATAAATGTTATCTTATTTCTCTCTTTAGTTGACTGGGTCTTGTGATTCTCCAAAGACACCCACATCTGAACATGTGGTTCCTTTTGTTGAACAGATGTGCTACTTAAAGGCAACTTAGAGGCTTTGGAAATACTAATGCTTCTGATAACAATGAGTGTGATTCTGAAAGATTTGCATCACTGAAGATTCTGCTGAGAAGCTTACTAGCTGGCAAAGATTTGCAAGGCTGGCACTGAGCTTGCTTCCAGATGCTATGCTTGAATAAAGTTACCTATCTGCTTGAAGATCAGTTTAGAACTTTTTAAGTTTATTTGATGATTCATTTCTTCCTTTGTCTTAGAGATGAAGATTTTATATAAAAAGAACTGTCTTGAAGACATGACTTGGATATCCATGTGGCATGTTCTCAAAGATAAATCATAATTGAGACACTATAGTGCAATTTAGCACAAAATACAGCATTTATCTTCAGCATATGTAAATCACCTATGAAGCATGATGCTTTCTAGAATTTTAGATTTTTTTTTACACTTAGAAATGTGTCAGGAATCTCATTATTACAGCTTATAAAATTGATTTCAACAGCTTTATCGAACCACAGACAAATCATATTTTTAAAAAAATTAAGATCAACAGTAAAATTGTGATTAATTTTTTATTTTTATTTCTCTCTGTGTGTGTCTATTTCTGTTTCTCTCTGTGTCTGTCTGTCTGTCTGTCTGTCTGTCTGTCTGTCTCTCTGGTAGTGTGTGTGTGTGTCTGTGTGTGTGTGTGTGTGTGTGTGTGTGTGTGTGTGTGTGTGTGCAGATGCCCATGTAGGCCAGAAGAGGGCATAGCATTCCAGGAACTGGAGTTGTCTAAGTTGGATTCTGGGAACCAAACTCAGGTTCTGAATGAGCAGAATTCACCCTTAACTGCTGAGTCATTTTTCCAGCTGTAAATTTATTTATTTTTAAATTTATATTGAATATGCCTTTGAGTGAAGTGTGCTTTTAGGTAAAAAATCTTTATATAGAGATGAAGATATGAGGTTAATTCTTATTTGGGAATTTATTATATAAGTTCTTATTTAACAACTTAAGTACATTTTGTTGCTTTTTTTTTTAAAACAGATGAGGTATCCAAGCTTGCATTATTAATGGTTCAGTTATACACTTTTGCAAAACTGCTGGGTTGGTGGTTTCTACAAATAAAATTTCCCACTGTACTTCTTTGTTCCACTAAATTTAATGTTAAACATACATAGGTTTGATCAAAAAAAAAGTGGTCATTTCAGATACATTTTCTTTAGTGCTCCAGACTATTCCCTTCCAAGGAGACATGCAAATATTTTACTTAGGGCAGAGGCTTTACATACTAGTGGATTTAGAGATTAGTCTCTGCTCAAAATGTGTGATAAGATGGCAGTGGGTAGAAGAGATATAAAAATTTAAGCTTTATTGATTATTTTATAAAACTTAAATCTTTCTATAGGGACAGAAAAATGTCTAACCCTTTAGTTAATTATAGGCATATAAAGGTAGTAGAGATGTGTACTTGTGTCGGTCTTCCTGTCAATGGTTTTCCCAGGTGGTGTTGAAATGATGCTATTAAATAAATCTTAGTTATATAATGAAAGAGACTTCCAGAGATTACAGAAACTTGTAGTTATTGAATAGAAAGATTAACCATGTCTCTGTAACTCTTTTATGCCACTCTCATTTTTGTTTTGCCCTAATCAATTTTTTTCATAATTATGGACTACTAGATTTAGAGAGAAAATACCCAAGGATTCTACAGAGATTGATAGGTAGTAATTACTGAATGATAGTGTTGAATGCAGGATCTTTTCAGTCAGTGACTTCATGATAAATCACCCTGCAATCTTCATGGTTCTCTGGGCTGTATGTGCATCAGGCTATGGCTAATCTTACAGCCAGTTCCAGAAGATAGGTTGAACAAAGTAGAACTGCAGAGAGCTCTGAACATATTAAACTCATTCTTCTGTAAAGTAAAACATTCTGGTACAACAAAAAGAGATGTGAGGAGCTTTGTATGATGATTTTGAGCTTGGTGCGTATTAACATGGCTTTCACAGGTTGGTATTGATTGTAAATTTTTCTAATCTGCCAGGTGAGAGCCTGCTAATGTGGATCTGTGTAATGACATGGTTGGTGTAATGATTTACTTCTTAACAACCAAATGTTTATGGAAATTCTGAACTATGTATAGTGTGTATGTGTTTATGTGTGTGTGGTGTGGATACATGTGTGTGTGTGTGTGTGTGTGTGTGTGTGTGTGTGTGTGTGCTTGTGTGTCTGTTGTGTGTTACTTCTAGGCTTCATGTCAAGAATTGATGCTATGTTGATGATAATAATAATGTAATAGTAGGATATATACAACTGCTGCTGCTTAGATAAAATGGGGTAGATGCTTAGACAATACATTGTAATTATTCTACATGCAGCAGACTATGTAATGAACTTAACAAAAGTTCCAGAACTATTCTCATGTTTTGCTTCATTTAAGAACATACATGATTCTGAAAAAAATCATATGTTAATCAGACATTTTAACCATGTGATTGGTTAGAAAACTACTTTTGCATCTTATATCTTTTTGCCATTTTTTTCCTTTCATTTGTTGCCGATGTACCAACTGGGAAGGTGTTCAATTAGAGGTTATTCATCTGGCATTTGTATAATAATTTCACAGGGTAGTGTACAATTATTAGGATTCAGTAACTTATAAGTATATTGATGCTTTAATACTAATGTAGAGATGGTTTACTAAATAATCTTACTACCAACCATGTCATGATGACTAAAAGATATAGTGACAGAGTTTTAGCATAGTAGGCCCTTGACTCTGCATGTACTGAGCATGAATAATATCCATAACTATAGAGAAATAGATAGAAGAAACTCCTTTGTAAAAAATTCTGGTAAATCTATGTGCACATATGGAAAAAATGTAATAGAACTTACCAGATTTTAAAAACAATCCTAATAGATTCTAATGCCAAAACATGACATAAAATGAAAGCATTTCTAAGCTATTAATTATTGAATAATTTATTTTCATATGTATGCTGGATAAATGTAGTCTTTCATAGATTATATGGAGATTTCCTATGAAGAAACTCTTAAAGAGACTGTGGGGTGTGTATGTGTGTGTGTGGGGGGGGCTTGCATGTGCATATGCGCACACATGTGCACAGGTATTTTGTGTGTGTATGTTACATTCATGTGTGGACATTTGTGTATGTGTTTTGTACAGAAGACCAAAGAAATCCCTGACATACATCCAAGAGTTAAGAGTTATCTTCCCAAAATTTCTGATTATTTTTGATGGTTTCCATTAAAACAATTATAATAAAATGTTGATTTACTCAAAATAATCCCTTTTACGTTATTTTGTAGACTTTGGGCTTATGATTTATTTTAAGAAAGAGAATAATACCAAAAATTTTTATACTATCATGTGACCCATTCTTCATGTATGATTGAATAAACATCTGTACTTTTAATTCCAATAATTTTCATTTGTTCCAGTGTCATCTAGTAAATGTACTTTTAATTTTCACTGAAGCTTTATTTATTTTCCAGATGAAATTATCCAAGGAAAGAGAGAAAAATCCTCATGTCAGGTAAAAAAATCATGTCCATACAGGAAAAAAAACCAGAATATGCCTACATTTATCATCATAGGTACCAAATTTATTCCATTAAAAAGATAACTACTTTGGCATAAGTTGATATACAACATATTCTTTCCTTAATGCAGGTAAATTAACTGATGTATAAAACTTATTTTGTTATCTAATATTATTTCATGTGTGATTTAAAAACTTAATAATTTGCTAGGAAAATATTTTTAGTTCTGAAGTCATGAGCCTGTATGAGACTTTGTAAAATATTTACCTGTAAAAATCATTTTGAAATACTAAATAAAAGTTACAATTGTTTTGGAAATATTGTATGTCATCATTAACTCCATTTTATGTTTGAGAACTTATCTTTGAAGGGAAACATGCAAGGGTCACAGACTTTTCATCTGGATGGTCAACTATGACAATCAAAGTTCTTTCTGTAGATGAGTGAATTGCAACCTGTTTAAGAAAGAAAATGACCAATCCAGGTAGACAAGACTTGATTTATTGATAAAATTCATATCTCCTTACTCCAAAGGACATTTACAAACTTGGTTTCAGAAATAAAAAAAAATCCGAATTACAAATGTTGACTTTTAAATGTCAAGATTACAGATTATGTTCTTTGAGATAAATTATCAGCTGATAAATGTTCCAGTGGAATCGGGTATCAATTAATTTAACACTTCATATAACAAATTATAATAAAACATTTATTTTTCAAGTCTTACATATATTACTTAAAATAGATACAAAATTCAGTTGGTGATTTTAAAATTTTATTGGTAGTCCAAGGTATGTGAAAGAAAATACCTAAGTGGAAAAAGAGAGAGAGGTTGATTGTCTTGAGCAAATATGACTTTTGAAACAGCCCACCCTGTGTATTTAGCTACTAGTTTGGTCAAATGTTGAAAATAATTATTTTAATACAAAGGAATTATATTTGTTGGGCAAGTAAAATAATATTTGGGGCTATTATTAGTATGACACATATCAGATTTTAAAAGTTCATTGTTTAAAAACCTATCATTCCACAAATTCATAAATAATTGCTTATTTTTCATCTTTAATATTAGTTGGCATTACTGAAGCACACTGAAGACAATGAAAGAAGATTAAGTAGAGAAATAATTGTACATAAAGTTATTTTCTGGGTGGATATTAAAACAGTTTCTCATACATAATTTCCTGTCCAAAAATATAAATTTTGTTTTCCATATATACAAGTATTAGGTGAAATCTGGATTCTGAGAAGAAAATATTTGAGGTATAGCACTGAATTAAGTTTTAAAATGCCTGATATTCCTGGCTGAAATTCAATAAGTCACTGTTAGCAGAGAAGGGATAATTGAAGTGTGCTCTTGAAAGGATGGGTTTGACCACTGTGAAATTTTTCAGTGACATCAAAAAACTGGTCTTCAACACCAACACATACAAAGGCATTTTATTATTAACCAAGGAAAGGCAATTAGAGTCAGCAGAAATACAACGTGAGTTTTTGTATCATGATATTTATTGTTGTCACAGTCCACAACTGTCATGAAGTTAGAACTTGTTGGAATTCAGAGTCACGTGCAAGTTTTGGAAATGGACACAGGGAAGACAGTGTAGAACTGTACATAAAATAATTACAATTTATTAAACACACTTTTACTATATCTTTGATGGACAAGAATGAGCACCATTTTTTTTTTATGAATAGATATTTTCTCTCTTTTTTGTTTTCTACAGCACCAACGAAATCCAAATAGGAAAAGGAGAGATGAGGGTTGAGAATCAAGAATCAGCCCTGTTGCCATCTCAGCCACACTATCTTACATCGTTATGACTACCAAACTTCTTTCTTCTGACTGTGCCTCCAGGAGGCATCAGAGATTCCTAAACACGTTTTCTATACCATCCTTATTCAAAACTTGCATGTGGCATAAAATGGGTTGGTGGCACCAAGGTATTTTTCCTGTTGGTTTCATATGGTCTTCGTTCTAGTCTTAGCCAAGAAAGCAAGCTGGACCAACTTCAAATCCAAACTTCTGATTCTGATCACCAAAATCATTGATCATTACATCAATGATGGGAACCTGGTCAATTTTTGGAGTATTGATCTCAATCACTGTCTTTTCATAGCCTTTTCGAGACTGTAAAGTTAAGCAGAAATTAAAAGTTACTTTAACACTTAATATTATTAAAATTCATATTATTTCCTTTGTTAACTATCTGATGTGAGCTATAAAAGCGAGAGAGAAGAGATCACCAGTAACTAGGTAAAAATTCTTCTTTTAAATTAACTATGTCACATGAAGATTTAAACTTTGTTGACAATTACACTTGCTGTAAAATTTCAATTGCTTGATTATGCATGGTTAAAAGGAATCTGAGCTAAAACATATAATTCAATATGAAATGTACATATTGAGTCTTACATAAATAAGAAATTCTTACTAATTTAGGTATAAGGGTGCAAAACCAAAACTAAATTATTTTATGAAAAATCAGAATAAAGTATGTCAGAACACTGTCTATAAATGGATCTGTGTGACAAGAATTCTGACAAAATTTCCAAGAAAATAAGACAAGAGTTCTGTGACTTCTGATCTTCCAAAACACGGAATGTACTTTCTTGCCCCTCCCAAGTGTAGTAAATATGAGTGGGTTTGCTTTTGTTTACACATTGCTTTTTGTTTTTGTTATTCTAAAGATGTTTTCAAGCATGTCACATCATTGAATATCTATATAGTCTGACTCATGTGTCCTTTGCTCTTTTGACCTTCTTAACCTTCAGAATATAAATTGTCTGATGCTCTAAATAAAGTTGGTTCTTTCATGAGACCTAAGTCTGCCTTGCTTTTAGGTTCCATTCTCCCAGATTCATACCACCATATTTGATGGCAAAAGTGTAGAAATTTAGATCAGTAAGTTAAAAGTCAAATATTTCTACTACTGTATAACTTTAAAAAAAAATATATATATATATATATATAATAAATAAATATATTTAATTTTTAATTTTATAACCAAAGCAGTGAAATATACTGGAGAGTTTTCTATAGCTTTGTCTCATTCTCTTTTTCCCCTCTTCTTTGTTTTTCTTATACCAAACTCATATTGCTAAAATCACAAACTTTGTTACTTGTAGTCAACATCACTTGAGTCATTAACTCTAAACTAAAGCAATAGCTATTATATAGAATTCCCACATGTTAAAAAAATTCCAGAGAATGAAAAGGGGAAAATAGGCCAGGCGGTGGTGGCACATGCCTTTCATCCCAGCACTTGGGAGGCAGAGGCAGGTGGATTCCTGAGTTCGAGGCCAGCCTGGTCTACAGAGTGAGTTCCAGGACAGCCAGGGCTACACAGAGAAACCCTGTCTCGAAAAACCAAAAAAAATAAATAAATAAATAAAAAATAAAAAAAATGGGAAAATAAATAGACAATTTGTCCAAAGCTGGTATGATGTTTCTTCCAAAAGACAGACAAAAAAATCTGTGAATGATATAATAGCAATTCCTCTATCATTTCAAATTCTTGGATTCAGGGGTTGGTTAGTTTAATGTTTTTATTTTTTTATTTGATTGACTCTAGTTATTATTTTTTTCAAATATCAAATGTAGATATAACAACATATGATCTAATGTTACCTTCTGTTAGATCTTGCAAACTAGATATTTAAGTGTGTATTTCAGAGTATCATATGTGCATGTGCCGTGGTGGTTTTCTGATAGGTGCATGTGACTTGGTGATATCTGAATATGTTAGTGCTGAGCACTAAGTCTTTATAATCGATATCCATTTTAAGAAACACATCTAGCTTTGAACCCTAACAAAGCAGTCGGCACTGTCTCTCAAGCCCGAAACCCTGGAAAGAAAGCAGACTGAGACTGGACTTACCGCACAGCCATCATACAAAGCTTTGATGTGTGGGTTGTTCTCATAGGACATTTCCTCATCATTAGATCCCAGAAACCGAAGAGCTTTGTCATAACTTCCTGATAATACATCATACCAGGCAGTTGACTGATGGCAATTGTACGTGAAATTTTGTCGGGCAGAGGCAGTCAGGAGCTTCAGGAACGTCATTTGTACCATATTGATGGAATTGCCTTCCACATCTAAATATGAAAGCTGGAAGAAAAAAAGTAATAAGGCATAATAAGGACTGTTATTTCTTGTCATAAAGAATTAAATACTGTCTGTGAATAGAGCTGCCAGGTCTCAGTGATCCTAAAGGGAGCACTATCGTTTTATGAAGAAATGTGACAAGAGTCAAAGGAGCCATAATTAGGTGTTTGCTACCAGCACTGGAATTCCCCACTCCTCAGTTACTACAATACTGCTCATATTTAAAACAAATTAATTTATCTCTCTGTTATTATTTCGAACTAGTACATACTATAAGAAAGCAAGTGTTCTTATCTCCAGGAAATATTTTGTTATTTTAATAGTTGTGCATATTTTAAATGGTAAAATAGTAAACATTTTTTTCATTGAAAATAATTGAGGAATTTTGCCACAAAGGTTGAAATGTTTTTATATTGTTTGATGCTTCAGAAATTTTGTAACATATCTACTTTACCTGAATCTTTAACTATATCCCAGGGACCATAGTCTTCTAAGATGCTTTTGTTTCTTAGCATAGATGCAAATTTGCCTATTTCCAGAAAATGTATAGCTTGTTTATTTTTAAAATCAATATCATCAAGCATTCTCAGAAAATTTTAGTTAGTATCTGTAAAAATCATGATGTTGTTTTTACAGAGTAAAATATTCTTAGTTGCAAATTATTAAGTTATAACACCTTCATCGACTATTTTGTTTGTCACGAATGGAAGATCTGTGTTCCAGAAAAGTATTCAATACTTTAAAATTTAAATTTTAAAAATTAAATAAATTATAAAATTTATTTATATAAATTTTTAGAAATTATAAAAATTTAAATGAAGTATTCAGATTGATCCCGTGCAAATCTGTAATCTCCCTTTTTACAATAGCATTTACTTAACCTTTCTTGTTAACAAATTGCAATGATAATTCTTGGGAGGTCGAAAGTATATTTTAGATGTGCTTTGCACAAATTAATATAAATTAAAATAAAATTAATAAACATTTCTAAATACATTTATTTTAATTCAAACAGATGAAAATTTACCATGTATATTCAGTATACAACTAGAAAATTTTAAGTCAGGTAGGAAACTTCTTTAGAAGTCATTGCTTAATATGGATGCATGTGTATGAGTAAGGAGATTAAATGTGTAATTTATTGCCTGTGGAAACTAATACCACTTAAAATATTAAATAAGTAAATAACTACCAGAAGTATTGGGAAAATGTGAGAAATTCCTAATTAACTAAAACAATCATTTTAACAGCCTTTAATATAATTTAATTGGCCTTTAAACTTACTTTATCTTTAGCAAACTATTACATGGAATTGGTATGTGTATTGAAAGGTTTACGTAAACATGGGCTTCATACAAAAGTGATCTGTCAGTTGTTTATTATAATCATGAAACTAACAAGGAGGGAAAATTACACATTCTACAAGTTCCTATTGAAATTAGGAACAAAGAGGAATTGGGTTTCAAGGAGACAAAAAAGTAAAATAGATGGAGTTAGATACACTGAGTAAATGTGTTTTGATTCTTGCTACTTTTAGTTAAAAAAAATCTATTTTTATAATGCTAAACTGCATTTTTCATTTGATTATACTTTCTTTTTCAGAAATACTTTCAGTTATTTTGATTCAGAGCTTTAAGATTTTTATGTCTAATACCCAGAGGGCTGGGAACTGTGAAGGTGTATGGAACTCTGTGTAGCATTATTTATGATTCAGCTTCTGAGGACACTTAATTGGAGCGTCACCTAAGGAGTTTAAGAGATTTTGTTGTATGTGAAGGCAGCAACATACCAGTTTTCCTCTCTTAAATTCACTGTACCAACTTCCCGGCTTCTCCTTTGGCCACGATGAAATTCTTACCTTGGGAAAGAATGAGAAATGGAGAAAAATTACAAATATCATTGTTTATATGCATATCATACAATTTTGGTACGATTAGGAGATCAAAAATTGTTCTGAGTTGTCTGGGTCCTATATTATACAAAACGAGATATGTGCAAACTTCGAGCTAGACCCTGTGAATGTCATGGAAAGACTGAGTTATTTCATTTCTGATAGATTTTCTGTTTAAAAATAAAGAAAAGGAAGAAATGAACTCAAAAATCTCATTACAGGCTATCAGGAAGCAGAAATAGGAATCTTATGTAAATGGCTTCTTCCAGGGGAAAATGCCTGACCCATCGAGTTTTAAATCATAGGCTTAACTCTTCTTCTCAAGTCTCTCATAACCCACATAGTTAGCTGACTTAGTTCAAATAATTTCCATCCCTCTGTCTGTCACATTTCTTGATAGGAAAAGTGAGGTTTATTAACTGAATAGAATAAATAAAAATTGTCCCACTTGTAGAATTTCAGAAAATATCATTATGTCCATTGAATATGCTTCTTCATACAGAAGATGTACCTGTGTCTCTAGAGATAAATCTCAAGTATCCAAATACTGAAAGGTAAGAATCAGAGAACTTGTTTGGTGAGTTTAAAATATTCAAAATATATGTAAAGTTGCCATATGCTCATTTAAAAAAAGAGATTAATACTTTATGAAATGTTCCACTCTTAACATAATATGCAGCTGCGAATTCTATCATGTGATAATGGGCAGAAAATACCATACACTCTCTAAGATCTGAGATTCAGCTGTGCTGTGTCACGTAAGCCATAGAATTTTTGAGAGCAAGCAGGTGCCTAAAAAATACATCTGGGTAACAAAATAAAGGAAGAAGTATGTGTAAACCATGAGCATCAGTTTGGTGACTTATTCATGTTTATGCAAATGAAATATTCTAATTGCCCTGTAAGAAAAGCAGATAAATGAAAATATGATAGTATAATTTCCCTGTTTAGTTCAATATTGCAAAAACATGGCAGGAAGTGTCAACATCCACCGCCAAATTGGGTACTTACTCCCTCAGATTTTTTGTCTGGATAGATGCACGTCTCACCACCAGCTGTGAAATTACAGTAAACTTTGAAGGAATCGCCAGAGCAACCTTGGTTGGGATCAATCCAATATTCACCTAGAAGTTAAGAAAAAAGACCCTCATATATGAAGCCAGTGATATCATAATGAAAAGCATTAGACATTAAATTTTATGTGTTGTTTCTGTCAGGTGATTCATATGTTACCTCAGTGGCTACAGCATTATTTAGTAGCAAAACGCCTTGTAGTAAGTTCCTTTTGAATGGTATTCTAAGATGAACTGCATTCTGTTATTAAAGCCATTACTGAAATGTTATAGAACAAACTTGATTATGTTAATGACTGATATTTGATGTTCTGTGAGTGCAAGTGGTAAATAATGAGAATAACATAAAGTTATTCTTTAAATCACAATGCATTTTTACTCAGGGATATTAAAGGATAAATTACATATGTGACAATTCCTTTGATCTTTTCCTGCCCATACATAAGTTTCTATTTCAACTATTGATTTGAATCAAAGCAATGTACTGATTATAGAGTTAAATATTTTGTGGGGGAGTGTTTACAATTGCTTGTAGTATGTGTGCACTTGCATTTGCACATATATGTGTAGTTGTATGGAAGGCAATGGTCAATGTTTGATGTTTCTTTCTACCTCTCCACCTTTTCTTTTGAGACAGAGTCTCTCAGTGGACCTGGAACACATCCATTCAGATAGACTAGCTAGCTGCTGAGCTCCTGGGCTCCTTTTGACTCCTCTCTGGCAAAATTAGGATTTGGGATATATACATTCATAACCAGCTTTTGTGGGAGAGCAAGGGATCGAAACTCATGTTTCCATGGTTACTAAACAGATTTACTCACTGAGCCATTTCTCTAGTCCCATTTGAAACTTATAAAGCTCAAATTAATTGATTTAGTACTTGAAAAATCAAAAATACAGTACCATCTAATTCTTTAATATCCAATACTGCATATAATCAGGAGAAACTCTTTAAATTTCGATGGTTTCTATATTTTTTCATGTCGTTTGAACATATTATGTAACAAAAATATTCTCATTTTTCATCAATTTCTTCACATATGAAACAAGTTTCTTAGAAAAACCATATAAGTAAATAAAAGAATCCACAATTTCAGCATTCACATCATCACCACCTGTATTATTTTGTATGTTATAGGAATTTTTAGTTAGTTTTGAGTCCTATAGAAAATGAATTTGTATTAATTATTTCAATTTACAGTGCCCTTAAGCATCCTTCAGAATTAAATATTAATAGATAAGTTCTTAAGATAAATTTGTTCTGTAAAGTGGTACAGTATCAGGGGTGGAGAGGTGACTCAGCATTTAAGAGCACTTCTCTTCTTGAGGCTTTTCTAGGTGATCTGGGTTTGATTCTCAGCACCCACCTGGAGTCACACAACTATAACTGTGTGCTTGCTTTCTTCCTTTTTTTTCTTTTCTTTTCTATTTTCATTTTTTCCCTCTGTGGCACCATGTATGCATGTTACACATCCCCCCACACACGGGGGGGGGGTGAAATACTCAAGAACATAAAAACACTAAAAACATTAGAAAGCTGAAGAGGTTCCACATACTATAAATCCCATGTTTAATTTGTCTCTAATTTATTCAGCACTCAGCTAAGAGTATTTTAACTGTAAGCTTGGCATCATCGTTTTTTCTGTAGCCTAGTCAATCAGCTCCTTACCCAGATTCTTTGACAAGGTTTTGTGTTCCATTAATTTACTAGACATTACTCTTCAGGCTGTTTATGACTGCTTACTCTAAGTGAGCTAATTTTTGATTTTACACAATCATCAGGGTCTTGCTTTATTATAATTTTGCAAAAGTTTCCCACACTATTCCTGGAATAATCTTTTGATTATTACCATGTCTGATGATCTCTTTATCATTTCAGAAGAAATATAACTATCAAAGTTATTAACATTATGTTGATCAGAATAGACAGATTATCTTATTGCATAAATTTATATGTTTCCTAACACATATAATGCTATCTTGGGTTTTCCTATTTATGCAGTTAGGAAATTATCTCTAGACTGTTATTTTCACATTAAACTATGAGGACTTGTTTGTAGAACCACTGCTAATAAATATATACAAAATAAAATAATCTCATTTAATTAGTAATGTAAAGAATTAACAAAGTGGGTTACTATGTTTAGATTATTGGAAAGTACAGCCTACAGGGAGCTTACTTTTTTTAAAGGGCATTTTTCATTTCAGCTCTTCTGCATCATACTTGGTGTGTAATTCAATGCCTGATCTTATCTTTTACACCTGGTGATCAGTTCTGCCTGATTGAGTCATTTATAGAGTTCCAAAGAGTATGAATCACATGCCATAGTTACATTCATTCATATTCATTTAAGTGTCATATGAACCCAACAAGAATCTATTGATTGGCAATGATTTTAAACTTCGGAGTAGGAAGACTAATTTTCTAGCGTATGTTGAACTAAACAACACCATCTCATTGCTTGTATGATGTCAGTTAAACA
Source organism: Rhabdomys pumilio (assembly GCA_030674055.1). Taxonomy (NCBI): domain Eukaryota; kingdom Metazoa; phylum Chordata; class Mammalia; order Rodentia; family Muridae; genus Rhabdomys; species Rhabdomys pumilio. The sequence continues at coordinate 41,628,623 of JANHMN010000001.1, forward strand.
TAAGAATCTATATATATGACACTGAACTAAATGTATCTTTTGACATAATACTCATTTAACTACAATAGATTCACATTTATGTAGGATCAACTTACTTTTTGTTAGTGTTAATAGACTATGTTTAAGATAATATAATTTTTGTGATGTTTTTATTTTATAGTGTTACTTGAGAATTATGTTTGACTTTTATACAAGTACAGAGTTTGTGTGTGTGTGTGTATATATATATATATATATATATATATATATATATGAATAATTACATTACATTAATTTAAAATCAAATATAAATCATTATATTAATTTAAAATCAATCATACAAAACAATAGTTTTCTGGAGATAAAGGAGAGACAAGCATTCTTCAGAATAAAGTGGAAAACTGAGAGTTGGATCAGTACTTACTGCTTATGAAACAACTAATTAGATGATTTTACCACCTATTTATCAAATCTGAAAACTGTTACTTCCTCAAAGAGTAAAAATACAAGGCATTTTTAGGCTGCAGGCACAGTAAAGTATAATTATTATTAAGTGAGCTGGTTCTAGTTTTTCTGGCTATGTGTGCATCAAAGGAAAATGATTTTCAAAAAAGGTTTAGTTTTATGTCTATGATTGTTATGTCTGACTCATGTATGCTGGTGCATGTGGAGGCTAGAAGCTCCAAAAATCCTCTGAAACTGGGATTACCAACAGTGTAAGCTATCAGGTGGATGCTGGAACTGAGCCTAGGTTCTCTGTAAGGGCATCCAGTGTTCTTAATGACCTCCAGCCTTGAAAACTACATTTTTCCCACAAGTCATCATTATCCTTAAATATTCTATTCACCAAACTCATGAATCAAATATTCAGCTGTTAATCTACTCACTGTTATACATATTATTCAGATTAATATACTAAGCAATATTAACATATTCATATCAGTTAATATTAACATAATCATTTTACTATAAGATTATTAACAGTATGTCCGTAATAAATTTAGTGGTATGCATGTTTGTGCACACAAAATACTATGCTGTGAGACATTTGCTTGGACAATATATCTGTGCTAATAAGTATCCAAAAATAGTCCTGTTGAAATTTAATAAAACATGATTTTGTAGGGAACTTTAGAAAACATTTCTTAGAATGCACGTAAATAAGTTGTTTTTCCCCATCTATAAAGATAAAAGTAGTACTAATTTGCTTTAATTTGCTTTAGAGTCTGTATTAACTATATTAACAAAATTGGATGAAATGACAAGACACTTTGGTGGCCCAGCAGCTTAGAGCATTTGTTTAGTCACTATTGACATACCATCTGGGAAATCAGGATGACTGAGTTGCAGGTCCTTGCATGTTCGTGCTGGGTTGGTCTGTGTACCCATAGGAAACTTCATGTGTTCAATGTCTTGTTTCAGAGAATTGAGGGAACCAAATATTTCCTCCATGCCATCTGAGTAGTCAAGAATATTATCACCTGCATCGGCCTGGATGCTTTCAGTGTGTCTTCTTGTTTTCTTCGGTGACAAAATAGGTAATGGCTGTATGACTTCGCCAGGAGGACCCTGCAAGCAAATTGATTGTCATTATTTCAGAAAATAGGATATACTGTGAGTTTACTTACTACTTACATTCTTTTAAAAAATTAATTGGCTTAGCTATCAGTTGCTAAATTAATGATATGCAATATAAGAAAAGACATTTTCTTTTGAAAGAATATAGTAGAGATATTGAGGTTTCCAAAGCAGATAATTACTGGTACATTAACTGTAAATTAACATAGTAAGAATTTTTGCTGACATATTACATAGGTTACCCTGTTATTTATGCACTAGTCTTGACTTACATAGTTATATCCATGACTAGATATTAGAATCTCTGGGGGCTAGAGTGTTACAACACTCTCAGGCTATCCAAATTTTATTTATTCAGTATTAGCTTACTTTCCTAAGGAGTAAAACATGTCTATCCCATTATCATATTAAAGTATGTATAACTTACATTATTCTATATTACTCTGGAAGTAAATGCCATGCATTGAATTTACTGATATGTAAGTATAGAAGTATATCAAACAGTTAATCCATATCCACATTGGTTAAATCATGTTCCACCTATATGGGCACTTAGTATTTCTCATCCTCAGCATCATAATTCAGAATTCCATCTTTCTTATCATTGGGATGACAGAATATATGATATAGTAAGGTGAAGTCACTGGGGTAGTCCTATTGAAGTATCATTGATGTTCTTATAAAAAGAAAAAAATACGCTCACATGAACACAGATCTAGGCAAGGATGGGAATCTAAGGAAAAGTATGTTATGTATAAGCTGAGAAGTTTAACATAGTTTCTTCTCCCACTCTTTCAGAAGAAACCAACCCTGTGATGCTTTGATCTAGTATGTCCAGCTTCCACAGTGACACTCAGCTTGTATTTTGCCCTGTGGGTGGACTAAATGAACACATATACAGTTGGAGACAATTTAACTAGGAAAAACTTGATATCCTTGGAAAACAGAATACAATTTCTTATATATAGGTCTACATTTTGTAAAAATACTACATTTTAAAAGAAAATCCAAACTCTTTGAAAAAATATCACTGCTCATAATTGAGACTTACTTAGCTAAGGGATCTGAACTTTCATCTTTATTCAGGAATAGAGAATATTCATTCATATTATATGGGCACATATCCTGTTAGCTTCATTACATGTGACCAAAGTGTACATGATTATCTTGAAAGATTAATAAGTTTATTGTAGAACACAATTAAGAAATATTTATATGTAAGAAATAATATCAATTAAAAAACAAATCTTGACATGTAGGTTGATAACATGAGGGACCATTTTGGATGTACAAAATCAGTACTTTGGACAGAATATATTTTTTAGAACTATTTTCCGCTGTTAAAAGAGTATATTTCTTGCTAATGTACACTTACTGGAGGCCCAGGAGGTCCTGGCATACCACTGTCACCCTTCTGGCCAGTAGGTCCCTGTTAAAAAGAAAACAGGACAAGCCATGAAGTGAGAGAGAAATGCAGCAGGCTCCATTGAAGCATTACCACTCAAATGAGACAATCACTTACAGATGAACCTTTGTTACCCTTCGGGCCAGCAGGACCCTAGAAAACACAAGCAAACACACACAGGTAAATGCACAGACAATAGGTTGCATTGATTTGCTTGCTGTTTTACCTCATATTTATTTGTCTTGTACTTACTGGTAATCCTGGAGGACCAGGAGGACCTATGGGACCAGCAGGACCTGGGATGCCCTAGAGAAACAACATCTAATCAACAAGAGTCTTAGTTTGTTTCATTTTCATGTTTTGCTACATACATTGCAAAAATCTGAAAATTTATGGACAGCAAAGAATTGTTCATTACGAATTACTTTTTGTTTGGGAATCCAAGACTTTTACTGTTCACTGCAATATATAACTTTTACATTATATTACTACCATATGGCCTATACAGATGTACATTATATGTAATGTACGGCATTGCATCCCTAAAGCTCTCAAAATAAGATCTGATTGTAATGTAGAATCAAGAATAACTTGTACAAATATCTACATCATTGTGTCTTTTATTATTTTAACTTAAATCATATCCTTTATTAACAGTTATGTAAAAGAGAATGAAGTAAAGCAGATAAGGATCTGGGTGCCCTAAAGTTCCCCCGTGATCATCACGACAAACATGTGAGTGTGCAACTGTATTGTGCTGACGAAATGATGTGGCCATGAATCTGACTGTACTCACCCCATCGCCTTTGGCTCCTGGAGAACCTTGAGTCCCAGGAAGTCCTCTGTCACCTTTTTCCCCTTGTTCTCCCGGAGGGCCAATCAATCCAATTAAACCAGGGTGTCCCTATGAAAATGAAAGAAAAAATTAGTAATATGTGTTAGAGCCATGATGAAATTCTAGTCATAAAATACTTGAATATGAAATTCATGAAACATAATATCAAAGAAATGGAGGGATTTTTGATAAGATTTCTGCATGAATTTAGAGCTCAGAACCTTCATATAATTAAGTGGATCATTATTGCTTGTAGGAAGAAGCTTCTTTACTAAGGATGGAGCATTACAAATAAAAGAACGTTCTACAAAAAATAATAATCATTAGAGTTTCATCTGCAATAAACTTAAAAAAAAACAATGTCTAAGTGGCACATTGGTGTTAAAAAAAACTAGAGAGCTCATTATTTCAGTAAGCATCTCATTTAATATGAAATCTTTCATATTCTTTAGGGACTGCTTAGTCTTTAACAGAGTTCTGGAGATGTAAAAACCTTTCAAATCATTGTAATTCCATTATACAAATGGCTTATTTTCTTTATGTGGTAAAACAATATAAATTCTGGAAAAATGTACTATTATTTCAAAAACATTTCTGATTTAAAACTTTTACTTTCATGTTGAAAACAGGAAAATAATCATTTTTTTTCTATTCAGTCTATTTTTGGGGAGAGTTATTTAGCATAACCATATGCTTTCTCCATAAGGTGTCTAAAAGGGATCATTAAGAAATAGCTCTCCTGCTGCAACACTTTTCACTACTATCTGCATACTTTTTCTTCTCTAAATACATTTGAGAATCTAAAAAATGTTATCTTTTCCTATAGTCAGAAAGATAGTGGTATAGTTTAAATTGCCTTTTAAGTGGCCATGAGAAAAGTTATCACATTTGCTCTTTGTGCTATAAAATCCTAATAACATATTCTTTTGCTATTACCTTTTCACCCTTGGAGCCGGGGTCACCTTTGAGACCAGGTAAACCAGGAGGTCCCTGAACAAAAATAAAGGAAATGAATATATTAAGAAAAAGCAATATGGTTTGAAAGTGTACTCATTTGGTAGTGATCATCTAGAAAGCTCTAGAACTCTGAACTCTAGACCAAGTGGCTACACAGAATGGTTTTGGTGGAGCAGGATGGCTGGGTGCAACAAAGGTAGGACTTCCTCACTGCTTCCTGCTCAACCTTCTTCATATGAGTACACAGTCTCAAGTTCTCCACCAGGGACAGTAACTGGTCCCAGTCACTATCTCTTCTTTGTCATGCACCTTCCAGCCAAAATAAATCCTTCACTCTCTAAGTTGCTTTTGGCAATTACATTGTCCAAATATTGAGAAAAGTAACTAAATCAATGGCTCTGCACTAAAAATTCACATTTGAGTTATAGAGGCAGTTTGTTTTTTTGAAATGTGAAGTTCAGTCAACGTTAACAATGATGAGTGTTAGTGCATTTGCTGGGACGGTGGAGAAATTCATGGTCTTAAAATGCCATGGAGTTGATGAGAAATCACAGTATTGATAATTTTAATTAAATAAGTGTGCATGAAATCTGAAATAAGATAGAAGATATATGGATTCACATTTGAGAAGACAGCATAAGCTATTAATTATAATAATTAAAGAAGAATAGATTTGCCAATTATATATCCAGTCCATAAGTACTTCACTGATAAGCTCTAATTTCAAAGGTTACAATATTTTCAACCACATTAAAATAATAACCTAAAGCTTGTAATAACCAAATGATATTTAAAAACCTCAGAAAAGTCATATAAATGTGATATTGTTGTGTTTAAATAAAACCATATTGGGATATCTTGGAATGATATCTAATTCCATAGAGAATGGGGAGATGAGTCTGTGATATGAACTTAAAGCCACAAGAAGCAATGTCTAATACTCTGAATTCTGACCTCAATTTTATTTATATTCTCTGGATTATAAACAGATTTCACTGTGGTCTCTGGAGAGAAAGGTATATTAAGATACCTATTGATCCTACTATGATTTAATCCTGTATTTTCAGTATTTACAGCAATACTAATAAAGAAGCTTTTGTGTCCAGTTAACTTATTAAAGCATTCATTTGTCATATAAGAACTGACCTGAAATTCAAATCCAGGAATTGGATTGATATCCCTACATTCTTTTAGAATATCACACAGAGCTTCTCAGAGTGATGACAACAACCAAGGACAATGCAATTTGTGTTAAAGAACAGCAAGCCAATCTGACAAACCATTGAAGGCGAGTTTCAAAGGAAGTGCATTGAACTAGATTCCAAAAATTTAAAGATAAAAAAAAAAACTCCTGCATAACAGAAAGGAAAATGAATGAAAATCTCATTCATTATAAGAATTAGAATTAAGAAATAAAAATAAATGGTTCAACTTCTTCTTGTGAGCCAGAAATGTTTTTAGCAAATTGTAATGCAGGACTTTGTCTGCAGCTCTATTTTAGAATATATGATACTTGACTCTTTTTCTTTGGCTTAAAAGTTTATTGTGATTTAAATGCTTTCAGACTAAGGACTCTGGGAAGATCAAATGGATGCACTTGGCTGGATGATCACAGACCCAATGTATTTATTAGGTTTCTAGACGACAAAGTCAAGAGATATCAGCATGGTTCAGTTTAGATATACATTTTTCATTTTTCTAAACCATAGGTACTGGCACAGTTTTAGCAAAGATCAATTTAATATACTTTCTTTTTAGTAGCAAAAAAGCAGACATGAGCTTTCAAACCTGCTTGCAAAACATAAGATCTTGATGTAAAGTCTGTAGATTCAATTCAACATTATTTTCTTCTTCAATTACATAACAAGGAGCAAACATAACTTGTATGGTTTTCTTCCCAAGTTAAGTAATTGGAGTTCATTCCTAGTTATCTGTTGGAGACTTGAACAAAAATTCTTTAATTGTTGAAACTGGTTTACAATGGATACGATGAGACTTTTTCTTTTCTTTTGTCTATGTCCCTAACTTTATTTTGTTTTCTTTTATTTCATTATTCTTCTTTTGTATGTTATATCTGGACTATATTTTCCCTTCTCTCATAGATCCACTCCTCCTCTGTTTCCCTTCAGAAAAACAGGCCTTCTAGGGATCCCTATTAAACAAGGCATATCAAGTTGTAATAAGACTAGGCACCTCTCTTTATATTATTACTCAGGTATTAAAAAAAAATAAAAAATAAAAAAACATCATACAGGAGAGAAGCCCAGAGGACCAGGAGAACGAATAGAAATGTGCACCAGTGTGGGATGGGGAAACGGAGAAATCACTAGAATGTCGCAGCATCAAGAGAAGCAGCAGCAGCGAAAGAAAGAAAGAAAGAAAGAAAGAAAGAAAGAAAGAAAGAAAGAAAGAGAGAAAAAGAAAGCATCTGTGTGTAATCAGGTCTCAAATTCAATCATGTGGTGTAGTCCAGGGGACATAAAGAAGGTGATGCACATTAAACATAAACAAAATATATTTAATTTAACCATTTATAACTAATAATTAATCAAATATTGGTGTTATACACATTCTTTTGCTTTACTCAGAAATGCCTTATAAATGTCTTAGGGCAATTGAGAGGTTGAGTTATGTGGATCAGAAGAAGTTCATGCTCATCCCCAGTAAAATAGCAAGTTCAAGGCCATTCATTATTTGTGTATTATTTGTCACAAAACAACCAAAGCAATAAGACAAAAAAAAAGAGTAATAAAAGAAATATTATTGGAAATGTAGCTTTGCTGTAGAATGCCTGCACAGCATGCATTTATATATGCATTAAAGGCCATAGATTTATCCCCAACCCCACAGAAAAGAAAAATATTTTTTCCTAGTAATATTCTTAAAACGGCTTTAGATAACCCTCCACTAGCACATGTTAAAGTACATAATATAAATGGGTAAGAGAAACAGTCAAATAATGATATATTGACCTTATAGCATCATCGGCATAGATGACGTACTCTGCATTTGAACTAAGATGTACGGAAGCATGAGGAAATAATTCTAATAAAACATAACTGTACCCTTTGATCTGCTCTTGGGACCCCTTTAATCCTACTGGGTTGCCTCATCCATCCTTTATATGATGGTCTGTGCCTAATCTTATTGTTATATCATGTTTGGTTGATATCCCTGGGAGGCTTGCTCTTTCCTGAAGGAAAATTGAGGAGAAACAGATCTAGGGGAAAGAGGAGTTGCGGGTTATATAACTGAGAGGAGTGAGGAAGGGCATACTGTTGTCAGGATGTATTGTATGAGAGAAGAATACATACATGCATCATACATATGTACTTACACGTATATACGTATATAAAATAAAGAGCCGTGGACTTATACAAGAAGCAGAAACCATTAAGAATCCTTGGTTGTAGGGTGGGAAGGATACCCAAGGGGCCCCCACCAGCTCAGAAGATAAGGAGAAGGGAGTGTAGGGAAGGATTCGGGAAGGGGGTGACTAGCAGAGGGGCAGTGAGGGGGAAGTAAAGTAAATAAGCAAAAAAATTAAGTTAAAAAATTTAAAGATTCCTGGTTGAATCTGATGAATGACAGTCAAAAAATAGTATATTCTCACTATGATGAAAATACGTAAAGGAACCACATTTCTTGTGTTTTCTTTTTATCATTAGTCTATCAGGCACATGAGACAGTCTATAAAAGTTATTCTATCAGAGAAAGAACAGGAACATAACACTCAGCAAGTATCCACATCTCGATCATCATTACAGTCACAAATGTTCATCTCAAACACCTAACAACCCTGAGTCTATCCACAGTATTGAATAACAACATTATGCTAATATTAAGATAATGATAAGGGAAACTATCTTAAAATCTGTCCAAATAAACAACGAAACACACTGCAAATATCAGTACTTGTAGATATGTCCCTGATGAATGGGTCATAACAGCTTTTGTACTGTACCATAACTATACAAGATAAAAATGACAAAAGGAGAATTGACAATGATACTAACTGCTCAGGAATAAGAAGATATATACTAAACATTATTTGAGTGACAAATCTATTTTTGAGGTATTTTTCTATAAATACTACTCATGAAGGAATGGAAATGATGGTGTTAATCCAAGTCAGCCTTATGTTTCATTGTCTGAAATCAAAAATTGGTAATTTCATGACAGGGAAGACAGTTGTTATCTCTCTGTTTTTGTACGGCTGATATTAAAAACTTCAGGTCTGCATATAAAAATGTGATTCCAAGGGTTCATGTTTGGTATTTGCTCTTCGGGATAGTGTAAAATGGAAAATCTTCAGGGAAATACATAATTCATAAGTAATAAAAAGAAAAGGAAAATGGGAACCAGGCATTTAAAGTGTTCAAAATACAGATGCAAACACTCCTCCCTGCACCGTTTGCCTTATGAAGTATCTGCCTTGACCTGTAACTCAAAACTGTATAGCACAGGGTTTTAAGTAAAACTGTATACCCTACACTTGACTCACAAAATTCAAAAGAGCAGATACCTTAAAAATTAAACCCACTTAACCACTGTAGAATATTATATATTGAAACCCTGTTACAGACTTTATGTGGAATGTCAAAGAAAAATATTCAATCTACAATTCAGTAACCCATCTCTTTTTTATTTATGTTTGTATATTTGAAAATTGATGCTGTCAAATATTTTCTTATTTTCTGCAAAGAAGGTATTTATAGTATTAAAATTGACAAAAATTATCCGAGCATATTTCCAGCATCATTGAAATGACTTGGTTCTTAATATAAAAGAATATGAAAGCAAAATGGTTAAAACCACTACAATATTATAACTACAGATATCAAGTGTATGTTTTTTTTTAAGAAATCATTCAACAATGTTAACTGTGTTTTTGTATCTAAATTTATTCAACCCTATGCCTTGAGACATGCCCATTAAAATGTTGATTATTCAAGAAATGAGTCATTCTACTCACAAAACAACAGTGCTATCATTGTCTCTTCAGTTTCTGATTAATATTTGCTACATATTTTTACTTAATTTTGTGGAGTGATTGTGTGTGTATATATGTGTGTTTGTGTGAGTGTGTGTGTGTGCATGTATGTGTGCATGTGTCTCTCTGTGTGTGATGTGCTAATACAAACATAAATGTATAAAGAGGATATACAGATGTTTAAGTTGCATATTTTTGCAAAGATATACTTTTATAGCCGAGCATGATGGGTCACTTCTGAAATCCAACACTTGAGGTCTGAGGCAAGATCTCAAGTAGTAAAATCAAGGCCAACCTGGATTATATAAAGATATTTATTACATATTTCAAAATGAATTTAAAACACAAACACTTTAAGAAAACAAAATGAGAAGGCTTTGTTAAGTTCTGTGGTTGACATGGTTGAATATTTCTGTGTTGGGAACTATAGGCAACTTCAAGAAGAAGCACAAATACCTTCCTGCAAGGAGTCCTTGCAGACATCTACCTGAACAATATTAGCTGTGAGTGTGAATGTATGTGTAAATATGAGCAAAGCATATTATGAATAAGGAATTCGTCATATAAATTTCAAGTGGATTAATTTTTAACTCCAACACAAACTTGTCTGAACTTTCAAATATTTTAGCATCACCTCCCACATTTATCTTCACTTAATCCTCTTTCCTTCCTTAGTGACTGGATCACACTTCTAAATCAGGGAAGCAAACACACAGGTGACCTCGAAATGCCGTTCTGAGTCACTGAGTTATGTTCTAGCTGCTATAAATATAACTCTGCTTGCCTTGCAGTGACTACTAATCCAGAGTATTGGTTATACATGGATATAACCAAAATCCATATATATGGATTTAAGTGCCATTTAGATACACTCACCAAAAAATATAAAAGTGAATATTTAGAAATATAATTTGTTCTTGTATTTCACAATTCTTTATTCAATGGTACTGCCATTATCACCGTTAGTTGTGAGTGCTTTACAGAGAATCCATTTGATAAATACAAGAATGGATCGGGAATATGTTTCAATTATCTTTAAAGTTAATATCCCTTTATAGGACAGGATTAGATCCCTCATTATTCTCTTTAAGAATATAGAGCTGGAGATGGGACAGGGTTTCTATTGTCATTATTCAAGCCCAGGAATAATTTCTTTCAAAATAATTTCTTTCAAGCTAATTTCTTTCAAAAATGTGTTTTGCCTTGGAAGTGGGTGAATTTAATCTGTACCAATAAGATATCTGTCACTCCATTTAAAACATGTTACTCCTAAAACAAATAATTCTCAGCTGAGTTAGAAAGCTCATTTTATGCCTTCCCTACCTCCTCTCATTTCTCAATGACTAAGAAACACTTTCCAGTACTAAATTCATTGAAAAAGCTATATGTAATATATTCACATAGTGTTATTCCCCAATGAATCCAGCATCTATGGAATGAGTAGACCCATGTTGGGCCCTCCTGATGCTTACAATTGCAATTTTCTAAATAGAATTTGAATTGTTCAGTGTTTTTATACTGTAAATTTGCTTAAGCATTAGAAATACAAATTTTGCAGACTTGTAATCAGCTGGTGTGTCTGATGGTTTTATTTTTAACGTTAGCTAAAGGAAAGCTCTAATAATGGTTTTCTATTTTATTTGCTAAAAGGTCAGAATACTTATCAGAAAATCTAACACAAAAAGACAAAATAACTCTGACAAATTTTAGGGAGATATCTAGGGAAAGCATTCTGCTACCAGACTTTGAATCTGCAGTTAGGAGTTCATGACATCAAAGGGGAATATTTTCCTAAATACTAGTGAAGATCTGGAACTGACCCAGATTCTCCCAGGGCTCAATTTTTACAAGAATGAGATTATTTAGAGTAGATAAACAATAATCTCCTTCTTCAAGTCAATTAAAAGTCTGATACCATTTATCCAGTTACCAACACATGGAGCCAGTCGGTTTTGTGTGTTTACCTTTCTCCCCATTCCTTCTATGTTGCTAAAAAGTTACATTATAGTCCTAAAGCTAGAGGCTAAAGTCTATTTACTTATTTGGACACTTTCTCTTGAGACTGACAATCAAGATCCAGCTGTCAAACTATTAAAATCAAGCATTAAAGGCCCTTGTATACATTAATTAACATGCCCAATCAAAATTAAACACCTCATCCTAATACAGGGATTCTTCATTTCCTATGCATCTTCCTGTCATTTACTGTAGCGCCAATCTGTCTCCTCTCTATCCAGAGACAGCCTGTCCCTCCAGCGCAATTATCTCTTCCCTGTCTCCTTTACCACTTTCTTCTTCTTCCTTGTCCTCTATTTCCTGTCTTTCTCTCTTAGGCCCTGCTCTGTCCCTCTGGGACAAATCAATCACTTCTGTGATGAGAACTTGGTCTTGGTGTGTCCTGGGCTGTCTATATTTTGGACAAGAGAAATATAAAGAAAGTTCAAATTATTTCAAGAAAGGATGTGGTTAATTAAAGTAAATTCACTATACTTTCTCTTTGTTATGAGTATTGTTTACTTTTTGGATTATTCTCTTAGATATGGTTATGTAAAATCAATTTACCACATTTAATCAATTTGTAAACCAAAGTGACTGGTAAATAATGATTTTAAAGGACATGTTTGCATTCTCACTTCATGCTCATATTAGCAAGAGAGACTTTGGACCCTAAGATGTTGACTAGTCAGTGCTTTGTTGCATTTATCAAGCATGCTTTTTAAATGTGGAGGTCATTGTATTGTCCAACTTCAACATAAAAACAATAACATGCTTTTATAGAGCATAATATAATGTGTCCTATTTATTTTACAAAGAGAACCATCTACTTGGGCAGCTGCCAACTTCATGTGCCAACATGACCAGGAAACAAAGTTTAATCACATTAATTTTGTAGAACTGTCTGCACTGAGAAAATGACAAGCTGTATCATTAGCAGCACTTTATTCTGAGGGGAAAAATATTTTTCATCAAAAGTGGATGCAAAAAGAATATTCTCTGGGCCAACTGGCAATCTTTCCATGCTATTATCAGGACTACTTTTCTCCTTGAATGTGTAATAGTCTTTCTGAAAAGAAAAAAACCACTTTATAAGATAAACACAAATTCTAGCTTACAAAAAGTTTATTTTGAGAGATCTTTATAAATAATAAAAAAAAAATGTTACTCACCAGAGGACCAGGAGGTCCATCTTGTCCAGCAGCACCTGGGAGACCTTGTTCTCCCTATTCAAAAGAAAATAAAACTTTGTTTGCCAAACAAAACAATACCTATTATTTTTAAATGTTGGACATAGAGAAAGAAAAAAAATAGCATCTGTAAGTTTTACTGCCTTAAGAAATACAAACAGTGTAAGTTTTACTACCTTAAGAAATACAAATAGTGTAAGTTTTTTTTAAATTTTTATTCTTTGAACCTGTGTATGTATGCACATGTACATCTACAGACATATTCTGAGAAATGTCTGAAACCTTTCATTGTTCCTCATATTAGAACTTAGTGTTCTCTTCTGAATTAATAAAGGAGACTTTCCCACAAAATTATAAAATAAATCATGAAATTTTAAAATTTATAACATTTTATAAATAAAATAAATGAGAGAAATATTTTAAATACATTATTAAGTTATTTAAACTCAGTTACTTAATAAGTTTAGTAGAAATAATTGGATGCCCATAGAGCATACAATAAGTTAGGAAGCAACAACCTTACAGGCATTTTAACTCATAGGTTTTAAAACTTAAAGTAATTTTCATAGGGGTGCCTTTTAGCAGAAATCCTCACCACAGGACCAGGGATGCCTCGAAGACCTTCTGGACCAGGCTTTCCAGAAGGACCCTGAGGTCCAACGGGGCCAGTTTTCCCAGGAGGTCCTTCAGCACCAGCTTCTCCCTGTTTGAAAAGGAAACACGTGAGTACATTATTAACAATAAAGGTCATATTATTTAATGTGTTGAACTACATGCCTTTTGATGCATGCATAAACTGCCTAGCACATCTCCGCCACATGATTTACCTTAGCACCTTTTTCTCCTTGTCTTCCTTCTGAACCTGAAGCTCCGGGAGGACCCTGTAAATATAAAATGGCATTTGGGTCTGTAACACCTTAGAAGCAACACTGCTGAGGAGCAGTATTCAAATTTGGGAACTGCTGATAGACCACTAAGTTGTACTTACATATTAAATTTCTGTTTAAAACAATGCTGAAGTTGAACCACTAAGTTGTACTTTCATATTACATTTCTGTTTAAAACAATGCTGAAGTTGAACATTAATTTCATGTAAAAAAATCCCATTTAGATGATTTAAGATAAATCATTAACTAAGTAAGCTGAAAATCATTATATAACATCAATGCAGACAGTAAAAAGACAGCTTTTAAAAATGCTGCTGAATAATTGGGTGCAGCGGTGAATGATTTTGAAGCCACCACACAGGAAGCAGAGGCAGGTGGATTGCTGTGACTTTGAGGCCAGCGCTAACTACACAGTGAATTCCAGGATAGCTAGATCCACATAGTGAAAGCAAGTCTTGAAAATGTTAATGAATAAAATGTGGAGAATGAGTAGAAATGAGAGAGATTATTTGTTATTTAGAATTCCTCAGAGTTCCTGGAATATACTGAAAAAATTTGCACCTTTATCTTTAGAAATGTTTCAGAAGTGGCTCATTCTAAGTACAATCAAATACTCATGCAATCTAGGATCGTGCACCAGCTTAAAAAAAAATGACACAATGAAAAAGGTCAACAGAGGAATCTCATTCTTATGAAAAGATTTAATTCACAAATATGTAAGATTAAACATAATGTCATTTTTACAACTGTGGGATTAGAAGCAAAAAGATTATGCTCAAAAATGTCATAGAAAGTATATATAAAAGATAAATAAGGAACTACTAATCTCTAAGTAATTTCTTTTATTTTTCTCTAGTTCCTCTTGCTTTTCATCTGTTCAACTTTTTCAGTACTCATACGTAAAAATATTAACAGAGGATACTGATGAGATGGCTCAGTGGTTAAGAGCACTGACTCTTCTTCCAGAGGTCCTGAGTTCAATTCCCAGCCATCACATGCTGGCTTACAACCATCTGTAATGGGCTGCCATGCCCTCTTCTGGTATGTCTGAAGACATCAACAGTGTACTGATATACATAAAATAAATAAATAATTCTTAAAAAAATATTGACTGAGCTTAGATATTGAGGTGAAATGGTGTAGATACGGTGGTAGTATTTAATGAGAAATGAGATTACATTTTTATTTCAGATGTTTTAGTATTCTACTTTGATTAAAGGCTCATTTTCCATGTTATCTCTCCATACCACATTTATCAAATGAAGTAAATATAAATCGCTTCATCAAACTATAGTTCTGGGACCTCATTTTAGATGTGTGAATCAGCGAAGCCATGTTTGGTCTTTTTTTTTTTCAACATAACTACTGTAAGCTCACTTATTATAGACCGGTGGGAAAAATTGGAGATCTCAAAAAGAAACCACATATCTACAGATAACCAGTGTTAAACAAGGGGTAAGAAATTAGGTATTTTAGAAAGAATAGCCTCTTTTAAACAGTACTAAAAAGAATATTGAGTACCAATCCTTAAGTTTCATTTTTTATAAAAATCTCAGGCTGGATTCCAGCCCTACTATAAAACCAAACATATGGAACTACTTGAAGAAAGCATAGTGAGAACACAATTAGACATCTGCATGAACAATAATTTTTGATGATTGCCAAAACACAGGAAAGCAGAAGTAGACAAATGGCATAATGTCAAATAAATAAAAAAAAAAAGCTTCTACAAAGAAAAAAAATCAATAGGCAGGGGAAAAGTTCTGCTAACTATTGGACAAAAGATTAAAGTACAGAACATAAAAGGAACCAGACAAATCAGTAGCAACACCTACCAAATGAGGGCTTTGATTAAAAATGGGCCAATGATACGAGTGGACATTTGTCAAAAGAAGTAAAAACGAACAACAGACACTTTTGAAATGCTCACAAGGTAATGGCTATTATCAAAAAAGCAAAGGTTGAAAAGATACAGAAAAGGATACTGTCAGGCATTGTTTCAGTAATTAGAAACAGTACACCTATGGAAAACAGTGTGGACGGTCCTCAGAAAAGAATACAAGTAGATCTAACATAAGGTCTACCTCTGCCCTTACTGATTATATTTCCAAAGGGAATTAAATCCACCAAGCAAAGAGCTCCCAGCACTCTGATGCCCATTGCTATACCAGTAATGACTGCTAAAATATGGAAGCAATAGATTAATGTATATAGAAAATGTGGAAATTTTATCTAATCAGATATTAGTCAATTTTATTGGATATTTTATTTACATTTTAGATGTTATCCCCCCTCTCCATTTCCCCCCACCCAGAATCCCCCTATATCATCCCCCTTCCTTCTGCTTCTATGAGCATGTGCCCCACCCATTAGTCAGTCATAAAGAAAGGTGAAATCCTGGCATTTGTAAGAGATTTAATGCAATCAGAGGACATTATGTCATATGAAATAAGGCAGACATGGACACTCTAAAAAAATGGCTCCTATCCTCATTTATAGTAAAATATGACTGAATATAGGATAGTTAATACTCAAAGAGTGGAGGAAGAAGGATAAAACATTACCAGTTAACAGGTGCAAATAGATAGGATAAAATCCTTAGTTTTTATAGATCTCACTATACTTGTGGAATGACTACAGTTCATAATAATCTAATATGTAGTCTATGAGTATCTCAAAGGCAGAACCATCAAGCATAAGAAGTACAAAGAAAAGAAAAGGTTATTAACTTGTTTTGTCAATGTGTGTTATAGATATGCATTGAAATATCAAACTCCTGTCCATTGATACACAAAATTATTTCTAGTTAAAGTAAATCTTTAAATCCCTTTGGTTCTTCTATAGTCAAAATTTGGGTTTTGTAATATTTTACTTTATTTGTTTATTTATGTATTTACTTACTTCTTTGTTATTTCTTTTTTATTTCTTTCTTTATTTAGTGTTTGTGTGCATGTCTGCCAAGGCATGTGTATGGAAGTCAAAGGAAAACTACAGAAGTCAGTTCTCTCCTTTTGGCATGTTGACCTAGAGAACTGAACATAGGACATCAGCCTTGCTGGCAATCACTTGTATGCACTGAGACATTTCACCTGACCAACAACAATTACTGTTAGTGTAGCTATTAATCTGATATTATAGTTCTTCATAAAACTCTGCATCATTAAAAATCTTGTTTCCAAATGCAGTGGTTTGACTATTCTTGGGCGATGCGAAGGTGCACTATTAAGGGGTATATCCTTACTGAAGAAGGCATAGCCTTGTTAGAGGAAGTATGTCACTGTAGAGGCGGGGCTTTGAGGTCTCATATATATGTTCAAATGTGGCCAGTATGAGCCTCCTCCTGGCTGCCTGCAAAGGATAATCTCCTCCTGTAGAACTCTTGGCTCCTTCAGCAAGCAGTTTGTCTGCCCCACACTACCACACTTCCTGCCATGATGATAATGAACTGAACCTCTGAAATTGTAAGCCAGCCTCAATTAAATGTTTGCCTTTGTAAGAGTTGCCTTGGCTATATTGTCTCTGCACATCAGTAAAACCCCAGCAAGACAAGTCTACAGAGTTTGACAACATAAAACAATCTACAATATATAGATGAATGTCTGTGCTCCATCTACTGATAAGGATTCACAGTTTCATAATGTGAGCACTAAGCTTCAAACATTTACCCCTTGAAGAACACTATGGGTTAGAATGATTTAACAGCAGTTAACACTGTTCAGAGAAACAGATAACTCCCAATGGAGGAGCTGTTTGATCCATTCAAACCATGACAGTAAAATGGTTAAAGTGTATTCTGAGTTAGTGATGATTCTGACACACTGAGGGAAGTGGTTATTTTTCCAGTCTCCTTGGAAGCTCCGTACAATGTTCATGGGTAACACCAATCTAAACACATAGTGGATAATTCAAATGGATTAAAAAAAAAAAAAACTTACTCTCTTTCCGGGAGGACCAGGAGGACCAGCTTCACCAGATGGACCAGGAGGACCCTATAAAGGTAAAAATGCACTGTTTAGAAAGCTAGGTATTTTTCATAACCAACATAATTCTTCCCTATATGAACTGAAACTGAGTCTTGTGTCATGTACATACATCAATCATTACTAAAAACCTCGCCTACCATTCAGACACATGAATTGCTTCTAGATACACACAAAGTAAGCTGGTATATTTATTCAGCAAACTTCTTCATGGATACAAGAAAGTAGCTCATATTTTTTTAAAAAAAAATGATAATAGGTATTTAGCAAACACCTTACAGACACATGTACAGATTTTATATTAGAAACCGCTAGCATATCTACCTATTGCTTCTAAATTTATCATACAATATTAGCACTCGTAGTGCCACTCTGAAGCGAATTATGAAGGATATGTGCATAAGTATACCTTAGACAACAGACACCTAAGGAATAGATCCTTGAAAGAAGGACAGCTCTATTAAAACCTATTAAAGTTAATGCCTTCCATATTTTTTGCTTTTCTAAGTAACCCATCTGGCTAAACATGCTGTATCATTTCAAAAAAAATAAATAAAATGTCTATATCATGCTTTTATTTAGTGTCTTGGCTAAAATAGGTTATGGACTTCAGCAAGCTACTAGTCTGACTTTCCTTTATACTCTTTGTTTATGTTTTAAAGGTAATTTTTATATACAAGTGAAAGTGAGGGTGTCTCTTTCTCTTTTGCCTGCTTGTCCTACTGGGCTGCCTCATCCAGCCTCGATGTGAAGGTTTGTGCATGGTCTTACTGTATCTTGAGTCATGTTCAGCTGGTGTTCTTGGAAGGCCTGTTCTTTTCTGGGAGAAGAGGGAAAGTTGTGCAAGGGGCAGATAGGAGGAGTTGTGGGGAAGCTATAGTCTAGATGTACTGTATGAGAGAAGAATAAGAATAGATCAAATTTTATAAAATGAATGATTGCTAAGTAAAAGAATTTGATATCATAGGGCAAGCTCATAAACCTATAAATTCATACTTTTGGAAATGCATATTATATTAAATTTAATATATTATATGCACAATATATTAAATGAGATGATGCATTTCACTGAATTTAACTTAATTTGATCTCTTTGAATCACCTCTTTTTTTAAAAAAGATTAGAAAAAAAGTAAGTTTTCTTGCTTACTGGTTGTCCTGGGTCTCCATCTTCACCCTTGTCACCCCCAACACCATCTTGCCCCTGTAATCGACAGTGAAAATTAACCCAGAAATTTCTTGTTCTATTTTATTTATTATAAAGATACATAACTTCTACAGACTGTCTTGGTATACTGTTGAAATAAGCTGTGATCATATGGACAAACAATACTGATACGTATTTTTTAGATTATAGTGTCTCTTGCTCTTTCTCTACCCAGCTGAGTATAAAGTATTCCTTTGATATAAGGAACCTATGAAGGCACAACTAGTGTAGAACATCGGTGCTTCCTTTCATAGGGAGCAGACATGAGGCAATTCCAGGTAGGATTTACATAGTGAATGAGATTAAGAAAGCCTTGAACTTTGTAAATAAAAGTATAGATGCGCCTTCTCTATTGTCTTTGGACAATCCAAAAATGTCTCCATAGTTGTCCAAATGAAGAGGAGAGTCATATAACCAAGGCGCAAGAGTCATCAGTTAGATAGACTACTGTTTTCTTCATTTGGTTTTCTGTCTGTAGAAGTTCACTTTTGATATACTTTAAATAAATTGTTGCTAAAGACTGAGGGAAGAGCCCCAGCAAAGCAATTTTATATTTCTTCATGGCACTTACTGCAGGACCAGGTTCTCCAGGTGGGCCAGGATCTCCAGGAAACCCAACAGGTCCCTAGAGAGATGTTATAAAAGGAAAACAAACAGATTAAAAAGGAAGTTTCAGCATGCTGTATTTTTAACAGGTTAAAGTTATGTCAAAGGCTGGTTAGATACATGCTGTAGAAAGAAGAATGAATGAGTAAACCTGAAAGAAAATATGAATGCATGTGAAAATATAAAATGACATGATGACATTGGTTTCACCAGAACCCCACATTTCTAGTCTATCTGTGAAAAGCTAAGCAATAAATCAGATACAAATTTCACTTTAATGGGGACAAACTCACCGGGTTCCCCTTGGGCCCATCATCACCTGGTGGCCCCTTAATACCAGCAGGACCCGCAGCACCAGGGGGCCCAGCTTCTCCTTTCTCTCCTCTCTCTCCTTTGGGACCCTTCAAAACACAAACAACAAAAAAGTTACTTTACAAGCTCAGTTTTAAGGTTTTTCACATTAGAACAGTGGGCTGGAAAGTTCTCTATTTGAGTCTATATTCTTTATTGCAAAACATCTATCAGAATCTGAACTATAGTAACTTACAGGGTTCAGTATTTATGAATCCTGTAAGTTAGACAGTAATGATACTTACAGATTGCAAAGGAAATGTAATATTTTATAGCAGCTTAATTTATGTTAGAATAATCAATTTTAATTAATATGTTTACTTAATGCAGCAAGATTTGTTGGTTTGTTTTGCTTATGGTCAGTTCACCAAACACAATGTATGTAATGAAAACCTCATAGTTTTAATGACTTCACTCATGCAAATGCAATCTTTTCAAACTTATATATTAATTAAAGTGTCTGGAGGATTTTCAGTTGTTAAACATATTGCCTTTGAGTTATGTTCAGGTTTATTGGGGATAGAAGGGAGAGTAAAAAAAGAAAACACTGTTACGAATCAAGTTCAATGTTGAAATACTCTAAAAAGAATTCCTCAAGGTCTAATGAAGCCTAATAATGGCTTTTACTTACACCTGAGCCAGCTTCCCCAGGCGGCCCTGGGTTCCCTGATTCTCCAGGTTCACCCTACAAAGAAAATATCACATGAGAATTAAAACACAGAAATGGTCTTTTCCACCTGCAGTAATAACTTTATCATGGCCTTTCTATTTTAGACTACCCTCTACATTTAGGTATGACTTAAAACATTGAAAATCTAACAACTGGAAGGAGAATTAGAATTACTAATCTCAGTAACTCAAGTGAGGAAATAGATTAAATGCTGATGTAGTTTTGATAGATTCAATCGAGCACATGAACTCATATCACCACCAACCCATAACAAAAATCGGAACATTTTCCAACAATTTGCATTTGTGTAGCACCAAAATCACACTATAACCAGGATTATTGACGTAAAATTCCAAGTTGATTTTTACTAAACTATAAATTCACTCTCTTGCTAGCAAAATACATAGGCCTATATTGAAATCTATTTAAATGAAGATATTATGAACATTATCCAGTTTATAACATTTATATAAAAAAACAATTTCCCAGGAAATTGTTTTAACATATATTGCATACATTACAGTGGTATGAGACTTCCCCCAAACTCCTAATATCTGGGAAAAGGTCCTTATTTTATGAGTTTCATAGAAGATATGTTTAAAAAAATGAAAGTACTTAAAACTTTCACCTAGCATTTATTATCTTCAGGACATAGGTGAAGCGTGATGAATTGTTGAATGAAGCTACAGAGTATTCCTAATTCTCTCGGAAGCATCAGAGACCTTGGGACATGTACTCAAGGAAGAAGCCATAGGGGTAAATAAAGCTTGTGGAATTTTTCCAACAGTGGTGTCTTGGATGCTGGCTTGACACGCTTTTTATGCGAGAACAATTAGACTCAATGAGCCTTTTTCTTCCAATAATTGCATCCTTCTCAACATACAGCTTTCACTTTGAGATGATAAACAAAGCCCTTAAAAACAATTGTCAAAGAAATTGCCTTCTTTATCCATAAAGAACTAAAAAGTGTAATTTGTTTCTAATTTAGTAATTAATGAACTATTTGGACAGTAAGTCATATGCAGTTAATTATAAATACAAGAGCCAGAATGTGAAGCAGAAGTAAACACCAATATAACACAGTCTAATCTCATTACACTGCATTTTGAAGAGTCAACTCATTTAATGAAAACAAATGTATTTAACTATAAAGTATTAATGTGTCAAAAAAGAATTTAAAGCAAATAAAATAATCATGTTTCAAGACTGGGATAAAAATACAGCAGCTAAAATACTTTACATAGTTTTTCCTGTATAATATTTTATGAAATGAATTTTTTTTGTTGTTGCTTCAAAACTGGCAAAAAAAATTTCTGAAATGAAGCAGATATCAATGATGATTTTCTTTAAAGTTCTATTAAGATGTAAGAATGAATATATAAATAAGAAATCAAAGAATCATTCTGACATTTTTTTTTATAAAAAAAGGAAGAAAAGATTTTTAAGATAAAATAATGTTTACCAGAAAAAGGAGCAGTTCTGAGCACAGATGTTATGGCACATGCCAACTGCTTTGAAAAGTGCCAGAGACAGGCTGAAGCCTTAGTAATGATAAAGGTGACAAAAATCAGTGATTAATTGTTTTCTGATGTGAAAGACTCCTTTCTTCCCCGGATCAGCTGTAGAAAAGTGTTTCCTCTGCTTTAAGTACCAAGTGTCACTAATGAAAGACACTGTAGTTTCATCAGACATTCAAAGGTTGAAGTGGAGATTGGCTTTGTCACTTTCTAATGAAGAAACATTCACCAAATCACTGTAATTAACCAAGCCTCAGCTTTCTAGTTCACAAAGGCAGATAATGATAACTCCAATACAGCACTGAAACAGGAAATAATCCACATCCAGCATTCATCGCCACCACAGGTGTGAATACAAAACACACAAAAAGCAGTACTTAATTTCAATCTGTGTATTTTCTAGAATAGATAATACTGAATTTGTAAACATATGTACAACACTTAGCACCAAACTCATGTTATAGTCTATACAGTACATTCCACAATTGCCAAAGCTATTTAAGCCAGAATGCCCCTACCTTATCTCCCACACCACCAACTGAACCAATAGAGCCTGGGGGTCCTTGTGGTCCCTGCAGTATAGAAAAAGAAATGGAATTTCTTTTAGCTTTTAGTTAAATGCTCAGCTCATAAACATGTATCTTGAGCTTTCAAAGAAAGCATTATGTGCAGGGATACTAAGTTGAGGGGTGGGAAGAAATTATCAATTCCTTCAGTTGCCACATTTACTAACAACAAACAATTCATGATATTACACATCAGCTTCCAAATTCAATTAGATTCTATCATGTATTTGGTAGTTGAATGACAATTTCAATGTCTGTACCTGTAGAAAAATTAGGAATCTTGTGGTATGATTTTATATTGAATCAAAGGCATGACCCTATGTAAGAACGACTTAATTCATGGGAAAAACAAACCCTTTATAAACTGTTAGGTATTAATTTCCTACAAGGCAATAAAAGCTCCACATGCTTTTCCAGTTTACCAGCTACTGATCTTTTATTAGTTCTGAGCTGATAAACTAAAGGCAGGCATAAAACCAAAATAAATCCTATGCAAAAGAATGTGGAGGACAGGTGGCTGCATTTGTAAAACATGAAGTCAGAAGTAGCTTACACAAGACTAGAAACCTATTGAAGGTACTTCTGGCATGGAGACATTATTACATTTCCAAATTCTATAATATTCCTTCCAAATGCTGGACCAGATTTTTACAGAAATGTCCTCTTTAAAGGGCTGAGAAGAAATCTTTTCCTTTCAAAGAGACGGTGAGCACAGATGCACATATTTCCTTGAATGTTTTATAGACTGAAAATGCATGAGGCAAAGCTTTATGGAAAGGCTTTTAAGTGGATGCATATGTAACAGTTATTCAGAGTACACACCTACACTGGTACATTCAAAACCAATTACAATCCTTTCACATCATTGCCAGAGAGAAAGCTTAAACTGAAGACTTCAATAATCATTTCCAGAACATTTATCATATTGCAGATGCAGTGTAAGTATACTATTCTGAACATGTTTTTATCATGAAATAAATGATATTTTTCACCAGTAAGTAGTTATTAAGTGTGAACTGGGAGTCTATTTTATATTAGTGGTGACACATTCATGAGAAAAGCCATTTGTTTCTTTCTGTAATGAAGTGGCAAAAGTAGACAACTGTTAACTTTCTGTTCACTTCTAAGAATAAACCATGATGCGATTATCTCTATTGTGTCTTATAAACCATTTGCCAGAATCCAATGCAGTCACAGAGTGTCCTTCAGAATAAACTAGCATATAATTCACAGTGCTTACATCAGCTCCATTGGGACCTTGAGGGCCTCGTGGGCCAGGAGGACCTGGTGGACCCTAGAAAAGACAAATAACGAAGTTTGACTAGATCACATAAAAATGCAGTTAACACTTTTATATTTTAAAAAAACTTAAGTTAGGCTTGTGTTTATAAAATCATCCATGGAAGCATATCAGGGTTATCAATATGCTGGATGAAGACAATATTACACCAGCAAATGACCCTTCATACTCAGATTAGTACTGAGAGAAAAATGAGCAGGAGAACAACTCAGGAAGTACAAATTAATCACAATATACATAATGGTGTTTTATGAAAAATATGCCACAGCATAAAATTTAGTTGGAACAACAACAACAAAAACAAAAAATGTAGTACAGGACCAGTTTTAGAATTAGAAAATTAAATGAGAAGACCCCGTTTGTAATTTGTATGTATACTACTATGTGTATGGATTCTTAGTTTTGACGTTCTAAAATTGAAAGTTACGATTGGGTTGAATTTCCAAAATGAACCACCTATGATCTGGATATATACTGAACTTATCCCAACAAATATATTTGTTATAACACTGTTGGCCAACATCCCTTATGTCTTGGTTGCAATTAAGATTATTCAAGGTAAAATAAATAAATAAAGTAATATGAGGTAATATTAAATAAAGAAAATAGACAGTTTGAATACCCATTCATTATTATTTAAAAATATACATTAAATTTCAGGCTAAAATTGAAGGTTTTTGTTTCCTAATGTGACCTATTATCATATAATGTATATGCTCAAGGAGAATGCATGAGCAAATCATGGAACTGTACTAGTAGAACTAAGAACATGGACTCCAATGTGTCCTCTGATGCTCAGGAGTATGGCTTAGTTAGTTCTGTATATTGTGCACTCCTTGTATTCAGGTTTGCTGATGATAGAAATAATTTAAATTTTTTTGAAATAATAAATCTGAGTATTGTTACTAAAGTGAATAAGATATAAGTAACAACTATGAAAATTTCAAAAGACGAGTAGACCTACATGCCCAGGCGTAGGTGGTCAACACAAAACAAGCGCAAATACATTCTTATAGAATATTTTTTTTGCCTCATTTTGTGCAATGTTTTCTTTTTGTCTTACTGGTTTCTTCTTTGTATATTTTTGCTTCTGATTTTGTGGGATGTTATGAGTTTTTTTGTTTTTTGCTATTGTTTGTGTTTGCTTTGTTAA
The DNA here is from genome assembly GCA_030674055.1 of Rhabdomys pumilio. NCBI lineage: Eukaryota > Metazoa > Chordata > Mammalia > Rodentia > Muridae > Rhabdomys > Rhabdomys pumilio. Next base: position 41,653,791 of record JANHMN010000001.1, read on the forward strand.
AAGATTGAAACCATGAAGTGGGTGGATGGGGAGGAGGAAAAGACAAAGCATGTTCAGAATATAGTGTATAAAAATTTTCAGTATAAAAATGTTAAAATGTGTATTTTGATGTAAACTGAAATTGTCAGCAATCTTGGATGGAGAGCAATTAATAAATATATTTATCCAATATCATTTAGTTTCATATACTTTGAAAAGTGATTTCCTTGCCATGTATATTTGAAAGATTAGATTGGAATCTTGAAGTAAAAAAACATCATAATAAATACAAAAATTTGTTACAACACTCTAGTTAAGGATACATTTTCATTAAAACTATAATTTGTTACATTGTATAATAAATTTTAATCTCCTTCCATAGTAACTATAGAAATTCTACATGAATGCTACATATTCTTTACATATTCCACACCAACATCCAAAGAAAAAGACTCATAAAACACTGGTGTGGCATTGTATCACATAAGTTATTTGGATTCATTAAATATTTGAACCACTGAATGTTGTATGTGCATACAACATTATTCTAAAGTGGATCAAGAAAAATGACTTATATATTTGAAATAGTGTCAGCATGTTCTTATTATTGATCAAGCATGAATACAAATCTTAGAATTTAAGAGGGAAAGTTGCACAATTTTAAAAAGGTTTTGTTAAAAGTAACTAATTGTAGTGGATTGTGAGCATGCACAGTATCACTGAATCCCTGGAGAATACAAACCTACCATGGGACCGACGTCTCCATTTTCCCCCTTTTCACCTGGTGGGCCTGGCAACCCCTAAGGAAACATAATTAAAAATAGTTATCCATGCATTTTACGAGATACATTTGAAGGATGGAGAGAAGATGTCTAAGATGTTAATGGGCTTGCTGACAAATGTGAGGACCTGGGTTTGCATTCTCAGAACCTATGTAACATCAGACACATCTGTAATCTTAGGGAATGTACAGAGTTGGAAGCAAAGACAGGACCATGATCTGGAGCTTATTGGCCTATTAGGCCATAGCAACACAGCAGCAGACATTGAGATAGTGTGTCAAACAGTGAAAGGCAAGAACAAACCAGTAGCTACCTCTAACCTACACTCATGCACCATGAATCATCCTCCTTTGTGCTCACACATCCACACACTCACCACAAAGACAAAAACAGAAACGAAAGAGATGCTTTTAGCTAATTTATAATAACAGTAAGTAAATAAAAAGTTAAATAAGTGTGGGACTCAAACAAACATACATTGAACTACTTATATTCAACTGTTTCCTACATGTTATAGAATCTATGGCAATATTTACAAGTAGAATCCATGCTTTGTACAATATACTAACTTGAGTGTTTGAGTTTCATAATAATTAATTAATTAATTAATTAAATAAAAAATTTTATCTTACAAATAGCTGTCCCATTATGCTATCTGTTTTGATCTAGCATAGAATTTTTACATTTTTATATTTATATTATATATTTTATATTTTGTATAGTTACAAGCTATTTTCAAAAGCCCTAATGAAGTAACACTTTCAGTTAGGTAACAGGTTGGTAAAACTGTACTTTAATATATTTCCAAGTTTATAAGTATATTCTGAATCTCAGTCCCAAAATTAAAAATCCATAAGTTACAAAACCCATTATATTTGCCATGTCCTCTCTTTTCCCCAATATTGCCCTTTGTAATAACAACATTGTAGTAAATGGACATTAGAAACCCAGTGTTAGAGAAAACTCCGGCAGTCAGGGCATGTGGTTCTGGAATTCATCCTGTCTACTATCTGCCTGAGGAAACTGCATTTCTGCTCTGTCTCTTGATATCCTCCAAACAGAACTGTGTGTGTTTATTCTTCTGGCCACAGCAATATTTTTGATTCTTTCTTCATAAAACAAAATTCACAACCTACTTTGAAGCAATAATTTTTGCCTATTGATTCTTTTAATCTCCTGTAAGTAGTGGGATTATCAAGTAAAACCTACAGTCTCAGAAACTATTTGTTGAATGGAAAAGTGAACTAATACTAAGTAAAACTAACCAAAAGAGTTACTCTATAAAAAAGATTCAGTATTTGCTATGATACTCAAAAAACTCAATTATTACAAAATTTTGTGGAATATCAATGCTTTAGTGAAGAACAAAGTGTGTAAAACCAATTACTGTCAAATGAGCACACATAGCATAAACTTAATTAGGGAATGTGCATGGCAAATACTGTGATTCTTATTGAGGAGGAATCATACATGTGGTAGCTGGCTTTTAATGATATTAATGATGTAATTATCTATATACATGCTATTAACTATGCAAAATTTTTAATTTTGAGATTATAAAAATTCATATTTCATTTTTTTAATTGGATATTTTATTTCTTTACATTTCAAATGTTATCCCCTTTCCCAGTTTCCCATTCACACGCCCTCTATCCTATCCCTCCTACCCCTGCTTCTATGAGAGTGCTCCCCCACCCATCCACCCAACTCCCACCACACTGCCTTGGCATTTCCCTACACTGGGGCATCGAGCCTTCACAGGATCAATGGCCTCTCCTCCCATTGACATTCTAATACAACAATAAACATGGCAACAGTACTAAAAGCTAACATTCTAATGAAATTATTGAGTTTGAGACTTCAGTGTAAGAACTGCAAGTTATTCCATTAGCTCATAGCAAAGTATTTATACTCTGTCTTCCCACAGTGTTCCAGTGTAAGGAGTAGAAACGGGGCTCACAGAGCAGTGCTCACACATTTGCCAAGATGACCTTTGATAAGTTCATTCTACTTAACTTACACCGTCCTGTTCTTAGCCCAGGAAACAGTATCTATGTTCTACTAATTGCACCTGACTCAAAGGAAAGAAATTGCTCTAGTGGACATATTTGTACGTATTTCCAATGTGACATACTTACATTTTTCAAAAAGATGCTTTAATGTGAATTTTATCATTTTTTTTCTTTCTCAAATGTCAGTATGATATTTAAGCTATCAGCTTATACATCACCCAAATCATTATCATTTTCGGATGGCAGCTTCTAGAATTTTAATTATATTTAAAAAAAAAAAAAGAACTAATCAGACTGAGCATGAAAAGCATCACTCTACCTAAAATTTGCCAGGAGTAACTAAAAGATTAGATCCAAGTGCCCTGACTTCAGAAACTCTCCAGATTAGCAAGTACAGGATTAGCAAGTACAGTTAAATTGCACGGACTTAAACACTTCAATATGCAATTTAACACAGATGGAGTAAACTCTTCACTCGAGACCATTTTCTTTAGAGTGCATCGAAACTTAAACTTAAAACCTTACACAAAAGGATAAATATATCTTTCATCTTTGCCTAGAAGTTCATATTTTTTTGTTTTGAGTTCATATCTAGAAGAACTAGTTAATATTGGAACATAGGTTTCTTTTATTCACATTACAAGCATGATTTGAAATGGTCTCTTCTATTTATGAATATGGTCATTCCTATCAGTTCAGCAGAGTAGATTAGAACAAGAACTATTTTATGTTATACTTGACTGTATTTTGAACCAATTAAGGCAGAATGTTCTTTCTATTAGAGTTAATAGAGACATAATGAATAAAATTCTCTTGTTGCAAAGAACAAAAGAGCTAATAATACCTTACTGTTACTCAGTCTTCACATGACCTAGCTGTTCTGTGATACATGGATGAAGCGGATTTGTTTTAATATTTTTAATTTAAAATTACTTGACACATAAGTGATGAACACAAAAAGAATTTACATCAAGAATTACACTTGCTAATAAATATATTTAATATATATCATATATTCGAAAAGACATAAATGTTTTATAAAAATAAATAATAAATTCCAAGTCCAAATTCATTTGAGTTAGAGGTTAGTATTTGATATTTATATTTACTAAAATTACTAATACTTAATCATTCATAAATACTCAAACAATGCAGATGTATTTTTAATATGCCAGTTATATTATCTGCTTTTAAATTAGTTTTTAAAGTATTTATGAGCAAATGTAGTATTTCTTTTACAATTTTAATATTGTTTTTAATACCTCATCAAATATTTTTATTTCATATTTTCTATAAATTTCATTGATTTTAATTTCATCGATTATTTTATTGATTCTATGAATACAAAGTATAATACAAAATCTTCAAGCATGAGATCTATGATTTAAAGTTCAATTTTTAAATGATTGAGAAGAATCAGTTAAATTAATGGGAAAAAGGAAAATTAAAACAGTTACAAATTTATTGGCAGTTTGACTTTCATTCCTACTTGTTATTTTTAAAAATGTGTTACTTCTCACACGTTAATAAGCAGTATTCACGGCTCTATTTATAACTATCTAACAACTTTAAAAGAGTTAAACAGAAAGTAAAGATTTTCTGATTTTCTACTATACATTTAGAATAATTGTCTTATCATTTTAACGAGTAACCATTCACTGGCTATTTTACCATAATACTTACATTGTAATTTGTAATATTGCATCACAATGTAACTGGAACAATTTCATCCAGAGATATTTTATATTAACATTAATACATGTTTGATTTCTTTTGTAAAAATAATTGCATATATATTTATCCCACTTTCATATAATATTCTATAACTGCACAAAATTGTAGTTGCTGTGATTTTAATGGTTCTACTTTTGCAAAATCACTAGTGTGACAAAATTAACATTTATACAGCACATGGATGTCATTTAAAACCGAGCTATCATCACACCAAGAAGAAATAGGCAGGTATGCCAAAATCAAGTGGAAGAACATAGACAGGTGGTTCAAAAGTTTGCAGAAACCACTAATCATCTAGCAAAAGGGGAAAAACAACTGGGAGGATAAGCTGGATACCATGCAGTGTTCTGTATAAGAAGTTTCTTAGGTAAATGGATGGAACTAGAAAATATCATCCTGAGTGAGGTAACCCAAGCACAAAAGAACACACATGGTATTTACTCACTGATAAGCGGATATTAGCCCAAAAGTTTGAAATAGCCAAGATGCAACTAACAGACCACACGAAGCTCATGAAGAAAGAACAAGTGTGGATGCTTAGGTCCTACCTAGAAAAAGTAACAAAATACCCAAGGGAGCAAATATGGAGACAAATGTGGGACAGAATCTGAAGGTGGGGCCATCTGGAGACCATTCCACCTGGGTATCCATTCCATGTGCAGTCACCAAAGATAGACACTGATATGGATGTCAAGAAGTGAATGCTGACAGGAGCCTGATATAGCTGTCTCCTTAGAGGTTTGCCAGAGCCTGACATACCCAGAGGCTGATGCTCACAACTAACCATTGATCTCATCAAGGGTTCCCAATGAAGAAGTTAGAGAGAAGACTGAAGGAACTGAAAGGGTGTGTGGCCCCATGAGGAGAGCAACAATACCATTCAACCAGAGCTCCCCAGGGTCTAAACCACCAGCCTGGGAGCACATAGGGAGGGACCCATGACTCCAGCTGTATATGTAGGGGAGGATGGCTCTGCTGGGCATAGGTGGGAGAGGAGATCTTTGGTCACATGAAGGCCGAACACTGAGTGGGGGGAATTTCGAGGGTGGGGAGGTGGGATTGGGGGGGTAGGTGGGGGCACATCCTCATAGAAGCAGGAGGAGGGGGGATGGGATAAAGGGTTCCTGGGTGGTGGGGGGAATTGTGTAGGGGAATAAAATCTGAAATGTAAATATAATATCCAATAAAAAAGAAAAAAGAAGAAGTTTATAATAAAATTCATATAAAAGTTTTGTGTCCTGTTTTACAATTTAATATTTGGTTTGGGGTTTTTTATTATTTCTCTAATTTTATATTATATCTTTTATTTTCTTTTTTATAGTCCAGATGTTACCTCTGAAGTCTGCACTCCCACAGTTCCACACTCCATTCCTCCTCCCCTCTGTCTCCAAGATGATATCCCCACCCTTGCCAGGCCTCCCTACTCCCTAAGGCCTCAAGTCTCACAAGGGTTAGGTGCTTCTTCTCTCTGAGGCTAGACCATGACAGTTGTCTTCTTTATATGTGTCAGGGGCCCTGGACCAGCTAGTGTATGCTGCCTGGTTGGTGGCTTAATGTCTAAGATGTCTCAGGGGTTCTGGTTAGTTGAGACTTGCTGGTCTTCCTATGGGGTTGCCCTCCTCCTCATAGTTTGTGAAATGTATTTTAAAAACAAATATTAATTAAACAATAAATATATTTCACAAACTGTAGAATCATAATTTTGCTGTTTTCATTTTTCTATTATCTATTTACTTTGTTATTAAGACACTGTTGCAGTTAGTCTGCCACTATGAATTCTTTTAAATTTTGTTATTTGTCTGAAATACTAATTCCTCTAGAGGCCTCTTTCTAATGTTTTGTTTTGTTTTGTTTTCTAACTATTTGAGCTACAAGACTGTGGTTCACTTTTTAAAACAAAATGGTAATTGAGGTGTAGCCTGATGTGTCTGAAACAGAAATGAAGTAAATGCAAATTCAAATGTATGTTCAAAATAAGTAATTCCTAATGAAATTCCTAATGAAAAATCAATAGTGTTTTCAAACTCTCCCTCTCCCATTCCCCCTCCCTCTCCACCTTCCCATACACGTTCCCTTCCTCTTCACCTCTCTTTCTCTCATACACACGTACACACCATCACCACCACCCTCACCGTCACCACAGGCACCCATACACAGATTCTTTGTTTCTCTGCCCCTGAACATCTAGAGTAAGAAGTCAGTGGAAAGCATGCAGAGGCTTCTTACCTGAAGGCCTATGGGTCCAGGAGGTCCTGGGAAACCTCGTGCGCCCTCATCACCTTTTTGTCCAAACATTCCCTGCTGTCCTCGGGGTCCTGCCTCACCATCTCCTCCCTAGATATTAGCAAGATACTGGTCAGTATTGGAGAAAACATTTTAATATCTTATTATAAAAATGAAGCCATTGTTAATTTGTTCAAAGCAGATCTACCAAATGATTACAAAACAGACTCAATTCCCATTTTTTTTCCTGCAAATATGCTATTGTTTGCTTCACAAGCATTCTTTTTTTTCCTGGAGTTTAGTTGATTTTATTTAGTCACACCATATAAAGTAAATTCAGTCAAGTAAATGAATAATGTTCAAACTTATTAGATGTTAAATGATGTTCCTCTGATCCTTATTTAAATGGTGCCATTTAAATAAATACAGCTAGTTATGTTGGGTCACTGTTTAGCATATAAACTTATTACACAGCATCATTTAAATATATGATGAACGGTTCATAAATTTAATCAGGGAACTAAAAGTACCTAAGTTTTTGAATAAAGAGGTAAAAATACTTACAGCAATTCCAGGAGCACCAACAGGTCCTTGAAGACCCGGGGGACCAGGAGGACCCTGAAGTGACATACAAGACAAAAATCTTAAAAGCAAAGCTTTAACGTCATCAGCTAAATTAAAACAAAAACAAACTAACAAACAAAAAAAACCACCCCAAACAAACACACAATGGCTGACCAAGACCTATTAAATAGCCCTACATTCTTTTGGAAATAAAGTGTTATTATTTAAATGCCATTATTTAGATGGTTACTATGGCAACCATCAAGTATTTTATTTTATGCAGACATATACTTTCAAATGTATGTCATGTTTATGTATGTCAAGTTTAAATTGTTATTTATTAAAACATGAAAACACTCTGCATCTGAATGCTACAAATATCTAAGAATAGATGCCCCTACTAACATAGACCAATTTCAAGACTTATATTCTAAAATGTTTTAAAAATGAGATTTCTCTACTGACTGTATATCAGAAGGAGTACATGAAAAACTTTAAACTTTCAACAAGATTCTAAGATACTGTTCATAGAATATATTGATATATGAAAATCAAGAATTCTGTGCACACACACGTGTTACTATTTCAAACAATTCATTTCAATAGGTATTATGTGTCATCCATACATAAACATTTCTTTTTATTTTTTTCTTGTATTAACTAATCAAGCATTCTATAAATAAAGTTAGGGATTATTCTTTTTACTTTTTGGTCAACTTCCCAGGAGCTAACGTCATGTGTCAAAGGAAACCACAGTTGAGAAAATGCATCCATAGCAGTGAACGGTGTGCATGCCTGTGGAACATTTTCTTGAGAGGTGATTGATGTGCTAAGCTTCAGCCCGTGGGAGTGGGAGTGCTAGCACTGGACCTCTGCTACTGAATGGTATAATAAAGCAGGATTAGGAAGCCAGGAGAAGCAAGCCAGTAAGCTGCACTTCCCCATGGCCTCTGCATCAACTCCCTCTTCCAGGTACCGGCCTTAAGCTCCTGCCCTGATATCCTTTGATAATGGACTGTGATTCTGAAGCGTAAGATGTCAAACTTTCAAAATTTTTCTCTTTTCTACTTACACATCTGTGTGATTCTAGAACTTAACCAATATTTGTCATTACAGAATGAAATAAAATTCAGGTTTTTTTTGAATACAGGTTGTCTTAATAAGACTACAGTAATTGTAGTAATTGTAGCCTTTGTGTGTATGCATATACACATAAATATGTTTTATTTGATTTATCTCACACATTCAGATATGTGTGTGTGTGTGTGTGTGTGTGTGTGTGTGTGTGTGTTTGCTGTATGTGTGCTCTATGTGCATAGGTTTAGGTGAAAGACAAAGTAAGGTGTCTGAGTGTGTTGTATATGTGCTGTATGTATGTATGCACAGAAACAGGACAGAGTAAGATGCCCTTGTTTTATATGTACTGTATCTACAACTACTTCAGATAAATCAAAAGATACGGACTGAAGTTATTTATACTTAAATTCATATTAAAACATAACAAAAATATGCTACTGCTAAACGTTACTATAGAAACATGTCCACATAAATGGATCAGGAATGGTGCTCCCTCTCCACAGCATAAGGAACTCACATTTTCGCCTTTGTCACCTTTGCTGCCCTTTTGTCCTGGTTCTCCAATTTCACCCTGTGTTTAAAAGATGCATGTTAAAGCTAATTTCCAAGTTATCATGACAGCAATCCCGTCATTATCATTAAACGATGTCCTGTAATGCAATTACATACTAGAATTTAAAAACCATTGTTTTTAATATAAATGCTCTCTCTGACTCTGCTATTCTGTAACTGGTCAATTCATGGAAAGACCAAGTGTGCATGAGGCTGAGAGCTCCAACCGTGAAATGAAGCTTAAAAACCAACTTTGCCCTACCTACTATCACCACCATAAATTGACAATGGAATTACATCGATCTCTGTACCTACAAGGAAATGGTAATCAAATGTACTTTTTATCTTTTCTCCAAGTTTTCAAAGTAGCAAGACTACAAAAATGTTATTTTGCATTTTTTACATCTTAGAATAAAATTAAAGACTAAGTTGAAAAACACTGAAATCCCACATTTTGTATAAAATGCTGGGAACATTTACTTATATGTCGAAAAAAAGGATTAATAATGCAACTACAGACTGTTTTTATTCTTGTGGCACAAATTATCAGGACCAAACACAGACTAATAATTATTTTCAATTTACACTTCTTTAAGAAATGTATTTTTTAAAAATATGAAACTATTGTTCTCTTATTACATCGTACGTATTTAAGATACATAAGTTTTTGTATCTAAGGTACTTATGTTTTTGATTATATAAAAAATATCAATGTTAAAAACAATAAAACCAAAAATCTTCCACTTTAGACTTAATTTTTGATTCATTGTAGAAGTCCTGAGTAAACACTTAAGATTTTTGATAGGATAAACTAAGAGGAACAATAACACCAACCTTGTCTCCATCTTCTCCAGGAGAACCAGCAGGACCAGCAGGCCCTGGGAGACCCACAGGACCTTGAACCCCATCTCTACCTGCAGGACCCTGGGGACCCTTTTCTCCCTGCATTGAAAACAAAGGATATCATTAAATTTCTCTGAGAAACCCATGAAGGTTGCACATGTTTAAAAAATAATGCATACATATATAAAATAAAAACACCTGCACATGCATGCCTGTGAGTGTGCAAACACAAATACACAAATACTTACCACTACAGATCTCAAAAGAAATTATTTAATCTCTTTGGGAAACAAATTTCAAGCTGCAACCAGCAAGCAGAAACAATGAAGTTTCTTCTGTAGGTAACTAATAATGCCAGAAAAACTTACATCCCTTTTAATAATTTATCAGTCTCTGGCTACAATCTATAAAATTTATTAGATGCAACTGAGAAAATACTTTTAAAAACTACTTTTCCCAAGCAAATATTTGCAAATCAGATGTCTATTGTCTGTGGGAACACTCTAAACCTATACCTTGTCTTCCCAGCACTAATGATGCTAGACTCAAACATAAATAAAATTTTATGATAGGATTTATATGAACCCAGTTCCCAATTTTACAAGTGTTTTGTGAATTCTATGAGATGAGATATGTTAATTCATATCCATTTTTTTCTGACAGCAAACAACATGTGTTGGGTCTCTCTCTGTTTGTTTGTTTCTTTGTTTGTTTTGCCTCTTTGAGAGTAGCATTATTTTTTTCTAACTCTAAACTTTTGTACAATGAAAAGTGTGGAGCGCCAACAGAAGGCGGCTATCATCCTTGCAGCCGTCTTGAGCCATATATCCTGAAAAGGGACTTGATTACAACAGCCTACAACAGCTGAGCACACTCTGATAACATCTTGTTTTAGATACCCAGGATTTTCCCTTGGGTGTGTGAGACTTAAAGGTGTGTGACTTAAGGGCGTGACTTAGAGATCAGATTTAGAGGCAAGACCTAAGGGCATGATTTAAGGGTGTGACTTAAAGGCATGGCTTAGAAGTGAGACATATAAAAGGCAAGAGGCAGACAGAAGAAAGCAGCAGATTATTAGGCATTAGGAGTAGGCACTTGAGTCTAGTCACCTGGAAGATTATTAGACATCAGACATTAGATAGACATTAGACGTTAGGTAGAAGACATTTGAGACAGAGAACTTGGAAGAACTGGGATTAAGACCTGAGATTTGATGTTAGGAACTAGGGACTAGGAATTAGGGACTAGGAACTCAAGACTTGGGCCTTGGACTAGGAAGAGAGACTGAAGAATAAATGGGATTGAATCACACTCTGTCTGGTCTCCATTCTCCGTCCTCACTATCTCTCTCTTGCTGAACCCCGACCCGAACCATGGACCAGAGCAGCTTGGGACAGTGTGAGCTCTAACAATTTAGCCCCCAAGTGTGAGCTCTAACAATTTTGGCAGTGCGGGTTCCAACACTGACAGAGCAGTTTGCAGTTTGCGACATTTTGGCCCCCAAACGTGGAGCAGCTCGGGGCCGCAACATTTTTGGTGCCCAAAGTGGGCCTCCTCGGGCAGAAACAGAAAAGGTAGAAACTGGCTGATAAAAACAACCTCTCCAATCATGAAAACTATGCTTTGGGTTTTAAAATAATGTATTTCCCAATTCTAGTATTTCCATCAGTTTTGAAGAAGGCAATCTTTTTTATTGTAATTAGTAAGTTTTCTCTTGTTGCGTTAAATGAGAAGCTACAAGTACTTGTCCTACTCTGTGTCACACACTCATCTCCCAGACTCCTGACCCCTTATCCTAATGTGTGTTTATCTATGTTGTCTCCAGTTACCTCCTTAAAACAATAGGTTGAGAGAGATAGGTATCAAACCCAGGGCCACAAAACTACTAGGAAAGCCATTAGCTCCAGGTTCCTTCTGATCATCTCCTAACTTATTTCCTAATGTAAAAAGCATTTTCATTTTCTTCTTCACTGAAACTTGTCAAATATTTGTATTCTTTCTCAGAGCTACTGAAATCACTTACTGTCTTCCTATATTCAGGTCTTGTCCTTCCTTCCACTTCATTTCTCCACTACAACTGAAGAGCCAGTCAGGCCATATCACTTGCATCATTAGGTGAATTTATTTGCTTATCATTCTTCAGAGTGATCACATGCCTCACTATGACGGTTAGTGTTAACTGTCTGCTTACAGAAGTCAGAATTACCTAGGAGAAAACTCTGGGAATGGTTGTAGGAATTGTCTTGATTACATTAATTGAGGGAGAAAGTCTTGGACACCATTCCTGGGCTGGTGGATTCTAGACCATCATAAGATAGAAAATGGTAACGAAGAAGTAAGCAGGCATTCGTCTTTCGTTCTCTGCTTCTCATAGACATGCAAAGTGATCAGATGCCTCAAACTCTTGCAACCTTAATTTTTCACACTATGATTGTGAGTACCTTGAACTGTGTGTTAAAATAAACCCTTTCTCCTAAAAGTTACTTTTGTCTGAGTATTTTATGACACAAATAGGAAAAATATTAAGATACTACCTTGACCTAGTTCCTACTGGTACCTGAAGGTGTTTAATGATAAGAGGAACAAAATACATCCGCTACAAACCTAGTTAGAGCTTTATTGTTAACTTTACACAACTCAACTAATATCACAATTCTTAGAATTCATCTCTGCTCACTCAAGAGCTCTCCTGTACAGTTCAATGGTCATGGCTTCATCTCTTTTCATCACAGTCTGCTTCACATAATGATGGCAACTGCAGCGATGGTAATTCAGTGAAAATATCACAATTCCCTATGATGCTTCAGAACTGTAACTACACACAGTCCTCAAATGCCTATGACTGTCATATTTTCAGACATGGGGAAATCGGCTCTGATGTTAAGAACTTAATTATAATCATGAACTAAATAAATGAGAGAACTGAGCTCTCAGTTCTGCTTGGCTGGAAGTCAGAAGATTATTCAACTTCAAATTTTGCAGTTTTTGTGCACTCTTTTCTTTAATATATTCACTTCTCATTTATTTTATTTATATAGGGAAATAAAGAAATGTATAAGTATGATAATATGGTATGTCAGTATGAGAGGAATTCCATTCACTTCTATCTGTGCCTTTAGATAGAGCCTTTTTTTTGAGCTTCATGGCTAACCTGAGGTAAGCCACATGCACAGACTATTTACCTTGATAGTCCACTTTTCTTCATTCAGAGGTATAACTGTCTATGGAAATCACAGTTTTCTTTGCTAATAAGTTTCCTGATCAAAATATTTCTCCTCAATGATAAGTTGAAAGAGGTTTTATCTTCCCTTTCCAATCCTACCTCCCAAGAATTCTAATTGTATTGATAAGTTGGAGGTCCCATTTCAGCCATAATTATTACCATCAGGAGATATTCAGTGCAGTTTTGTATTTTGTTTTCCAGTATATTTTTCTTTCAGAATGCTGAGTGGTTGGGGGGTGAACTATGAGCTTGACTTCCACACAGTCTCTCTCATCTTTTACTCCATGGATATCTGTATCTTCAAAGAACTAAACAATTATTTTTTTTTAACTCAGGCCAAAACTGATATTTGAATGTAGGAAAACAGAAAATGTATTGAACATGTAGCCAGCATTTTCATATGATCTTGCAAGTCTTTTCCACAGGTATTTGTGGGTAGTCTAACACCACCAGAGTTATCCTTCTGATAAGGTATGTAAGCTGATAATCTTCCTTAAAATACTACTTAATTCATTTAGATTTTCTCATTACTAAAGTAAAATTCTGTAGCTCTAGGTGTGGAAAAATGAGAGAGACTAATTGTGCAAGGATTCCATGGTCTGCCATCCAGGATATCACCAACTGTCAAGACTTGTAGGACTCTAGTCGACTTAAATATTTTTCATCAGTCTCTCTAAATTAAGTTTTAAAATAACTGACAGTGGTTTTGACTTTGGTATTCAGTATTTTAGTTTATAAATCAAATACGTATTCAATTTAAATCAAAGGACTGAATGCGTTATCATCATAGAACTTATAATTTCAATTTGTATGAAATGTAACACAGTCCCTTTTATCTGTATTCATACATCATTGTACAACGAATGTATGGCCTACATTTTTTAATTAAGTGGACTCAAAGACATTGAGGCCATTTCCCTCCATTTCTTTCCAGTGACCTATATAGTGTAAAACATAGGGCCTTAGAAAATTTCTCAGCAAAAAGTCTACAATATCCTTTACTTCAAAGCAATAATTATATCCAATAGTGTAAAGGTACCACTCTAACTTTCTGAATAAATTACAAATTAAATAAATTAGCAGGACTATCATGGTTTGAAAGTATTCCTCCTAGAACATATTGAATATGTCACTCTCAATGCAACGATTAGAAGGTGGAGCCTAATGAAGGTGATCATTCCATAAGAACAAAGATAAATGAATGGTATTAGGAATCAATTGGTTTCATCATTATAGATTTAAATAGTTATAAAAGGAGTTTTCCCACTCTCTCTTAGACTTTCGTTGTCATAGGTGAGTATAAAACAAGGGCTTGCTGAGAGCCGTCATTCTGGATCTCTTAGATTCCACATGAGCACTCAATATATTACTGTTTGTATTAAATTTTTCAGGGTAGAATTCTATCTCAGGTCTGAAAAGACTGAAGCACTTATATATCAGGGCAAGGGTAATAAAAGAAAATGTATAAACAGTGAGTATAATTCCATTTCTAAAGCCGAAGACAGTAATTAAAGGGCAGTAATATTTTGAATTATAAGTTTAAACTCAACTGTGTATCTCACACTTTACAAGAAAAAGTATCAAACTGTATTTATGAGCATCTTCGCACATTAATGTGTTTAATCTATACAGATTTAATTACTTGGTGTACTCATCTTGAACGATGAGAGCATGCTTTCTAAAATTCAATATTATTGAGGCAAAGACAGAAATGAAAGAGACAAAACTAGTGAACTGACTAAAGTCTGCAATAGTTGAGATACAAAATTTTTAAATCCAATAACTATAACATGTAGTAATCAGATGTTTCCCATCTCAGTTACAACAGAGCAAAACTCAACCTCCAGGAGAAGTTCAAACATGTCCTGAGGGGAGCGTTTATGAGCTATAGAAACACTAGAGATGAGGTTCACATTCCAAGAGGCATAAAAAGTTCACATTTTTCTAATATAAAGCAGCAAGGTATATAAAATTTAATCAAAACTCCCATTTTACTTTTTAAATGAGCAAAATTAGAAGCCTTTTACATTAATAACATTCTACTCCCTCGCAGATATCAGGACTTCATAACTTGTGGGGAAATGCCATCTTGCCTAATTGAATTTCAAAGTTTCTCTATTGTCAGAATACAAGGAGCTGTCTTGCTATGCCAGGCACATCTGCAGGGAAAACGCAGTGAGGTGTGAAGAGCTAATATTCTCGAATAAAATGTAATCATGTGTGCAGGTTGGCACTGTCCTATATTTTCCCCTCAGCATTACTTACAGGAGCACCTTTTTCTCCAGCTGGACCAGGAGGGCCCTGGGGGCCTGGACGTCCTGGCAAGCCAATTGGGCCTGCTGTGCCTGCTGAGCCTCGTTCTCCAGGAGAGCCCTAGAACAGGAGAACAAGGATATCCTGTTATTCATAGTGAAAACAAATACTGCCATGAGAATCACTTCCTTAACAAGAAAAGTATAATCTACCAAAAATTATCAAGCTAAATTTGAAATATTTTAAGAGCTCACAAGTAGATACCACATGAAGGGCTAAACCCTAATTCCTATACTAAGAAGAGATGGTGATACTTTAAAAATTCAGTGAATTGAAAGATACCCTAAAGTTCTAGTTTTTGAGATGGTAGCTTTGAAAAAACCTGTGTTCACAACTATGCACAATGTTGTGTAAGATTTGTATTGAACCTTGCATAATTTTCTTTTTATATCACAAAGGATTAACAGATCTGCTCATCATACCATTACTGCCTTCTGGTCTTAATTCAAATTTGCTAAATATTTTTTTTCTTTAAATCCAAAAGTTAAGCTAACATGTTCTCAAATATACACTATATACTAAAATTACTAACCATTAGCACAGACTTTGGAATTTTTGCTCAGAAATAACCTGTAAATTTATTTTGGTCTTACTGATGACTGGTCTTGTTTTAAGAGTATGAGACAACTCACATCTGATTAGTTTTGCATAATTGACTTTAAAGAAACACACCATATATCCATTAACTAATTTGCTTTAAAATACATAATAAATATTTAAAATATAATATTGAAGACACTGTCTTCTTATTTATTATGTGAGGAAACAATTTAAGAAAATATTTAATGCAGGAAATGCATAGCTCAAATGCAATCTAGCTAAAACATCTAGTACTGTGTTGTCTTTGAGTTGAATTGCTAGATGGATCATTGAGTTACAATTTACTCTGTCATTTCATTATAGAGTTGAATTACAGAAAAATAATTATAGTAGCTTTACTTGATAGTAATAAAGTATGTAAATAATATTTCAAAACTCATAATAGTGGTTTATTTGGTCAACATATATTTTAGATTGGTAGTGATTTGCTAACATAATAATTTCTGTATATTGGTGTCCTTATTATTAAACAAATACAAGATGATTAAATTGTTATAGTTTATATTTTCATGATGTAAGGAATTAATTATACAGACTAGAAGAACAATGATAACACCAGCAACAAAAGTGTCTTGCAATTTACTAATTGTCTTCTTATTCATTTTTATTTTGGTTTAAAAAATTAAAAGAGGGACTCTAATCTTGGAACCTCCTCAACTCTACGTGACACCTCCCACTACTTCTCTCTGAGGACATCAGTACATCAGTGGTTATGCTCTGGGAAATTCTTTGAATTCAATATCCACTCAGTATCCCTAAGGTGCTCATTGAATATAGATAACCGATAAATTTGATACTAAAATTTTCTTGATATGAATTTCTGTCAAAGTTCTTTTGTGACAAAGTACTTCTCATTCAAGTATTTTGAAAAGTTATTAAATAAATTGAAAAGTTTCAAATTTAATATTATAAAAGGAAAAAGTAACATGAAACATCTTTTTCTCTTGGAAATTTTATAAATCAATGTGCCATTTAATAACTTCAAACCATGGGCTATAAAAACAAATAATTTTGAAAAACTTTGTCAAATTTGTATTTAAAGTAAGAATATCATATATGAGATAGAATTATATAAAAAATTACAGAAAATGTCATTATATAATAATTAGTGAAGAGCTGTATGAAAATTAACTGCTTATTAATCAAATATTACAAATCATAACTATAAGGGCCTAGTTGTAAGAAAAATTGCATTTAGTATTTTGTTGTATATATATTTATGTTTTTTAAAATATGTATATATTATATATGTGTGCATTTGTGAGTGTATCTTTATGCCCCTATATTCTTTATATATATATATATATATATTATATTTTATATATTTTATATTTATATACATATATGTGTATGTATATATAACTCTATATGTACAAATATGTGCATATTTACGCATATAAAATATATACCTATAAGTCTATATATACACACACAAATAATATAAATGGCAATAGAAATAATTAAATGTAATTATATTAATGATATGCATTTATCCTTTCATAAATTAGGTAGAACATTGGACATCATTGAATACTCAATCAAATGTAGTCAACAGAAATTTGCATTTGTAAGTTAATTGAATATGTAGGTTCCTTATGAGATGGGGTAGTATAATGAAAGTAAGCATGTTTTACTCTACCTGGATGTATTGTGATTGACATGAGCTTGTGGCTTTTATTTTGGAAAAATGTTTGTTAAAAGTAAAGTGTGCTTAATATTTAAAATTAACCCAAATGTTGTACATAATTTTCATGTATCTCAAGGAAGGACAGAACACTGATTTGAATCTAAGGATATGTACAGAGTGTGTAGATGTTATACATTATTATTAGAAAGCAAACTATTTTACTTTCTGCCTTAAAGCATTCTTAAGATTAAATTTCAGATTATTCTCTTTATTTTGGAGGCTGCATTAAAATTAATAACAAAATATATTGCTTTTCTATAGTTAAAATATTTATCATGATCTTGTCAGATCCCATCAGCATTAAAACAAATGATGGGAAGACAAGATAAAGGGGCATTTCAGTATACACCTGTGCCCTAATATACAACATCAATCCATTTTTTTCTACTAGTTATTATGGAAAATTTCTAAGCCAAGCTATCTGTAACAATTAAAGGTCAACACTGATTTTATTTTATCTACAAATAAATGCAAACTGATAATCTCTGATGGTGCCTATTTATTAAACAAATGATGTACAGCAAAGTTGAAAATACTAAAGAGTCTCAGACAGCCTTGAACAAATAAAACTTTCTAATTTAACAACATTTAAGTACTCTCTTTTCTTTAGTTTCATCCCAATTTCAGAAGAAGGCCCTGTTTATAAATTCATCACAAGTACAAAGGGAGTCTGTGCTCACAGGACACTACAAAACAGCTTTGCCAAACTCATTCTCAAGCATAATATTTTTCATAAAGCTTATATATTTTTATTCATAAAAACTTGATTTTGTACATAGTAAATATAATTATTCTGTGTAGTAAGCTAAATTGTTATATGAACAAAATGTGTGTGTGTGTGTGTGTGTGTGTGTGTGTGTGTGTGTGTGTGTGT
>JANHMN010000001.1:41674186-41697145 GCA_030674055.1 Rhabdomys pumilio
TGTGTGTGTGTGTGTGTGTGTGTGTGTGTGTGTGTGTGTGTGTGTGTATAACATGCTATGGGTTTGTGAATGTGAGTTCAATGATGACTTCAGCAGTCACAAGAAGGTGGTAGATCCCGTGGAGCTGAGTAAGAGGTTGTATAATAGTCTCAAAGTGTATACTGATTAGAAAAACGTGAGGATGTCAATAGATCACATGACTGAGAACCAAAGGGCAATACAAGTAATGACATAGGCATGTCATTGTACTTAGGATCACATTATGAAGAGGGTTTGCTGACCATGATTGTTAAGTGGATTCTGAAGGCTATATAAACCCACAAATGTGCTTCAATAAGATAATGGCATAGTTAAGGAAGTAAGTCAAACTCTACGACTGTTGGGAAATGACCTGATAGAGGATGGGTAGCAAAATGAATGGAGTCAAGGAGAAGAGTGAAAACATATCGGGAAGAGAATAAATGGACTCAACAAAGGACATGGTGGTAGAAATGAAGATGAAGTCCTATGGAAATGATTAACACGGCTTTCAGTAGGAGAAAGAAGACAAAATGAAAGCAGGCTTCTAAATGTGGCATCTTGTGTGCTATGGTGATGCTTCACGGCATTGTAGAGAACAATGATGGCTTTAAAACGTGATCTCAGCACTCTGTTTCTCTGCGGTTTACACACACCTTCAGGAATAAAAGCAAACCTAAACTGGCCCTTGCTCACAGCCTATTATTTCATGATGTGACAGAGCTGTGTAAGGTCACTACTGGTCCATGAAATGACACCTTTTCATTTTTATTTAATATTTTTATATCACTGAAAAAGTCAAGACTCATCAAGCACTTAAATCAGACAGAAAATAATTTATATGAAAATGGAAGCTTTTTATGATTAATTATTAAGTGAGAGACTGAAAAAGAAGACAAACTCAAACCATATCCTCTCCAGGTTTTTTTTCTGTTGATGATTTTCTTTGGCTTACAGTTCTGATTTATATTGTTGAAAACACTAAGACTGTTTCTTATCTCCTGCCAGAGCAAATCTCTCCAAACTCCTAACCACTTCTGTTCCTGCCCTTGTCAGTGCTGGCAATTAGCAGAAAACAGGAATTGAGTGCTTTGATTGACACCTGTTTCTCTCCCTGACACCGTGGGATCACAGCATGTGAGCAATGACAGAGGAGCTGTAATTTGTGACTATGGACAGCATGGCTATCTATTATCATCATACTTACAACTGGTCCCTGTGGGCCTTGGGGACCTTCTCCTCCTTTCAGCCCAGGTGCGCCCTGAAAAAGGGAAAAAAGAACGCAATTGAATCCTTATGAATTCATGAGAAGTAGGCAATGTATGACAGACAAAATGGAAATTATATATTTTCTGAAACAAACACATGTGGGTATATGCATGTATATTAAGATTATGAAATATATATATGTACATACATATATTTACTCATGACTTATTTACTCATGACTCTCAGGCTAAACTCAGAGAATAAAAGCTTCTGAGCAAAAATTTTGTCTAAATGCTGGACATATATGCTGACTCTACCTGGGCTCCAGGAAGGCCTCTTTCACCCGGGAAGCCACGTATTCCTGCTGGTCCATCTTTCCCTGAGATACCTTGAGGACCGGGATCTCCCTGAGAGATATAATACATGTAATCTGCAAAGTGTAATTTCTACACAGGTTTCTATGAACAAAACAGTATCTTTTACAGTTAATTAAAGAAAATATGAAAATAGAACTTGAATATAATTTAATTAAAAAACTCATTAGGAGTTCCATGCATACTAAAATAAAGAGTAATACCCAGATGTAACAGTTTACATAAACTGGTGATATTATGTTCAATAAAATGATTCTTGTGTTATTGTTTAATTATGACTTTAAATAACAATAACTTCACATAAAATTCCTCCATGGAGTTTTGTTCTGATGTTGAGTATTATAGAAAAGCATAGAACTCCAACAAGGAATACACTGAAGCTTTGAGTCAGAGAATGTCCGTGGGCTTGTGGTACCTTTGCACCTTCTTTCCCTGCAGCACCAGGAAGTCCTTGCTCGCCAGGAGGACCAGGAGGGCCAGGATGCCCACGTTCACCTATTGGACCAGTCTCGCCAGTTGGTCCCTAAATCAGACAAGAAAAACCGTATTAGAGTGTTCTTTCGTTTGGGTAAATAAATAGAAAGCATACACAAAGATTACTCTCCTTCATGGGATCATTCTCCTTTATTTTTGTGACAACAGAACACCTCCAAGAACCTAACGAAAGGAGTGTATCTGTCAAGGGTTTGAAAAGCTTACTGTAATCTTGGTGAAAATAGGCAGATGTGCCAGGAAACTATATGAAGTATGCAAGGATAATTTCTTTTTCCAATATTAGAGTCACTTGAGAGCTAGTCCAGTTGCTCTTTAAAATTTCATGTTATAAATGACAGTTTCATCTTATTCTTCTTTTTATATGAGGTGTCAAATGAACTTTACAATACAGAGGCATTGATGCCACTCCGGAGAGTACTAACGGGATCATTCACTGCTTGATAATAACTCAGAGTCCTTGGGATTCCAGAGAAATGAAGCAGTTGTCTTTGAAATTTCCTTGACACAGGCAACCCCCCCTACAAATAATTAGTTCATATTCATTTGACCAAGTCTAAGATGGGACAGTAAGGGATCCTCAAGTCCAGTCCATGAGTTTGCACTGAAAGCTAGCTGTACTGAAAAACCAGATGCCTGAGGTTACAGCAAATGCTGAGGAGAAATTCCAGCTCATCTATTTGTCTTTAAGACTAGGGTAAGAAAAGATTTCAGTATAAAGAGGAAATGGTGTCCAGCTGTCCTCTGTTGCCACAGCAAAATGACCACTTTAAACATTTAAACATAATTAAATAATTAAAAACATAATGAGAAAAATTCTAGCAGCTGAGACTGTTAAAAATCAAAACACATACTGTAGTTGCTTGTGGGATAACACCCCTAAAATACCGTATCTTTTTTTTTTTTGTTGTTGGTTGGTTTTGATGTGGGAAAAGAACACATGTCTCCACTTTTGCATACATTTCCATGTTTAAATTCCCTTATCTGTAATTACTGAAACTCTTTAACTTATTAATATGGAAACACATTTCAAGTCACTCTTAGGTACATAATGAGTTCAAAGCCATTTTGTATGTCTTGAGAATTTTTTTAAGCAAAACCAAAATGATAGTTATAACAATAATAAATTACTTTGTCAAAATTTTAAACATTTAAGTCAACTTACTAAAAATTTAAAAAGATAAAAAATTGCTAGAAAAATAAAGAGACATACCTGTGGTCCTACCACACCTCCTGGCCCAGGGGGACCTGTCTTGCCTTGAAATCCCTAAGAAAGTAAAGTACAAAGTATAAAAAGCTATAGTTATAATAAAGCAAAAATTAAAATCCTGCAAAATAATTGAATAACATGTTAAACAAATGCCTCATTTTGGCTAAAAATTATTCATTTCAAATATCATGAGACACTATTTTTATAAATGTCCAAAATACTCTATTTTCATTTTTTTACATCACAGGGCAATTAGCATTTTCAGTAAAATAAAACACTAGGCCATACAAGGAAGATGGAAAAAAACTGTATTTTTTATCACTGCTGTACACATAAAGCAATATATGGAATTTTAAATAAGCAATGTTTATATATGACATGTAAAACATATTTATGAAGACAATATTTTGCATGATTACTAATCATTTCAGCTTTAACAGTACTATTCCTTACACTTTTCAAATATTCCAATCAATAAATATGAGGTGGTTGATATCACTGGTGAACAATGTTCAATGATATATCCTGATCAAACCTGATATATCAGGTTTTGGGAATACGTTATAGGATATACATTTCTCCCGGATCATGGATTACCTTTTCCATGTGATTTTATTATGACATATTTCTTTCTAAAGCCATATAATCTACATTTGAAAGTTGAAGATATACACAGAGAAAAAAAAGAAAAAGAAAAAACCAAAAACTGGAGGGAAAAATCTTCCAAATAAAAGGAAATAGTGTTTACAATGCTATCAATCAGTAAAATATAAAAAGAGTATAAACAAAGCAGAAACAAATAGAAACTGGTCATTTTTCTTTTGTATCACAACTTAAGAAAGGCTACAATTGAATGATTTATAACAAAAATATTGGTAAGTAAATAAGTCTGTACTTTTATTATTGAAGTTCATATTACAGGGAAAGGAAATACAATTCTCCTATTTTAAAATTTGACTTAAGACCATGAGACTTTTACTTTGCTACTGTCTCAATAGCAAGACCAAGTCATTCTGAAGACTATTATCAGAGAATGTATTTAATATTTTCTAGTTATAACATTCAAACAACTGGTGAGTTTAAAAATCAATGATCAGACTACATGCTATGTACATGCACATATAAATACACATTTACATGTTTGTACACCACATGTATGAATATGGATATAGTATATGTGCACATATAAATGAATACATATATGCACATATACATAATGCTCCCTGAATTATGTCAACAACCTCTATTACTGAAATTATATATGCTATACTGGCAAACTTTAACATCTGCTCCATGCTGTAAATTGGTGATGTGTGCAGGGTTCAGCAATCCTGTCCTTATTGAGAAGTCTCAATTGGACATTACCCATAATGCCTGGTGCCATTTCATCTCAGCATGGAAGCAGATTTGTGGCTGTGATTCTCCAGCAATTTTTCGATATGATACATGGAGGCTTGGATAATATTTTTAAAAACAAAGCTCCTTCAGTTCCCAGGCTTCTCTCAGTCCAAGAAGAATCTGCTTAGTCATGTAAGAAGTATTTAACATACAACCTTCTCTAGGTTGCCCTACTAGACATCCAAGCTATAGTCATTTTTTTTTTCTTAACAATTTCAGTATTTACATCAGGTTCACACAGTTGTCCACATTATCTAGAACCACCACCAACACAGTATAAACTTAGCAGCTGCTACAGAAAAGCTTTTCTTTGGAAAAATTCCTACATTTAAACTATGTCGGTCTTCTGGACTTTCTCTCTTTGAAATAGCCATATGCTGCCTGTTTAAATTCACCCATTCCTGAGGGCTACATTACCTTGTCCAAATTTTCAATCAATTAATTTTGATTTGAAGAGAAAAATACTATTTCTGGCCTTTATAAACATTTTATGAAGGCTTTGTCTTAGTAATGCAAGAAAATAAATACATACAAAAATTAATGAAGAAACAAAGATTAAAATGAATTGAGTAAAGTCCATGTTCAATTGAAGAAAGAGTGGGGAATTGAAAACATCTAAAAAAAAGAAAGAAAGAAAAAAGAAAAAAAAGAAAACAACATCTAAGTTTGATAACATGGCTGTTAAGACAATAGTATAAACAATAGTTTTGGAGACAGCTGGCAGGAAGTACTGTCCATATTCCTGCCCATACAAAACTTCAGAGCATGCGCAAATAACTAATGAATTTGACACCTAGATCATGCAAATAAAATAAAATTAGCAAAATTACTACAATTCAGGGTAGAATTTTCTTATTTCACATTCTCATACTATAAAACTGATTATGTTTTAATTATAGATCATTTTAACTTAAGTGAATGTTTTCGAAAGTCTCTGAGAATGCACATTAATTTCATACATTAATGAGTAATTAGAAAATCTGTTTCAGTGAAAAACAAAATATAATTTCTAATTAGATACAAAGAAACTAAATTCATCTTATGGTAAATACCAAATTTGAAAATGACTCTCACATGAATATGTATTTTTTTAAGATATAAGACACTATTTATAGTTTTTACTGGATAACCCCATCACCAATAAAAGGGGGTGCTTCAATATATTAGACATCAAAATGTAATTTGAAGAAATTTTTTACTGTAGAGGCTTCATCCAGTGGTGGATGGAAACAGATGCAGAGACTCACACCCAAACATCAGGGAGAGCTCAGGGAGTCTTGTGGAAGAGTTGTAAGATAGAATTGAGCTGGAGGGGTCAAGGACAACACAAGGAAACCTACAGAATCAACTCACTTAGGCCCATGGAGGCTCACAGAGAATGAACTACCAACCAAAGAGCATTAAGGGGCTGGACCTAAGCCCCCTATGCATTTGTAGCAAAAGTGCAGCTTGGTATTCATGTTTTCCTCTAACAATTGGAGTTGGGGCTCTCTTTGATTTTGTTGCCTGCCATTGGATTCCCCTTCCTCAACCTGGACTACCTGGTTGGGCCTCAGCTGGAGAGGAGATAACTAGTTCTGATATTCATCTCAAGGTCTGGTGGTACCCAAGGAGGACATCCCTTTCTCTGAGATTAAAGGAAGGAGGTGTAGGGGAGGAGATTTTTTTAAAGGGAAGCACTGGGAAGAGAGAAGGGAGGCTGCAATCATGGTGAAAGTGAGTAATAAATACAGACAAAAATTACAAATATAACAAAATAAATTATTCCTTGCAATAAGAAAACATATACAACAAAGAATCACTTTATATTCTAACTCTTCTACAAGAAATTGTTGAATTATAGTTAGCAAAATAAGTTGATATATATATACATATATATGTATGTAGTGAATTTCTAGCTATAGGATTGCTCACTGTTCTCTCTTTTTCTCTCTCTCTCTCTTCTCTCTTTTGTTTTGTTTGTTTGGTTTTTTGAGACAGGTTTCTCTGTGTAGCCCTGGCTTTCCTGGAACTCACTCTGTAGACCAGGCTGGCCTTGAACTCAGAAAACTGCCTCCCTCTGCCTCCCAAGTGCTGGGATTAAAGGCATGCGCCACCACTGCCCAGCACTCACTGTTCTTTTACAAGTGGAAATCCTGATACAATTTTCTAAAAACAATTTTGTCTGTGAGAGCATACCAGATAGAAACTTCCTGAAAGCCTTAACTAATGTGCTGTTTTTCTTCTTGTTTCACTTTTTAATGTTTTACATGATATGGCTTCTTTGCAAGAAGCAAGTATTTTTTTTTTAAATTATTTCTTATGAGAATTTCATACAATATATTTTCATCAAGCACAAACTACCACTTTTGATTAAATTTAGAAATGAGGGACATTTAATTATTAATTCTCTAGCTACTGATTCTTCAAAAGACACTTTAGAAGTACTTTGGAGTTGTTCTCTGGAGGTCAAAGACTTTGGTAAAACTGTTGGCTGCAAGATTTGAATAAGAGTGCCTTGACAGATTCCAGTGAGTGTTAGTTTTACAGATTAATTTTATAACTCAGGAGATAGCCTTTCCAAGAGTAAATTTTCATCTTTGGTCCCATTATGTATTTTTTGATATGCTTTTGGAAATTTTAGACTAAACATTCTGGGTAAAAACTAAGACTCCTTAAATCAAGAATTATGAGGTGGTGACCAAATTACATTTCTCCTGATGAAAAACTTTTCCCACTGCAGGAAAACAGTTCAGCATTATTATGATACATCATCATTCAATTGTAAAATATCTTTTAATGTTAGCAAAATGCAGTGATAGGGTGCTTTACAAAATAGTCAAAGGTAGTCTGAGACCTGGTTTCCACATGAAAAGTAAATAAAATTAACTAATTGTGAGATCCAATGAATGATTCCAAGAAATCATGTGCAACAGGGAAGATTTCTGATTAGAATAACAACCTACTGAGCTAGATAAACATGGAGTTTAAGAGTAAGAAAATAAGGAAATAAACAAACACAGCAGCCCACCAGGGGACCTTTGTCTGCCCAAGAATTTCAACATAAACAAAGCTGCTCAATTAGGTGACAGTTGTATTTCCGACAGATGATGCAAATCAAGTTATAATGTCTTACCTACTATTTCCTATTAGACACAAGGCATATTTTCAAGTCAATTGTTTCCTTACAATTCCTATTTCAGAAAATACCTCATTTTCTAACTCCAATAGACTCATGCTGCTTTATGTATGGGACTTATGATAGTACGTTGGTTTTTTTGTTTTTTGTTTTTTGTTTTTTGTTTTTTTGTTTTGTTTTGTTTTTAGATTAATGAGTCCTGAGTGGTCTTGATGGGATGGATCTATGAACAGATTTTAGTGGGGGGGCCCAGACGGCTATCTTGTGGAGGTATTTCAGATAGGAGATCATCTCTATTATCTCACTCTTAGAATGCTAGTGGTAACAATAAAAATCATAATAACAAGCATCCTAGATTTCCAAGTGAACTTGATAAGGTCAACCCTTGGTCTATTTATGCATTTGCTAAACTACTTTAATAAAAGTTTCAGTGGCTGAAGATGGGAACAGATGTAGAAACTCACAGCCAAACATGTAGACTCTAAATGGGAGGTTTCTTATCGAATCCCTCTTCTGAGAGCTCAGGGGATTCCATGAAGATTGTAAAAACCATACAGGAGGGAGGACACCAGGAGAACAAGTATTGAGGAATTTTAATCCAGCAACATGGCTGCTCTGGCAAGTGATCACACCTATAGACCTTCTAAGTCTATGTGATCTGGCTGGAATGACATATCTTTAATCCTTCTGGCTGAAATATAGAAATAACCTTAGTACACACCTTTAATCCCAAACAATGAAAGTAAATATAGAAGTCATGTTTGAAAGTGACATCTAATTGAGAGGCAACATGTTGAATCAGAGAAAGATTAAACAGAATGAACAGAGACAGCATATGCCCAACACTCAGGAGAAGAAACAGTAAAGAGAGGTTACTTAAGATCAGCAAGATAGATAGATTGATGGATGGATGGATAGATAGATAGATAGATAGATAGATAGATAGATAGCGATAGTGATACGAGGCCAGGAAGAGCTATTCAGTCAGAAGCTGAGAGAGGCAGCCAGATTGAACCAGTTAGCTTGGAAGATTAGATTGTACTGAGGCTAGAAGCTACCAGGCTTAGACATAGGTAAAACACAAAAGGAAAAGTTCCATGTATTCACATAGCCTGGGCACAGCTATCATCTCATCACTTCATCTGGTCAAACAAAAGTGATTTTACAAACAAAGCCCTATAAATCAACTAAGCAAGACACTTAAGATCACAGAGCTGAAGCAATAAGCAGAGAGACTGCACAGGTCTACAGCAGCTGCTGTGTGCATAGATTATAGCTTTCAGTCTAGTATTTTAATTGGACTTTTAAGTATGTGAACCAGTGGGTCTATGATTCTTTTGCCTGCTTTTGGGTCTCCTTTTATTCTGTGAAGTTTTCTTGTCCAGCCTCTGTAGGATGATTTTTATTTTATCTCATTATATTTCATTTTGTCATCAGGTTTCATTGTTATCACTTAGATGTGTGTTCTTTTCTAAGGAGAAATAGAAAGGAAATGGATTTGGAGGGGAGAGGAGGTGGGAAGAAACTGGGAGAAGTAAGTGGGAAGCTATCATCAGGATATATTGTATGAGAAAAAAATCTTTTTCCAATAAAAGACAAAAAGAAAGTTAAAATAGAAAGGAGTTAACTACACTGTGGATAAATAGAACACAATAAACTTGAGTGGGATAGTACATCACAAATGATGTCACACTATATTAAAACATAAGGAAAAGAAAAGAGAAAAGAAAGAAAGCAATCCATTCCACCAGTTTTCAACTAACAATTTAACTGTTAATCATAAAACAGATTTTTTTGAAACTGTATAATCTGAGACATAGAACATTTCAATCCAATAGTAGTAGTAGTAGTAGTAGTAGTAGTAGTAGTAGTAATAATAAATATAATTGGAGTCACTTACAGTCTCTCCACGCTGTCCAGGGTGTCCTGGCAGCCCATCTTTCCCAGCGGGGCCCTGGAATAACAAACATTAAATAACCAGGTCTCATGCATACTGCTCCCGTGTTATAGCCCAAGGGTAACAAGATAACCATCTTGTATTTTATAGCAAACTGTATTTTGATGGTTTTATCTTCATATCAAGTGATACTTAGTTGATTTTTATATACACTCATTTGTGAATTGCCTCTGTAATGCAAAACAGAAATGGGAAATCTGGAGAACTGTATACAGGGCACTTTACATTTCAATGAAATTTTTTCATATGAATTTGCATTTTATGAACATATATGCATAAGTTTGTAGTTTTACTTCAGCAAAAACAGTAGTTATTCAGTGCTTGACAATATTCCCTGTTTTCCGTTTTAAAGATGCATTCACAATTGAATGTGGAGAAGAGATGAAGCTAGTGACCTGTAGTGACCTCTAGTGGTTATCGAGTTTCTGACAAAAATGAAGAAGAAATGCTAACTTGAAAAACCATTGTCATTTTACCTGTCAAACTTTTCCAAGTACACAAAAAAGAAAAACAAACAAAAACAAAAATACAAACAAACAAAATAAACCACCAATGTTCAGTTCTAAAAGTCATCAGGAATAAATGTATTTTAAGTATTTTTTGACATACTCTCTGAGAAGTAGAATACTTATGAAAGCTAGAGAACATTTTACTATGTGACTGCCTTCTGCAAAGGGGACTGTTTGCCATGTCTGAAGAACGAAACAAGCAACTAACTAAGTGGTTAAAAAATTGCAGAATCAATGAAAAGATTTTGTTCTAAAAGCTGCTCTGTAAGGACATTCTAAATATTTAATAGTGACTGACTGCTTCTTTCAATGGCCTTATAGACTACACTCTCAGAAGCCATTTAGTATCAGTTTGTTTTTCAAAATACATTTAGTAGGTATATAAAAAAAGTCTCTGTATTCTGAATAAATTGAGGTATATAGCCATTTTAATCCAGATAGTTTTTAATGTCTAGCATACCACCCCTTGCTACTGTTAATTATTTAAGTGTTGTTATCTTCAAAGGTCTATTTTTATATATCTAATATCTAGTCAGTTTGAACAAAAGTTTTTGACTCAAAAAGAAACACATTCTTCGTCCTCTTTTTTTCCAGTTTGAATTGACTACTAGAATGGCTGGTATGCTTCAGGGCTGCCTCTGGCAGTGTTCCAAACAATTTCTGCTCCCTGATCTCTTCCATCTTGACACTTAGGATGTGTTGTGAGTTAGCACCTTTACTTTAAAATAACAGTTCATATGATCAATGCTTGCTGACAGTTTTTATTGTGTCCAAGATCAGCAAGACGATTCCACTGCCAACCTTACCCACAAAGCATGAATGAGGAGCTGTTAAGGACGCATTTTGTAAAATAACTTTTATTGTCTTTTAAATGAATATATCAGTTACCTCTTCACTAGCCATTAGGTATATAGTAATGAAGTATGCAGCATTACCCATAGCTTAGAGAGGCTCAGAAACACATAGTTAATTTCTGGTAGACCGATCTAGTTACAGCTTTGCAAAAAAGCATATTAAAACATTTCTATATCACCACTGTTTTAACACAGATGGAGAGATGTTTTATCAATTTGAGAACATTATAAAGTTTTCAGACTAATACAATGTTACATGAAGAATAATACATGTACCTGGCTTCTTCCCCAAGACACTAAAATGTCATCAAATATAGGCACAGTAATAAGTGAGAGACCTGTACAAGTTTCTTGATAAACTTAGGAGTATAAGCAAGCATTGAGGAAGTACCTTACTCCTTACTGGTACAAATTATTTTTAAATTAGCAAAATGATGATCTTTTGAAATAGTGATCTTAGATTTAAATGATTATATCTTGGAATGAACACATTATGGCTTTTAATGGAGTTCCTAGAGAGTTGGAGGAATAGAGTTAATGGGCCAAAAAGCAATATCATCAAGCTTTGCCTTGAAGTAAGTACACATTTCAAAATTATGCAATATATCTGAAATAACTGTTTTGACTCTACATTACTAATCAATAAAATAAAACCAACTAATTTCTCAGCAGGTTCATAACACTGATTTTAAAATCTACATGAAGATTTGCATATTCATCATGGGCCTCTGTGATAACACTAGTAATTGCTTAAAGATGTCTCCTTTGAATGAAGCAAAAGAAAATCTGTTACACTTACAGGGGGGCCTTTTGGTCCAGGAAATCCAACTGGACCCTGAGGTCCTTGAGGGCCCTGAAAACAAAAGGCATTAGAGAAAATTTAACAATAAATCCTCAGGGATCAGTCTGTATGCTTTGTGGTTCATGCTGTCAGACAAAACACTAGAGGGATGAGTTTCTCCATCTTAGTCATTAAAACATGGCAATAGTGTGACTAGTCGAACCTAGAACTGTAATGATTTCTAACTATGAGAAACTGCACATCACTCCAATATTCTTATCTCAAGAGAACTGTGAATATTTACAGTTTATATGAAATGCTAATATTCCTACACAAGATGTATACATCTGGTTCATGGTCTCAGGGAATAATGAGAGGGGACAGGAAGTAGACTCATCACAAACCTTTTAAGTATTATCAAGCAAGTGTGGTCAGCTGGGACATACAATACTGGTCTTGACAACAGTCAGTCATGAAAGACAGATGGGTTCATGGGGTGGCTCCTGACTGAACTACAGGCTACTGAGAGCATCTGGGAGGCAGAGATTCCCCATTTACACTGTATCCCTTGCTGAGCCCAGCAGGTGCTAAGAGATAGCTCCAAACCAAAATTCACATAGATAAGCTAGTTCCTCACAGTGGGAGACAAAAGAAACACAGACAGGAAAATGAGGGGGTAATTTGTGTGAAGGATGGGGTGATAAATAGAGCTGGGATGAAGCTGGGAGGAGAGCTATGGGAGAGCAGCCAGTATGCCTTATGCCATTATATGAAACTTGTCAAAGAACAAATTTAAGTAAGTAAAAATACTTAACAAAAGCGATAGAGCATATCTATCTGTATGAGAAGTTTCACAGTATATATTCTTTTAATATTGGTTGAAAGCATTTATAAAGAGAGATATTAAATGAAGTCTCAGTAATCTCCAAAGTGAAAACTCCAATGTACTCCAAGAGTTCTGTCTCTAGTAATGCACAGATAAAAGGAAGCATATATGATCATTACTAAAGAATTCTTGGCCCTACAAAACACGCTGGGGCAAGAATTCTGTTGTTCGTCAGAATTATGCGTTCTCCTCTGCATTACACACTTTAATACACAAAACAAGATGAATTTTATGATGATTCCTATTAACATTCTACCCCAATAGGCATTTTTAATAGCACTCCTAGCTTGATACAAATTTAGTTATTCAGGATCTTATTTGCACATCTCTAAAACGCATAAAGTCCATCCAGTTATAGAAATTGTTTTGGTATCAAGAAAATGGATTGGTAAAAGTTAAGCGAGACTTGCCAAGCACTTAATTATATCTATTAAATGAAGACATATAAAATGGGATATATATATATATAGTCTTGTGTAATAAGATGAATATTAAACTTACTGTTTGCAAAGCAAAAACACAGCTTGCTGAAGTAGGTAATCAAAATACTTTCCTTTTTATGTTATCAGTTGTGTTTTCACAAGAAATTTTTCAACAGCATTTAAATCCAATGCTACATCACAAATAAATATAAGCTTTTGCTATTTACAGCGTTTATATTATAATCGAAAGCAAATGATGAGGAACTGTGGAAGAAAGAGTGGGAAGAGGGGAAGCTCATGGAATGTAAAATAAATAAATAAACAAATAAATAAATAAATATGGAAGAAAAAAATAAAGGTATAAAATCTCCACTGAATGAATATTAAGAATTAATAATTTATCCTCTTAAAACATGAAACAATTATTCAAATTCTACATGAAGACTTAAATTTTTGTTAAAAATTCATTTAAGACTAAGATCTTTATTTAGTTTATAATTATTTGTGAATCATAATAATTAATGAAACAAAATAATGATTAATTTGTTTACAATATTTTGCCCTTCCTTTGTTTTTTAAGATTTATTTATTTATTTTATGTGAATACACTGTCACTCCCTGTAGATACACACCAGAGAAGGGTATCAGATCCCATTACAGGTGGTTGTGAGCCACCATGTGGTTGCTGGGAGTTGAACTCAGGATCTCTGGAAGAGCAGTCAAGTGCTCTCAAAGGCTGAGCCATCTCTCCAGCCCTATTTTGCTCTTCCTATTCCTCCTCCAACTTCTCACATTTCCCACACTCCATTTCAAGCTATGACCTCTTTTATAATGACTAATGCACAGACACACACCCACAAACACACATGTGCATACAATCTATTTACTTGTTAGAATCCACTCAGTGTTACTTTTCTGTACACGTATGCAGGACTGGCCACTTGGGACTATCCCAGGTGAAAAACAGGATCTGAGGAATGGGTTACATGATTCTTGTGACAAAGAAACACATAGGTATTATTGTGTAAGGAAAGGTACAAGGTAGGAAGAGGGAGGTGTGGATAAAAAGGCTAGGTCAACAAAAAAAAACCTATGTTTTAAAATGTCATAAATAAATCCAATACTTTACATGCTAATTAAAAATTAATCTCAAAAACACATACATAAATAAGTAAGTAATATTTAAATTTCCTGCCAGTAAATGAGGAGAAAATATGCATATATGTGTTGTTTACCACATACAAAAGCAGCAATATTTTCTCCCTATGTAGACACTGAATAATTTGATAACTTTATTAGAAATCAGTCATTCTAGGTTACAAATAGAGAAAAAAACAAAGTAAAACAAACTAACTAACAAACAAAAAAATCTTCATTCTTATCTTCAAAATATACACTGTCTCCATCGATATCTTTTCCCAAGTACTCAGGCTGTTTAGTCACACTATTTTGCCAACCAAGATGTACTTTCACTGGTGCTTTAAAGCATAATAAAACTCAGTTGTTACATGACTTGTTAAACTGTTCTATTAATTTAATGATTCATTCAACCATCAAATATATCAAATGCATACATTATTTATGAATTCAAAATGTGTGAGAAAAACGCACTTAATTTGAAAATAATTCTTGCGGAGAGAAAAACATGTATTGAGTAATTTAAATAATTATGAACTAGACCATAAAGAAACTTTAATTAAATGCTAATTCTTTTCTGTTAATTTTGTTACAAATAGAACCTAAATTTCACTTCACCTTTTGTTTAGAAATTCAGATTCTCATGATCAGTTCCCAGCTATCCATCACAGGTGTTTCTGTTTTCTGTTTGTGACACGTCAACTTCCAAATTACCAATGAAAATGTAGAAAACATGTGCTGGGAAGACGGCACAAACACAAAGACTTCTGTTTGAGCCACACAACCCCTTATAAAAAAGCTTGATACCAGAGTCTGCATCTGTAATCTCACTATTCCTATGGGGAGATGGAAAGCTCAGGCAAAGGAATCCTAGGACTCGCCTGGGCCAAATAACCTAGCACACAGAGCAGAAAAACAATAAAGAGAACTTGACTCAAAAAAAAAAAAATGGGGAAAGCCAGAAACCATCTCAGAGGCTGTCCTCTAACATCCACAGATATTTTACACTCTCATTCACACACACTCACGCAGAATTGTATATCTTACACCCAAAAGATTTACAAAATGACAGAAACTGAATTTAATCATACATGAAGTTCTATATAAAACTAAGACTGATTATAATCCTTTTTGATGTGATATAAACTTTTAAATTCAAAATTCTTGCAAGACGATGGCTTTCAAATAAATCTTGCTCTAATAATGCTTGTTCTCTCTTGCCAAAGCAGTCAAACCAAGCTCCTGGTTGTTCATCTGTATTTGGCATTGCTTCATATGAACTAAAACTTAATTTACTAAATAGTTTTTTTATTTACTAGAATAGATGTTTTATCTTACTTTGAATGCATATTGATCGTGACTTAATGGCTACTGGTACTTGCATTTTGCCAACATAATGTTATTGCCAGCTCCATAGACAAATTGACCACTAACACAGAAAGTAGGGGAAGCACAGGCATCAAAGTATATTTCAAATATCATCTCTATTTTTGTTGGAGTGTTATACCTCTGGCCAATTATACACATTATTCTTCTCATTTCTATAAAATTGTTTGCACCTCACCTAGCAAGATTTTAAATTGGGAGGGGAAAGGAATTATAAAGACTAAGAACCTGTAGATGAATGTGTCCTGTAGAATTATGTACCCTTTTGCAAAATTTAAATGCTTACTAACATATTTGTTTACAATGCACATTATGTGGCTGTGCTATACGTACCCTTTCACCTGGAGGGCCAGGAGGGCCATCACCACCTGAAGTACCCTGGCAACAAAACAAGAAAGAAGGAAAAGTGTGAAAAGAGAGCCTAAAATGATTCTGTTACTCAGCCGTCATTCCTCTACAAAGATTTACAACACAAATCAGAATAAGTTCAGATGATAGATACCTTCGGCCCAGGTTTTCCCGTGGGACCTCTGGCGCCTCTGGAACCTCGAGGACCCTACATAAGAGAAGAGAAGAGAAAACAAACTGACTCAGTGCCAAGTAAATCCAAAAAATGTGAGGAACTAACACCCAACTGTAAAATCACTATAGTAAAGCAAAGTACCCACCGTTGGACCACGCTGTCCCCTGGGGCCTGGTTTGCCAGCAATTCCCTGACAAAGAAAGTTCAAAGAATTTCAGTGTGTAGTGTGTCACAGTAAAATTGGGATGAAAAACAGGGACTCAAGTAGGGTCATGTTCACTAGTTATCTTGGGACAATATACTTATGTATCATACCCGGGCACCTTTCTCCCCGTTGGCACCTGGAAATCCAGGAAATCCAGTGGATCCCTGAAAGAAGAAAAATAAGCATCAATGAATATGGTAATTTCATTCTCCATGCCATGAGCACCATTTATTTTGGAAAACACTGATTTGGTCATAGATGGTAGTATTTAAGTAAACAGCATGTGCTTGCTTTGGAAGCTTATAATAAAAAACATTAAGATCTTTAAAAACAATTGTAGTTTAGTCAGTACACATGGTCCCTTCTTGAATTTGAAAGTGAACTTACAGTGACATCTGAAAGCCTGCAAGCATGAATTGATAAAAAAAAATTTAGTATTAAATTTAAAACTAAATTATTAAACTTCATTTCTTATTATTAAATAAAAGTTAAAGGATATTTTCCAAAAAATAGATTATATTTTAATAGTTCATACATATTTTCCCAGTCTAAAAGAAA
Source organism: Rhabdomys pumilio (assembly GCA_030674055.1). Lineage (NCBI taxonomy): Eukaryota > Metazoa > Chordata > Mammalia > Rodentia > Muridae > Rhabdomys > Rhabdomys pumilio. The sequence continues at coordinate 41,691,224 of JANHMN010000001.1, forward strand.
CTCATAATTTTCAAATTACAAGAACAGCCTAAAATATGTGTCCTTAATTAATGTTAAAACACTGTACAAATACCTCTTCAATAGAGCTATTTTTATTTTAAACTTTATTATATCATATATAGTATATATTATATCATATATATTTTGAATATTGGCACATTTGCTTGATAACATAAGAAAGACATAAACCTCTGTTTGGCATCCCAAAGACCTTAATTCATATCTTATGCTTCCAAATAAAGCAAGGTAATGTCTTGTACTCTGAGGCTATTTTGTTGTTGCAAGAAGAGCAATGATCTATTAATACATCTTAATACTTTGAAGTTTGTAGGAGATCAGAAAAAGGAAGTTCAGCATTCATCAATAAAGAAATGTGAGATGTAAAGTGATAATTGATAATATTAGCTAATAAACAATGATCTCTTAGAAATATAACAAGCCCATAAGTGCACTTAACATAAATGACTATATTTTACTAGTGAAATATAACTTAATCCCAATAATAAAATTCCTGTTTCATACTGCACATATGCCCAAACTTATCTCAGAAATTTTTCACCATTATCAAAGCAAGTTTATGTCCTTATTAAATAAATAAATAAATAAATAAATAAATAAATAAGCTAGATTTTTAAACCCTTTTCCAAATTTTTTAAAATATTACCCTAAAAATGTTCTGTGTGGAGGGTGGTTTCCAAAAATCTGTGTTTCTTATTTAATCCATTGCATGGATGAAATTCATTATTGTGTAAGATGCCTAGCTGAGAGAACAGCAGACTTTTATAATTTACACACATTTCCATGGATTAAGGGGTACAGCACCATTGTTTGATTTCTTTGCTTTTATATTTTTAAATAAACTTCTTTACATTGGATTTCTCCTCAAGATAATGTCCCCGAATTGATAAATAGCCAAAATAAAGTGAAATCTACTGTAATGTTTTTAAAAACTAGAAGTATCACTCCAGACTTTCTGAAACTGAAAAAACTCACAGAAAGGGACTTAAAAATAATATCATTGGCTTCTACAGATGACCCACACTTAATGATGGAGACAAATTAGAAGCTGGAAATTTGAATGGACAAAAGAACATTCACCTGTATACCCCCAAAACTGAAAAAACTCACAGACAGGAACTTAAAAATAATATCATTGGCTTCTACAGATGACCCACACTTAATGATGGAGAAAAATTAGGAGCTGGAAGTTTGAATGGACAAAAGAACATTCACCTGTATACCCCAAAAGAAGGGGGTGAACTCTGTTGCAACTTTATCGTAGCAAATATTTTATATTTAGCAGACAAGCTAGTCAAGAAGAATGTGATATTCCATTTCAACTCTGGGCCAAATACTGGTGTAAAAGGTACAGAGTGTTGCTTGTATGATTTGCTTTTCAATATGTTTTGTGTTTACTATAGAAGTATCTTATGATTCACTTGAGAGCCAAGAATAAATAAGTTTTAAATGGAGAAAAATAAAAAAATAAATAAATAAGTTTTAAATGGAGAAAAAACTCTGCATATTACAATTTATAAAGATTTGAAACCTTCACTTTCTTTGTCTTCATAAGTACTGTAAGTCATATCTCTTAGTTATCGTATGACTAAAAATTTGATGTGTGATCTAGTATGTAAATGATATACATTACTGAAATTTTATATATAAACAAATATTGGTGCTCTGATCAGAATAGATAACTATGCTATTTACAAATAAACTATTAGAATTTTTATTAATATTAATTTTTGTCTTTATATTATTTTTTACATAGTATGTGGGAAGACACTGAAAAATGCTCAACCCATCTATTTTTTTAATATAAAGTGTCATCAACAAAGTACATAATGAACATTCATTGCCTTTAAAATATCAAAAACAGTGAATAAAAGACAAGACCCAAGTTAGTGCTGAAATTATTGTCAATAAATAAAAAATTGCAAAACTATTTAGTATATCATTTAAGAATAAAAGTATTCTACTTTATAATAATCCTTAGGTTCTGAAACAATTATCATCTATTGTTGCATTGGTGGTTTGTCTTTCCACTGATTTTACTTCTAAGACATTGGACTGTTTAACTAAAGGTCTTAAAGTACTTACATGTAGCAGCCAAAGTTGTTTTATTTTTTTTTTCATGAAATACTAATGTCTATTAAAACTTCACAAGATTCCATGTAGGAAAAAACAGTTAATGTTCTCTTTCATCTGTCATGTGACTATCACTAATTTTTGTTTTAAATTTGATGTCAAATATTCTTATCACTGTCAAACAACCGAAGTTAGGAGGAAAAGTGGTATGAGCTGGAGAGGCTGAAAGTGCAGGCATTGAGGTTAAAGCATCATCTCACTGTGAGAACAAGCATTTTCCTTTTGTCAGCTCTTGTATTTTAATAGTAAGAATTCAGAGAATACTGATAAAAGAATTGATGCCAGCAAAATGGAATACATCATAGTTCCATATAAACTCACAAGATACAATTGTGCTCATTTAAATGACATTATGACTGTTTCCTATCATTTTAAAATCAAAATGAAAGCATATCATGATTGCTGAGCATCTTTAGTAAACAGATGAAGAATTCACAACATGAAAATAGAAATAGTTTATGGATTTGGGTTGTGCAACAAATGGACCTCTACAGATATAACAGTGGTGAATTCCTAATATTTGAAAAGAGTATAATTGGGATTCAGAGCAATGTATTAGAAATAAGATGGAAAAGAAATGACTCACATTTTAAATCTGAAATTTGTTTTAATGACTCTTGTACCATTTTAAAACTACATCTTATTGAATAAAAAATAAATGACTTTTTGGAAACATGATAACCAAATCACTCTGTAACATACTCTGTATCTGAAAATGGGTAAAAACTGGTATTCAGTTGACAAGTTGCAGAAGTTTTACCACCACAATGGTTATCTATAAAGTTTATTAACACTTGCTTGAGGCTGTAGCATAATTAGAATTTCCTGTATCTCTTATACTTGCTATGCTTTGTGGATAAAACAGAAAAGGTAAGAAAACATATTAATATAGAGATACATCTCATGTACATATACTTAAAATAATGTGCTAAGTATAATGATACATGCCTGTAATTCAAGCACACTGGGACTGAGTCAGGAGGACTTGGGAGTTCTACACTACCATGACTCTATTGCAAGGTACCATCTTCTAAAAGAGAATAACTATCCAAAAATTAAAGTTTACATATAAATTCTATAGCTGTCAAAATAATTAGACAATATATCAAGGCTAGTCAATAACTGTTTTTATAACTTGAAAAAAATGTCATGTTTCAAAATAAGCAGACAATCATAAAGTTATTTTATTATTCAAAGGTTTATAAATATTTCAATATCACAAACTAAAATTTGAGCAGTACAGTTGGCTTCAAGATGTACCTCAAAAAATAAAAGCAAGTAAAAACTTCTGAAGCCTGTATCATTACTTGTATTACTGAAAAGCATCTAATAAGATATAAATACATTAAAAATCTTAAAAAATAATCCTGGATTACACAAACATTTCTTAAACCCAAAGACAAGTGAGTATCCTTAGTAGACACAGATGGGAAGGGATGAATGAAAGGAACATCCAAAATGAAAGGCTTGGATGAGTGAATACTCAAGCCCAAGAATCCCGGAGGTAGCATAAGCTACAAGTGGCCAGGACACATTCTCTCCTAGAGTTTTTGGAGAGTATATGGTCCTAACAGCACCTTAATCACAGACTTCTTGTCTTATGAAAGGCAATTGTGAAAAGTTCTATTTGTTACAAAACTCTTAGGAAATGAATGTTGGTATAAATGAGAGTCAATATTTTTAAAATAATGGAGAAGAGCAAGCTGTACAGCTCCCTGGTTCCCGGGTTCCGGGCACTTTCCACGAAGCCTGAGAGCCAGAGTTTGATGCCTGGAACCTACATTTGGAAAGAAAGAACTGATCCCTGAGAACTGTCCCCTTGTGCCTTGGGATGTGAGCACACATGTATATACATACATAAGAAAATAAATAAATATAAATTAAGTAGTTCAAATGACAAGGGTAAAAAAATAAAATATCTTCCATATAATATCTACTATATAACTAAAAATATTTTAGTTTTCTTCCCTCATATGACCTTATTCCAACTATATCAAAGGAATCTAACTAAACTTTTCTTTCATAATGACCCTGTGTCCAGAATTTCTCCAAGACATAACATAATCAAGGCTCTACAAAGCACACTCATACCAGGTGAGAATGTGTGTGTATGTATTTATTATACATGTAAATATGTTTTTTATGTAGTGATAAGTATTAAACTGAAAAAAATGTATTTTATTCTTTCTTTTCTCCATGTCTAAAAGTTTCTAAGTTTAGATTGTTAATTTAACTCTATCACATAGACATAAAATGTTCAAATTATTTTTTACCTTTGGACCTTGTCTTCCTGGGTATCCTGGCAATCCTGGAACTCCAAGTTTCCCCTAAAATTATTAAAAGCACAAGAATAAAAATAAACAGCCTATATAAAATTGTTCCAGTGACATTTTCTGGAATCTTGAACAAAGAATTTAAATACTTGAAACAATGCAAATGTTCACCTCACATTATTTTTATGAAAAAATAAAGTTGTTATAATGTATATATTTTAAGTGATTTACAAATACTTAAGAACTGTCGTATAAATTATTGCAACTTCTTTGGAGAGACAGTAACTTGAGGAAAAAAATTCTCATGTACTTGTGAATCTTAAAGCATAACCAATGACAACCAGCTTTTTAATTAAGCGTGAGTTCAAGTTAGTTAATATAGTTGCGAATACATTCAGAACTTACTACACTGATTAAAATAAATCTTTATGATAATTTATTTCTTATAATCTAAGTGTAAATCAAGTTATTAGGTAATCTTTTTGACTAAAATCTAAATAATTGTGTTTGGTAACTCCTATTAAATCCTATGAAAACAATTAATTTCTATAAATACTCGTCAAATCTGGGTTAATATATTCAGAATGTATTAAGAACTATAGTGAATGATGACAATTTCCACGGAATGTTATTTCTCTAAATGGGTACTTGAAGATGTAACTATACTTTTCAGTCCAATGAATTTATCCCTCAATCTGAAATTGTTATAACAAATTTATACTATAACTAATCCCAAAAATGTGTAACTAATACTGTGGCTTAAGTAGTTTTTCTGATAAATTAGTCCCCAAATAATTCTTCCTTTAGAAAACAAACAAACAAACAAAAAAGACAAAAAACACTACAAGTACTAACTAAATAAATGAACTGACTAAAATATTTGTGGAGTTCTGGACATCACTTTTTATAACAAAATTGTAAATAAATAATATAACACCTATTGCATTAATTTTTTAAAACTTTAGCACAATCAATATAATTTAAAATGCCCATTTTAAAACAAATGTAGAAGCAAGTGAAGGCAAAGGTTATATGTGCAACCTAAAATTTAAAACATTTAAAGAAAAACAAAAGTTTTGTTGGAAAAAAACAAGACAAGAACAAGGCATATGACCTTGTCATTACAGATTGAAGTAAAAGTTGTATGAGTTACAACTGAATCTGCATAGATAAGTGATTCCCACATGGAGAATATGCAAACGAACCCTACAAAGCTTGCTTTTAATGATGTCCCCTTGGATATATTAAGCTACCATAGCTTATTTCATGATTTTATGCCACCAATTTCAGGGCAAACGAAAGTCTCTAGTGATCACAAAGCGATCTGTATTCTCCATTAATTGCCATATCAGACACTATAACCTTATTCACTTTAGAATTCTTTTAAAATGAATCCAGATAGATAACTTGAATTCTTTTAGATGATGATGATGTTATAAATGCCAGAAAATTAGCATGTAACAATGAGATGCTACATGTGGAAAAATATAGGACAATG
>JANHMN010000001.1:41700369-41747779 GCA_030674055.1 Rhabdomys pumilio
GGGAGGGAAAAGGAGGGAGAGAGAGACAGAGAAAGAATGAAGAACAGAGATTAAAAAGAAGTTTTAGAAACTATGATTTAGAACACAAAAATCTTCATTTTGGATGTTATAAAATTGTAATGAACACATTAGGAGCTGAATTTCAAACCAATTGTCTCCCATCCTGGCCTTCACATGAACTTCAAAGAATCTCAATGACTCTGAGGTTTGTTTCTTTGGTCAGCTAGATTGTGTATTTATATGAGTTGAAAAATAAATCTTCCCTGTAATGTATTTAACATGTTCCAAGTCAATCTAATTCAAAATAAATTATTACTAGATATAAATGATGTAAAAACACTATCTTTACACTCTGCAATTCTGAAAATCATAAAAATTAAGATGCATAAAAGTTGCGCATTATGGCAGTCAAGCATCAGAGTTCATAACCTATACACAAAATTTAAAATGAAACCACATTCACTCTTCTACTAATTTGACCCTACTACTCTGAAACTGCCATAAACAATGATACTAAGTTTTACATAGATATTCAGGTTAGAGCTTAATGAATCCATTGTTGAGCTGAGACTATCAAAAATGTATTGGGCTGTATAACTCAGAAAGAGAATGCTTTGTCTAGTATTTTCAAAATACACAATTACATCTTCAACACTACAACAAATGCAATTAGTACACATATCCTGAAATCTCTGTTAAGTATAGCTTTTCTTAAAAGCACATCAGACATGCTGGGTGGTTCATGCTTTTAATCTCAGCACTCAGAAGGTAAAAACAATTGGTCTTTGTGAGTTTGATGCCAACCAGAGCAGCAGTGAGTGCAAGTCTAGCTATGACTACAAAGTAAGTCCTGTCTCCAAACAAATCAAAGCCAAGTTAAAGGAAAAGAATGTATAAAGAATATTTATTATGTATAGCTGAGTAAAAACATCCAGCATCTAACACAAAGCTGTCAAATTACTGAAAGTTGGATGTTTTAAGTTCTTTCTCCATTAAATCTATACTTTTAACATGGTGGCTTTATTAGATAGTAACCCAATAAGTATCTTGAAACATTTATGAGCTCCTATAAAATTTCATATAATATATATATATATATATATATATATATATATATATATATATATATACCACTGGCACTATACTGTCTCTACACACATTATATTGTCCAGTCTTTACATAAGAACTGAAGTGAACTGTCTCTGACAGTTCATTTAACCTTCGCTTTCTGTATTTAATGCTAAGAAAACAATATATGTGTACATTGTGCTATCTCGTGTTTATATTGATTCGAAACAAGCTAGAGTCATTCTGGAAAAAGAACTTCAATTGAGGATATGCCCCCACCAGACTGGTCTGTGTATTTTTAGGTGTGTATTTTCTGTATTGAAGATCGATGTGGAAGGTTTGTGGGACGACTGGGACAATGGTGCAGTAAGAGGAAACTGACCATGCTATTAAGAGAAAGGCAGTGAGCAGCAGTCTTTCATGGCCTCTGTATCAGCTCCTGCCTCCAAGTTTCTCTCATGCTTTGATTCTACCCCAAATTCTATCAGTGACAGACTTTTCCCTGTAACTGTCAGAAAAATAAAACTTTTTTCTCTTTTAAGTTTCTTTTGACCGTGGTGTTTTATCACAGCAGTAGAATCCATAACAAAAATATACGGTGTTTCTTTTCACTCACTCTGTCCCCTTTAAGACCCATGTCCCCTTTGAATCCCGGAAAGCCATCTTCACCCTAAAAAATGTAACGAATAAAGAAAACATTAATTAATAATTTGTATCACTCAAAACAAACTTATGTAAAATGAATATTAATAATTAGAAGAAGCTCCTGAGAAATATAAATTCCAGTCTTGGAACCATGCCACCTCTGTTCCATCCCTGACCTACTTTCATATTTCCAGAGATCTTCCATCCTTCTGCAATGATTGGGTATAAGTCAGAAGTTTCACAAATATATTCATTATGTCTTCTCTGTCTCTTAGAGAAAATAGTTCTTCTTTTTAATATTAGCATTTTTTAAATATTTAAACAAAAAGTAAATATTTAAATACTTCTCATTAACACAAATTAATGAACATGAAAAAACATTTTTATACAAAGTCACACATCTGTACATAAGAATATTCATGATGTTCACTTTTTTCCAATGGAGTGACACTGGGAAGGTCAAACACTCCAGGAAAGGTCTCATGTTCAGGAAGATTTGACTAACATATAATGGGACTCTATCATGTTTTGTGTGTTTTTATTACTTACAATTTGGTGCAGATTTCCTTGTTTAATTTTCTGTTTGGGTATTGTTTTATTTCGTTTTCTTGGTTTTGGGAGGATATTTGGTTTTTTTGAGAAATAAATTAAAGTTAGGAGGGTACAGAAAAGGAAAGGATATGAAGGAAAGTGGGCGAGCAGAAGAATATGATCAACGTGATTTAAATTTACAAATATTTTAAATAATGAAATATAATAAAAGAAGAAAGAATATTCATGGTTTAATGTAATTTGCATACAATAAATACCTTGTGTCTCAAATCTCTGTTGGATTATCTGGTGAGGAATAAGCAGATTCACAGTTCCCCTTACATATAGAGACTGACAATTTTGCCATCCCTTGCTCAGAAAGATGATGCTGAGTGTGGGCATTCTTTTGCAGATGGAAAAGACAGTTTGACTATGGAAATATTTTCTGCTACTCTCCCAGAACTTTGAAAGTTTCAGAGATGACTTACTGCTTTTTTAATTTCAAGGAACTCAAAGGGATTTACATTGTCATAATATTTTAAATAGAAATTTCAACGTGTTCAAAGTCATGTAAAGCATTTTGAGGCTTTTTATTTTCGGTACCAACAATAGACAAAGGTAGAACATCACACAGTTTTATTAGTTCTCTGAGAATACATTTTGTACAATGTATTTTGACCATATCTATGGCCTCTCCCACACCTCCCAGACCTAAAACTCTCCCTATTCATTCAACGTTGTATCTTCTCCTTTTTGAATATTTTTTTTATTTTTGAGATCTACTATTATTATTTATTTCCTTTTTCCATTTCCTCCCTCTAAATCTTCATATATACCAATCCTTGGCTTCTTTCAAGTTCTTGGTCTCATTTTCATTAGTTATTATTATATACATGAATATATGTATATACTTACATATAGAGAGAATGACCATTGAAACACATAATGTGTTTCACAAAAAATGATTGCTCTATTTTAATTTGAAAGTACTCCCTAACAGTGGGATGTGGGGTGTCTCTAGCTCTTTTGCTTGGTTTTGGGACCCTTTCACTCCTTCTGGGTTGCCTCAGCCAGACTTGCTATGAGGAGTCTTTTTGACTAGTCTTATTATAACTTGTTATGTCATGTTCAGATGATATCCATGATAGATATACTCTCTTCCAAAGGGAAAAAGGAGGAGTGAATTTGGGAAAATCTGCAGGTAGAAGAAAAACTGAGAGAAATGGAGAAAGATGAAAGTGTGGTCAGGGTGTAATGTATAAGAGAAAAATAAAACAAAATTAGGAGCAAAAGAAAACATAGAGACTTCTAAAAGGTAATAATAAAACGAAAATAAGATAAAAATATTTTAATGAATAGCCATGATTTTCTCTCAAAATACAATTAGAGCATAATTATTCCTATTTGTACGAGTGAGGTACAAGGAGGAGCTAAGGGGGAAGGAGCACTGAGAGGAAAAGATGGAGTAAGGAGAGGAGAAGATGAAGTAGAGGAGAAGCTAGGTGATGAGAGAGAGAAAGAGAGAGAGGGCATGGAGGCAGAAGTTCACATGTCTCCACCAGTCAAAGATAGTTTATATATCTAGGTTGGGTATTGGGTTACACTTCTGATTAAGCATTACCATACTTATAAAGCCTTTGATTAACATGTAAAAAAATTGTATAAAAGAAAAATGGAAAAGGGTCACAGGATAGGGGTTTTCTAGGGAGGGGAAATGGGGAAAGGGGATGGCATCTGTAATGTAAATAAAATATCCAATAATAATAATAATAATAATAAAATAGCCATGATTTAACCCCTAATCATTTCTTCTGCCCTTAAACTTAACCAGCTTTTTATTGCCATCGAAGTCTTGTGATTGAGTTCCAAAGACTGGGGTTAGAGTTTCTGTACCATATACCCCTTCATACCACACCTTGGGCTCACTCCTTTGTGTTATAACCTAGTTACTTTTTACTGAGGACTCAATTTATAATTCTGCTTTGATAGTCTCCTTGAGTTGTGTGTGCTCCAAACCAGATATCTCTTATGACAAAAATATGGTCCCTTTTAAATCTCATTGACAACTTAGGATCCAAGATATCCATTAAGCACTAAGTGAACAAATGGAAAAATATTCAAGTTTCATTTGGCAATTTGTAAATTATATAAAGAATATAAAACTGTCAAAACTTCAACTATAAAAACTACATAAAATGTGAGCCCAGGGCTCATATTTTGAGTATTTGTTCTTTTTGTTTTGAAGACTTTGGCCACTTTGACAGCAGGAGTTCACTAAAGCAGCATTTGAGCACTGTAATCAACCTCGAGGCCCTGCCATGTCCCCACTGCACAGATAGAGTCCTGTCTCCCACCATGATTGACTAATGGCCTCAAACAAAACCTTTTTCCTTATTTTATCCTTGGTTTTTGTCATTGTTGTAGTTTTTAATGTTTCTCAAAAGAAATCAAAGACAAAATAAAAAGCCAACTCACAAAATATGAGAAAACAATTATGAAAGACCCATATGTACATTAAAGAATCATCATCGTCATCAATACTCAGCATGACTAACCATTAGAAAAATGCTAATAAAACCTACTAGGATGATTGCCACTAAGAATAAAAAAAGAATGTATGTGTTGATGAGAGTATAAAGCTATCTGAAATTCTGTGTGCTGTAAGAGAAAACATGGATGGACTACAAAATTATAAATTAAAGTGAAAATTTTAGTTTTGGAAATGTGTAAGATAAATTGATATAGGATCTAGAAGATGTATTTATTTACCCATAGTTGTGGGCATAATAGCAAAAATATAGTATCAATCAAAGCATCCATGAGTATACAAATAAACAGACAAAATGGCTGGTATATGTGATGAAATGATACTCAGCTTTCAAGGGAAAGAGGACTTAGCTACTGTACAAATTTGAGGATCCTGAAAGGTTGCATCAAAAATATTGATGCAGAGAAATTCAAAGATTAAATCTGGAAATGGTGACAAAAACCTACAACAGGTCTAAATTGAGTGTCTGCAGACTTTTATCCCTCAGGAGTAAACCATGATGTTCTCAAGACTCTAGTGACAACATGGCCTTTTAAAGAGGAGGCTGTTCTGTGTACTGAATGCCTCGAGAGCACTGGAAGAGGCTTTAGAGCTGAAATTGGCCATTCACTGCCTATCCATTACTGTCATTGCTGTCTCCCCTGAGACAAAGGTAATTACAGAGTTGCCAAGTTCAGTTTAAAGAAAGCTGTGTGCTATGTCTAAGAATCAGTAAAAGTTTTGAGGATTGTTTTCGACAATCCTAGTTAGTTGGTTTAGTTTTATTTTGTTTTTCTTCAATGTATGTATTTACTCAATAATTTTTAGAACAATTTTGGCAGCCTTCTAAGTATTTCTAATTAATGGAAAGTTATGAGACAGTTTCTTTAGGCATATCACGAATCACCACTACTAATCAAATAACATGCCAAGTTATGAGATTTCAAGTTTTAAAAATAACAAATCTTAATTTCAGGAATATGAAAAAGTGATGTTGAAGTTGGTTAGAGCAGCAAAATAATTCACCTATATGATTTGTACTTATTTTTGCTTTTTAGCTGTGACAGGAGAGAACGGGGCAGTTGTGAAATAAAAAGTAAGGAGAATTATAATCTCTGTGTACTAATTCCCTCTTTCACTATCTGATAACCATGAATATCTTTACAGAGTATGGAGAATATTTTTATTTAATTGGGTTGTTGAAGTTTTGGTGATTCAGTTTCTTGATAGTAGTGTTTGTTCTAGGGAAGCTTCTACCACAGCAGCTACATGGTCCTGACAGTCTTTTTAATCTATTATGGACTATGAAACCTACTATTTTTATATTTAAAAAACATGATATTAAAATTCATTATAATATAATGCAAATATGAATGATTCTATTTTAAAAACTTTCATTCATTTACCTAGAATCCTCAAACTTAAGATAAAGAATAAATCATTTGCTTGTCATCCTAGGTAAGATTAATTGTAGAATATTTACAAATTTCGATTTAAAGATAAAGTATAAAAATTTAAAGTCTCACTTTTTGACATTTATTCTAGATGACATTAGAGTCAGAGTCCAGAATGTTGATACTAATTTAAACTTTTAATTATTGGCAATTCAGTGTATTGTTTCCTCTGAAACCAATACAATTCAAGGTAAGCAGTAATTTCTTGGTGCTTTGATGTAGAAGTGTGCTGTTTATTATTTACACAGATGTTCACTTATTTGCTTCTTGACAATTTCATAATTTATTTAATTTGCACTTTACAACTGATCATTTCTCCAGAAATGTACCACACTCCACCTAAATAAAACATCTTTCTTTTAAACATAGATGACTAAAAATTTTTTGGTGGGTACTAAGCCAAGGAGGCCAATTGAATTGATATTTAACATAAACAAGTACATATGTCAAAGCACAGAAAACATACAATAGAAAAATTTCAAGTTCAGCATTGTCAGTCCATCACTGCTGCCCTGAAACCACACAGAGGCTTGAAGCCATGTTCATCTATGATGATCAAGATGAACCGGGATTGTTGTCAAAGTGGCAGACTTAGTTGAAATTCATCAAATTTTTATAAGAATAAAATTAACAATATATGGCATACATTTACTACTTTCTAGGAGTATTTTCTGCACAAAATAACTTTTGGTAATATATTAAATTTATGTTTAGTAATATCCCCTATTAAAACCACATATATTCAATTAACACTCATATTATAATTCAAAAATAAATTATTTCCTTGAAATCAATGCAGTTACACTTAAATATCTACATTTATTTTTTAAAAAAACTACTATTAAGCCGTACTTTGTGTTATAATTTGTGTCTGAATATTTATACAATTTTAATAAGAATTAGACCTGATCCTGATTGCTAAAAATAATTCCTTGTCATTGAAAACTTACCTTTAAAGAATTTATAAATGTGCAAATATATTTACTTCAATGAATCTAAATGCAATTTTCTTGAAGAAAAATAGAAAATCTCCTTAGACTAATCTATGTGTGATTTTTTTTTTAAAGAAAAACAGGAAGTCTCCAAAGCACTATTAACATGTCATAACCTTTCTTAGATGTAGGCACCTACATTTATCTAATTCTTCTTGGTCGTAATTTTATGTCCTTCCAATAATAATGTTGCTTCAATCCAGCATCAAGTAAGAAGACTTGTTTTTTTTTTTCCAGTCACACACACACACACACACACACACACACACACACACACACACATACACACACAGGTTTTTATATTTATTTATTTCAGCTTTTGAGTTGGGGGTGGGGTCTAGTAGAGACAAAATGAATAAGCTCTATTAATATATAACTGGAAAATGTCCTTAGCCAATGCATGCAGACTAACAAACTTGAGATTTAATCAAGTCAAACATGTGTAATTAAAAAGGGATTTGGGGCACACTCATGACATTTTCTGGCATTTGTGCATTTAGCATTTAACCCTAGGACATCAAATTGTTTTATGGGTCCTAAGATAAACTTATACTCACATTATCTGGCTTGTAAGTAATTGCTCTATGTATTTTAAGAAACAAACAGAAAACCCCACTGATTATATTCTAATATTTTTTACACTGGATGCTTAGAAATTAAAGTCACCTAAAATCATATTTTACCTTTTCGCCTTTAGAGCCCTTGAGACCTCTGACACCATCTGCTCCCTATGGGACAAAAAGAATCATTAAAGGATAACAACACTTCACTGTGAAATGAAATAGTGTGAAAATAATTTAACATTTACCTTTACTCCACGGGGACCGGGATAGCCAATAGGTCCCTGAGGACCAGGAGGACCCTGTAAAGGATTCAGTGTGACTTAAATGTCTGTACCATAACATATATTGGCAAGACTACTCATGCATAATACTGCAGGCTTATCAAATAAAGTTTTCAGAAAATGCTAGGTAAAAGCTTAATATTTACAAAAATAATGTATAGGCACTCAAAATTTATATTAGAATCATCATAACTATGATACTTTATTCTATGTACACTAAATATGTAGACTACAGATCTGCCACCATGAAAATTCTTTATACAAAAATGATAACACAGTCAATTTTCTAAATTTGTTATCATAAAATTAAAATTAGCTGTTATAGGTATACTTGCTTATTATATCAAAAGCATTTATAATTTGACAGGACCTTTAATAGATGCTCTGTAACCTACCACGGCACCCTTTTCTCCAGACTGGCCTTCTTTCCCAGGATGACCCTATATGGAACAAACATACACTGGTAAAGAAATTATATTAATGATAACTGTTGACCTTGATAACACACCCCTTTTAAAAAGAATCAGACCATTTTTATACCTTAGATGGAATACTAAGGCCTAAGTAAAATGTTAAGGCCTAGGTAATTGTTACCTGAATAGCCTGTCATTATAAGGAGACTTTATCATACGTTTCTGATGTTATTAGGAAACTTTCTAATGCCAAGGCTGATGACATATTCTTTTATGTCCTGTAATCTTGGGAACCAATCGTGATGGAGGCCAGAAGAATTTTTTGTGTAGTTACCCACAATAAGCTTAGACTCCCAAAAAAACATCCAATAAATTTTCATGCACCTATGTATAAACTTTTATGGTGCTAGCTGACCCTGGGATACACCCCAACAAAAAAGAGATACCTACACCAATATAAGAAACTATCTGGAATAAGACTTCTATTTTGAGTAGTGGTCTAGTAAAGTTTAAGTTCCCAAAACCTCCCTGGAAACTGATATCCTACTTAGCAAAAAGAGACATTTACTAGGTAACTGACATCCTGGTTTGCATGTCAAGACATGAATCTGAAACAAGTCCCATCCTCTAGACAATTTGGAGCAAGAATATAAGACAAGGCAAGTCCTCTGCCGCAGTAGAATACCACAACCAATGGAAACAGGATAAGTCTGCAACAAAGACATGTTCCTAAGGAAACCTCCTATCCCTAAATCCTGATTGGTGAAATTAGCATGACAGAGATATTTGTGGATTTGGGCTTTAAATCCCTGTAGGATCTTATCTCAATGTCAAGATTCAGTTCATAAATCTAGACCTGTCATCCTTGGTTACCCAGTCTTGGGGCATATGCTCAATAAACTATCCCTGTCTGACTGACATCAGTTTTCATGTGGTTTGTGAGGTGATTCCTGAATCACAAGAATCATAGGCTTTATTTGAAAAGATTATTAAAAAAATTGTACAAGTGTCATGGCTTTTAATAACATTGAAAACTGTAGTTAGAGAAAAACATATTTGATGAGTTTGTGTTTCATTAAATATGAAATCATTTTCAAAGACTTCAGAGAAAGCACATAAAGTAATACATCCTGTTATTAACAATTCAATCTCAAAATCTTACTCAAAGCAAATTACATTTGGTTGATATTCTTTATGCAAACAAAAGCAACCTCAAAGTCAGTCAGAACACGTGATAGAAATACATAGAGAAACCAAAGATGCTGATCACGTTATCATGCTATTGAGATGTCATAAATTAAAAAATCTACAGTTATATCAAAAATATACTCTATATCCACAGGTAGAGACAGAATAAGGAATCTTGTATCTTGTTTGTCACTAGACTAAGTAAGTAGTTTGAAGAAAAAAACATAAATGATACTTTTAAAATGAAGGCAGAAATTATATGTATCTGTGAAAAAGAGTAAATAACAGATATGTCTATATTTCCAGAGGAGGAGAAATGTCCCTA
Source organism: Rhabdomys pumilio (assembly GCA_030674055.1). Taxonomy (NCBI): domain Eukaryota; kingdom Metazoa; phylum Chordata; class Mammalia; order Rodentia; family Muridae; genus Rhabdomys; species Rhabdomys pumilio. Next base: position 41,710,357 of record JANHMN010000001.1, read on the forward strand.
TAGCATGAAGAAATTTCACGGACAGTAGAGGAAGAAAGCAATGACTTCTGTGTTCCTTTACCTCAATTCTCTGCTGTTTATATTTACTTATACAAGTAGAGTCATTTGATAGGAGGGGAATATTAATTGATAAAATTGCCCAACCTGACATGTCTACAGACAATCAATCATATGAAGCATCTTCTTGCTCGGTGATAGGGAGGACCTAGCCCATTTTGTGTTATACCCAGCTGGGACAAGTGGTGCTGGGGGCTATAAGGAATCAGGCTGAACAAGCCAAGAGGGACAAGACAAACTCAGCACTCCTCCATGGCCTCTGCATCAGTTCCTCCCCTATGTTCCTATCCTGCTTGATTTCCTGTCCTGATTTCTCTCAGTGATGGATAAATACCTAGAACTAAATAAGCCCTTTTCTCCCCAGGTTGTTGTTGGTCATGGTCATAATCAAAATCTTAGACTGAAAGACTCTGAGAGGCAAGTTAAAAAGTGAATGAATGCATGTTTTCTATAAGAAAAAACAGGCAGTAACAAGTAATAGCCACTGAAAATACAACCAGTGAAATAGATGTCAGAGAGGAACGTGTGGAATTAGGATGAAGGGATTTTGGCAGGTTCGGCTGTGTAGCCTATGGGTTACTTTATATATAACTATGATCTTACTGAAGTTTCTCAAGAAATAGAGCATATAATTCTTTATAGAACTGGTATTTTATTCTAAAGAAACCAATGTTTCGTTACTGAATCAATTCACTTATATTACTGACTATACATAATTATTTATAAGATACATGTAAAAATTAGCTTTTAAGACTGCTTATGGAAATGTCAGTGATGGCACAGAAAGCTTTGACTTACAGGAGGTCCGTCAGCACCAGGAAGTCCAGCAAGCCCTGGTTTTCCTTGTGGTCCCTAATCAAGAAAAGAGGATAATATGATTTAAAAGAAAGAAAAATATAAAAAGGCTCTAAATGGTGGCTATAGGTACAGCACTAATAACAGCATGAACTTGAGAGGGTGTCTTCCATCACTAAGTGCTCAACAGTGTCATAAATACTTAATAACCAAAACCACAGTATATAAAGACAAAGGAAATTGAACTCAACAGATGTCAAAATGTTATATTTAGTCAACTTGGTTGTTTCCAGTGTTTCATTATTAAAATTAACAAGTTAGTTTTTAAGTGATAAAACAAACTGTCACTAACTGAACAAAAAATGCAAATAATACAGGTTAGAAAAGCATTCACTCTTAACACCTAGTAAAGTCTCAGAGCGAAGCTTTGGATATCCACACTGACAGTGTTCTATTAGTGCCTACCCGCAGATGCAGTGACGAGCTCTACTGAATGCTTTGGAAACAATAGACCAAATGCTCAATGGTGGCACCATAGGATTAACATAGAGACAAAATATTCCTAACGTTAGCCTCTTAATTCAGAGAAGACAATTATTGCTAGGTTATTTGTGGTAATGTAACCAAATGAATGTGTTGATGGCTGTGTAAAAGCATTACATACATAACTATATATACTATTTGACTCAATTATCGTGATAAATGAATACATTAACAATATATTTACTACACTATACTTCTACTTAATGAAGAATAAGTTTACTCTAACACAGTTTTTATTTTGTCAGCCCATACACATCTCATTTACATCTCTTGATTTTGACAAGAGGCTACGTCAACTTACTGCCTTACACTATCCAGATTTGCACATATGTTTGTTATAGTGATTACATATTTCTTACACTGTCCTATTATTATGAAACATGGAGACAGTCAAAGTGATAGATAACTATGTTCTTAAACTCTTCTAGTAAATGTAAGTTCCTGGATGACTTATTAGGACCTGTTAAATGTACATCTATTTTGATATAAATATATATCTAACACAAGATTATAATGTAACTGTTCAGTGGATTACTCTGGTTCGTTCTTAACTAGTGAGTGTTTCTAATTCTATGTCACTTCATCATTCCTAAATGTAAACACTGTAAAGAAAAACACTGCAAGAAAACCCTTTTTAAAGAGAAATGTAGGTGTGCTAACGGGAATATTAAGTTTATGAGGCAGTGTTGCTTGCAGTCCATTTCACCTGGTAGGACTTGAGAAGAGTTGATAGAGGAGAAAGGATGTCAGCAGCAAGTCTAAATCTCCAAGACAGTTCACAGCATTTCCATTGTTTAGGGTATTTAGCATAAGCAGTCCACCCATGTTGACTAGCACTGCTGAGCATCACAGAAAAGCACCTATTAAATCACGTGTAACAAAAAGCAGGGAACATTTACCTTTTGAAAATGGCTTTCACATATTAAATTACTTGTATTCTTTTGAAAGGGCTTAAAGTTTTCAATTCTTTCCAACAATATACAGCCCTATTACATTCCACATTACCTTAAGCCACCAAATATTTAATTGCACTATTCTGCCTGTCACTTAAATTGCTCTTTATTTTCAAGACACTGGTCTTGTTTCTTTAAAAGAAAAAAAATGAAGTACACCAACACAGAGTGGGTCCTTGCATTATTGTCACAAGTAGAGGTGCCAATGGTATGGCACATGGTGTTACAGGGACCTTTGCCGTTGATATATATTTGAAGAACGACAAAAAAATTGTAAAGCTCTGCCAAAATAAGATGATTTTTAAATGAAATTGAATTCAATTCATCTCCTTTGGAATGGAGGGTTTGTGACAACAAAATGTTTTATCTGAAGTTTTAACTCCCCATGCTTTCCCTAGTGAGGCAGGGATGAAGATGAATGAATGTCATATGTTCCATATTTTAATAAAAACTTAAAATTTATGAAGTGTTTCTATGCACTATGTTAAGCAATTTATATGCACAATCCACTGTGTCTTCATGAGTCCCAGGAAATATCAACATCTGTTATTATGTGACATGTGACATCCTCATCTTCTGTATGCATATAGATAGCCACTCAAGTTTTCTAAGTCACTGTCTTTAATACACATTTACTTTGTATCTTGGTATGTCTCATTGAGCTCACAGAGTCACATCATTTGTTTTCTGTAAATCAATTAACATGTGAGTAATATGAACCCTAAACTCACATATTAAATCACAGGAAATGCTCTCCTTGTCAAAAATGTCAGAATACATAACAGAGGTAGTTTATTATTGCAAACTATTAGTAACCTTTATTAGAAATATAATAAAAATAAGCTGAAATAACTTTATATGAAAGTTCTTAGATATTAAAATCATATTTCAATATGAAAATAAACATTAAATTACACATGAAATAATTACTATTTACAAAATTTGAACTAAATAAAACATTCACTACCTGATATAGACAAGATATTAAGTACAGACCATATATGTACTTTAAATAAATCTTTAAATATCTGCCTTTTTAGCTTTTTTTTTGTCCTTTTGATGGGACAATATTGTTTTTGAATTTAGAAAGTGGATATGCTCAGAACAGAGAAAATACTGGAGTACAATGTGACGTAAGCTGCAATGAGCCAAACCATATATTTTACTTTTGACTCTAAAAGAGGAATTAAATATGCCCATTTCCCCAAGGAAAAGATTCCTCTTAACAATTCAAGAAATACAAAATAAGAGCCTGTTGGAAATTTAAAAGGTACATATTTCAAATATAATTTATAATATAAAGGTGATGTTTATGAAGTGATAATCGTAAGATAAGAATAGTCAAGTTTACTGATCTAAGACAGAGACTCAAGGCACAGGTGCTGCCTAATGATATACTGCTTACAGAAATTAATGACTTAAAATAATCTTTAGAACATATCTAAATGTCATGCTGTACTTTTCAATACCACCAATATATTGCATGATATAATCATCCCCATAAATAATGAACTTTAATAGTCCCTAAAGAAAGGAAGTAGGGGATTAGTCAAGTGTGGTGGTGCCCATCTTTAATCCCAACACTAAGGAGTGGGAAGCAGACAGGCCCCAGTGAGTTAGAAGCCAACCTCAACCACATAGAGTTTCAAGTCAGACAAGGTGACATGGTGAAACCCTGCCAAAATGTAAAAAGAAAAAAAAAGAGAAAATTGTGAAAATGACCAATAATCAATCAAAAATAAAAGAAGCCAAGTTCAGGAAATGCTAACTAAGAGAATGATGAAAGAACGTAGAACATCAATGGGAGTGATCAAGAAGCAGGAGAGACGAGTATTAATGAGGATGTGGGAAAACTAGTATTTCCATGTATTGTATCACTGACGGAAACAAAAATAAATTGTTCAACCACTTGATAGTTTTAGAAAATTCAAAAATCAGTATATCTATGCTTACTATATAATCTAATACTTTTAACCATGAACAGTAAATGAGTAAATCTATGTCTATGCAAACATTTTCCTGCAAATATTCATGGCACCACATTTATGGAAAATGGATAAAATGTAGAAGCTACTCAGATGACCATCAACTGGTAAATAAGTAGACAGAATTTGGAATGAAAGACTAACTGCAAAAAAGGATTAGATTATAAATACACGCTCTCATTTGAATAAGTCCCCAAAACATTATCAAAAGAAAAAAAAAGCACATAGACCATATGAATCAAACACAAAGATTATACTAACTGTTATTTTAGTTATAATTCTGTCATGAATAACTTTTTTTAAATGATAGATAAGTGCATAAAACACTTTTGGATATTGAAAGTATAAACTGTAATGTCCAATTCTACATTCAGAAATCCATTCTGAATTCCTAATTCTAACAGTAAAGAAATCCAAAGTTTAGAGACTTTGAATCAACTACAGTTTTTAAATAATGAGAAAGTAAAAATGAACCAAAATAAAGAGAAAATCAGTCATCCCAATTAGTTACTGAAATTATCATTATTGATGTTACCGGCAATCTAAGTCAAATCCCTATACTTTAAATTACACCTTAAAGATGTTTAAATAAATTTTATCCAACCTTTAACTAAATTATATCCAACTTTTTTTATTACCATGGTTTTAATTCAGGTTACTATTTGACCTTGATAATATAGAGGGAAAGCAAGGCTTTACCCCTGCTGTAAAATAGTTTACCAGTGATTTTGAGAACACAAGAACAACTTACTTTTTCTCCTGGAGGACCAATTGGGCCTTGTGGACCAGGAAGTCCCTGTTATAAAAGAATTTATTTAATTCACATTTCATTTCACAAGGATACGTTTTCACAATAGATAATTAAATCTATAGCAGTTGGATTGAACCTTGACAGCTCTCTCTCTCTCTCTCTCTCTCTCTCTCTCTCTCTCCCTTCTTCCCCCTCTCTCTCTCTCATCTTTCTTATCTCCCTCATCTCTTCCTCTCCCTTCCCCTACCTTCCTACCTCCTCCCCCTCCCTTTTGCTGTTCTGTTCTTCTTTCTAAGTCACACACAAAAACACATACACAGAGACACATACTCCCTTCTCCCTCCCTCGCTTCACAGAGAGTTCTGGAGCAGTTTTAGGAGTTTTCATAAACTCCTCTTAGCAAGAGATTATGATGTGATTCTATCCAGAACCTTCTGCAGGTGTGGCTTTTTACCCTGGCACCCTGTGAATGCTGAGTAAGTCCTTTATCTGTTGAACATGTAAAACGGAATTATTTTTTACATTCAAAGTTGAAATATATTTGGTATTACACATAATATTCTGACATTATGGAATTTATTTTAAATAAAGCAATCTTAACCTCTTATCTCCCAGGCAAAATAGTGGCTTACTTGAGGTCCTGGATTTCCTTGCTGACCTGGTGGTCCAGGCTCCCCTTGGGGACCCTGCATAGGAAGAAATAAAGTAATTAATAAGGCTTTTGTATCATAGTGTTTTTTTCTCTAATTGTTGAAAATTAACTCCAGTGCTCTGAATTTGACACAAGTTTATAGATATTAACTACATACCATATTTCCTTTTGGTCCTTGGGGGCCATCTATACCTCCGATACCCTTCAATGAAGAATGAAATAGATTTAAAATTTTAGATATTAAAAGAGAAAAATAAAAAGAATCCTTTAATAATATGCTAACCAGAAGCCTGTGCTGATTGAAGATTTTTTTTAAGTTAACAGAAATGAGAATTTAGTATTTAACAAAAATTAGGGAAGTCTTGTGTAGCACTGCCCATCCACGTCTACACTAAAGATAATCTGTCATCATTTTCCATTGAATGATATGATTAATCATGAAAAGTAAAAGATCTACCTAAACAGACAGAAAGAGCAAGGATATATAGAGAGAGATCAATTAACATGAAAGACAGCATCCAGAACTCAGAGTATAGCAGGCCTGTAAACTAGTTTTTCTACAGTTATATAAATATACATATACACATACACATATAAATATACATATACACATATGCACATATACACTTTGTTCTAGAAAACCCAGAATGTTCACATACAGGCTGCCCAGGAGGTCCTGGAGTGCCCCTTGGTCCCAGCAAGCCTCGTGGACCCTGAGAAGAATATAAGAAAAAGAGAATGCTTGCATAAGAAATGCCCTAAAAACAGGCCTCTTTCACTGAAAGTTAAAAATATTTATCCATCTTCTATCAGAGCACTGAAAGGAATTATTGAAAGTACCATTTTATGGAATACAAATATTAAATATTTATACAGACACAAAAGGAAAAAATAGATAACAGTGTTTGGTATAGAAACTTTCTTAGGTTCAATTTATTCACACATGCATTCCTCGTAATGTTTTTTAAAAAGAAAAATAGTCTAATGTTCTTAATAAGATAACTTTGTTTCATTTTCTAACTTGATTTGGCACACTTAGTTTTACTATGATGACACAGATTGAACAAACAGAAAATTCCAGACTCTCATTCATTTTCCTTTTAGATAAGTTACACCTTGGGAGAGCATTCATGTAAGAACAAACAGCTGGGTATTTATCTATGCAGATTATAGGACCATCTTCTACACTGAGAGGTTTTAAATTATTAGCAGTTACATTTAAATCCCCTTTCTGTCTCTTTCTCCTTAAAGTTCTTTTCCAGCTTTAAAAAAGTAAGAGTAATAATAATTTTCCCTATTTTTCTTTACTGTAATTGACCTGGCTGACTTAATAATGATGCAAATGAAAGTTGAAGTTAGGAAGCCTCTTCAAGTCTGGCTCTTTCCCTGAGCTAGCTTCGGATAAATATCCTCCGCTGACTTTCCTTATTATCAACATTTACTGGAGAGGAATCATATAACCTTTTCGGTAGTATGTAACATCTTAGAATCTTGCTTCTGAAAACAAGGTTAATTTACATATAAAAATCAATTGTAGAGCTACTGGTGGTATTAGAAAATAAATTTATTTATATAAAAAATTGCAACAAAACCTAAATAATAATAATTTTAACCAGCAAGATGTTACAGTTTTTTTCTCAAGTCATGAAGGTTTTCTTCACAAGGAAAAGCAATTGTGTACACGTTGGTTTTTTAATATGAAAATGCCTTGACTAATTTGTGTAAAATGCAATGTTTCCTGAGTTTAGCATTGCCTAACTAGTACAAGCCACTATTCCTCATAAAAGATATTGGTATTTAAAAATAAAGAAAATAATTGCTTACAGCTTCGCCTGGAAGTCCCCTGGGTCCGATCTCCCCATCTTCTCCCTATGGGTGACAAAAGTAGAGAAAGTCCTATTAGAGGGGTGTGGCTTCAAAAAAAAAAAAACTATGTTCCTTGGTGACTCAATTATAAACAAGTCTAAAACAAGTAAAATCTTAGTATACCCTCATTCCATCATCACCAGGGAGGCCAGGTGGACCTTGTGGTCCTCTTTCCCCCTAAGGAATAAACAGAAACTAGATAAATACAGGAATCAAGGTGATTGTTTCCGAGTACATAAGACAGTCATCCAACCACATACAACAGGACACTTGTCCTGCAAACTTACCTCACCTGAACCTTTCTTAGAGTAGTTCCAGTAGTACAATTTTAAACTCTAACATGTTTTACAAATTAGTACACAAATATGAGGGGAAAAATTCCCCTCAATTTTTAATAAAAACTGATTTTAAAATATATGTAAAATATTTTCAGGCAGTTATTTAGAAATGAATCATTCAGAAAATTATGAGTGTCGTAAGAATGGATACACTTGGACATCATTTTGTTTCTTTATTTCTGGATAATTCATTTTAAATCAGCAAAACTCATGAAAGTTAAAGCTTAAAATAGGATTTATTTCACAAAACAAAATTGTATGTGCATTCTACTATGTGTTAGGTGAATGCAGTTACTTTGTTAGGTGACTATAAGATGAATTTTTTCTTTCTCCAATTTACCTAAATACAGTCCTAGGTTTGTTCTTCATTCTGGTGAAGAAAGATACAAATAACCAATTCTTATTGTTTTTAAAACTGTCTCCCAATTTCCCACTAACAAATAACCTAACAGTTGTTACTATTCAGCACACTGATTTCTTTTTCGGTACAATGAATAAGTTCTTGCATTGAAGTGTGCATCACAAAGAAACAATATGTCGACATAATATCTGCAGGTGTCCTCATCTGAGTTATTTCCACAGGAAAGATATAAAGAATATGGCAATGCTCAAAAAAAAATTCTCATTTAAGGTCTCTGACTCTTCTATCAGAGTATCTTCCTCACATCTGTGAGCACAGAGTTTCTGCCTCTATATTTTTGCACATAAGAAATATTTGAATGTCTACAAGTAGTGAAAAAACATACTGGCACTATGTACAAAGTTGTATCTACATTTTTTCAGTATCCAATAAATATAAAATTTACTCACTGTGTTAATTTTGTCTTCTGATTTCCAAAAGTGTACCAAAAACCACCTAAGCTCCTAAGATTACTATTACATCTTGGATAAAAATGAGGTAAAGGTATCTTACCCTGTGACCTTTGTCACCTGGCAGACCTGGTAGTCCATCAAACCCTCGGTCTCCCTGTAAAATTGTAATCATATTACCAACATATTCACATTCTGGGTAGGGACTCTATCTAATGTTAGTATAAAGTGTAAATTTCAAAATATTTTACATTAAATTAAAATACTATCAAGGATAAATTGCCAAACATGGTCCAAATACAAAATTATAAAGTTCAGACCTTAGACCCAGGTTCTCCTGGCATGCCTCTTCCTCCATCAGCACCTGGACGGCCCTAAAAATGCAAAATGTGAGATTAATTAAAGGGGGTCACATAACAGTAAATACAAATAAATAAAACCAATGGCTGATGTTTCATCTCAAAATGCACAAGTAAAAATAGCCATACCCTCTTTCCAGGTTTTCCTGTGGGACCAGGAGGACCTTGGACACCTCGAGGGCCCTATATGAAAACATTAGAATCACAACACAGAAATCTTAATCAGTCAAAGTCAAAAGAGATGGTTTGAGAAACCAATATTCTCTGTGTTCACCAAGCAGAAGTCAGAAAAGCAATCGTCTTAGGGAGCTTCTCATACAAACAACTACATTGCGAAGTATTTTATGTGGATGTGAACACAGTTAAACAAAAGAAATATAATGATATAATTTTTAGCCTTTATGAGCAATTGCACATTCAGTTGTCAAAAAGATGGTTTCTGCTTTTCATTCATTGAGCTATGTCAATGCCATCATTCCGTTCTCATTTCAAGCACTTGACCCTTTTTCTTTTCATTGCTTAAATGTCCTTTTCTAGATGATTCATGTCCCAAACCACTAACCACATTGGACTTAATCCCCTTTGAAGCACACACAGTGGTGTCTCCTATAACACGATTATCTGTTAAAGTTTTCAACTGAATCTCTGTGATAGTTTTCAACGATCCACAAAGTCATGATGATCATATTCTAACTGGAAGCATGCTCTCACTGAAGGCTAAAAATATTTGTTCTGGAAATGTAAGGATGACAGTGTCTAATCATTGGAAGTCAGAAAGTATAGTTTAAAAAAAAATACTGGAGAACAGTCTATCATGAATCTAACCAGAAGGGAAGAGAAATACTAACTCAACAAATGATGCCAGGTTTTTTTTATATATATATACTTAATGAACTAATTTTATTTTACATATATGTCCCTGGGTATATGTAAGTGCACTGTGCACGTGTATGAGCCTGTGGACATTAGAAGAGGACATCAGGTTCTCTAGAACTGAACTTAAAGATTGTTGGTAGCAGCCATGTAGGTGATAAGAAGTAAACCTGGAACTTCTGAACATAATACACTTAGCTGATGAACAATCTATCCGATCAGCTGTGCAGTATGAACAGATTTTAATGAAAAAGATACTTCTTTGATATCACCTAATTTTTGGACTTAAAACCTCAACAAAGACTATATGTCCTAAAACACAATCCATGTTCTCAGATTCACCGGTTCTGTAACAGATGAGTATATATGTTGCTTTGCAAATTTTAATGAGCAATAATCTTTCAATATTCTTATGTAGTGTATTTTAATATTTTTTTGAAATTCCCAGTGAACCAGTCCATGTTTTCCATCTTTTTTCCATCAATTTTAATTAAACAATGAAAGCAAGGCTAACACACCTTGGGCTGGTTAAATATTATTATCAATGTTCTAAGGGTTTTGTCACAAGAAGTTGTGGTGTCTACACAGAGGAATATTTATCACCAAAAAAAAAAAAAAAAAAAAAAAAAAGGAGTGAAGGATCTGAAGGGGTTTGCAATCCTATGGGAAGAACAATGTCAACCAAACAGACTCCCCAGAGCTCCCAGGGACTAAACCACCAACCAAAGAGTAGACATGGAGGGATCCATGGCTACAGCCACATATGTAGCAGAAAATGGCCTTATTTGTCATTAATGGGAGAAGAGGTCATTGATTCTGTGAAGGCTCAATGCCCCAGTGTGGGGGAATGCCTGGGTGGTGAGGTGGGAGTCAGAGGTTGGGTGGGGAAGCACCCTCATAAAAGCAGGGGGAGGGGACTAAGACCGGGTGTGCAGAGGAGAAACTGGGAAAGGGGATAACATTTGAAATGTAAATAAATAAAATATCCAATAAAAAAAGGAAAAGAGTGTAGTATTGATGCACTCAAATACTATGAGTCTGAAGACCTTATAAGCCTTATGCAAAAAAGGCAGTAATAGAATGTTATATATGGTACAATTTCATTTAAATTTCTTCTTAAAAAATGCAAAATTCCATGATAGAGAGTAAAAGAGGAGTAACCAGATGTTTGTGGGCCAAACAAGGTTGTATATGTAAAGGGGAAATACTAAGAAATTGTTTGTGTGTCTTCCGGATAAGACAGGACTGTTGCACTCATGAACTCCCAGCAGCTGTGGTTGACTGCACATGATCAAGTCATTCAACATTCTAGCATGGAGTGATTGTCATTTAAAACTGAGGTGTTTGTGGGAGTTAGTGACAGTTTTCTTTAAAAGTACAGCTTCATGCTGTTCCCCCAACAGGAGCAGGGGCGGTCCCTGAATATGTTGCCTGCCTGCCTGTTGATTCCATTCCCCTAACTGGGCTGCATTGTCTGGCCTCAGTGGGAGAGGATATCCCTAGCCCTGCAGTGACTCTATGTGTGGAGGACAGAGGGAGTGGGGGGTTGACAAGGGAGAAATTGGTGGAATGCATGATGTGGTACTGGGAGGAGAAGGAGGCTGAAATTGGGATGCAAAGTAAATAAATAAATAGTTTTTTCAAAAAGAAGTGGAGCTTCTAGTACCATAATCATGTTTCAGTGGATGGCCCAACACCCATGAGTATATGGGCAGCACAAACTGGAGTCAATGGGTCCTTTAAAAGAACACAGCTGGAAATTTAAGGGTTCTTTGGATAGTTAGTTGTGTTTTAAAAAAGAAAAGAAAGAAAAAAAACAGGAAAAACATAAACAGAAAGAGGACATCAGGTTGGGGATGTCAGAGAGTGAGGGTGGGAATATATCATGTTAGGAGTTGGCAGTAAAGATAATTGAAATATCTCATTTGATCATCTTAAAGAAATAATGAAACATTATAAAAAAGATTTAATAAAATAATTGTGATTTATAGAGCATTTTTATCTTAATCATCGTTACAAAAGTATATAATGGGTTCTGATTCTATTATTCTTATCGTTTTTAAATAAATGTAATTATAGTAAAGAAAATGGTATCATTAGGAAAGACTAAAGAGAGAGTAATGGTGGGTGAATATAACCAAAATATATGCATGCATAAAAATTGCATAGAAATATATTATTAGGTATAATTAAAGTATGATTACAAAGCCATGAAGAAAAAAGGAAAACAACTAGAAGGAAGGCAACAAATACAAAGCTCCACAGTCAACGTAAATTTATATTCTAATTTTATCAGATGGTATTCTCATTTAAAAATGAGTATTTTGAATTCACATTGTTATGTTTTCTTGTTTCTACCATAAATATAATGACAACATAACATCCCTCTCTAGTTATTATCTAATACACCAGGTCTGACACTAGCTTTTATAAAGTGCACTAAGCAATTGTCATGAAAAAATATACTAAGTTTATTGTCTTGCAAAGTTTTGGGCTCAAGAAAGGAGGAGAGAACCTGGTAACACGGGTGCCATCACTTCTCTAGCCGATAGCACCATGCAAAGGCCATCTGCTCTCAAACCTGCAAGGTCCACTATTCAAATTAGTTGGTTGTGTAATTAACCAACTAATAGAAAATAAATGGTCTACTCATTTTTTTTCAGTTAAAGTCATGGAATTCGCTTAAATGTCATGTAAATGCATTCGTTACTCCTAACATTTCAGTTGTTTTATTGTTTCTACATAAGAAGAAACAATAAAAATAAATAAATAGAGAACAAATTATTGGTTCTTACCTGAGGACCTGGATCCCCACTCTCACCTTTGGCTCCAGCTGAACCAGGACCCCCCTGAGGAGAAAAGCAAAACAGACCACCAATTAATATTAAGTCACCAACGGTCTTTAATTCACTAAAAATAAATTTATTTCTTGAAAATAAATAATATTTTCTTAATCAGTTTGATATTTTTCATGCAATGAGCTATTCAAGTCCTATGTCTAAAGTGTGGCACTTCTAGGCATATCAACTGCCTACTGATATATGAATCATGTATAAAAATCTATATTCCACTTACAACTGAAAAGAAGCCAATATTGAAATCACACTGAAATTTTATTTAAAATTTTTACTGTAACAAACATTGTCTGGTAAACAAGGCCTGAGTAGCTACTGCATTGTGATTACTACTAGGGTAGTGAATTTTCACAAAGTCAAGCACACACTGAGTTTATTCACACAGTAAGTGTTGTGCCAAACCAACTCTTTATAAACATATAATTCTCAGGTAGTACATTTTATAGTAGTAAACTATTTTAGAAAGATGCTATTGGTAACATTATTATTATTGTGAAATAGTATCAAAGCATTTTTCTGAGATTGTTTTCATTTTTTTCTATAAAAGTGAATCATTATAACAAATATAGCTTACAAATGTTTATATAATTTAAACAGTACAATGATGCCAAGCAGAGTAACTGCGAAAGAAAATTAATTGCTTTAGAAAGGAGAATTTAAGAATATATACTATGCATCCATACTGTTTAAAAGTTTCTAATGCTAAAAATTAATATGGTTGTTATAGATTACTTTGTGTGTTCACTGAGTTACAAGAGTCAAAACTTGATAAATCTGAAAGAAGCATTCTAGAGCCTCCTAGTGGCAACAAAGTAAAATAACTCCTATTCTGTCTCCCAAGAAAGATGAGAAGTCAAGTAGAACGTATTTTTAAATTTTCAAAAGTATAATAATAACTTCCAAGCTTCTAATAAACAATTCTTGCAACTAATTTTCAATAAAAATGAGGGCAATGTATTAAATTAAATTACTAATCACTGAAATGAATACAACTATAGAGTGGTCAGATTGTTTTTAATTTATTGGCTGGGTTTCATTCTCTGTACATATGCATTACTTGCTCTGTAGATTGTAGTTACATTCTTTTACATATAATCAAAATTATCACATAATTGATAGGAAAGAAGATGAACAAGAATATCATTTCTAAGTTCTGTCAATCCTACAATTTTGTAAAATATTTCTGTATTCTTTTCGTATGTGTATACTTTATTTGTATCACTAATGTGAATAAAATATATTGTCACTTTGTTAAGTGACTTAATATATATTTCTTATGTTTTGAAAAGCAGAAGAGTAAGAATAAATAATAAACATTTGATAATCTGTTTAAAAGTGTATATAATTGAAGTCCTAATGAATATGATACGTGAAAATTTCACAGGAGTATATATATCAAAATTATATATATGTATATATGATGAAAATTTATGACTTAACTTAAGGAACTATACATTTAAAGAAACAATACATTTTAATTTTTATTGTATTATATTAATATATTGATTTGTTTATTTACAGTCTTTACAGTACCAGGGAATAACATATTATCAGGGATTAAATTAACCAAGCTATTTTTATTACTATAGCTATGTAGTACAATGTACAATTGGGGAAGGTGAGCCTTTCAGAAATTCTTTTGTTATTCAGGACTGTTTTAGCTATCATGGGATTTTTGTGTTTCTATATGAGTTTAAAACTATCTTTTTAAGATCTGTGAAGAATTGTATTGAAATTTTGGTAGGGATTGAATTTAACTGCATATTGCTTTAGATAGGCTGGTCATTTTTATTATTTTAATTTTCCAGATCCATGAGCAATGGAGATCTTTGCATCTTCTGATGTCTATGCATCCATACTGTCTAAAAGTTTATAATATTAAAAATTAATATGGTTGTTACAGATTACTTTTTGTGTTCACTAAGTTACAACAAAACAAAACAGAGTCAATACAATTTCTTTCTTCAAAGACTTGATGTTTTTATCATACAAATATTTTACTGCTTGCTTAGAGGTACCCCAAGATCTTTTATATTATTTGAGACTATTGTTTTATTCTCCTGTTTTTTTTCTCAGTCATTTCTCATTTGTATATAGAAGACCAACTGTTTTTTATGAACTAGATTTTATTGAGATTCTTGGCTGAAACTGATGAGTTTCCTCTGATGGAAATTTTCTGGGTCATTTATGTGTACTATTTTATCATCTGTGAGTAAAGATTGACTTCTTTCTTTCTAACTTATAGGAAGATAAGAATATGAAGAAAATATAATTAAATTTAAAAATTGGTTTAAATAATGAAAAAATAACAAGAAAGAAAACATTCAGAGGAGACACAGGAAGGGAAACTAATCAAAATATCTTGTATAAAAATTATTTTCAATAAAATAAAATGAAAAAAGAGCAAAATAATTAACAAAGATTTCACAGTCAATTTAATGAGAACTCAAGTATATAATCAACTTCCAAGGATTTAATGTAAAATTACATTTGTTAACTAAATAGAATTCAAATAAATTGTAATTATGGTTTAAGTAACAAATATATGACATTATTACATTCATTAAATTTTCCTTTAATTTGATGATAGCTTCTCTAAAAACTTATGATCAGAATTATTAAAAATTAAACTGAAAACTCTTTAAATGAATCAGTATCAGTCATGAACAATAGGTTTACTAGCCTGAGGAATGAACAGTTTGGAAGATGATGTGGGAAAACTTATTAATAAGAAAGTTTTAATATATAATTTATGTAACATACCACAGGACCTGGTCTTCCCGTAAGACCCATTGGGCCAGGAGGGCCTCTCAGAGCAATCTAGAAGATAAAAACCATCCAGTTTAGGAACACGTGGCTAGTAGTATGTTGTAGCACACGTCATTTGGACATGATGCCCTTGGGTAGAATATAACTAATGAAGGTATAATAGCAACATGCTTGGAAAAAGTTTAGTCGGTGATGAAGTGCACATAGCTAGAATGTTCTATTTAATGACCAGTCATGTCTCAAACTGTTATGTAATCTTGTACAATATATTGCCAAAATTTAATAAGTTAAAAAAAGATTTCAGAAAAAAATAGATTATCTAATAGTTTTCTACTATGAAGTACATTCAAAAAATAAAGCATTCTTGGTCTTCATTTTGCAGGCATGATCTTAGCTGGAGGTCTTTTATTAAGGTGAATGACTAAAGTGAAATATTTTCTAGTAGTGTTTTTAGGAAAATTTATGGTAATCATAGTGAGGCAGTATAATACAGAATTGAACACAGTAGACCAATAGAAAGGATATCAGGAATTCTCAATATCGTTTGGTCAGGACCTACCTGACTGACCAAGGTTTAAGGAGATGGATGGCCTTATCATTCCTTCTAGACTCTGCCCCACAGTTACCTGGCAATAGCCAGGTAATGCCTAGCTTACTATAAAAGGGGTTGAATGATCCCTTTTTGCTCTCTTCCTTCCTAACTTTCTTACTCTTTTACTCTCTTAACCTCTTATTCTCTTGCCTCTGTCCCTTCTCTCCCCATTCCCCTCCACCTCTTGCTCCAAGTGTTCATGGCTGGCTTATTCCCAGATCCTAAATAAACTCTATTCTATACTATACATTTCATGTGGGGGAAGGGATGTCTCAGCATGAGCCCACAGAGGCATCCTCTCCGAAGCTACCATACCTATTAAAAATGTCCCTGGCTTCCTTTTCATTTTATAAAACACAACACTATAACCATGAACATACTACCAGCAATAAATGAACTCAGTGGTTTTACTAAACTAATTATTAATTAATTAAATAAAATCAACAACAACAAAAAAGGAAAAACATGAAAGTCAAGAGAAAATGGAATTTGAAGGGAGGGAACTGGGAGATGACTTGATAAAAACACATTAATAATATGCTTTAGGGAAATGATCAATCAGTAAACAATAAAAAAGGGTTTAATCAAACAATGGATTCTGCAGCCTCAAAATATTTTAACTTCAACTAATTCAAAACAATGAAATTTCTAAGAAAAATATAGAGATAATTAGTTATTATAAGTAGTTTTAGTTATAGTATGACTTTATATAATAAGCACATATTCTCATTATCATACAATATCACATAATCAAATAATAATTTTTCAGACGAATAATTGTTTCATTCATAATAAATAAATATTGAAAATGAATTAATACTTTCATTTACATATTCAGTATTTTGCAGATATATAAATTATGATCGTGAATAAAAAGTTATTTTAGACATGATACAGATACAGTTATCATAACAATACTAATCCTAAATCCTACTTACTTTTTTCCTTAATGACTATAAAATTATGAACAAAAGTATTATGTGAATTCTGACTCCTTCCTTGTTTGTTGTCTGGATTTTCATATGTACATCTTAACTGCTATAAAGCTAACTAAAAATGAAAGTCACTATCTGGTTTGTGATTAGAGGAACATTTTCCTTTCATTGTCTGTTTTCACAATTCCTGCCATAATCATAGGTTCACAAGTTAGCAAAGAAAAGTCAGGATGTGAAAGACAAGGAATGCTAGATATTATCTCTCAATATTCTGTAAAAATAGAAGCTTTGTATGGCATGGTGGGATAATGTCAGCATTCCATGTGGCAATACAGGGGTCATTTATTTAATATTAAGTTAGTAACTATTATTACTGGAAATATAAATATGCTTTTAGAATTTTTCCATGTAAATTTCATGTGACGCATAGAAACATTCTTCCACGAGTCTACACACTGCTATTTGATACAGATTCAGAGTGTGTTAACATGACTTTATGTTTTCTTACCCGAGCCTGCTGAAGAATCGCCTGAGCTTGGGCTTCCTGCGCAGAGATTGTTGGTCCTTTGGAGCCGTCACCGCCATAGCGGAACTAAGAAAAGATAATATGAGCCCTAAACCGGCCTTTGACAGATTTATGGGATTAGGTCTTTTGATCGTTAGTTTAAAAATTAAATGAAAGTTTGATATTTACAAAAGTTCAAGGTCATTTCATAATGAGGTTTATGTTTGAGAGAGCAATTCTGTCTCAGTCTCATACAACAGGGCTTGCAGCACAGTCCCCTCTACCAGTTTCAAAGCAACTGTAAATATAATTTTTCATTTCAAATTTTATTACTGATATTCTTTAAAAAAAAAAAAAGTCATGCCTCTTTTAAATTGCAGAATGCTACCCACTCTGGTAATTCATTCATAGCACTTGCAAGGATGTTAGATTGAGCAAAAGATACATATGCAGTTCTGCTCTGGTAACCAAAACCTTTGGAATCTCCAAGACCATAAGGAAAAATAAATGTCTCTCTTATCCACCCTTAAGCAGCTGCTTGCTATTACTACTCTGTAAAATTCTCAACACCTGCCTCAATTTTTGACTTGAGATATCATATGAGTTAATTTTCCACTCCACATAAGTATGTCTTTAAATTTCATTACACTAAAACTGATAAATGCATTTTCCTAGATGTGTGGCAGCTAAGTGATTTTTATCAGAGACTCAACATTAAAATAAATAATTTTTGATCAGTGATGACACTAAAGACTGAATGTTTCAGTGATAGTCAATATTAGTGTAAATGGTATAATAATGTGGTAAATAACCTGTTGTTAATCTACAATCCAGGACTGCCCACAGGATTAGACACACTATGTACATTTCAGAGATGAAAACTAGTTTAAGGTAAAGAGAGATATTTACCAGAGTTCTGTTTGGTGAAATGTCCCTACATTCAAGGTCTGCTTGACTTCCTTCATTCCTATCCTTCTGAAATGTTTGTACTCAAGGATTCAATTACAGTAATGTTTAGTTGAATAATGAAAAGATATCAAATTTATCATTATAAAACATTTTTAAAAACCTACTGGTAACATCAACATGGTTCCAGGAGGACCAGGTAAGCCATCAGCTCCTGGTAAGCCAGGACGTCCTGGTGGGCCCTAAGGAAAGAAATACAATGATCAAGATCAATTAATACAATCTATAACATCAGTGAACCTGTAATTACTGAGAATTCATCTGACCTCTCAAATTGGCTAATCTCATAGAAAGAATTAGATTTCACTATACTTGTTACAAAGAACCTGAAAAACTGCACACTTAGTGATGCACCATCAAAATATAATGCTAATTATGTTTGAAGTTGATATACAGCTTAAAATTTCATATCATGAAGATATCCTATATATACTGGAGGGAAAATCAGTATCAAGAAAAAGTGAAAATTTGGGTTTCCACAATTAAAGAATGATTTAATTTCACAAAATTTGGTCAAGTATTGCTTAATAAATATTTAGGTAATATCTATTTAACATATAAGTAGATATTTAAAGAATATTGTCTACCTATGTTAAACTATCAACAAAATGGCACTTTATTAGCATAAGCACTAAAGTTAATTAGAAAATTGTCTTAGAATTGTTTTTAAAAATATACTGAATGTGTATATGCATGCATGCATACATATAGAAATTTGCCTATGTTTACAACATACATATACATGATTATAAAGTATCAAATTTATACAAACCCCTGTAAAAACTTATGTGTGAATGGAATATATATATATATATATATATATGTTTTCAGTAAAAGGAAACTTACTTTTACACACTCAAATCGCATTTAGTAAAAAAATAAAAGATCAAATTCTAGACATTAATGATAGATAGATAGATAGATAGATAGATAGATAGATAGATAGATAGAATTCAAACTATCAACTGAAGTGTTATTAAAAATGGAAACCATGTGAAGGGCTATGAGAAATGCATCATTGGGTAAAGTGTTTGCCATGAAAGCATGAGGAGTTGAGTTCAAATATCCAGCTCCCACACAAATGCTTGGACTGACAATGTCAGTGATGGCTTATAATTCTAGATCTCTGGAAGAGCCAAAGACAGAGAATCTCTAAGACAACCTATCTAGCAGGCTCTCTGTTCAATTAGAAACACTAGTTCAAAATATAAAATGGAGTAAGATTGATAACTATACCTGATATAAACACCTGTCTGACTATATACTCACTGACAAACATATGCATGTGCACACACACACACACACACACACACACACACACACACACAAACACTAGAACTCTGGAGGAGGCAAAGACAGAATCACTTGGGCAATCTTACTAACAGACTCTCAGTTCAACTAGAAACACTAGTTCAAAATGTAAGATGTAGTAAGTAATAAATACAACCAACATCAACACATGTCTACCTGCATACTCACTGACACATATGTGTATGCACACTACACACACACACAAACACAACACACACATACACTGAGACACACACACTTGCAGACACACAAACATGTGCACACACACAGACTCATAAGCAGAAACAAACACACATTCCCACACACACACTTTTCTACTTGCATACTCACTGACACATATGTGTATGCACACCATACACACACACACACACACACCGAGACACACACACATGTGCACACACCCACAGGCAGAAACAAACACACATTCTCACACACACATGAATACAAATATGTACACACATTGCTCACATATACAGGAAATAAAAAAGCAAGCAAAAATTTCTATCAAACTCAGTATCTGAAATTATGCAGATTAGATTAGAAAAATGGAGTACATCAACATCAAACTTCTTGTGTTCATATTTGAAAAACTGAGTCTACTCTAATTGCCCATGTGCATAGGGGACTTGACAACAAAATTGGCTCACGAATCATGTAGATAAAATCTTTATCCCCACTCAAACATGTCTGAAAAGTTAAGTAAAATGTGGAACAATGCCAAATTTGTAGAACTCTCCCACTCTCCCAACAGAAAAAAGGTACCATGTTAATTTGAGGAAGATAGTAATTTTAAGGCCATGTGCTGCACAGATGACATAGGACATCCCTCTTTTCACTTACCCTATCACCAGGGTCGCCTGGAAGCCCAGAAGGGCCTTGTAACCCTGGAGGACCCATAAGACCCTGCAGAGAAAGAAAACATGATCAGAAGCAACTTCCTGCCTCATTAGTATTCAAGTAAAGGCATGTCTCTAACATTCAAAGGGTGCCTCATTTATATTTTATAAATATACCCTTGACTACCAAACAACTGCTCTATTTAGCTTCCTGTGTAAAGACAACATATAGGAAACAGTTCTGCATCCAGCACAACTGGTCCTCTATGAGTCTGTGCTCAGCGCGGAGACAGCCGCCAAGGGAGAACAGGAAGAAAAGCATGCCAATGAAAAGTGGCTGTGGTGGAGGTTGGTCCCGTTCCTCCTGAAGAAATGGCTATTCATAAGACTAGACCTCAAAAATGTGGTAGTAAAGCTGAGCACGAAATCATTTAGCTTGTCAGCATTGTAACATTTTTGGTTTTGCCACTACTTAAAAGCATCAATGCCATATATTTTTTATGACAAAAATTTCCTATCTTCCATAGGCGAAAACACATATGCACAAATATCTAAATAAAGAAAAAAATATTCAAAATTTACTTTCAGTCCTGTCAATAGAGTCATTCTTTCAAGCAAATAGAAAAAAATGACAGCTTGACAGTTTTTCTATAAATCAAATCAGCCTAAAATATAAACAATTCGAATATATGGCATAAGTCATATATTAAATACTTTAAAAAAATCAAGCCAAAAATTATTTACATACCGCTGGTCCAGCAGGCCCAGGTGGTCCTTCAACAAGCATCCCCTGTAACAAAAAATAGCCATTTAACTTTCAGCCTTCCTATTAACTGTAATAGTTTTAAAGTAAATTCTAAATTTATATAATATAAAACACTTAAAATATATTTTTATGGGAAAATAAAATATTCTAAAATAATAAAGACATAACTTTTGCTATTAGTGAATGAATGAACTAATTGAAAGTAAATACTTAGACAAATAATATTAAGAAGGAGAAAGAATATGCTAAGTGCTTCTGTAAAGAATAGAGCAGAAATGTCTTACCAACCTCTCCCCTAGCACCTAATTACTTAATCTATAACAAAAAAAATCAAACAAACAAAAAAACAGGAGCATGATAAATACTTGTCATGTTAATGGATGAATTGATGAATGAACCAATGAAAGTAAATAATACCTAAACATCTTAATTCTAGAAAACTGTATTTCTTTCTGTTTATTGAAAGAATTGCATGTGTCTGCAGTGAACGATTAAATAACCTACAGTTCTAATGCACTGCTTTCCCCAAGTTGCTGGTCAATAAAAATTGTGTGTTTTAAAATTGTTTCTAGAGAATACATACCCCTAACCAGTACCTTGAGCGTTAGCATTAATACAAATCACAGTTCCATCTCATCATGCAAGTAAACAAAATGAAGTTTTAGAGAATAAAGTCTTAAAAGTTTTCACACAAGACTGTCATACATACTGACCACAGCAACTACTCCCTCTCCTTTGCCCTCTCCACAATTCTCTCTCTCAAGTCCATGCCTCTTCATTTCATTTTGCTATTATATAATGTACTTTGGATAATATTTCTAATAATGTAATTAAATAAATTATCAGTAAAATTACAGACTGAAGATCTGAAGTGATTATATCTCATCCGTCAAACATTTGAAATCACAGAATAACATATGTGTAAATTTAGATTTGCAAACAAAGAATCGGACCAGTAAAAGGCCACCCACTTTCAAAATTCCAAATTTCACAAATGTGTGATAATTTTATTTTACTGAAATTTTGCTATTTTATTGAAATTTTGCTTTCCAGAAAGGTCATTATTACCCAAACACACGTTAGTGATAATTTGTAAACATCAGAACTTTCATTGAAAATGCATGGTCACACATATAGACTTAATGAAATGGCAATTCATAAATTCAGCAACTGTAGCAATCTTTAAAACATATTCCAAAGCACTCACGGGTTCAACCACAGCCGGTTCCCCCTTCTGTCCTTTCTCTCCATATGCACCATGGCCATTTATCTATTGAGCAAAAGTTAAAAACAGGCTAAACATTTTTCAATAAGTGAAGTGATATTTCAATTTTTAACAAAAAAATTTAATCATCTAGATAAATTTAAAGCAACCTTTTAGAATGTGTTCCTTTCACATAAGACACACTAAGGATTTCAATAATCTCAAATAAGCAAGAGAGCTATTGGAACACCAACAGACTTTTGCTTTTTTACATATGTGTTACAGCAAGTTAAATGCATTTGTAGCCTCAAAATGGTTTCGAAGACATAAGAAATATTGCCAAATCAAATGTAGAAAACAGTCTAAAATGAAAAACTAGAGCTAGTAGTCAGTAAAACAATGACAAGATTATTTAAATTTATCAAGGATGAGAAATTTGGGGTACAATTTTATTTACAATACTTTAAAAGGAAGACTGCAGAGAGAGCCCAAGACACAACCATTGTCAACTCCCACTGGAAAGAAACTATAATGGTTCTCTAGGGTTTGGTCAGTGTCCACAATAAACTTAAAACCTCAAGCTTCATTTTAAGCCTGAAAACACATCAGAATGAACACAGAAACATTCCCAAGATAAGACATGCGCAGGGCACAGAGCGTAGTGCTGACTTACGCTTGTTTCTGTGAAATCAGTTTCTGCTGGGACACCTGGGCCAAATTCTTCATTAGGGGAGGTCGTAGTCCTTTCTTCATATTCTTTGTATTCATAAAAATCATATTCACCTAAATCTCCATCTACCAGCAGATCAGAATCCCTGCCGTCTATTCCTTTGTTTCCATACAGAATATCCTCGGAAATGTTTCTCTGGACATCATAATCCTCTCCGGTTAGATATTCTTCAGTAAAACCTTCTTCAACTGGATTTGGCTATTCATTTAAATTGTAGGGAATTGGAGAACATGAAGTTTACTGTTAGTAAAGCAAGTTGAGCATCTGTAACTACATCTCAATGGCATGAGATAGGAAGGGGGTTCATTACTCAAGCAAGAAACTGGGAAGAGGCTGTTCGTTCAGTATCACTGAAAGGAATATACTTGTACATACACTGATATGTACAAAGAAATATTGCTTTCAAAGCATCTTTCCGCACCAACTGCAAATGTTCACAAGGAGTCAACAGGCGTGTTTATTCTCTCACTAGGGAAAATTTGCTCATCAAAGAGGTGTTACTTTATAACATAAGATCTGGACAAATAAAATATGCATAGTTTAATATGAATATTTTATGAATATAATTATTCTTCATAAAAATTTATCATGAATATTTGCTTAGTTCTCAAACCTTATTGAACAATAGAGCAAAATATAGTTGCTACAAAGATAAGTCTTACAATCTGATATTCAGTTTTGTCAGCTAACTATTAGTTCCAATATCTGAAAACTATTCTCTGTGGTGTCTGCTCAGAGTGTGTCGTGCAATAAGGAAATGCCTTTATGATTGCAATCAAGTTAAAATTAAATAATCTTCCTTGTCCTCCTTTGAATTACATTTAAAAATTTGTTCTCAAGGACAAACTGAATATAAATAGTAGAGAAATACGGACTACATAGGCAGCATTATAGAAAATTTTGTGAATGAAAACACATGGTTAAGTCATTATAACATGACTGTATTGGGTATTTTTTAAAAGTCAACAATTGTAAAATTTTAGTCTTAAATATGGAACATGTACTTCTGCAAGGAAGTTATACATTGCCTATGATGTAATTTATATTCTTAGCACTGAATGAATTTATGTATGAAAGTCAACATCTTGAGCTGTGGTAAGTTTTCATAAGAACTCAGACTAGAAAAAGTTGTAATCTATTCACTCCTTAAATACTTATAACTCTAAAAGGTGTGTTTGAATTATAGTTATACTTTATTGGAACATATATAAGTTTCAAATAATTACATTGTTGGCACTTAGTACTAATTTACTGATGATAATATAAATAATAAGCATGAGATATTTAACAATATTAAACTGAATTTTTGGTTGGTTGTTATTCCATGATCAAAGCATATATGAATTATGAAATTTAGAAGGACCTACTCAGACCTACCTATCTTGGAACACCTACATGGAAAATAATTGAATATTTAAACCACATTATTTTAATCACAATTAACATTCTAAAGAATTTTAAAATGTAAATGCTTGTCGTTAAAATGAGTATTCCCATGCAGTAAATGAGAATTGTATCGGTTGATGATACAATTATCACGTCAGAGGATACTTCCCCAGGAAGAATCATCCCATGAATACTCTCGGTAACATGTTAAAAAGCTTGCTTGGCTGTAGGAGCAATAAAGAAATGATAGCCGCCAATTCCATTTGAAAAGTGTGGAATTTGCATGAAGCAGTGTCATGCGAATTCTGAACTGACATCAACTGTAATTGCAGGAGTTTTGTAATTATGAACCAAGGCTTCTCTTTATCAGTGGCAACTCAAAGGATTCAGTGACTGAGATGCTTCCTCAAGGAAATCTAACAAACTTTGTTACGCATTTTGAAAGCCACACTGAGATCACTGCTAGATTACCTCATTTGATCCTGATACCCGCCTAGGAGATTCAGTCTGGTAAGTTTCCATTGTTCCATAATTGTAGTCTTGAAAATCATCCACAATATTTGCCTGATGATAAATTCAGAAGAAAGAGGGTTAGGAAATCTGTGATATAACCTCAAGTGAGTGAAAAATCATGAATGTTAGCCAAATTGTAATCGATCTAATTGGGTTAAGACTAAGACTCATCAGAGATCTTCCATCTCAACTAGGAGAGATCTTGATTGCTTTTTCTCGCTACCTGGACCCCTAGTTTGGCTTTGGCTGTGGCTTCATTACGTTTCTTCTTCTTGGATGCAAATTTTTCAGATTTAGGGGATGTGAACTTTTTAGTTTTTTTCTTTGGGTTAGTGGCCAATGTCTTCTTCTTCTTTGTGTAATTGGATTTCTTTTTCTGTAAAACGTCATGAAAGATGGAATGGAAAACACGTAGTGAGAAAGAAAATAAAGTGTATGGGTAAAGGAAAGGAAATGAAAAATGTAAAAATGGTCAGCTTTCCTTAAGGCGTCTCTGTCAAATAAAACAAGTTATTAATTCAAAGAAGTGAGTGATAAGAGTGTGGTAAGTCTGAAGAACAACGAAGAGTGGACACCACATACAACAGACAGTTCTTGGTTTTACCTCTGTTTGTGCTACTGCTTCTTCTGTGACAGTAGGCATCTCTGTTACACTCTCAGCCTCTTTATAGTCTGCCTCCCCATATTCATAGTCATACTCGATTATATCCTCAGGTGCATACTACGTTGCAAAGGAACAAATATTGGGCAATTTGGTTAGTGGCAAGTAATATTATTAACAGAGTAAAAATCATCTGCTTAACCTTTACACAAAGTAAATGTTAAGAGAGATCATACATGAAGCAGAAATATAATTCTAGTGTATACAGAAGCTAATAACATCAGCGTTATCAAGCAAGCTTTCTAAGAAGAGAACAAGTGATTAGGGTTGTAAGAAAAATAAAAGTTTGAATAATGAGTCAAACTTTTATTAAACCTTAAATGTTAATTCTGAGGAAGGATTTGTGATTTTGGAAATAGTTGTTAAATATTGACTATAATATTGATTTTTAAAAATCTGCTGTAAAATAGCTTGCTATGAAAATGTTAATTTTCCCAGGGCTGGAGCTTAGTGGACAAACACTCAGATAATACATACCAGTACTGACTTTAATCACAAGCATAGAAAAAAATAAAACTAACAAGGGTAGCATTTAAATAGGTATGATTTTTCAATACACAAAATAGAAAGAATGGTCTTATGAAAATATATAGACATTTACATCTATGGGGAAAAGGGGGAAAATAAAAATAATGTGAAAAATATGATTGTATTTGGAAAATACTAAATTAAAATGTGTTAATTCACTCATTTTCTCTGAACAAAACCTAGGCAAACTTAAAGTTGCATACCTAGTGTTTAGTGACTTTATGTTGAAATGAGTAAATGTTTCTAGATGATGTAGCCAATGACAAATATGAAATATAAACACGAAAATTTCTTTAGTGTTTTTGAGTGTCAAATTACCAATTTATTAAAATATAGAGAGACTATTTTGAACTTGGTAAAACATAAAGCTGTAAATAGACAACATATTAAATACTTTGGTAACTGTATAAGTTAAATAAAATATCTATATCTATTAGAAAACTTTATTTGTATATACATGTATTCATATATAACTTATATATAGTCTTTCCATACATGTATATATGTATATAGGCTATATATATGGATACATATGGATATATGTGTGGAGAGAGAAGGGGGGAGGAAGAGACTGAAGCAGAGAGACAGAGAGAGTATGTGTGTGTCTTTTTAACAAACCTGGCCTCTATCTTGTTATTACCAAAATATGGCCATGAACTCTTCCTGTATCCACCATGCAAGTGCTGAGTTATAGGCATGAAACCACCAGGTTGGTGTTTATTCCAAGAATTAAGAACAATGCACCAAAGAGTTGTTTCTGAGCTACCGTCAATCATGTGGGAATGAGAAATATTAATCTGTAACTACTCATGGATGGCTAGAAATAAAATATGGAAAATAAAAATTATTCACAGGTCTGTTTTTTACAGTTTTAAATGTAATCAAATTATAAACTGTAAACTACTAAAAAAAATTAGTAAAACAATGACAAGCCAATTTAAACATAAGGAATAAAAAGAGCATTCAGACGAAGTTCAAGGATTTGGAGATAGAATTGTATTTATTATTTTTTGTAAATGTGTCAAAATAATTAATTTTATGTGACATTTCTTCTGGTAGAAGAACATGTCTTGCTGGGCGGTGGTGGGGCACGCACGCCTTTAATCCCAGCACTTGAGAGGCAGAGGCAGGTGGATTTCTGAGTTCAAGGCCAGCCTGGTATACAGAGTGAGCTCCAGAACAACCAAGACTACACAACTACATAGAAAAACCCTGTCTCAAAAAACCAAAAAAAAAAAAAAAAAAAAAAAACAACAACAACAAAAACATGTCTTCCAATCTTCACAATTTTATGCACTACTGAATGTTTGTGCAAATGAAGAACAGTCAGAGTGCTCACAGAGGAAGTGAAGAAATCTTGCTCAGGCACTGGACCACATCTTTCTCAGGGAATTACTCAGAGTCAATCAAAAGGACAGCTTCTTGTAGTCTCTTTATTGTACTATCTGCCTAGTCTTTCCAAAACAAAGAATAAATAAATAATAAATAAATAAAACCCAAACTACCCTCCCTGAAAAAACAAAAACAAACAAAACCCCCTATACTTTGCAGTACATTTTTTTACTTCTCACTAAAGAATTTTGAAAACATTCTGAAAGTCATTCTGAAAGGGAAGAACAAGTTGTAATCAATGAAATAAAGCTCGAAAACCCCTGGGATAGAAAAATAAAACTAGGTTTTAGGTGGACCAGGGGCAGGTTGGATAGGAGCGGGGGCATCAGGTATGTGGAGGGAATGAGATGGAGTGAGAGACTGAGGGAGCAATGGCTCGAATTGGGACATAGAAATCTACTGTAGTGGGTGATGGGGACATCCTCATAGAGATGGGAGGAGGGGGAGGTAGGTTGAGAGGGGGAGGGAATAAAATCTGCAGTGTAAAAAGCTAAATAAATAAATATAATAAAGGTTAAATTAAAAAATAATAAAATTAAAAAGACAGTTTTTGCTTCATGTGTGTATGGTATATATATACATGTATATCCATACATACACATATATATGTGTATATATATATATATATATATATATATATATATATATATATAGAGAGAGAGAGAGAGAGAGAGAGAGAGAGAGAGAGAGAGAGAGAGGAGTCAGTTTTGGTTGTTATTTGTAAAGGCTTTTTCTAGTGGTGAATTTGGAGCAGAAGTGAGGGAAGAAGAAGAAGAGAGGAACTAGAATGAGTACCAAGAAAAGAAACTATAATCAGGGTGTATTTATGAGGAAAGAATCCATATTCAATAAAAGAAAACAAATGAAAAAGTATGATGTGACAGACAAATTAAGCTTTACTCCATGAGCACACCAGCAGCAATTTGGAACGAGGTGAAGACGAGTCTTCTGAAAATGAAAATCCTCATTCTTCACTTGTTTATTTTAAAAAACAAAACAGAACAAAACAAAACAAAACAAAATGGTGCCTTGATGAGACCCGCCATTGACAACAAGGACCAACAACAGTAGTGGAAGACATCCATGGTAAGAAACCAGGTTTCTCTTATATTCTTTCCTTGGTGATCTTTTTCCCTTGACTTTACCTTCCACTTCAGTCATTAAAAAATGCATGTCACTTGGCTCTTCTTGACAAGTAAATAGAGCATGCATGAGACATTAGAAGAATCTCATACAGAACTTCAATATCTAATTTCTCATAAATCAAGAAGATAATTTATGATGTTACAAATAGGCCAGGGACATCATTTCAATATTACTTATGATGCTATATTAGATATATTAAGTCCATTAATGTTTGCAGTTGTTAGAACTGAACAAAAACCTATCTATATAGTACATCTTTCATTCCGTGATAAGGCTGTAACTGTGGCATGTATACACATCTGAATTTAGAGTGGACTAGATGTGTTACAAAAAGAAGAAAGGAGTTAAAAAACAATAAATAGTTGAGTAAGTTTACCTATGTAAGTTATTAATACAATATTAAGCAATGTGCCTGGCTCATGCTCCTCATTATACTTTATGTTTTGGTGTTTTTTTAGTCAGATTACCTAAAAATTAACTAGAAAAATACACATTCAGTATGTGATTAAACATTTAATGACTACCATCTAAAATTATTAAAAGACCTGCTTATCCTTTTTTATTTTTGTAGTACCAGTATAAAATGTTTATTGTTTTAAACTATCAATGTAGCTAGAGTCAATTCTTGAAAATTAAAAATAAAACCTCTTATGATGCACTAGTTTAACAGTGATTAACAACAGCTTTCAGTCACACTCCACAGAACATCTCCTTCTCTTCTTCACCAAGCAGAGGCATATATTTACTATAGAAAAGAGATTTTGTTTTTCTTATAAAAATGACAAGTGCAAAATAAATATCATTAGTTTTTAATACAGAACTAGTGATATACATTTGATTTGTCAACTAAAGAAACCTACACTTAGCCCAATAGTTCTTCTCCATAGAAACCATCACAGGGTGAAGAACTTGAAAACTACAAACAAAACATCAAAGCAATTTTTCTTAGTTCTTTCATATTGGCTTCAGAAGACCTTTACTCTGTTTCAAAAGAAGATACTACTGTTAAATTGTGGGGCGTGTTAGGACAACAGAATTCAATGGGATGCATACATTACAAGCTAAAATAATATCAAAATTGATAATTTTGAATTATAAAAACCAACATGAATTGGTATCAATTATAAAAATGAAACAAATAAAAGTCAATTTATTCAAAGTACCTGAAAGTCAATGGTAGCATCTAAAAGTATGTATTTTTAAAAAGAACATATATATTATTTGACTTGTTTAGAAAATAGAATTTTGTTCTCAAAATTCAAATAGTCTTTTACAATTTGAAACTCTTAGTTTTAAAAAAATAAATCTTAAAATACAGTTTTATCAGAAAAATAACACACCAATTAGTATCTATGACCAAATGTTCAGCCTTGAAAATGTATTTGTGTGAATAACATAAGGAGTAATCGAGTTGTCTATGTCTAAATGAGAGTGAGGGGCGCACAGCAGTGGGTTTGGAAGGAGAAAAAGGAAGGCAAGAAATGACGTAATCGGATAACTTCAAAAATGCTTTACATTATAATTAAAACAAAAACATCATTTTATTACAAATTAAATCACAAACTATTTTCTGTTGAAATTGCTTACTTTCCTATGAGAAAATATATTTTTGAAAATTAAAACTGAGAAAAGTCTTGATTCCATAACAGAGCTTAAAATCTTTAAGACAAATTTCAATACTTTTTTTTCTCTTCAATAAATAATGTCCAAAATTTGGAAACAGCTACTATACCAAAGATATATTTTCCCCATATTCAGGTGGTTCTAACTGTTTAAAGCAAAGAGCAAAACTATAGCTTTGATTAATTAATCCTGAAAAAGAGAAAAAAATATACCAAATTACCTTTGAGCAAATTCTTCCTCAAAGACTCTTATTTAAAAGTATATTTTAACTAAAATTGAGTAAGTATGCCATAAATCGAGACACAGGCAAACGTCTGGACCTCCAGGCCTCCTGTGCTTTGCATCCTACCTCATCTATTTGTGGTTCCTGAGCCTGGGCAGCCTTGGATGTTAAGTCACAGTCTGGACTGTAATGGTCACAGTAGTCATATGCTGCCTTGGGGTCACCCGTGATCAGGAACTGCTGAATATCGCCCTGCAAAAAGTCAGGCGTAGAGAAAGTCAGCATGTGAATGGAAATGCCTGCAGACTGTTTGGAAGGTCAAATGGCCTGCATTTCTATGTATGCAGAAGAGAAATAAATAAACACATATGATTATCAAGATGAGTCTTCTATGACTGAGAAAGTAATAATCAATTACACTGCTCTGATCTACTTTCTGGTATAGAAGATATACTATATATTAATCAACCTATCAATATTCAGTTTATAAGATGTCACAATTGAATATACACAAAGAAAAATGAAGCATGTGTAAATAATATGTACTTCCATGGCAAAAAGTAGATTAGTTTACACTGATACGCTATTATTAGGGACATCTGTAAGGGAATATCTAAGTCGAATCAAGTTCAGAAGAAAAATAATGCTCACTTACAAAGATGAACAAGAAACAAGTAGTAGAGAAAAAGTAAAAATAATATTTATAAATACAAGATCATGAATTTGTTACATTGTCCAGAAAAAAATATTTTGCAAACATTTAAAACCATTTATATAAAAACTGGTATATATTTATAAAGAGACAAATTTTATAGATACTTAACAAGATTATCGAAAACGTTTTAATTGCATGAATTTCAGAAACAGCACAATAGAGATTCATTCATCACAAAAATACTGTAAAAGGAATGTATCATCTCTCTAGCAATCTTAGAAATATAAATATGACCACAGTCATTTATCCTGACAATGCCATGTAAACTTGAAGACTGAAGTCCTTTTATGTTTGAGAGCTTGGTCTGACTGAACATCTTACGTCAACATTGAATCATTTCAAAATTAATCCAAAATTGATTCAAAATGTTGCTGAAATTTTATCACCTAGAATCACTTAGGGCTGAATGAAATCATGAACATTAGATATAAAAATCTTGAAAATTAAGAACTAAAAAGCAACTGATAGCGTAATTATAGCACAATATTCATTTATCCACGAATGCGCGTTCACTGAGGAAGTGTTATACACAAATATTGAATACAGCATTAGAGACACTGAGGGATAATTTTAAATACTTAGATCTTTAGTCACCTAGGAGATGAAAATCTGAAAGCATCTTCCAGAAAGTTTCTACTCATTTATTAAGTTGGAAAGAGTCACCATAAATGGGAATAGGTCCACTCAGTCTTTGGGCCCTGAACTAAATAAAAAGAGGAAGTCATGCTGAGTACCTACACTCCCGTGACTCTTCTCCCTGTGTATGAACAAAATAAACCAATACCACAACCTCCTTCTCCTGTACGAGTAGCCCAATGGTGGACTGACTTGAACATGGAACTGGGAGCTGAGTTAAATTATTTTCCCTTAAGTCTTTCCGGCCAAGTACTTGGCCATAATCATGAGAGTCTAACTAGCACAGAACAAAAAACATAAACTCACAATATTTCAATTTTTAAGCATTTCTAAACAGGCCATAACATTTGCCAAAATAACTAGGCTGATTTACATTCTTACTAGTAGTATTTGAGTGTTCTCCATATTCTCCTGGCATTTGTTATTTTATGTATTTTTATATTTATTTATTTATTTAGGGTGCAAAGATTGTATGCATGTGGGAAGCTCTTGGGAATTTTCAATCCCAGGAACTGAAATCAGGTTATAAAACTTGGCACCAAGCACCTTTGCCCATTGAGCCACCCGAGGATCTAATAACAGCAATTTGTGTTCAATGATTACAAGACCTTTTAAAATATACTTAGTTGACTATGTGTTCTATTAGTGAATCTGACTCCTGTTATTTAAAAAATATTATAAATTAACTTTTTTAAAAAAACTGTGTGAATGACATATACAAATACATATGTATACATGTGATATGTAAGGAAGAAGTAAGAGTGAATATAATAAAAGTATGGTACATGAAATTCTCTAAAAGATTATATTATTCTTAAGAAAACTATGTACTTGAAAACAAACTCATATACAGCATCACAATTTTTGATTCAATGTCTTTGTTCTGAGAGGACAAGAAAATTTTCTGTTTGTGTTTGCATGACTGTGTGTGTGTGTGTGTGTGTGTGTGTGTGTGTGTGTGTGTGTGTGTGTTTTTCTTTGCCTATGTAAAAATTTTCTAGAGATTTTGCTTATAGTTTGAAGTTTAGTACCTTAGTCAAAAACTATGTGTCAGGGCCTATTGGCTTTTGTGTAGTAGTTGCTGGTGTTTCTGCTTGTTTGTAGCTCTGCATTTTTTTTTCTTGATTTTGGACACAGAAAGGTCTGTTCCATTACATGGTGATGAATGAAGATTTGCCATTTCCCACGTTAAAAGGTTGGAATCTTCAAGTGTGTCAGGAGGCTGTCTATATTTTGGAGCACATCTATGAATTTAAACTTTTCTGCTTGGTGAGTAGGCTCACCAATACAAAAGCTATGCAGATCTTTCTCAGGTCTTTTCTGAATGTATACACAGTTCTCTACAACCACAGAAATGCAAAATTCTGTATCTATTAGATGTATTTAAGTTATCTAGTAATTTCATTTTGTTATTAATTCATTAAGAATAAAATGAAGTTCCCTTAAAAAATCCTTTGAACATACACATGTATGTATGTATGTATGTATGTATGTATGTATGTATGTATGTACGTACCTATGTATATATGAATGACCAGGTAGTATCCCAATAAGAAGAAAAAAGAAAATGTATTTTCTACTGAAACATGAAATACAGCAAGTGCAGTTAATACCCA
Source organism: Rhabdomys pumilio (assembly GCA_030674055.1). NCBI lineage: Eukaryota > Metazoa > Chordata > Mammalia > Rodentia > Muridae > Rhabdomys > Rhabdomys pumilio. The sequence continues at coordinate 41,744,247 of JANHMN010000001.1, forward strand.
ATTAAAAATACTATAGGGCCTTTAATGGTCAGACTATTATTTTTTCAATCAAATATATTTACTTGACTATATCATATAGCAATATAGAAAGTTGACCAAATAAACATTTTTGAGTGATTTTTCAATATTTTGTGGATTTATAGGCTAATTATGGCATTGATTTTTGGAGGCTCAAAAATGTGTACAAGGAGCTAAATATATTGTCAGCATTTCATGAATCAAAATTCTTCAATCAAGCATACAGTAGCCACAACTAGACTGTCAGAGATGAAGACTCACCCAAAAGAGGAGAATACTGAATGCATAGTTCTTTATTCTGGTGCCTCATAAAATAATAATTGGGTATCACTGGGCAGCGAAATGTCACCAGTGGTTTTAACTGGAACCTCTAACGCCAAATTTTCCTGCCCAAATATCTGGGATGGTGAGCCAGTTTAATTGAATGAAAATGAACAAATGGAGAAATCCTGTTTTGCCCCCATTCCAGGAGTACAAATTATCAAGTTCCATATTTAATTGCTCAAACCCCTGAAATATAGTATCTTATATATGGATTCTATTTTGTAAAATAGATTTTGAGAGGAATATTGTTTTTCCAAACATTTACTACTCTGTTTATTGGACTTTACATCACTAATGGGTGTTGCTAATATTTCCACTTTAAATTCTTATTTCAGTATTTAATAGTTAGCCATAAAATATAATATTGGAAAATTTGGAAGTTTCTGTAAAAATATAATTTTCCCAGAAAGCATCACATACTGTTTTGTATTAATCATATGCTGTGTTGTGAGCACAGTCTATAAATAAACCTGAGTATCATAACAGGTGTGATGAGCTGTAAATATATTTTTGATGCTATAACATTTTCCAGAGCTGGAAAGGGGTGAAATTACCAACTAAATTTGGCATTTGCACTACTGTGGCACTGGAGGCATGAAAAAGACATCTTCATTCTCGAATGGACTAAAAGCCAAGGTCCAGGCAGAACTCATGGAATTACCTCATGATCTACAGCTGTGTCAACTAGCTACACACTATAGTATTTTTACATAGAATGTAGGGTATTACTGGAAGAGAGCAAACTGATTGTAGGTGGAAAAAAATGCTTTGTGAACAAATCAATGAATGGCACTATGCATTGCAGAAGAACCTCACCAGAACTTTCATCACTGCCCATTACAGAAATAATGATGTAAGCTTATTCCAGGCCAAAATTTCATGCACACATTCATACACTCATTATTATTTTGATCTCTCTCTCTCTCTCTCTCTCTCTCTCTCACACACACACACACACACACACACACACACACACACACACACACACACGGGCACACATGCCTCATTAAATAAATAAATAAATAAATAAATAAATAAATTGAGGGATGGGATATTTTTGCTTTGAAAGTTTTACACAGCCGGGCAGTGGTGGCGCACGCCTTTAATCCCAGCACTTGGGAGGCAGAGGCAGGCAGATTTCTGAGTTCGAGACCAGCCTGGTCTACAGAGTGCGTTCCAGGACAGCCAAGGCTATACAGAGAAACCCTGTCTCGAAAAACAAAACAAAACAAAACAAAACAAAACAAAAAAAAGAAAGAAAGTTTTACACAACATAAATTCAGTCTAATGTATGTACATGTTAAGAGTCTGGTTTTGGTTCCAACTGGCCTGTTTTGTGAGCCCAACCAGTGTTTAGTTGGCTTCAACTTCAAGTTTGACCACCCACTGACTGTGACACACAACACTGATCCTCACAGAATAAACAATGAAAATGCAGGCTCAGATAAGCTGTCCTAACAGGACATGGCTAGTTGAATGATATGACCTGTAGATGGAGCATTGCTTTCAAAAAGAACTACAGGAATGGCATCACACATTCAGATATAAGCAGATAGCTACCTGGGATGCCAAACTGTTCTTCCATTACAACTGACATATGATGACCTCCAGAATGTCAAGCAAGGAGCACCTGCACTTTCCGTAAGGTTTTCTGTTTGCTCTAAGTCTTAGATCTAAGTTCTCATATTAAAACTTGGAAGTATCTTTCATTCTAAAATTTCCATCTTCTTTTGTGAAAAATCTTAAAGGGAAGAAGCAATACAACCATTGACTGTGCATCTCAGGGATTTTTGGAAATTTCTGGAATTAAATAGTATATATACTTTCATAGTGTAAGGAATCACTCTGCTGCAATTTGGTTTCACAAAATTATCTAGCATCTGTATTTCCCATAGCACATCCTTTTCTCTGTAAGTGTGCAACCTATAGCAAGGTATCTCACTGTAAATGAACACTCCATAAAAAATGTATACAATATAACTAACAAATAAGAGTTAGCTACTTGGGGAATCTAGTGGAAGAGGTGAAGGAAAGATTAAAGAATCAAGAAAGGTCCAGAACATCACAAGAAAACCTACAGAATCAACTAATCTTGGAACATGGAGGCTTATAGAGACTGAACTAGATAGGATGCTTGGGATGAACCAAGGCCTCCTACACATATGTTTCAGATGTGCAACTTGGTCCTCATGTGGGTCTCCTAACAGCAGGAGCAGTGGCTGTCTGTGACATTGTTGCTTGCCTTTGGATCCCTTTATCCTACCTGGAATGCTTTGTCTGACCTTAATAAAAGATGCACCTAGTCCTACTACAACTTGATATGCCAGTGGGGGTTGATGTCTTTGGGAGGCCTCACCTTCTTTGAGAAAAAAGGAAGGGGGACTGGAGGGAAGGGGGAAAGAGGGTGGGATTCATAGGAGAGGAGAAAGAGGTAGCTGCAATTGGGGTATATAGTTAATTAATTAATTAATGAAAAAAGGACTTATGATACCCCAACATCCCCCCAAAAACCAAACTTTTCCCTTTTTGATACTAGCACAATAGATAGTAGAAATATATTCTAAAGAAAAAATAATTATTTTATCTAATAATTATAAATAAACTTATACAGGATTTTTAACAGGCAAGTACCCAGACTGTGAATTTGGGATGTTTACAGAATGATCATGAATCTATTCAACAATGAATCCCTCTGAAGGGCAAGCATTATGGTGATCCACATCACGGTACAGATGTATAACAAATGATGGAAAGGGAGAAAGATAGTCACTACTCTCACAAAACTTCTCCATCTTGCTCTTGATATTACTATGCACCAAAATAATTACAGGAAATATATTTATTTATTTATTGCTTTATATTTCCAACTATAAAGAAGATAGAAATACGAAGGAAAACAGAAAGAAACTTTCACATGAGGAAATCAGAGGAATTATGCAGCAGTATGCCACATAAACAAGATAATTATGGGGAGATGCTTTTCTTTTAATGTAATAATACTCAGTGTTGAGAAAAGAAAGAGTAAGAAAAAAGAGGAAGAGGAGGAGGAAGAAGAGGACAAAAAGAAGAAGAAGGAAGAGGAGGAGGAGGAGGAGGAGGAGGAGGAGGAGGAGGAGGAGGAGGAGGAGGAGGAGGAGGAGGAGGAGGAGGAGGAGAAGGAGAAGGAGAAGGAGAAGGAGAAGGAGAAGGAG
>JANHMN010000001.1:41756468-41792265 GCA_030674055.1 Rhabdomys pumilio
TCAATCTCATAATTTACTTTTATTTGTAATTTGTGAATTGAAAAGCACCTCTTCTATTAATAGGTAATGGATATGCTAGATTCAATAATAGAACAATTAATTTTGATAAAGTAGCTTGACTGAGAACAAGGAAATAGCAAAATGAAAGAAGAGACTGGCTAAAATGCTATTTCCCATATTTTCCTTATTTTTGAGAATTTCAAATGTATATGAAATTTGATAACACACGCCTCCCACAATACTTCCTGGTCTCATCTTCATAATCCCTCCTCAAACTTTTCAATGTTCTGTTTCAATTTCACCTTTGTTCTGTTTTTGTTTGTTTGTTTTAATAACCCACTAAATTCAGTTAGTAGCACAGAGTAGGGGCCATCCATTGGAGCACGAGAAGGCTACCAGTTTTGAGAAGAAACATAGAATTATTTTTTTATTCATTTTACACTTCTCAAGAAAAATTGAAGCAAGAGTTTACAAGGAATGGTAAAGAAATAGATCTTTGTACCAGGGTGAACATTATATATTTCATTAGACATGTGGGAGGGTGTAAAACTTATCTGAAGACAAAGATTTATTTACTTCAGTTTGTCAAAGCCCAAATTATACAACTCTGGTGATTAAAGCTACTTTGTACGTTAACTTGGGAAAGATATAATGCTCAAAGAACTGCAAATGGTCCTCAGTCAAGTAAGTTTCTCCAATAATTTCAGTATGAAATAACATATCAGCTTGGAATACTAAGGAGGAAACAGCTTTGATCTCTTCAAATTACAGCACTTAGTTATAAAATGACAACACTTGGTTATCCTCATCATAACTCTCTTCCCTAAACAGTTATTGTACTGCTTAGATATCAAAGGATGTCTGTAGCTTCATTTTTAATTTCCCAAGTGATATATCTGAAATGGTTATCATCCATAATCATTCACTCCCACCCTCCTAAGAGTCATATTCTATGAAAGACTTCCTCAATGCAGATGGAACACAGATAAGATTTTGTAAAATACAATTTACGTTTTTACTTTGTAATCAGAGACATTTCGCAGAGAACTCAGAACAATATTGTTTTAGAAATAAATTCTAAGATCATGAAATTATACCAATTTTGGAGGTCAAGAAAATGAGACAAAGACAGAATGTGCAGTTTCCGTAGTGTCTGGTTTTTATCATAAAGAATCACACCTTCAAATTTCATCATCAGCACTGTCATTAGCCTTATGACAGTGATATCCCACTACATCTCAAGTAGGTTGATGATGATAGCATCATTTTCTGAAAAAAGTAAAGTCTGAGAAGGTAGGCTCATTGTGGAGGAGCGTGAGACTTAGAGACTCAGATCTATAAATGCTGTGTTAACTGCTCTGAGGGTTTTTGTTTGTTTGTTTGTTTGTTTGTTTTTGCTGTTTAGTTTAGTTTAGTTTTGTTTTGTTTTGTTTTGTTTTATCCTGATTTTATCCTGAATAGAATCCAGAATCTGAACCTGTTAAACGGCAGGCAGTACTGTGGCTAAAACTATGGAAGAAATTCTGAGTCTGTACATAGAACAAGAGGAAAAGTTAAACACTGTAAACAGAAATGTGATTTGAGAAAAATGAAGAAGAGAAACACCTACATTTTTTGGAATAACACAAACTTTATCTCTAAAACTGCACCATGTATCCCACATTGGTACCAATGTAAGGAATACTTAAAAAGAATGAAATGAAAATAAAAATGTCTCTACATGCCTCCTGCACCCTCCTTTTGTGGAAAAGACAGTTCTATGAAGTTACCTGAGCTCCAAGGGTGGCATGCACCATTGAAACTCACTAAAGGGTACTCTTTTGTAAGTTCTTTTTAAGAGTCCTATAAGACCTTCACAGTAACAACCAGAGAGATAATTCTAAGAGATATCTAGAAAAGAGAGTGCATAAGAATCATTCTTAAATCTACTAAAATATTTAGAAATGGTTAACAAAATTCAGCCTTCTAAATAGATGGAGAAAATGTGCAGTTTCCAGCCCATCTGAGTCTTCCTATCCACTTGAAAAAACAAAATTGAGAATCATTGAAAACTCAGACATTTCACAAACACAGACTCCCCCAGAAAGCTCACCCATACTATGACTGCTGATTGATGTCTCTTCTTAACACTTACCCCTAGATCATTTTACTCAGTCTACCATGTTTGCCTTTCAAAAGAAACATTACAAGACACATTGTTCAGTAAGACACACAATATATAGAAATGAAATAACATCAAAACTGGAATCAGATATAGCAATGTCAGAATTAACATAACAGGAATGTTTTTATATGGCTGATTACCCTGCTTAAAATTTTAACTAAAAAGTACAGTATGGAAACACAAATGAATAATGAATAAGTCACTATTCACTCAAAAAACATGTTATAGACCAATAAAACTAACAGAAATATGGTGTAACTTTATAAAGATATCAAATGCATAAATATAGCAAGGGAAATAATCTCAGCTGAAGCAATAATAATAAAAGCTACCCAGACTAAAAAGCACAGAGGACGAAAAAACGTAACAAACAGAGAAAACCTTGAGTTTGGTGCAGTGGTATAGAATTTGTACAGTCACATGCAGTAGACTCAAGGTTGGGAGGTCCACTGCACTACAGAAACCACCAGGTAACACAAAAAATAGAACAGAATATTTAAGAACTATGGGAAAGATTGTGTTTAGGTAGTTATGTTAGTGAGACTTGATAAGTTTAGCTTCTGATATTCCAAAGAGACATAATAACATAGCAACAACCTGTTCCTCTGGCTTTGACATTCTTTCCTGCCCCATGTTGCTGACATCAACTAAATATTAAATACAAATAAATTGTGGAATAATATGACCAAAAATCTCTAATTCATGATCCTAACTAATAAGTGTAAAATACACAAGGGAACAGCACTGTAACTTCAAGAATGAATTGATGAGTCACTAATGCTTTTGGGTACTTAATAAATAAAACCTCCATCCAAATTAGTCACATACAGCAAGTAGAGACTAGGGAAGACATGAGTCCACTAACCATCACTATTAATCAATTAGATATAATTGGCAGTTTTTAGTATTCCATTCAACTACAGTAAAATATACATCAATCTAAAGCAAATAGACATTCGCATCGAAATAAACTATGGTGTGGGTTAAATTCTTTATTGAAAACTTAAATGAAATGAATTATTCAATTTTATTTCTCAAAAAATAACAGAATTAAGATGAAAATAGGAACTGAAAGACAGATGAGAAGTTACAAAAAGCTCTGAAGCACCAGGGTCAATAAAGAGGTCTTCAGAGAATTTTACTAACACATTAAAAAAAAAGAAGTCAACCAAACTTATTGAAGGAGGAATTTATAGAATGAATACACACACACACACACACACACACACACACACGCACACACAAACATATATGTACATATACATATATAGTATATATATATATATATATATATATATATATACATACAGAGAAAGAGAGAGAGAGAGAGAGAGAGAGAGAGAGAGAGAGAGAGAGAGAGAATGTGTCATATAATTTCCACCTAAGAAAATGGAACAAGATGAGCAACATAAATTCAAGTGAGAAAAATAAAGCAAAGAAAAAGGCAACAAAATAATAATAAAAATCAAGAAATAGTAAACAAGAAATAAAGAAGTTAAAACAGATTATCACTGTAGATGAAATTAGGTTCTCTATAAACCTCAAGAAGAATTATAAGCTTCTAGGTTAGAGGACAAAGAATATTTTCAAATTATGGAAATTATTCATAGTAATGAAAGGAGATCAATTATGGCAGCCATGGGCATCAGTACTAAGGAAGTATTCTAAAACTCTCTGAACTGGAACCAAGATAAAATGGGCTGATTCCCTGAGAAACACGAACCTCACACAGAAGAACTAATGGGGCCGAGAAAACAAATATCCAACATAGAAAACTGATAACTTCCCAAATGTCTCTAAGTTCTCTGAGAAATGAGAACAAAGAGAATACTCCTTACCTCATTATGTGAAACTACATCACTACAGCCCCCAAACTAGAGAAAAATATTAAAGATTATAGACTATTGTTCTTCATGAAATGTCAAAAAGATCAAAACAGTAGCTGTAGATCAAACCACATGATTTATGAAAATAACTGTGCACTATCACTAAGTATATTTCCCAAATTCCTTTCAACAATTAAAAGCCAATAAACATAATCACACCAATTTGCTCAAAAAAACAGAAAGGGGAAGACTATACTAGTGCACACATTAAACCCAAGCCCTGGAAATGGAGGGTCAGAAAGATCTCTGTATCAAACCTAGCCTAGTCTACAAGGAGAATCACGACCAGCTAGAGCTACACAGTGGAAAGTCGTTTGTCATTTAAGAAAGATTTCAGCACAACAAATACAAGAAATATTCCTCAAATTGACAAAAGAATATTTAGGAAATCTATAGCAGATATCATACTTCACAGTGACACACTCATAGCTTTCCAACTACAATTAGAAGTAAAGCAATGGGATTCATTTTCAACACTGTTTTTCTAGTCCTAGATAACGTAATAAAGATGAAAAGAGAAAGTACAGAGATCTGCAGGTTCTACTGTTTAACCATAACTGATATGATCATCTAGGTCTTTTGTTCTTCTTTTATTGTTTCTTTATTTAAATTTCAAATGTTATTCTCTTTACAGATCTCCCCTCTGGAACCTCCTATTCCATACCTTGCCTCTATGAGGGTGCTCCCCAATTCACTCACCCACTCCTGCCTTCCACCCTGGAATTCCCATACACTGGATCATCAGACGCCCTCAGGCCCGAGGGCTGCCCCTCCCACATATGTCCAACAAGGCCATTCTCTGCCACATGTGTGGCTGGAGCCATGGGTCCCTCCATGTGTTCTCTTTGGTTAGTAGTCCAGTCCCTTGGAGCTCTGGGTTGTCTGGCCAGTTGACACTGTTGCTCCCCCTACCATGAGACTGCAATCCCCCCCCTCAATGCTTCAGTTCCTTCTCCAACTCCTCCACCTGTGACCCCACACTCAGTTCAATGGTTGGCTGCAAGGTCTTAATCAAAGAAACCAGAAAACAAAACTTGGAACTCAGAAGTGATTAATGCACATTCCAAGATACAAACTTTACATAAAAAGTCGATCAATTTCCTAAAAATAAACAGTAATCTTTTTTAAAAAAATATGAATAGCTAAAGAACTATAAAAGATAATTTCCCTAAATGAAAAAAGGCATCCAGGTTTATGGAGGGCAAGCACACTCAACATTGTCCAGATGTTAGTCATCTCAACTCAGTCTATAAAGCTAACACAGTCCCAGGGAGGTGTTCTGTGCGTGCTGAGAGTTCCAACAGAGACAAACAAGTGATACTGTTTCAATTCAAAATGTACTATAATGATTTAGTGATTTATATCTAAACTCAACTAAACAAGAGAAGGTGGATAAATACAAATACTACCTTCATTTTATGGAACTGCTGCATAGGAAAATTATGTCTACTCCTGTACAGCCCCTTAAAGGTGTACCTCGAAAATTATCACAAGGCAAGCATAAAGTTCTTGACCTATTTAAACCTTAATGGCTTTAAGGTAATTTAATCATTTGTTATTATTTAACATTTGAGCGGCCTACCAAAACGACCAACATAGTAAAACTTTTAAATTTGTCATCCATTGATTTCTCCACAGGAAATCTGAAATATTTTGCAAGGAGATACAATAGTGGCTTTGCAGTTCAGAGTGTTTACAGAGGGCTGAGTTCAAACCCCAACACCTATGCCTGTCAGCTCAGAAAGCTAGCACCAACCACAAGGTATCTCATAGCTGGCCCCTTCTAGCTTCTGTGATTACCCTAACACACAGGTGTGAATGATATAACAACGGTAATAATTAATAATAATAGTAGTAACAAAAACAATGTAAATCCTTCATAATGTTTTCTGAGAATTTTTCTGAATGGTTTTGCAAAATGTTATCATGACTGACTTATAGCTCGTGAGTCAGCCACCCCCCAAAACAGTTTTTCTTAGAAGGAAAAGAGCCTTTTGACTGACAAAGTTTAAAATACTGAAGATTAGATTGATAGTGCTTTGAAAACTTAAGAAACTATGGCTCTAGGCTCTGATTTAAGGATGGATTTTTTCCTAATAAGTCATCGCATCTTTGAAGCTTATGGTTAGGGTGGACAAACCAGGCCTATGGATTCCTGTTGGACACTGTGTACTGTGGGTCTCCATCCACTCATACCAGACTCCTCTTAATATGGCCTGAGTTCAGCTGCTGTTACACCCAGAGGGAACAGACAGGTTTTAACTCTCCAAAGTGCTTGATACATGAGCAATAGGCCAGAAAAGAAGTCTTTTTTTAGGACAAACAGAAAGAACCACTAGAAACTTCCATTAAGACATAGGACACTGCTGGCTATGCCAATGAAAAGATATGCAAAAATTATAGAAATTCCATGTTATCAAGAGACAGGAAATCATAATGAAAGACACTTTGGTATATTACTTCAAGAGTAAATTAACAACCATAATTATTTACAAATTACAAATGCACACATGTATCTGCACCTGCTCCATGATTTTTTTCAATTACTGTGAATGACTGTCTTTTACACTTCTCAAGTGAAAAATGGGGAACTGAAACATAGAGAGAGCTTCATAGGAAGCCAGATCCTGGGGTTAAAAATCAGAATGTCCTCATTCCAGAACTCACCTGCAAAATTACTCTACTGCTATGCCAAAGCTATACCACGTAGACTATAAATACATATGTCCCACTGAATGTTCATGGAAACCATCCCAAATAAGCTTGAATCATTTTCAATCCTGTGTGCTTTGAATTTTTTTAAAAAAATCTTACTGTGATGCATATATAGGCATATATGATGTCTACTGTAGCATAATAATACCATTCCAGAAGTGTGGAGCACTGTATCCATGAAATTGTATACACTAAGTAAATTCCAGTAAAATATGGGTCACAATATTTCTGACAAAGTGACAAAGTGACCTGGCAGTGTCCAGGCCAACAAATGCCTAATGTTATCACAGCTGCAGCACCATTGTAATTATTTATCAAACATTAAATTAATACATGTTCTACTATGTATGGTTCACAAAAAATTTCAAAGGTCTAGAAATTCTACATAAGTACCAAAGTATAAGCAAAAATGAAAGCAAAAGAATTTTGAGTAAACTTTTAGAGAAAAATCACATCAATGTCCACATATTTAGATATGGTAGACTAAGCTTATGGTGTTGAAGAAGTGTATTTATTTGACGCATTTATTTTCTTCATGACTTATTTTCACTCAAGAAGAGTCCAGTTTGAAGTTTTATATAGTCAGACTACAACAATATTTGGCAAGAAAAGTAAGTATGAGTCTCACAGATGATGGCTGTGGATATTTGGATTAGATAAATACGAAATTTAATTCAATTCACTTTTTTCGCCCAAAGTTGCTAAATGACTTTACTAAGTAAAAATAAGAGCCTTTTCTTTCGGAATAGACTTTTAAAAAATGGTACAACACAAGCCTAAGATGCAAAATCTCTAAGTTCATTTACATCTTAAGAGCTTACAGTAAATACAGGCCCTATTCAAAGTTTTATGTGGCACCATGAATGCTCAAAATACAAACAAGATTTGAAGAGTAATTTCTCACAGCTCATTGTCATATTAGCTCGAATTTCACAGAAGAATCTCTTCTACACTATTGTTCTTAATATCTAACACATTCTTCAGATTAACAGTTGTGGTTATTTCAGATTTTAAATGTTATGTTGTAAAATCAGTCATTGGAAGCAGGAAGGTGAAACAGAAAGGGCAGAAGAGAAGGAGGAGAGAACTCTATTGATGTTCTTACATTTCACCCTTCACAAAACTAAAAAATCAGATTTGGGTTACAAAAGTAATTTAGCCTAGAAAACTGTTCATGAACTTATGAAGTAAGGTTCTGCAAAAAAAAAAAAAAATAGAAGTTATGAAACTTTTCTATGACATCATACATCCAAAAGTAAATATTTATCCTTGCACAGTTAATTAATACATGACAGTGTACAAAAACTCTATTGCCATTATGTAGTCTTACAATTCACGCTTCAAATAATAAATCATAATAACACAAATTAAAATATTTATATAGCCAAAGGGTTAAGACTACAGTAATTGAAAAAGTCACAAATGAGTATTTATTCCAAATATAGAATCTGAAAATATCATGAGATTTCATTGTATTTAGTACTGTGTCACAGATGACTCGAATAAACACATGTGCAGCAGTCCAGCATCTCTAAATATAAGTATACTATCTGTATTTGTAGACATATATGCTCATTAACACATGGGCATGTGTATCACACATAAACAAAATACATAAAATCACATTATATAGCTCTATGCTGTTATATCCCAAAAATTAAGTCAGAATTTGTGTCAATAAAAGTTCTGTACATCCCTTAATAGTCAGTCCTGTTTATACTATACAAAGACAAAGAAACAAAATATGTTACCAAATACGATGAATGACAGATCAAGAATCATAGTGATAATTAGCAAAATACAATTGGAAAAGCTTTTACAATGACTTTCACTTTTAAAACTTAAAGTTCCAGATGTGATGGGGGGTTTCCAGAGGGAAAACTGGGAAAAGTTATAACATTTGAAATGTAAATAAATAAAATAGCCAATTAAAAACCCTAAAGTTCATCTCTCTGTTTTTGACATAACACAACTTAATCTCTATTAGAAAACACTCTAACAAAAAAGTCAGTCAGGCAGAGTATATGACTGGGATATTTCTCTGAATTAATTTTCTAGAACAGGAAGTCAAGGTTTTTTTTTTTTTCTCTAAGCTAAAGTACTAACCATAAAGTTTAGGACTGAAATGGATTGTTCTTGCCAGGAGAATTGGATGTTTGTGCTCAAATAAAGCTTCCCATGCCCTGCAGTCACTATTGTCTAATCATCCTTTGGCCCAACAATAGAAAACATCGCCACTCCACTCACAGAGGAAGAAAGTAGGTCACCCTTTAGAGTTTGAACTTTGTTTTACAACATGGCGATTAGTAGAATTCTTAACCCAGTTGATCTAACACCAGTCTGCTTAAATAAACTTGGTTTATTTTTACCTGGAAAACATCTGTTTCTAAAATTCTTGTTCCAAATACCACGATTCCGTTGGTATCGACTATCGACCTCTCACTTCTATCGAGGGGTTTTGTGATTTTCTTCTTACAATCAACAATCATCGTCACAGTTTTCTTCTCCACGCTGATTGCAACCCGGTGCCACCTGTAAAAAACCGGAGCAATTCTTTTGTAAGCTTCAAAGGCTCTGGCTGCCAAATCGACAGACTTATTGGAACATGAGCTTTAAATGTCAACGGTGAACTGAAACGATACAAAAACAGAGGCACGCTTGTGCCTCAGTAGTTTAGCTAGTGACAATTTACTGTTTACCCAGGACAGCATCAGGTACTCAAAAGGACACAGTTTCCTAAGATGAGAGGAAGGATTAGGCACCTGCGCTGAAGAGCACTGCCCATCCTCTGCTTCACTTTGTGCCACAGTAACAAAAGATTAATCTCACTGTTTTCTGATGAGCACATTTGACAGAGATTGTGATGGATATGGGTAAGCAATAGTTTCTCTGTGCGTAAACGCTTTCTTCCAAAGTGGAATTCCACGAGAAAAACTTCTGCTCCGGTGATCCCCTGAGAGTGGATATAAAAGGGTCTGTCTCCTGAATGGCTGCTCCATCTGGAGCAGCTGAATGTTCTAATTGTAAAACACAATGTGCTACTCTGTCCCGAGCTCCATTTATTTCAAGTGTTTTCATGTTCTTTTTCCACTTTAATTTCAAGACAGTTATAGATCACCACCGTGGGCAGGATCCAAAACTGAGACACAATATCTTTCCTTCTTTTCCAGGGCTGGCAAGAGGAGGAAACACTGAGAGAAAGCAGAGTCAGTGCATGTGTGGAGTGGGAGGCTCAGTTCACTCTGCAGCTACTGCCCCAGCTAATTCAGGGTGGTGATGACAGGCTTAGAAAGGGGAATGTGGCCAGCCCTTGGAAGCATGCATACTCTCCCTGCATCCTACAAAAGGTTTTATTAACAATGTCTGGTGCTAACAGAAACCACTAAGTGAAATTCACTTGGATTTTTTAAGCCACTGTGGTTTATATTTTCTTCCAAATCAAAGTGCTAGATTAATATTCCAGAAGTGTCTAAGAGGAGATCCATAAAAATAAAATACCAAGAAACTTGCCTGAGCACTCCCAAATGTCTGTTTCATGATATTTGGCATGGCTAGTGGTGACAACCAAGTACATTTCCATACATACTTTATCTTTGGTATTTCCACTAGCACATTCAACTAGCAAAAGCTTGAATTGAGCAAAGACTTATATAAGGAGCCTTGGAGCAACATCATACACTGGGAGTAAAATTTACACATATTTTATGCCAAGAAGGCTGTGTGCTAACTTAAACCATTCCTTGTCTTGAGGGATGTGCTTCTCATTAGCAGGATATAAAAATAATTTTAATTGCCAAAATCTCATCTGAACACTAAACTTGATTGTTTTTAATTATTTTCAATTGTCTTAACAATAAGATGACAAAAATCATACAATTCGGTATAGCATGCAAAATAATAATAGTTTAAATAGCACTAGATTAAGTGAGTTTTGCATGCTTACTTGCTCTTTTTCTTGCATGGAATTTTACCATCAATAAAACATCACAGATTTTTATGGTGAAACAAAAGTTGGTGATTCTTGGTTTAGGAGAAGCCATCATCTCTCTAGCTATGCTACTAATTGGTCTGTGCTTCTGTGCATTTGTGACCATAGCAACCATCAAAACATGAATGAAGAAGTTGGGACGATAGCTTAGTCAATAAGATGCCGGCTACACAATCAAGATTCGACTCCAAGAGCTAGCTACTTGTAAACAAGTGGACATGGAAGCATGCACCTCTAATTGCAGTGTTAAGATGGCAGAGAAAGGTGTCTGTCTGGTATTTTATGGCTAGCCAGTCTAGCCTAATCTTCAAGATAAAATTCTATACCACTCTGAGACCCTGACTCAAAAAAAAATAATGCAGACAAATGGCTGGAACTAGAAAATATCATCTAGAGTGAGGTAACCCAAACCCAAAGGACATACATGGTATTTACTCATTGATAAGTGGATATTAGCCATAAAGTACAGAATACCCAAGATACACTCCACAAACCCATAGAAGTTAAACAAGAAGAAAGGCCCAAGCAGAAATGCTTGAATCTCACTTAGAAGGGGAAACAAAGTAGTCATGGGAGAGGGAGACAAGGACCTGGGTAGGAGAAGGGAGGTGGAGGGTAACGGAGCAAGGCCAGGATCAGGTGTGGAGAGAGATAGGAGAGAGGTCCAGAGAGCCAGGAGAAAAAATGCAAATCTGCAACTGTTGGGCATTGGGGGGAGTCTCTAGGAAATTCCAGAAACCTGGTATGAGGAGGCATCCAGGAATCAATGCAGGTGTCCTTAGCTGAGATGCCTAACAGCAGTGATATGGGTCCTGAAGAAGTCATCGCTTGTAGCCAGGCAGGACCTCCAGTGAAAAGATAAGGGAATAAGGGCAACAACCCAACCACAATACTTTCGACCCAGAATTTGTCCTGACTACAAGAAATGCAGAGACAAAGATGGAGCAGAGATTGAGGGGATGGCTAACCAATAAGACAGCCAGATTTGAGACCCATCACATGGGCAAGAACTAATCCTTGACACTATTAATGATACACTGTTATGCTTACAGATAGGAGTCTAACATAACTGTCCTGGGAGAGGTTCTACTCAGTAGCTGTTTGAAACAGATGCAGATACCCACAGCCAAACATTGAACAGAGATCAGGGATGCTTATGGAAGAGTTGAGGGAAGGATTAAAAGCCCTGAAGGGGATAGGAATCCCACAGGAAGACCAACAGAGGCAACCTTTACCCCTGAAAGCTCTGAGAGATTGAGCCACCAACCAAAGAGCACTTGAGGGTTGGATGCGAGAGTCAGCACATACGTAGCAGACATACAGCTCAGTCTCCCTGTGGATGTCCCAACAACTGGAGAAGAGGCTCTCCTCTAAGGCTATAGCCTTACTGTGGAACCTGTTCTGCAAAAGTGCTGCCATGTAGAGCCTCAGTGGGAGAGGATACGCCTAATCTTGGGTCAGAGTGGGCAGATAATCAGGGGGGTCACTGAAGGGAAGGTGTGAGAGGAAAGAAACTTTGTGAGAGGGGACCAGAAGAGGGGAACAATGTTTGGAATATCATTCTTCAGTCAATCAATCTATCAAACAATAAATAAGGTGGATGGCTACTGAGGACCAATATCCAAGTTTGTCCTAGTTATCTTATGTATGACCTCCACATGCACATTCCTACAAGTGCATACTCACACATGCACCATCCCACTCACATCAACATGCACAAAGGTCCATCATTTCTGCCCCCCCCTCTCTCTCTGTCTCTCTCCCTCTCTCTCTACTCTCTCCACACCACACACACACACACACACACACACACACACACACACACTACACGAATAAGTAAAATGTAAGTAAGATCAAAACCTAGCAACTACCCTCAGAGCGGCTAATCTCTACTCTGTCTCCTAGAAACCTCTGGTGCTCTCGCATCCCAACTCCTGGAAGTTTTGCTTTGTGATACCCTGTAGCTGATCACACCCTTGCTTCCTTCAAACACACTCTACAGGAAGACTCTTCCCTTCACATTCTCACTCAAACAGGCACTTGTTCCTTTACTTTCCTCCTAGAAATCTCTTCATAAGAGACTTACACTCTGAAATACCACACCACACCGTGCAGTTCTTCCATGGATGCAGAAGGAGTTGGAAGAGTGAGAAGGTGGGTAGAAATGATGTAAACATAATACTTCAGTACCTATGCATGAAGTTCTTAAAAAAAAAATAGCAACACATACACCTTCCTGAAAGTTAAAAAAAAAAAGACTTCCAGAAATAAAAATATCCTCTGTGTTAAAAAACAAGCAATGAGAACTACATTTTATATTTGTTTGTTTGAGCTTCTCATGTTCATAGGATCCTGACACAACTTGTTGAAGAAGCTTAGTTTTCCCTATGACTGACACACCAAGAGGTCTGTCATCCTACCAAAGAGAAAATGAATGTTTATTTTCATATCTACACTGCCTTCAACCCCTATAAGCAGATGCCATATATCTAGTAAAGCTGACTTTAGAGTTTTACATTCAATATTAAAACATCATCTAATATTACACATATTTGCATGTGGTTAGTGAGTCTCTAAGTAAAAGGAAATGATTACAACATGAACTATGGTTCAGAATTTTCAGGAGTGAGAAGAGCACAAGAGGAGCTTCATTTCAAATGCCACCTCTGTCACTTTCAAGTCATTTGAATTTCTCGTTCTTCAGCTCCAATAATCTATAAGCTTTATTACATGAGTTAGCAGTGCATTAATTGCTTAAAGCAGTACACAGCATATGTCAAATGTATAAGCTTCTTCTATAATACACAATATTAGTACTACTGTCATAAATATTTAACTCCATAGGCTGGAGTAATGAGTCAGTGATTAAGAAAACTTGCTGCTCTTGCAAAGAACACAAGTTCTAAAACCCTCACTGAGAAGCTCACAACTGTCCATTATTCTGGTTTCAAGGTCCCCAGTGCCCTCTTATGACCTCCATATATACTCTACTGGTATACATACAGAAAACCAGGCACACACATCTACACATAAATAAAGATAAAATATGTATTTCCTATCAGGCCAGTTCTTTGCTTAGAAGGGTTAAATGAGGTCACACCTCACCCAGAATTGAACCCCAAGTTATTCCAAACACTACAATATGATCTGCCTCTGGGTCTCCTGACAATTTGTACCCTCCTCATCCTCTGCTCCCGCCTTGCTTTCACAATGTCTGGATCAGGATCAGTGCCTTTTCTTCTTTTCTAGCTAAAGCAGTATGCATGCAAGTCTCAGCACAATGTGCCTTTCATCCCCCCACCCCCAGGCTAATTCAGTGTTGTTGTTTAGTTGGCTGATTTTCAAATTTTGAAACACTTATTCATCTATTGATTGAGGAAAACACACATGTTGGGTGCATGGTGAGGTAAGGAAACAACATGTGGGAGTTGATTCTCTCCTTCCACCATGTCAGCCCAAGGGATTGAACCCAGATGGACATGCATGTCTCAGGCGCCTTTAACCCACTGGACCATGAGAAGCCTTGACCTTGAATTCTGTTCTGAAAATGGACTTCTCTCTTCTCATGTCTTTAAAATTCACCACCATTTAGTTTCCTGTTCTCATTACTGTTCTGCTCTTTTGTCTCATCCATACAGGTTTGTTTGTTTCTTACACCTTTTCCCATTAATTTTCCAGACTGTGATGTAGACTACATCAACGTTGGGGGGTGTTGGGGTGTTTTCTTTTGATGTTTTCCGTCCATAGCCACTAGAAAGGATGCTTCACAAAGAGTGTTGAATGATTAATAGAAATTGTTTTCAGCATGGTTTCCACATTTGGTCACTGTGTGACTTACTTGCCATCAGCGATGTTAACTGTTGAGAAGAGAGGATAGTTTTCCGGCGTGGGTTTCCCCGTGTGGTCTTCAAATAGAAAAACGGGCGATCTCCCAACCTCAACGCCGAGTTGCTGAATGCCATGCTCATTATAGAGAGACAAGAGGAAAGCTTGAGTTCCTTTTTTGGGTTTTATTGTAAATAGTATTGAAAAATCTTGCGGAAAAGTTCCTCCTGAAAAGACAAAAATGAGTTAGAAATTACAGATTTCCAAACTGTTCCTAGATCACTTTATCTGAGCCATTTATGGGGCCCTGATATCTAATTCAAGTGGAAAACGGTTAAATGAGTAGTGTGGTTGTAAAGGGAGCCATATGACTATAATATATAATTTAAGCTTTTTCTTATATTAATTCAAGTTAAGCCTGAAAGCTATTTATTTAAAGCGAGATGATTGTGAGAAACTGGGCCCACAGTCAGAAAAGAATATCATGATGGCAGTACAATTTTCAATACCACAGAGTACTTTTTAAAACTTGTTTCAATTCTCATTTTAGATGTATTTTATTTTTTAATTATGTGTATGTGAGCAGACAGAAAACGTGGGGCATGTGAGTGCAGGTACCTAAGGAGGGCAGAAGTGTCAGATAACCTTGAAGATGGAATTACAGGCGGCTGTGAATTGCCCAATGAAGATGCCAGGTACAGAGTTTGAGTCCTCAAGAAGAACAGTGTGAACTCTTAACCACTGAGTCAACCTGCAGGTGTTATGTTATTCCTTAAAGTATGTGTAGCTGTGTGTGTGTGGAGCCATGACAGCAGGTGTCCATGGAGGCCAGCAAAATCACATTATCTAAAACTATAGATTCATGCATTATGGCCCACCTGACATGGGCATTGGGAGCTAAACTCCATTTCCTTGCAGGAGCAGTCAGAGCTCCTAACTGCAGAGGAATCTGTCAAGCCCCTGAAACCATCTTATTTAACCAACCTGTTGACATCAGTGTTGCATTTCACAACATGGTCTACACTGTTCCAGTACGTGTTCATTGTGAAAAGGCACTATAGTAAGGTAATACAAAATCGTTATTTTCAACATCCCTCTAAATACTTAGGAAATTTTGATCCCATAATTCATGCTTTTTATTATTAAAAAGCATGCTACTGAAAAATCAGAGTTATTAGGTATGAATGTATACTGTCATGTTTGTTTTCTCTTTTTACGATGTTATCTCAAGTACCTCGAGCATCACCTGACCTACACATGTGCTTACTAAACGTTTGCTAAATTACTATGGAAACATTACATACTAAGTTGTAGGTTTTATTTTTCAAAGTATCAATATATATGATAGACAACCACTAATTATATAAGATATTATATATGTATAATTTGTATATATGTATGTACATATGTATATATTTATACATATACTGTGATATCATTTAGGAGAATTTTATTACTTCAGTTAAAATATTGTCTGTTCACAAAAAGAAGTGCCTTTATTATAGATTATATTGGGGCCAATATCAAGAGCTTTCATATTTAATCCATTCATTCTTAGTTCAATTACAAGTTGTAATGTAAAGTGATTTTTAAAATGGCATTATAAATATGACTATCACAGGTACAAATTCCAAAGATGACACAGATAGGCAGTTCCATTGCTGTTAATTACGAGAAGATGCTTTTTTGTGAAGATACTACATTTAAAGCTCATCAAAGCACTATTTATTATGGCAAAAACACTTTTTAAAATACATTAGAATGTCTGCAGCTGGCTCAGTGAACATCATTCAAAAGGGAACTCTCTGAATCTGCTGAGAATAATAGTGAAAGGAAGATGTTTCCTGGGTGGGAAGCCTTTAAATTTATTCAAAAAGGAACACTGACAGGCAGTATGGCTGCATTTGTTTGTTTCTTTGTTTGCTTGTTTGTTTATTTGTTTGCTTACCCTGCACATATATGCACAAACTAGGTGAGTGAGAACTAATATAGTAGCTCAGTTAATTTGAGGTCTAGGGCGGCTGGGATGACTCAATAGGTTAGAGACTTACTGCCAACCATGATAGTCAGAGTTTAATCCCCAGGGCTCAGATGGTGAAAAAAGAGAACCAACAGTTACAAATTGTCCTCTGTCTCACAAACAGAGGGGGAGGGAAGAAGGAGGGAGGGAGGGAGAGAGAGAGAGAGAAGGAGGAACAGAGGGAGGGAAGGAGGCACACACAGAGATACACATAAATACACAGACACACACATACAATTCTGCAACACTATACTAGTTTTTCTTTCTGATAATGATGGCTGTTATCATGATGCCTACTGAAGTGTCTGATCCTCTGCTGTGCTCATCAGAAAAACACAAGACTTTTTAAATAATGCTCATAATTTGATATTTATAATGATATAATATTATTGCTATTTTAAATTACTATGTATACAATAGCTGCAGAAAGTTCTCTCCAAGAAGAAATTTATGTGAATTACCTACCACAGGATTTTCTTATCTGAAATAAGACCCCTATCACAGGAGTTTCTTATGTGAAATATCATTGCAAGAATCACCGCCAGAGTACAATAGTGATAACTGGGGTAAAACATTCACACAGATGAATTCTGTTAACTGGAGTGGAAGAAGATTCCACAAGCACACATTATAGTAATTTTCTATGAAGAAAAGATCAAACACCAGATTAATTAAATTAACTATTATGACCTTGAGATAATGAGCCAATTATAAAATACTATAAACTGTATCTTATTTACTATTTCTAAAACATTTCCCTAGTTCACATATTTGTTTTATTTTCAATGCAATTTTTTCTGATTAGATATAGATGCTATACATGTAAATGAAAAGTTAAAGTAACATTATTATTATTTAAGTTTTTTAAATTAAATTTCAAAGTATGGCATGGACTTAATATGTTAAAGACTTTCAACCTTTAACTTTTCAGTACAAAAAGTATGCATTATAATGTTTTGTGTTGATAGATTGTTTTTCTTCAGCAAAAATTAATATAAATCAGAAAATACAAGAGAAATTTTAATGAGTCCCAAGTTAAACATGTTTTGAAAATACTTCAGAACAGGGGTGAGGTGGTTTCTCAGGTGGCTCTGACAGAAAGGTCATTAGTTTGAGAACTAGCCTGAACTACATAGGGAGACCTGCATAGCAAGAAAGAAGGAAGGGGGTGTTGCTAGGGACACACAGACAGAGTCAGGAAGAGAAAGAGGTAGAGAGAAAGAAAGAAAGATAAATAAATAAGACAAAGAAGGCAAAGAAAGAAAAAAGAAAGAGAGAGAGAGAGAGACAGACAGACAGACAGACAGACAGACAGACAGACAGACAGACAGACGGGAAAGAAGGAAAAGGGTAAGGAGGTACTACCTTATGAATATAACATTTTGCTTTTTATATTGAATTCCTTTATCATATTTTCTGACTTTTAAAAACTGAAGCATAGAGTCAGAAGTGAGCTCTTCAGATAGTGAAAGAACAGACAATATGGAACATTGAAATGTTAACTTTTGGGTAAGATTACAAAACATAAAAATGAAGTCTGATCATATGTGAAATATTGATATTACATCACCTTGCAGCACCATAATTAGATATAATTGGTTAAGCTAAATAACATCTATGAAGCTCAGTTTATCTCTCTGTTAAATAGGAACAAAAGCACAAGTTAAAGGTTAAATAACTGGCATGTATCAAGCCCATGCATGTGTGATGGGCTGCCTGCTTAGTCAATGTGCTATCAGGAATTTTCATTTCTGCACTCAGTGATCTTTTTGTATATTATTATTATTTCAAAAGATTTTATGTCATTGGAGCAAATTGTCTCTCATAGAAAAAAAAATCTCCCAGAAATTAATCAATATCACATGAAAATTTTCCAGATAAAGTCTTAAAAAATCTCTAATACAAGAATTCTGAGTATATGTGAGAAATGACTAGCTGTATGTTTCAGTTATTATTTTACTACTGTGAAAAGACCCCATGAGCAAGGGAACTTACATTGAAAAGCAATTAGTTGCTTAGAGTTTCAGTTAGCCCGTGATCATTATGGAAGGTAGCATGGTGTCAGACAGACATGGCACTGGAACAGTAGTTAAAAGTTCACATCTGATCATTAAGTTGGAGGGAGAGAGGGTGAAACAAGGGCTGGTGTAGGCTTTTGAAACTTCAAAGCCTACTCCCAGTGACACACCTCTTCTAGCAAGGCCACACCTGCTCCAACAAGACCATAGTTCCTAAGCCTTCCTAAGCACACTTTCATTAATTGGGAAACAACCATTCAAATATTTATAGAGGCCATTCATATGCAAATTACCATACTGTATTAAATTTTATATAAGAATAATGTGTAAAAAATTCAAAACAGACCTTTACAAAAAAAGAGTACCTTTGAAAGTAAATATAGTAATGTTTGAACAACATGCACTGCTTGTCTTAATCTACATGACTGTTAAATTATCAATCATTAATTGTAACAGTTTCCTCCAGTCCCCACCCCATGAATATGGAATAGTCATATAATACTACCTTCCTGTATTCTATTGAATGCATGATGAATTGTTTAATTTCTAAAAATAAGCATATTACCGTTATCAGATTAAATCAGCCTGGCAGTTAGATATTTTCATCACATCATTGGTGATTGCAATTTCTTTGGGTTTTGTTATATGAAAAATTATATCTCAGAATATAACTTGGTATTATGTAGCACAGTGGAAACAGTATTAAGCAAATAAAGAATAAAAGTTGTATTAACCACAGCATCAATAGCAACAGCAGCAAAGATAACATGAACTTACCTGGAAATAGCTGCTTCGTTGGGGCACTGATTTGTGCTTCCTCTGTAACTCTATAAGCAATATCTGGATCTTTAGAATTCTTTCTGTTTGTGCAAAATCCTGTTGTTTTAGATATTCCCACTGGCAAATTGTGAAAATCTAATGCTTTTAGTATATCAACTGGAGCAGCTGAAAAACAAGCAAATAAAATAAAATAAAATAATTGAACAGTTTAACATTTTTTAGTTTCAGTATTTTAATTATTAAATTTTTTTGACAATTCTGTATATTGTATTAAGCAATGCATTCTGATTAACATCTCCTCATACTTTCTTTTATCCCCTATTCTATCAAGCCTCCTTTATCCCTACCAGTCTCTTTCTCCGATTTTGTGACCTGTTTAGTTTAACCAGGGCCAACTCTTATGACTACAAGGTTGAACTATATCCATTGCAGCTAGTTTAGTCATTGGTGAATACACTATTGCAGGCAACATTCTTTCTTCTCATCCTGGATCTATCAGTATCAAACATTCCCTAACATGTATTTTAAATAGGTCATATTATAAAGTTCCTTATTCTAAGAATTTTAAGTAATGTCACAAGTTTTCTCAAAATAACTACAAAATTCCAAAAGCTACATGTCCAAAGCATTCAAAGTGTGCCCATTCATTGTAGCAAGCATTATTCATTGTAGCAAAATTCTGAAACAAACTAAGAATTAAATGAATGAAGAGCATGTGATATATATGATAAGAATTTTATTCAGTCATTAAAAGTAGTGAAGTTCTAATCCGTGAAATCATCTAACTACTTCTATTGTGGGTTACCGAATACAATGACTGCAAACAAACATGTTAAAGGTTCATTTCATGGAACAAACCACAAAGACGAAGACATATGATTGCTTTGGACTTTAAAAAAAAATCTCTGGTCCAAGACAATGCATTCATGTCTCTGAACCAAGTCATGAACCATACATGAACCAAGTGGAGTAGCACTTCATTTGTAATAAAAATGAAGGTTAGAGCCCAGCATGTCAATATACTTATGGTACGTTGACTTCTCTCTGTCGTCAAAATAAATGTTCCAATTAGCCTATTTCCTGGCCAATGTTATTCATCATGCCTGAGATATATAGTCCTTAAAATGCTTAGATCCTAACTGGGTCAGTGCTAAAATGTTTTGGTAACTAGGTAAAAAGTCATGTCTACTTTCATGTGTCTACAAAACTGCTATCTTGTTCATTTATGACTGAAAATTATCTCTAATATGATGGGTTAACAGGAACTGCCACCATAATGCACCTCATAGTATATTATTTATGCAAGGACTAGATGCAAAAGAAATTGAGATTGATTCTAGAAACAAGAAGCCAGCATCATAATATCATTTCTCAAAGAGAGATTCACCAGCTTCTGGCTCCTTAAGAATTATAATTTCAATAAATATTTACTTATAATAATACTCCATTTCTCACAGAACTTATGAATGAACAACTGAATGAGAATTGTGGGAAATATGCACATGATTTGTTCCTTAGTTTATTAACTCAAGGAAAACTGAATTCTACATCTGCAGATATACATAGGTAGAGTTTTACTGACCATGCCTTTTATATAATTTCCTAATAACAAATACAATTTTCTATAATAACAAACTTTTGTGCACCTATGGAATGTAGCTAATAAATGAAAATCTGTATACTATTCAATATAACATAGAGTGCTTGTAATTGTTGAAAATAATGATTGTGGAAATCAGAAAGACTGAAGGTATCAAAGATCCCTTTTAGTTCAGTCTTTGAATATTTGTTTCAAAATCTCTAAATTTGAAAACTTGGTTTTCACTAATCCTGCTTCAAAAGACTATTTTTATACAGTTCTTGCTATCTTTCTCATTCCATAAAACTAAGAAAATAATACACTAACAGCCATATGCAAAGATTCTAATATGTGGTCTGTCACCAGGCTCAGTGCTTTAAAGGCACAAACCTTCCAAAATAACATGTTATTTGCCTGCTATACAGAGGAAGGAACTGAGCATCAAAGAATAAGTTAAGGGTACTTTTAGGGTCTGTGTAAATACTGAGTCTGGTTTTTGCGCCCCCACTGTTGCTGTAATAACCCACAGATGAAAACCACAAAAGGAAACTTAAAACGTATTGAAAATAGTCTGAAATTATCTTAAGCCAGTTAATTGATTCCTGATGCTGATATTTATTTTAAATTAAGTTCAATTCACATTTCAGGATATAAATTGCACTGAGGAAGAATGTGACTGAAAACCACAACATATTATCTACTTATTTTATTTTATCTTCTTTCTGTAAGCTGAACAAGACACCAGAGTACACATGAACAGGGCCTAAGAGGCTATAATTCAAAGATAAAAAGATAAAGCACGGGTTGTCTTCAAAGCTTAGCATCTATCACCAATGCCCAGGATGGAGAAGAGCTTCCCTTTCATGGCAGTGACTTCTAACACAAGGCAGCTACAAGAACAAAACAGCTATCTCTTTCCAATTTGAAGTGAATGTGATAAGAGCATTCTCCCTTTGAAGGATTCAGTGTAGAGGCTCTACCCTTGAAGTATGACAAATTTCTTTGAAGGGACAGTGTGTGACATTACCACCCAGTCCCTAATTCACAGCTGTTGGTGGATTGCTGTTGTTTTAAGTTTCAATTTAAATTAATTTTCTAAAATGGAATGTCGCTTTATAAAAAAAGATTGTAAAATTTAGTCAACAAATTCTGTTTTCTCTTCTTTCTTTCTACAGAACTTAATGATAAATTCATTTTGAAATTCTGCTTGTTGCTTCATCCTATCATCCCCATAGCCACAGCATTTATTAAACTCTTATAATACAGTTTCTGTTTCTTTACACACACACACACACACACACACACACACACACACACACACACATATATATATATATATACACACACAAGTATGTGCAAAAAAATTTTTTTTCTGTCTTTCTTAGTTCCAATTGTTTAAAAATTAAAAGCAATGGTTTAAAGTGCCTGGTTACAGTAAATCTGAAAAAAATAAAATTTCTAATTTTCAAAGCGAGTCTGGTATGCTTTGGTATTTTATTTCTATTTCCATGCCCATCATGAAGCATTTTCATGCTTATCTAACTCAGTATAGTATTGTTTTCAGTAGTTTTTCCTGGCTTCTACTATGTACTATGCATTCATCAAACAGGAGAACAAGACACAGGATCTCAACTATTACTACAGAAGCCCTTTAAGATCCATCCTGACTTTCCCCATCCTACATTCCACTGCTTGATTGAGCTTCCTAAATTCCATGATTCAAGCAACTCTGCTGCTTAAATTCCTTCAGCGAACCCCACTGACTTCCAGATCGCATCCACATTCCACATTCCATGCATAGAAAATCTTGATGATTTGCTCATGCCCAGTTTTCCTCCTAGTCTCAACCCCCACCCAACTCCAGTGCATGTCTATTCTCATATTCACTCCTCCAGAAATACTACCACAGTCAGTGCTGTAGAAATACTTGCTAGTTGGAACTTGAAAAAAAATACATCAAACACTTTTGTCTTTTGTCTACTTTGGGGATACACACACACACTAATATATATATATATATATGTTAATTATTTCAGATAGTGGGCAAAGAATATATTCTTTGCCCACTATCTGAAATAATTAACATATTTCCTGAGTGGGGAGTAGAATATACCCAAGATGGAATCTTTAAAAATTGTTGTCTCTCTCTTGAACCTTCATCTGGTGTGCTGCTTATACTGGCATTGCACCATTCACATATTTCAAGTTGTCTATTCTTTGACTTTTATTTCAAAGCAGAAGATAATAGATGTATACACAGAAATGTACACCACACTCACATACTCACATACATCTGACTGCATCTGAATTTCATCTCCCATTTAGTGTCTGTGTGGTATGAACATGGAGAAATATATCAACTTGTCTGGGTTACAATTTCAAAACTATCAAAATGGCACTAATAGAACTCTTGACATCAAAGGCCTTTTTCCCAGCTGAATGTGTTACCACACCTTAGAGAACAAGTCTTGGAACAGAGTTCTAATGAGGCAGCCCTGCTTCCCTACCTGGATTTTTATGGCTGTAAAAGTAATTTTGCATTTTTAAACAGTAGAAGGCTTTCTCAGACATGAGAACTGTATGCAACACAAACTTAGTATCCACCTGTGAAATCTGGGAAACAATTACATACATTTATTGGTTACTTATGGCTTGGGATTGTATTTAGGGCTGTATACATGCCAAGCCCTCTTCATCTGACCTATAATGACCTAGAAGCCTATTATTCCCTCTTTACATTTTGTTTTTTGGACAAAACCTTACTAATTTGAGTAGACTGGCTTTGAAATGACTTTATTGCACAGAATGGCATTCAATCCACACTCCTGCTTCTTCCTACTGCATACCTCGGATTACAGTCATATACCACCAGGGCAACCTAAAATCCCTTTCTTCTAGACCTTAAACACACACACACACACACACACACACACACACACACACACACACACACACAAACACACACACTTTTTTCCCCTCAGAGGAATCTAACATATAGCAGTGATGAAATGCAATAAATTCACATCTAGTAAACATCTAGTAAACATTAAACTGTACACCACAGAATCCTTCAGGAAATCTTTATTCCTTCATGTAAGTTATGTGACACTCTTGTCCTGCCTCCTGCTGCCCTAGGTAACACACTGTACTGTATCTGTATAATTATCTCATTGTGACTCTGTATTACATGTCACATTCTCATTTTCCTCAGCATACCACTAAATCTTTTCTCTTTCTTTTCCCTCCTCATTCCCCCACATATCCCAAGTAGGTAAAATTTAATAAATAAAAATAATTTTTTCAAAAAACTATAATTCTAATGGGTATAACATATAGTACTGAACCACAAGAGACAATGACCATGTATTATTATTTATTGACTACCAATATACTGACAATTAGTTAGAGTCCTTAACAAAACTTGTCTGTCAGCTAACTGTACAACAGACATTAGCTGTAGGTGACAAACTAAGTCAAGCTCAGAAGCTATTGTCTTTTTGTGCACACATATGTGTATGTTAGTGTGCATCCCAGTATTTGTGGCTGCATATGCATATGCGTATGTTAGTTTGCATTCCTGTGTTTGTGGCTGCATGTACAAATGTGTGTGTGTGTGACAGAGGTTAGCTAACACAGCATGACTTTCTTTAACACTCTCACTATGCTTACAGACAAGATATCCCACTAAACCCAGAGCTCATCAATTCAGAGCTAGGCTGGCTAGCAGTTGAGCTCCTAGAACCCACCTGACTCTGCACACCCTGACCCAAAGCAGGAGTTAATGATATACTCCACCATACCCACATTGCACACATCTGCTGGGGATCTGAACACTTCATGCTTGAATAACAAGCACACTCTTCACTAAGTCTACCACCCACAACAATTAAGTGACTTTGTATAAGCCACTTAAACCCTTCATGGATCACTTGCCCACCTTAGCCTCATTCTTGATAATTTAACATTACAACAATTCTTAATCCCAGAGAAAAGAAGCCAAAATATATAAATACTGCCCTAAAAACTTTTATAAATGATTGCTTGCTGAAAAGTCCAAAGTTTCTGAACACTTCTAACAACTTCATTAAATACAATCTATGATTTCCTAAGCCATGGTCAAGCTGCCTCCTGTTATCTCCTTTTACTGAGTGGATTTGGAAGTCCTTTAGCAGCACAATAGAATAATAAATGATGGAATATTTCTTAATATTTACAACAAACATCCATAACAAAATTATGCCCTCTGTTTCCTCCTAGAACTTGATGGAGGAACTCTACTGGAGAATACACCACACACTTTAGACACAGGACATGGAGAAATGAACCTGGAACTGACCCTAAGACCTAGCTCTCATAGTAGTCAATGGTGGTACACAAGCTGCCCAGGTTAAAAAGCAATCAGCCATACTACCCAGCTGTAAAGCTTATGACCATAGAAATGATCCAGCAGGAAGTCTCCCATTAGTGTAACAGTCACACTTATTTTATCTTGGGGGGAAACCAATTGAACTTAATGCCTGCTCCATATGAAAGAATCCATACCTGGTACTTTAAACCTGACTAACTGGTCATTGCTGGTGAGGTCACAGACCCACAGAAAAGAGTACCTCTCACAGGTCATCAAGGAAGCTTCTCTTTGTAGCATGTGGAGCTCAGATGTAAACTAGAAATGATCATCCTGAGTGAGGTAACCCGTACTATAAAGACAAATGTTTCATGTTTTGTTTTACATATAAATGCTAGCTTTTGATTTTAACATATGTGTGTTAAATGATCATGGAGGTTAGGTATCTGGTAAGGGATGAGGGCAGAGGAAAAGATCTTCCAAGAAAAAGGACATAGAGTGTTACAAAGAGAAAGAGGGGAAATTAGAAAAGAAGGACATAATTGGAAAGCAGATGGGATGTCAAAGTAATGGAAGGACCAAAAGGAGGAACGACTAACACTAAAGAACATTCGAAACCCATATAAAAACCTACTAATGCATTATGAAATAATTTAAATGGAATCACCTTATAATGACAGAAATAAAGCTCCAACTAAACATTCTATATAGCAAGTAAAACCCCCAGTGCCACGAATGAGTTACATTTTGCTGAGTAAAACACACCCTTCACAGGCTATTGTCAAGGCTACTTGTTGTTCTCCATAACCTGGTGGTAAGGCCCTATTGCTGAAGTCAACACTTACTAATGTCATAGAACATGGAGAAGTTATGCTGTTGCCTGACTAGAAACTTCATACCTTCTGAGTAGTCTTCATGGTGCTAGAAGGCACTTGGCATACATATACCAGAGAAGGACAGTGAAGCTTAATACCACACAGCTACAAACCCTACAATTTATATCACAACCTGAATGCAGAATATACTGGTGTAATAGTAGCACAAATGTTACAGGAGTAACTGAACGCTTTTTTTTGGAGGTAAGGCCCACTCCATGAGATGCAAGCCATATTCAGCATTGCTAAGGTGGTCAAAACCCAACACTAGATATGTCATAACCCTAGAGGAAAACACGGGGACTCAAAGCTGAACAATGTTCAGAAAGAACAGGAAGCCTGGAGCACTCATTCCTAGAATACCAGTGTGTGCTTTTTGTTTTGCTGTGTTTTTATAATTTAATTTAAATTTAATTTTCTTCTGAGAATTTTATATAAGAATAAACTATTTATACATTTCACACCTTTCTTCTCTTGCCTCCAACCCCTCCTGTTTTTCTCAAAATCCCCTCACACTTATGAATGCTTTTTCTTTAAATAATAAATATTAACATTTCATATTTATTTTTAAAAGAAATATATAAATATTATATTAAAGAAATGTAGTGGGATATTTTTCCCATAAGTTGGGAGGAGCTAAGGTGGGAGGAGTAAGGAGAGGAAAAGGAGGAGTAAGGAGAGGAAGAGAAGGAAGAGGAGGAGCTAAGGGAGAGAGAACCAGAGAGACAGATGGGAGCATGGAAGTGACATGAGCCTGTCTCTAACAGTCAAAGGTAGTTGATATATCTAGGTTGGGTATTGGGTTACACCTCTGATTGTGTGGCCATCTTGTTATTGAGCATTACCAAATATATAAAGCCTTTGGATAATCTAAGCATTAGAGTCTCATTCCTACTGGGCCTGTGTGAATGCCGGGATGGTCTGGGAACTGCCCAGCCTTGTAGAGACAGCATAGGAGATTGGCAGAGCCATCTTCCACACTGGTATCTCGTGGGTGGCAGGGCTGGTGTTTTTGGCTGGCCGTTTCTAGCTGTGGTGTGCATGTGGCCTCTGGCCGTGGAACACGGTGGCAGACCCACCCCCCCACCCTACCCCCACCCACAGCTTAGTTAGTTGGCCTGACAAGTGGCCATTTTAAATAATTACTTCTACATGCACACATACACTCACATACACACATGGAACATTTTATAATAAATGGAATGACTTTATCAAACCCTTCCCCTCAAAATACAGGTATCTATGCAGAAGAGGAGATAGAAAGCTGGTTAGAGCCATAGGTGATGAATGACTTCAAAACAACAATGTCTTCCAGACACTGCAGGATATATATATATATATATATATATATATATATATATATATATATATACTCACAGATACTGCCATAGCATTGAAACCAGACAAAACGCCAGTTCCATGAAGATGAAATGGACACAAAGTCTTATCCCTAAACAAAAGACTATTTCAAACTATACCTGCTGGGACAGAAAAAAATCAGTTTTCTCTAATGAAGTGCCTCTGAGTACATCAATCACTATGAGGAGTATTTAGCCAACACGAAACAAACTCTGTGTGTGTGTGTGTGTGTGTGTGTGTGTGTGTGTGTGTGTGTGTGTATGAATTATTTCTATATTTCTTTAATATTATATTTATATATTTAATGAAATATATATTAATATTTATTATTTAAAGAGAAACAGTTCATGAGTCTGAGGGAGAGTGTGAAATACAGGAAAAGTCATAGGGTTGACAAGGAAGGAAGGTATGAAAATGTATATTTCATTCATATATAAAATTCTCAGAAGAAAATTAAATTTAAATTATAAATATTAAGCAAAACAAAAAGTATATACTGGTATCTAAAAATACACAATGCCCTGAGGGACTTTTTGTTGATTTTGTTTTCTTTCAGTTTTGCGAATGTCTTATTTGCTATTAATTAGCTAATACAGCAATGATTATAGAACCTACATTTTCATGTTCATATTGGCCACCCCACAGCACAATATGAAGGTAAAATACTGATATTAGCCTTTTTATTGTTTTTCTTACATGTAACACTAATATTTAATATAACATATTTTATTACACATAACATATTTAATATTGTAACAGCTGTTCATGCCTGTAATCTCAACACTTAAGAAGCTGAAAAGAAGGAGTCCCTTGAGTTTGAGGCCAGTCTACATTATGTAATGAATTCCAGGCAGCCTGGGTTACAGAGTGAGATTCTGTCTCAAAAAGAAGAGGAGGATTCAGCTAGAGAGAATCTCAGAGGTTAAAAGCACCTGCTGCTCTTGAAGAGAATTAGATTTGGTTCCCAGCTTCCATGTGAAGGAACACAATAATCTATTACTCTGGTTCCTGGGGATTGAACTTTCAATATCAACTTCAGTTGCCAAGACTAGCCATTCCTAGCTAATCCGTTTGATGTGCTCTGTATATGCAAGAATTAGCAGCTTATAAAGACTAATATATTGTAATATATATTTTGAAAAAACATTACAGTTATGGGCTAGAGAGATGGATCAGCAGTTAAGACCACTGGCTGCTCCTTCACAGGTTTCAAGTTAAAAATTTCCAGAATCCTCCACAATTGAGCAGCTCACGATTGTCTTTAATTCCTGTTCCAGGGAAACCAACAACCACACAAAGACAAATACATAAATTCAAAACAACAGTGTGCATTAAATAAAATAAATAAATTAATTTTACAAAACAATTAGTTATTCAGTTTGTATGAATTATTCTTGAGCATGGTAATAGGCCAATAATATATCAAATCCAGTTTTCCATAAACAATTATACTATCAACTTAAGTATATCATCATTAACAACACTATGTTCGAATGTTTACTTGTATACACAATTAATACAAATAAAAAATTGTAAGTGTCTTAAGACTACAGTTTATAATAGCCATCCTGGAAAAACATGAATATTTGATAATCAAACAATGACAAGCATCAAGTTGAGAATGGCATAGACAAAAAAATTAAGTGGATTACCTGGAGTTTTCTGAAATTTATAACTAACTTTATCAGTTAAAAAATATAATCCTATTTTGACAATCTTTTCAGAAAAAAATAAACCAAATGATCAAATGCAAATATGACCTCTTAAAATGTTTTGAAAATATTTGTAATCAATTTCACAACAAACATTTTCATTTAAATGCCAAGAAAAACTACACACACACACACACACACACACACATATATATATATATATATATATATATATATATATATATACATACATACTTGAAAACAACAAAACAAAGTACTTCTCATCAAAATAAAATGTATACATGCTCCTTTAGTAACTGTTTAATATTCTAATTATGGACTCTAGAGATGGAAAAAAGAGCACAAAGCACAAAATCTTAGGGTTGAATCCTGATTAAGAGTAATGTTCTGTGGCTTTATATCCTTGAAAGTACTTAATTTGATTTCCAGTTCTTTAACTAGGAATATCTGAAGTTAACTGACATCACAACTCAAAGCCCTGAGGGGAAAAGTAGAGCTAATATGGCAATTTTGACACAATATGACCCCTCTAAACACATGAATAGATGGGCATTCTTAGATCAGGAAAGCTCTATTTTGTTTGACGTCTGACTGTTTATTGTAACTATGTGAACATGTATCAAGCTGAAGTGGTATCAAGAATGGGAATTGTTGACTATGTGACACTTGGATTCCATTAACATTCAAAAGCACAAATAATTTATAATAACTTTTATAGGTCAATATTATCAGCTCTACATTTTATGGAAAATAAAGTAACTTCCCTGTCTTTAATTATTTTACTTAATTTGTTACATGCGACAAGTTTCAGACTCCTAGGGGGAAAGTGAGTAAATATGGAAAAGTGCTCATTAAAATTTGCCGTAGCATGAATTGTAGCACTAAATAAGAAAGACAAGAAACTCCTCTGTGAGTAAATGATATTTCAGTTGATTTGGAAAAGTCAGAGAAAGCACCCTGCCTGATTGTTTTTGCTTAAATGGATTAGTAGCAATAGAAGTGCATGCAAAGAACCTAATGGGAGAACCAACTCAGAATTGTGGAGCAATGGGGTAAAACAAAGCCTCCTGCTAAGAGAATAGGAGGGCTGTAAGAGAAGAAGTCAGAGACATAAGAGTGATGTGTAACTTTTATGAAGTGTCCATGGAAACTAAATTTTATTGCAAATGATTTGTAAAATCATTGGTAGGTGACATTAGAGAGAAGTGATAGGATCCAAAATTTTTATGAATATTTTTCCAGTCAGTTTTAATTCCACAGAAAACTAAGGTGAAATAAAGATCTCTCATTCAAGTTACTTTCAAACTACTGAGCCTTCAGGGTTGAGAAACTCTTGAGAAAATTCAGAGCCCTGAATTCCAACCAGATGGACATAAAGAAGCATTTGGAATCTTGCAGGTATGTGATGGTTTAATCTGGAGATGAAAGATGCATTACTGTGTCAGATTCTGGACACCCTGGAAAGACAGAGCAAACGGGAGTAGGAATGGACTGTATGTGAGCTCGGAGAGAAGGGGATCAAAATTCAAAAGGCAAATTCTGGGAGTTTGCTTTTTGTTTGAACATTACAATTAATTACATTGCCATGTCCTAAGATTCAGAAAATTAAAGAGAGGAATAGGTTAGGAAAACAGCAATTCAGTTTAGAGAATACAAATGTTGAACTAGCTTCAATGCACTACAAATCGATGAGCAGGCAATAAAGTTTATAAACTTTTAACTAAGAACAGAGATTTAGGTTAGCAGAAAACTTTAGGAGTTGAGAGTCAACCAGTATTATTCAAAGCCATACTAATTAATAAATTGTTATTTTTAACAATACTAATATAACTTCACCTACAGGAAATCATTAGAAATATCAAAATTTTATAATAAATACTTTGTCCTTTAAGTCAAAGTGGGTCTAAAGGTACAATTTTTCAGAAATTTTTTAAACATCTTATTGTAATTGTATACTCTAATGGGTGCTATAATATGAGTGATTGCATGAAAAAAAACTCAAAAGATTTAGAAATTTAAGTTACTCACTTGTCTTACAAAGAGGTTTTATAAATGTCTAGGCACATTGGCTTAAACTTTTCCCTTATAAAATAAGATTATTAATTCATATGTCTACAGGTCAATTGAGAACACAACTGTGTATGAGATGCGATTTCAAATGTAGACCTACTATTCTTGAGAACCCTGGGTGGCTCTTTAGTAGCCCGGCTATTATAAAGAAATTGATGTCCCCCCCACTGTTGTGCTTGTTTGACCCAATGGCAACAAGCAACTGGCTCAAGTCCCGTGTGCTGATATCCACTGTTCACTGGCCCTGCAAAAATTAGCATAAGTTAAAAGGTTCTTTTTAGTTACATTGTTCTACGCAGCACAGGTTATCAAGGAAACATTAAGGAAAGTATATCCTAAGATCTCGTGTTCGTACCCATGTACATACTTCCTCAACTCTGTCTCACATCACTTCCTCCCCGTGCTATTTCATCTTCTTTACACACAATGCCTGGTTTCAAGGGCTTCCTTTGAAGTCCTTTGTAGCATCTACTTTGGGCTTTCATGTCATATCTCAAAATGGCTTCACTTGGTTGTTCAGTGCTCAATTGTTATTTCTCAACTGTCTTTCTTTGGCCTTTCTGTGTTTCTATGCTCTGTTTTCCAACATCTCTTCACATGTCTCTCACTCCATACCAAGTACCATTACTACTGGTATATATTTTCAGATGTGACTATTGGTTGATTCCTGCCTTTTCAAGTAGACCACTGATTCTAAGAGACAGGTAGTGATGTTTTCTCAGCCACTGGCCTAAGCATGTATCAATCACGGAAGATGAACTTATTAAATTGATGATCAAATGAATCAGCTTAGAGCCTAACATAGTATGAGTATATAATAAAAAGTTACATTGTATTTGGTAAGTGAACAAATTGATGAAGTATATTTATCTTTTTACCCTCACTATTGGAGTTACACACATACCCCATGGCAACATATGCTGGCATAGTGCCTACAACTATAGCTGTAGCATCTATACACGACATTTATACATAGAAATGGAAATAACTTGAATTCTTGACATTCTGATAAAATGTAGATAAAATCCTCCACCTTCTCATACCATACAAGTTTCCAAAAACTGAATTGAATGCATGGTGTAGAAATGAATGAAAAACACAATCTGAGGATGTGTAACAACTATAAAATATAGCATTTCTGATTTATGAATCATAAAGATTATTTCTATAAATTTCTATAGCTATCTATAGATGTGAACATATAAAAACATCTGACTTTCCAGATTAGTTTCAGATTAGTGAGTTGTAGCCAACAACTCCACTTCATTCAACAACCCTTCCTCAAATGTCCCTTTCTCCTGTTCGAGGCTCTGTAACCATGCTTCGTAAAACTGACTGATGGTCAATTTACTGCATTTAGTACAACTACTATGTACATCAGATATAAATATGTGAATATATACCTATATTCACATATGTGTGTGTGTCTTTTAAAATTATATGATTGTGTAAATATCAACCTTTAATATCTTCTTTTTATTTATTAATCTCTTTAATCTTCTTTTGTGTCCTGCTTGAATTTGACACCTCATAGTAGAGTAACTATAATATATAAATTACTTTTATAATCCAAAAAAATTTTATATAATTAAATTGATTACATAGAGACAAACCACTGTTTCTAATTGCTAAGCCAATTAATTGAAAAGCCAATTATGCAAAACAGAGGGCAGGAATATTTATAACATAATAAATATTTTATAGACTGGTACATTTTATTGAAGTTTCCTCTTTTTATACTCAAGGAGAAAAATTATTTATGACCACCAATAGAGCAAGCACATCACTCCTGGTGTTCAAGCCAGCTATAGTCACAAAGACAATAGATATTCATAATAGCTGAAGATATTAAGAGACATCTTTGAAGAGAATGTGGGGAGAAAGCAAGATCTGACTTATTTGTTACTATAGAATGAGTATGTGAATAATGGAGGCCATGTAGACAGCCAGGATGATGAAGTCCATGTTTGTAGTACACGGATCTGAATTCAATCCTCAGAATCCCATAAAAAAAATCAAGAAACGGTGATATGTGCTTATAATCCTAGCTCATAGGAGAGAGGTGGAGAAAGTGGGTCCCTTGGAGTTCCTGGCTAGCCTAGGATACTTGGAAAGAGATCCTTTGGGTAGGGTTTCAAGGATGAGATGGCTGTTGTCTTGGGAATAATGGTTTAGGATGTTCCCCCATGCACAGAAAGACACAAGCAATGAAAAGAACATTTGACATGGTAATGCACACCTTTAATCACAGCAATTGTTACACAAAGCCAGGAGGGCTGTGAGTTGGAGGCCATCCCTACCTACATTGTGAGTTTCAAGTCAGTAGGGATATATAGCAAGACCTTGTCTCCTAAAAGAAGAAAGGAAGGAAGGAAAGAAGGAAGAGAGGGAGGGAAAAACAGATGGAGGGAGGGAGGGAGGGAAGGAGGGAGGGAGGGAGGGAAGGAGGGAGGGAGGGAGGGAGGGAGGGGGAAAGAGGGAATGGGAGGAACAAAGGGATGAAAGTGAAGAGATGAGAGAGGATGAGGAATAAAGAAAGAAGAAGGCAGGGGAAGAGGAGGAAAAGGAGGAAGAGAAGGAAGAATATAGTCATTGCTGATACCATTACCTGAGAAAATCCTCAGACTTTGACTTCACATGACTAATTAACTAAACTTTTATCTTGTTCCAGTCTTCTGGATGATGGACAAAGATAACTACAAACCAAATTATTATTATATACGTACTATCTGTCATCATGGTAGCAGCAGGAACACAAGTAAAATGTATCTGTTATTATTTGTACAGAAACTTCTGGAAGAAAATTGACATATGAGGAATTTCAAAATAATGATAGTGTTTCAATTTTTGTGAGCCCTTTGTCTTTTTCTGCACTCCTCATGTTGATTATATTCAAAAGGTCTTTTTTAATAATCTGCGATAACACTTGTACACTGGAGGTAATAAGCCAGTTTACAACCATTAATTCCTGAAAATGTCATGTTGCTTTATTGCTGTAGATTAGGACAATCACTAAGCACCACTGTTAGCTGAGTAAACCAATCAGATCATGAGTCTACGAGATATAGTTTATTAAATTAATGAGAGCCAAAATAACACTCAACAGCTTCCAATAGCAATTGTTTTAGGTTTTCCAAAACTTTGTGAATTAGGTTTGTACAAAAAGTATGAGCACTAGACTTTTATCATTAAACTGAAATGTAGGCCCAGGAGTTATTTGAATTGTAAGACTGTAGTTTAGCAAGACCTCTGTTTAATTCCCTTTAGGGGCACTCAGGGCATTTATACAGTTGACATAAGGTTTACACATTAATTTTAGGCATCAGTGCACCACAATCATAAGATAAACCAAGGGTTTATGAGAAACAGAAAATATCCACTGAAAAAGGCAAGGCAAATGCTAAGACTCTGATACAAGACCACATTGGACACTCAGGTAGACAATTTATAATTATTTTCTTATTATAATTAAATTCTTCAATTTATAATTATTTTTCCAGTTACCTCACAGGTAATCTGGGTCTTTTATATCAGTTTACTCCTAAGAAATGGATGACACAGAAGAAATATTCTGCATAAAGTATACACAACACAGCCTGGTATATACCAAGCAAGTATGCAGTGCTAATTTTCACCATTATATGTGCCAGAAGATATGAAGAAAAGTTTTGTGGGTCTGTGATATTTGAGTTAAAGCTTGAGACATGCAGTATGAGTATATCTGTGATGTGTAAGAAGAAAACAAATAATTTAGAGAATCAGATCCACAACATGAAGAATAAAGACAAGAACCTGACCATAACACAAATGCAGGGTCAGTGAGGGTGTGACTGGAAGAATGAAAAAAGATCTATCATAGGCTGGACACACAGGGCTACTCTATAACGACTAAATCATTTTGACAGTAGCTTTAGTTCTCAATAAAAATAAATCACCAACATTTTAAAAGAATTTTGACAGCAGGCAGTGGGCTATGCTCATCTGTTAGATTCCAGTGTAAGGAGAAACGGCAAACACCAGTTTTATTGTTTTCCTGCAGAGGTTAAGACCACCAGGTATAAAAATGCAGTAGAGTTCCTAGCAGCCTTATCCAAGATTGCAACTAGGGCTCTTTTTGGCAGTCACTCTTTCAGGAAGTTGTATGTGAAACCACAGTGAGGAAGCAGAGCCAACCAGCACATGCCGTCTAGGGTTCTCTCTCTGAAGCCCGGATGTCAGTTTACCAGTGAGACAGAGGAAGGAAGCCTCTACTGATATTCTATGAGCTCGGGTTCTGTGAATAGGGACCTTCATTTGCTGAACAGTCCCAGGGCCATTCAAGAGCAATTAAATTTGGTTAAAATAAGAAAGAAATGCTTTTTAAGGGGGTTGGAGGGGGAGAAAAGAAAAGAGGGAGGTTTGAGGGGATTGCATAAGTAGATTGTGCTAGGGCACTTTTACACAGGTTTGTTTAGTTCTCATTTGTCAAGCTGTATTTAAGCTACTCTCTTACTCTGAAAT
>JANHMN010000001.1:41802265-41816116 GCA_030674055.1 Rhabdomys pumilio
ACATTAGCCACTCGATAGAGATGTTTTGAATGAATGCTTTTTTTTTTCTATTTACACAGAGATTGGAACCCAGGACGTATTGTGAGTATTTAAGTCATATCACCGCTTAAGGGCCTTCAATTAAGCTTATCAAACATGCATGTTCAATTCTTTATTTGACGTTAAGCTTTAAACCACGGGGTCTTTCTTAAATGATCCGTTAAAATATGTCTAATTGGACTATATAAAATGTTTTCATATGGTTTAATAGTTGGCAAATTAGCTGGAATTGATAAACTCGAAAGTATAATATATTAAAAGCAACTAGAAATATTTCTGTATGAATACCATTCTCAGCACCAAAGAACCATTTCCTAATCATGAAGTTTTTTTTTTTTTTGAGATCACATATGAAACACAAACAAACAAAGAAAGAAACAAAAAGAGCTACTTATTTGTTGTAAGGCCAGTAGAGTGGGATGCCATTTATAAGAGAAATGGGGCCAACTAGCTGTTCAAATCAACCTCGTCTACTAACATATTTTACCAATATAGTTTACCAACATGTTGTATTTGAACCTGAAATGTTTAAAAACAAATTAAAGATCTTGTGTTGGAAATATAAGTAATTCAACACATTTATTATGCCTCATACTTTCAGATGGAAATTGTGTATATATATTTGTGGTTTCGTTTATACTTGCCTTTTCTGCCCAATTCTCCTTTCCTGTAAAAATCATTTTCTAGGTCTTCACTTAAACATGAAACAGTGTAATGAATATATATTAATTTAGGAATACTTACCAGTGAGCTGACCAGTTACAGAGCTCACAGCAACATATCTAGTGTTCTAAATTCTTTCTCCCTCACCCCTCACTCTCCTGTGTATTGAGAGCTCAGTGCCATGGTCCTATTCTAGGTGAGAAGGATTCAGGCAACTGCCTTCTGCTCACATCTCAGACCTCATAGCTTGTGAAAGGGTTCTTTCAGGCAAAATGTTTTGAGTGAATAGAGTTATTGCTGTCTTATGCGTCTGTGCTCTGTGGTCAAAATTCCTCTGGCCTTTACCCAACTAGGCATAACCTGGGGCTGAATTAATGCCTCTGGAAGGAAGCATACTGGAATCACAGTGAGGTGTAATTATGTCTAACCTCTCTAGGCTGTAGCTGACCGCCAGATGGTGTGTCTCCCAGAAACCTGCCCATGGGCTTTCAGATAAACTGAATGAAAAAAATGGATAAAAAGAACAAACAGGGAGAAACCAAAGAGAGTGATCCGTCCAAACTGCCTTCAGCTTCACTCTGGGGAATGTTCAGTAGAGTTATTTCCTGTGTGACCTTTCAGCCTGACATTGCTAATTGTTTATACAAACATTCAAAATGTAATAGAATGTGGCAGTTTCACTGATGCAAGTTCTTAGGTTTGAAGCATAGTTAGTAATATACTTTCATATTGTCACACTGAAAAAATGTTGAAGTCATGCTGTTAACTTTGTGCAGTAAATTCTGACATGTAAGTCTCATAAAAACCATGTAAAACCAGATAAAGAATAACTCTCCACAACGATATTTAAATAATTTATTTGTATTGCCTTGTGAGAGAACCAAGATAGCAATTTTAATTACTGATCAACAAGTCAAATAAAGAATTTGAATATTTTAGAATCTCTTTAGAATCCATGGATCTTTATTAAATATTGGGGAAAAACCACAGCTCTTCTTTAATGTCCTCAAAAATTCTTGGAATCAAGGAACCCCTATTTTAGAGCCAAGTTTTCATGTACTGAGACCTCAGTAACCACACAGACACTAAAGACACATTGTCCAAGATCAGTGTCCTAATGCAAACAGTGTTAGATCAGAAGTAGAGAGAGCTGTTCAATAATCCTTACATTACAATAGGTAGAATTAAAGGAAAGAAGTAGAGGCTACAAAAAAAAAAAAGAGTCATCTTTTAAAATATAGCATTCATTCTTCTTTTCCCATGGTCCTGTGATAACCTTCCTCCTTTTCCTACCTGTGGTGTTAGGGACAGAACCACCTTGTGTAAGGTATAAAGACTATACTCCCAATCTATATTTCTATATCTGTTCTACCTTCCTAGTTAGATGACTAGGTACACACACACACACACACACACACACACACACACACACACACACACAATCTAGATAGAAATAAAAATTTTGCAGTTTTACTATATACTAATTACTAACAGAAGACTAGAACTTTTTTGTTTTTGGATATTTTATTTACATTTCAGATGCCAATCCCTTTCCCCATTTCCCCTCCCTAGAAAACCCCTATCCCGTGCCCCCCCCCCACTTTTCCATTTGGCTTTTATACAATTTTTTTTAATGTTAATCAAAGGCTTTATAAGTATGGTAATGCTCAATCAGAAGTGTAACACAATACCCAACCTAGCTATGTAAACTATCTTTGACTGGTGGAGACCCGTGAACTTCTGCCTCCATGCCACCTCTCTCTCTCTCTTTTTCTCTCTCATCACCTAGCTTCTCATCTACTTCATCTTCTCCTCTCCTTACTCCATCTTTTCCTCTCAGTGCTCCTTCCCCCTTAGCTCCTCCTACATATTACCCTTCCTGTTAAAATAAAGCTTTTCTCTCAGAATACAATTAGAGCATAATTATTCCTATTTGTACCAGTGAGGTACAAGATAGTCTTAATACTCAGTCCATCCTTTTGTTGACTAGCCAGAACCTCTGTCATCTCTCTTGACTAGAACACTTAGTTTTGAACCTGGCTTTTTCTTGGCTTTAGAATGAATGTCAGCTGAAAACTCTCCACTCAGATCTTTTCTCTCAAGGTAAATAGCCAGGATTAGCTATGAGTCTATAGGTCTTCAATACCGTCAGAAATCCAGAATGACTAAATTAACTGAAGTTATGGGAAGCACTAAGCATAGCTTCTAAAACTTAGCCAATTTATAGAGACCGCTGAACACCTGGACAACCCCTATACTACCGAACATTGGAGTGTCAAATCTTTAGCCTTCTGGCCCAAACTCATCTGACAGACTTTAGTGCTGCAGAATTATTAAGGGCTGGTTACTCAGTCTAGGCAGATATAATCAGTCGACTATTCTGCAGGTGTGTCCTTTTCTGGACAGTAATTTGTCTGTAGATGGAGAGAGGCAATTCTTGCCTAGTGGCTGTCTCACCACAACTGTAGTAACTCTATGGATGCTCAATTTCTTCTTAGAATACAAGACAGGAAGCTGTCAGGAGCAGACACACCTCTAATCAAAATGAACATTAATATAGAAATATTTGTGATGTCGATTCTATGGATTTCTGACGTTTTGAAATCCAACTATCCATGTAAGGTAACTTGGACTGTTGTCTGTTAACTCCTCTCAGCTATTTCTAAATAAAATATAGAAAACACCCTAACAATAAACTCAAAATCATGAATTTGCTATAGTCCCTTAACTCACAGGCTAATCATCCCAAATCAGTTAAAAAAGTTAAAGAAGGACTAGGTCTAAGCCTTGTATTTCTAAATGTGTTATACAGGCACAATGCCCATGTGAATATCAATATTCATTTCACTTTCATATCAATAAGAAGCTTATACCAATGAAAACCTTAAATTTGAAATCCAAGTGAATTTTGTACCATTTAAGAAATTATAACTTCATCTTGATACTAAATTATACAGATTTC
Source organism: Rhabdomys pumilio (assembly GCA_030674055.1). Taxonomy (NCBI): domain Eukaryota; kingdom Metazoa; phylum Chordata; class Mammalia; order Rodentia; family Muridae; genus Rhabdomys; species Rhabdomys pumilio. Next base: position 41,805,930 of record JANHMN010000001.1, read on the forward strand.
TACCAATAGGTTATGGCTATGCCATAAATCCTAGCTAATCCTCCCTGTTTCAACAAAACCACTACTTTTCCCCAGAGAGACAGCCCCATATTAACCACCTTAGTCCCGAAGCCCAGGGAATAGGGGCGCTGACTCTTCTTTAACTTCTTCAAGCTGATTACAGGCATTGAGATATTAGAAGAGGGGTTGGGGGAAGAGTAAATTGATAAGCTTCTGACGCTGTGTCTTCACTGCATCCAGATGGAATTCCCAGACACCGGAAGTTTGAATAGGTCTGCTCGTTTTGCTTGATGAGTAGATATACCAAGGCTGTGTATTCTCTGGACAAGTTTTAGTATCAAGAAAAAAAAATTTTTTCCTAGAGGGCTGACAGTTTTTTTTAAGATGTTGGTTCTAACAACTTTTTCCCCCTTTTATGTAGTTGGTTATAATATTTACATTTCAAGATTTATCCTCTTATCCTATTTCCCCCACCACCCAGGAACCCCTTATCCCATCCCCCCTCCTTATATCCCTTCTATGACGCTGTGCCCGCACCTATCCCCCAACCCCCACTACTTCCTCCTCACCCTCACATTCCCCCTCTTCTGTGTTCGTTTTTCATGGGACCAAGAATCTCATCTCCCACCTATGCCCAACAAGGCTGTCCTCCCCTACGTATACTGCTAGAGTCATAGGTCCCTCCCTATGTGCTCCCAGGCTGGTGGTTTAGACCCTGGGGGACTCTGGTTGTTTGGTATTGTTGCTTTCCTCTTGGGGTCACAAACCCTTTCTGCTCCTTCAGGCTTCTAAGTTCTCCATTGGGAAACCCTTGATCATATCAGTGGTTAGCTGTGAGCATCATCCTCTGAATGTGTCAGTCTCTGGCAGATCTCCAAGGAGACAGCTATAATATGTTCTTGACAGCATGCATTTCCAGTCATTCACATCAACGTCTAGCTTAGGTGACAGTACATGGGATGGATGCCCAGGTGGAATGGTCTCCTGATGGCTCCTCCTTCAGTTTCTGTCCCATGTTTTGTTTCCATAATTGCTCCATTGAGTATTTTTGTTACTGGTTCTAAGTAGAACTGAGGCATCCCCTCTTGGTCTTCTTCTTCATGAGCTTCACGTGGTCTGTGTGTTGAGTCTTCACTATTCTAAGTTTTTGGGCTAACATCCGCTTAACAGTGAGTAAATACCATGTGTGTTCTTTTGTGATTGGGTTAACTCACTCAGGATGGTAATTTCTAGATCCATCCATTTGACTATAAATTTCTCAAATTCATTATTTTTAATAGCTGAGTAATACTCCATTGTGTAGATGTACCACATTTTTTGTATCCATTCCTCCATTGAGGGACATCTTGGTTCTTTCCAGCTTCTGGCTATTATAAATAAGGTTGCTATGAACATAGTGGAGTATATGTCTTGTTATATGTTGGAGCATCTTCTGGGTATATACCCAGGAGTGGTATAGCTGGATCCTCAGGTAATGCTATGTCCAGTTTTCTGAGGAACCGCCAGACTGATTTCCAGAGTGGTTGTACCAGCTTGCAATCCCACCAACAGTGGAGGAGTGTTCCTCTTTCTCAGCATCCTCGCCAGCATCTACTATCACCTGAGTTTTTTTATCTTAGCCATTCTGACTGGTGTGAGATGGTATCTCAGGGTTGTTTTGATTTGCATTTCCCTGATGACTAAGGATGTTGAGCATTTCTTAAGGTGCTTCTCAGCCATTCGATTTTCCTCTGTTGAGAATTCTTTATTTAGCTCTGTTACCCATTTTTTAATAGGGTTATATGGTTTTCTGAAGTATAATTTCTTGAGTTCTTTGTAAATCTTGGATATTAGCCCTCTATTGGATGTGGGATTGGTTAAGATCTTTTCGCAATCTGTTGGTTGCCGTTTTGTCTTATTGACAATGTCCTAAGACTAGAACTTTTAAGAAATATTTTTAAAGTGTTTTTAATCTTGTCTTTTCCTTACAAAATCTCATTGTTAGACTTTATATTCTTTTCTGGATTTCAGGTCATTTATTTTGAGAAAAGACAAAAAAGCAGTTTGACATTTACTTTATAGTTTTCCTATTACATGAGTGGAAGAAATTAGTCTCTTTAAGTGTGTAGTTAGTTCCTCTTCTGTGACCCGCGTCACTTTCTCGCCAGCAAGAACGCACACGGACACCAGGATCCTTCTGTAGCAAGCTTTATTGAAGCCGAGGAGAGGAAAGACCCCGAAGGAGGAAACAGCCTTCCTTAAATAGCCCCTGGGTTGGCGTGTCCCTATTCTATTGGCTTGCGCAACTCGGCTGATGTGGCATCTCGGGCTACGTCACCTTTTGGCGGTTGATGGCTACTTTTGACAGTTGATGGCTGAGCAAGAGTGCGCATGCGTGGCGCACTACACTCTTCACTCACAGATGGGTCATTGTCTTGTAGAAAATGGAGGCTGACAGAGGCCAGCGGTAATTATTTCTGTAGCATAACCACACCGACAAGAACTCACAATGACAACTGTGTACTGTGTTTGTAATTTTACTATAAAATCATTCACAAAACTTTGAAGGAACTCAAATCTAGGCCAATTTTATCAGAATTTTCAGATAAACACTTCACATTTGCAACATTGAATGAGTCAATTGTGAGAGATTGCAGGTTCACACTGTCAGACAGGGCCTAATGTAAAATCAAGGGTAAGTGAAACCTCAAAAAGCAAAGGGTCTGATTGTGCACATTTACACATTTCAACTCCTTAATATTTTTATTATTTAAGTCCCTTTAGTGTGGCTGAACATATGCTTCAGCACTTGCTGCTCTTCCAATGAACCCAAGTTCAGCTCTCAGCACCATTATGAGGTCACCAAAACCAGCTGTAACTCCTGCTACAGATCTGATGCCCTCTTGTGGCCTTTGTGTCACACACACACACACACACACACACACACACACACACACACACACCATAAACACAGTGCATTCACTGAAAGGTAAGAAGAGTTCTGTATCCTAGTTTTTCAATCAACAATAAAAGGAAATGAAAAAAAAAAAAAAAGAACTCTCTTGGTCTAAAACTTTACTACTTGGCATTTTGTAAACATTTTACAGAATAATCTTTGTTGTTTGTAAGTGGGTTTGGGATTTATGATGATCTCTGGGTATCACGGGAATTTGTGAGTGCTCAAACATACAATAAAACTTCCTGCAAAATGACAGAACAGAATCAACACCTCCATCATCAGAAGGAAAATATAGCATTTTAAATTTTCTGTTGACCTTTTAAAGTGCAATACCACACTAATGACCCACAATGATATTTTTCTACTTAAGGGAGGTCTGATTAAGCTTGAGTATGGTTAGCTTCATTTCAGGGGCCATTTCTAATAAGACTAATTAATGAAAGAATTTTAGCCTCATTAAATGGGATTGTTTACCAAGTGTTTTGGATGAAGCAAATGCACCATAGTATATTATATATGCATATGGAACTCTGAAAGAATAAAAATAAAACTTTAGGTGGAAATTTTATTCAAAAAAATAGACTTATTTTAAAACCTTCATTTGGTGGGCAGTGATAACATGGGCTATTTTTCTTTACCAGTATTTTATAACATAAACAACAAATGGCAGGAAATGTCAAATATATCACTGAACTTTATAAAATTGGAAAGAAAATAATCCCCTCCTTCAGCCTCCGTCTTATTTTCACACTTTGCCCAACAATGTCACTGGGCAGCACTCCTAACTTTTATTAAAAAAAAAATGTATTTTCAGACTAATATATGTAATTTCTTTCATCATGACTACATAAATAAAACCATTTATTTATACTTCTTAAATCTTAAAAATATGCTCAAAAACCTGAAAAATCACATGAAACAGTTTGTGAATAATATTCAAGGGGTCTGTTATGCTTATATGCCCTTCTTATATGTTTACCAACAGATGCCACATATGAGATTTAAGACAGGTAAATATAGTGAAAATTTGAAATCAATCTGATTCTTAAAACATCTGTATTGAATAACTTCGACTTAATTTGTTTTACAGCTCCTCTGTGCTTTCAAAGCTCTCCCAATAATATGTCTTCTGCCAGTTCCAGTATGGTCAAATTAGTGCACATTCAAAGACTGGACAAACAATAGGAACTATTTCAAAAGATTTTATAATCTAATCTGCAAAGTCTGGGAACCACATATGGTCATAAATATTTTCAAAATAACATGTAATCTGAAAGATTTCTTTTATTAAAAGTAAAACACATTTGTTCGTATAAGAATAATATTTCTTTAAAAATCCCTAATGTTTTCTTTAGTCTTCATAACATCTTCATGAGGTAAGAAGATGGCTACTTAAGTGCTTTCATTTTTAAGGTTAAGATCCGGGGCATTTGAAGTTCAAATTACGAAGAGAGAAGCAGATGAATATGTAAAACTCATTTGAATTTGCACAGTTCTGCTCTTGTTATTAATTCTGTCATTCTGTCTTTTTAAAGGATGCATTTTGGGATATAGTTTATGTGTTACAGGTTAAATATTAAAATAATTGACAGTTTAATACTATCATTACTATAGTAATGGGGATATAATGTCAGAATCATTTAAAGCTTTAGTATTATGTATAAATATAATTGAACACTTATATCTTGGGACTGATTAGGTGTAAGAGCAGGTAATGGTACATGGTATCAAGTCTGACAACCCGAGTGTGATCCTTAGCAGAGAACTTCTATAACTTATCCTTTGGTCTTCCCACATGCTCCATAGCAGGCTTATGCCCACACAACATACACACTGACAGTTATACACAATCAGTCAATTAATTGTTATATCAAGTATATTCATATCAATTAAGAAGACCACGAAGTTTTAAAGGCATCAATGAGAAGAAAAAATTTGTGAAAAAATTTCTGTTTTCACTCATTTACAGGACTATAAAATTATTGCATGTGAGTTGATAAAAAATCGCTGAGGTCAACTCTAGTTATTTAAAATATTTTAAGGAAAACATTATCAAAATCAAAAGTACTGTGAACTCAGCTAAGCCACTGAATTTGAAGGTAGATATGACATCAAATGTTTCAAAACTGTTTCCTTACATATTACAAACTCCATGAACAAACCCCTCACTTTATCTCCAATGTCATCTCTATTTCTCACTTTTTGTCCTAAGATTTTACTGACATTTAAATAATTGTCCCTTTTGAAGATGCTCCATAATACACAAAAGAGCTCCTTTGACTTAGTTTTCACTATTGTTCAAGAGAATTCTGTCTTCTTATATAATAATCACTGCCTTGCTCTGTCTAAGGCTTGGCTTTGAACAATGGTACCCCAATACCTAAGTACTAAGGGGATCCTGTCAACCCAGAGAGAAGACTAAACAGTTTAACTATCCACGTATGAAACAGAATTTGTTTTCCTAATTTTTCCTCACACAAACCTTTATTTTCTGTCTTTGGATTTTACAAATCCTCTGAAAACTACAACTTGAGTGTTAACTATGCATACTCTAACAGGATACCTATACCAATGTAAAACATTCAGTGTTAACATGAATCACCTTGTCTGCAAATTCTTGGTATACTAATTTTTACAGTCTGTGTCAGTCACAAACATGACAGATGGTATTCTGTTTCATGCTACACTTGAATAAAGTAATTTGCATAAGCACAGCAAGAAAACTCATTACCCAACAACACGTGTGGACACATCATTTCAGGATGCCATATGCTTCTCAGGCACATATAAAATGATTATTGCAGCTAGTCCCAGATAGTCATGTGGAAACAGTACTTTTCAAAGGAGGATAATTGAGACAGTTTGACAGTTTGACATTGCATTGGTCAAAGCTTACTGGAATATTTAAGTATCAGAGCAGAAAAGGAATCAGAAATATTAGTTCTGCCCATAAAGATCCCCTAAAATCCCAATGTCCTCCTACCCAACATAACGATTCTGTGTAGGCTATGTATATGCTCACATGAACACCATCAGTAACCACTGCCACTTGCATTGGCCAGATTCCTCTTGGTTATTTGTACTCCACATATTGTAACTGCATTTCTGTAAACATTTTAATTTTAGGTTCAGAATGAAAAGAAGAATATATCAGTGGATTCCTATTAAGATTTCAAGCATTGAGTTACAAATAAAAAAGGCTTACTCTGTTAACACAATATGTTTAAGGCAACATAGGAAGCAGTCCCATGAGTTATCTGGGTAGTATGCCTATATAAATATTTATATTGGCCTAAATCCTACAACTTTACTTACATTCAAGGGAGTAAAAGTTTAATACTGAATTAATTAACTACCAGGAAACAATTTCTTTCTGTAAGAAATCACAGTTGGAAGCAAATTTACAAGATATTCTTTTTCTAGTGTAGTCTTAAATGGAACATTATTTGGAATTATAAGAAATGAATTTTAATTACCTGATAACCAAAAATATTTTAAATATAATACACACACACACACACACACACACACACACACACACACACACACACACACACATATATATATATATATATATATATATATATATATATATATATATATTTGGAAACAGCAAGTTCAAATAAATACCCAAATTAAAAATAAATACAATTCAAATATTTGGTAATGGATATATGGGGTTGGAATGAATATATAGAATGTGAATTTTATTCTGACTGCAGAATAGCAAAGATATATATTTTTAAGCTTGATTAATTTTCTACTAAACACGAGCTTTGAGTTCACAGAGACATTCACAAGGAATGTCTCTTAGTCCTTACCCTATATAGTATTAACATATGGGCATTTTTAACTTGCATTCCAGCTGTATTACTAAGACATTCTCCTGTGTCTTGACTTGAGAGATTGTATTCCTCACAATCTCAGTGGTTAGGACAAAGATAAAAGGGTATTTTTCAAGAAAAGCAATCAGCTTGAGAGAAAATTGCAGCTCTCCAGGGAAAATGCTAGGGCATGGTCAGAGCAATGGAAGAGAAGAGAGCGTGTGAGATCAGGAAGAAGACCCTGGCAGCAGCATGTGCAAATAAGTTCTGGAAGAAGAGAAGCTGAAAGAGTGCCTAGGAAACACTGCTTGATGGCATTCATTTCTAAGTATATCATCCCTACTTTCAGGAGAAATACTTAGTTTTTAAAAACTTAGTGTCCAAAAAAAAAAATTGTGGGATTTTTGTGGGAAAGAAGGAGCTGACAAAGATGTCTGAGAATGTACAAAAACTAAGTTAACTGTCCATTGGCATTCAGCTAGATAGGAATGACCCACTGTGTAAGGAAATTACAGATGAGGAAATACCAGTATCTCCAACTATAAATGAAACACCATTAGCATCACATGTCAATTATCTAAAAAACAAAACAAAACAGCTAATAATTAAGTACTTCAACCACTTAAGCTAAATTCTCTTGATGCTATACATCTGTTGGGTCTGTTAGACTGTGAGGGAACTGAAAACTCAGTATGGATCATTCTTACAACAGGAACTGAGAGCCGGCTAGAGCTAACATATAAAAGATTAATTCATTCATGACTAGTGCCTCAGCTGAGGAAGCTAAAAATGCTAAATTCTGAATGGAATTTCTATAGCCAGCTAGTCAGTCATCCTAAGTGTTTGTTCAGGGCTTCAAGACAATAGACTTAGAAGCATGAGGCATCTTAGAGACAGGCTCACATGATACAATCTCATCTCTGTTACATTATTCAGCCCCAAACCAATAATATGGCAAGCTGTAGTTCACTGGAAGGAAAATATTAATGTATGCATGCAGGTATAGGGGGAATCACCAGTAGTTCTCTTGGGAAATGATTTAGCACAGCCATCCTTCTGGTTACCTGTGCAAACTTTACCCACCCTGAGTCCTTCCCTTCCAACACTATTTAGTTGTGTCTTTTATTCAATATAATATTACAAAGTTTGAGAATGCACACAGGTGGGGTTTGAAATGAACCTCTTTCTTTTAGTTAGGGTTTTACTGCTGTGAACAGACACCATGACCATAGCAATTCTTATAAAGGACAACATTTAATTGGAACTGGCTTATAATTCAGAGACTTAATTCATTATTCTCATGGCAGAAAGCATGGTGTCATGAAGGCAGACATGGTGCTGGAGAGGTAGCTGAGAGTTCTAAATCTTGATCTACAGGTAGCAGAAAGTGACAGACACACTAGCCACGCTTCACAGGTCACTGAGATCTCTAAGTCCATCCACTAGTGACATACTTTCTTCAACAAGGCCACATCTATAAAAGAAAGAAAGAAAGAAAGAAAGAAAGAAAGAAAGAAAGAAAGAAAGAAAGAAGGAAAGAACGCTACGCCTACTTATAATGTCAACCCCTGTAATCCTATGGGGACCATTTTCTTTCGAAGCACCATTAACTTTTGTTCATCCAGAAAAGTATAAACTCAAAAGACAAGCTATCTGTCCTCCACAGGACAATCTCAATCAAATAGAGATATCGTTAAATCATAGATATGCTGACTTTCAGCACTCACTACTTGTATGCTTAGATTTTTTCAACACCTACTTTTAATAAGGGTTCTCAAATGCTTTGATCCCCTTCTAGATAGGTTGTTCAGACACTGTAATAAACTAAACTAAAACTGACTAAAACTGATTTAAAGAGTAGTGTTTCGCCAGGCGATGGTGGCACATGCCTTTAATCCCAGCACTTGGGAAGCAGAGGCAAGCGGATTTCTGTGTTCGAGGCCAGCCTGGTCTACCAAGTGAGTTCCAGGACAGCCAGGGCTACACAGAGAAACCCTGTCTCGAAAAATCAAAATAAAATAAAATAAAATAAAATAAAATAAAATAAAATAAAATAAATAAATAAATAGTAGTGTTTCTCTAGCTCATGGGTCACAGTTGATGATGGAGAAAATCATGGCATGATCCTTGAGGCAGGAACTGAAACAGAGACTATATAGTAATGCTGCTTATTGGTTTCTTTTTTAAGCTCATCTACCTTTATTATACCTGCTCAGGGATGGTGCTACGCACAGTGGGCTTGGCCTTCCTACATTAATCATTAATCAAGAAAATTCAGACTTGCCTACAAGCCAATCTGATATAGACAATTTCTCAATTGACACTCCCTCTTCTAAGGTGACCTGGTTTGTCTTAAATTAACAACCACAACAAAACACACTAAGCAGAGAAAGGAATTATATAAAATAAAGGATGTCCTAAATTTTCCTGGTATCAAGAAGAATCTTCTAAGTACAATGAAAATTGCTTTTTGACCCAAAATTTTTGATGTGCACTTTATACTGGCTGTATTATTTCTTTTATTTTTCTAATGTCATTTATTTTACAGATCATCCTTTGAGGAATGCAAGTTGAGGCAGAAGACAGAAGCTCCACAACCCTTCCCTCTATATATTGTCCTATAACTATGCCCTACTTTGCCTTCTGTTGCTGTGTTAAAATACTGACAAAACCAACAGGGAGGGAAAAGTGTTTACTTGTCTTTCACTCCATTAAAATCATTGAGGGAAGTCAGAACAGGAGCTCAAGTAAGATCCTGGAGGCACAGACAAAGCAGAGGCCATGGTGGAATATTACTTACTGGCTTGTTCTCATGGCATCCTCAGTTTGATTTTGTACCCACTCCAGGGCTATCTGCCCAGAAATGATACTACCCACTATGGTTTGGGTTCTCCTATATCAAGCATTAATCTAGAAACTGTCCCGGTAGACTTGCCTGCAGGCCAATCTGATGGAGACAATTCTCCAGCTGAGTCTCTATCTTCTGATATGACTAAGTTTTTGTTCAAATGTCAAAAAAAAAATGGAAGGAAGAAAAGAAAAAAGGAAAGAAAGAGAAAAACTATTAGCAAAATATCTCTTCCTGTTTATCTGTACCTATTATGATATCATTTATCATATATGAGTTGACATAAATTAAATTTTATGAGTCACTCTGGAAAATAGTTGAACTCAGAAAAAATGTGGGAACATGTGATTAATAGTCAATTATTAGGAAGAATTTCTCAATAAATTCAGTTTGTAATTGAGGTAGAAATAGAAAGAGGTGAGTTTTGAAGAATTGTGCACACAGCCTGTAGGGTCTGCTATTATTAGGTTAGTGCTAGAACTGAGTTTAATCGTGGGACACCTATTTGATGCTTAATGACAGCTCTACAGGTGTGTGTGTGTGTGTGTGTGTGTGTGTGTGTGTGTGTGTGTGTGTG